>CM060339.1:20179911-20187411 GCA_030674155.1 Stramonita haemastoma
TCCTTTTTTTTGTTTGAAAACAGTATGTTCCTTATCTTTAGCAGTTTTTATGTCAGCACATGCACTCAAGGACGCGCACTTCTGAGTGTGTGTGTGTGTGTGTGTGTGTGTGTGTGTGTGTGTGTGTGTGTGTGTGTGTGTGTGGTGTGTGTGTGTGTGTGTGTGTGTGTGCGCGTGCGCGCGCTTGCGCGCGTGTGTGTGTATGTGTGTGTTGTTTCATTTTGTTAGTTTGTCTGTTTTTTGTTTGGATGTTTTGTTGTTGTTTTTCTTGATAGATGGCTCGATGAAAAAAGCAAATTTCTTGCTTACTCAATGTACCATCTGGAAAAAAAGACTTTGACTTTGACGCATATACAGTCAGAGCAATCGTGTTCATTTATTGGTTTTTAAGTCCAAAACATATTGAAATTTTCACAATTGCATGCACGCATACAACACACACACACACATACACACACACAACACACACACATACACACACACAGACACACACACACACACAGACACACACACAGACACGCAGACACACAGACACACAGACACAGACACAGACACAGACACAGACACACACACACACACACACACACACACACACACACACACACACACACACACACACACAGAGTCACACACTTGTTTGCTTACTCGATTATTTCCTGTATTTTATTTTGTCTGCTAAATTCAATGAGTTTCTCGCGGTAAGATCTGTTTTCTTCCTTGTATCAGTCATTCAACTTTACAAACACTCTTGCATTCACTTCTCTCTCCTTCCCCTCCCTATGTCCTGTCTAAAAACGCCTTTTAGGGGATAGACGTTACAACAACACACACACACACACACAACACACACACACACACACACACACACACACACACACACACACACACACACATACACGAGCGCGCGCGGGCGCGCCACACACACACACACACACACACACACACACACCACACACACACACACACACACACACACACACACACACATACACACACACACGAGCGCGCGCGTGCGCACACACACACTGCACGCACGCACACACGAGCGCGTGAGAGCGCGCGCGCGCGCGCGCACATACACACACACACACACATACACACACACACACACACACACACACACACACACACACACACACACACACACACACACACACACACACACACACACACACAGAAGAAGTAAATCTAAAAAATGAACATTCACACACCACCCACGCATACATCAATCTCTCTTTTCTCTGTCAGTCCCTTCCCCCCTCCCCCCCTCTCTCTCTCACTCTCTCTCTGAGGCGTTTGTATATTGTGGCAACATACTTTGCAAATATAATGTATTTAATGATTTGTTTATGGAAGAATGCCTGTTTAGATGTTGTATGATACTAATACTTATTCATATTCAAATTTATATTTGTGTTGATATCATGTTTATCCCCTTCGGAAAAAGGCTTTGGCCTAATATGAATACACATTTCGCATTCGCATTCTCTCTGTCTCGCTCTCTCGTACTTAAAAAAAAAGATTTTTGATACTAAAATTCAACCTATTTTATTGTTTTCATCAGAAACATGGGGCACAAACAGACTGGAACATATCGAAACAATTCTTTGATGGCATTTACAATATTTTAGGAGTACCTGTAAGAACACCCAATAAGATGGTATAGGGCTATCCTTGATATAAGAGCAATAATTATGATTTAGAATAGTGTGTTTTTCTTCTTTGATCAGTCATAAATCTGTACTTTTGTGCATTTGCTTTGCCAATGATATAAATGAACCCTTTGTTCCATCATAAGCTAAAGAAGTGTATTGTGGCCCAAGGCCAATGTACATGTAAACATAACAGAGTTCAGAGTTCAGAGTACTTCCACCCCCCCCCCCCTCTCTCTCTCTCTCTCTCTCTCTCTCTCTCTCTCTCTCTCTCTCTCTCTCTCTCTCTCTCTCTGATGGTTTATGGAGATCTTGGCAGGTACCCACTGTATGTAAATACATATGTTGCATGCATAAGATTTTGGTTTAAACTACTACACATGAATTCTGAAAGATTACCATATAAAGCTTATCATATGTTGTTAGAATTAGATAAAAAAGGTAAACAATGTTGGGTCTCTAAAATCAGGGAAATATTATGTATTACTGGGTATAATATCGTTTGGTTAAACCAAGGTGTAGGAGACATAAAAATGTTCTTGCGTGCCTTTAAACAAAGACTTGTAGATTGGTTTGCTCAGGAATGGGCAGGCACCATTAGAGACCGTGAGCGATATGATGGTTATAGAAACTTCAAAACTATTTTTGAAAAAGAAAAGTATATAACCGAAATGGATACATATTGTTTTCGAGTTGCAGTTACGCAAGTTCGATTTAATGTTCTACCATTGAACAATAATACACAGCGGTATAATAGTTTAAACGAAGTTAAGCAATGCCCTGTTTGTAAAGATCAAATAGAAAATGAAGAACACTTTATACTGAATTGCCCTATCTATGAAAACTTAAGAACTAAGTTTCTTAAAGATTCCAAAGGACTTCCTTTCTATGTACTACTCAAAGCCACTGTACCTACTGATAGATACAATTTATCATGTTTTATCTTTCATGCAACCAATAGAAGAAATAGGATAACTTTCTAGAAATTGATATTTGTATTGATGAATAATACATCTACAACAGTGTCGTTTACGATACGTGTGAATTGTTCCGTAATTAACGGTTAAGAAATGGCTTATATAACTTTCTTGCTTTATTATTACTCATACAATATTTCTTATACATATACGTTGATGGTAATATGTTTATAACACCTATGTCATATGCACACACTCTATGCCCACCACTCTTTTGTATTGTGGCCTAAGGCCGATGTACATTAAACAAATTCAGTGTTTCAGTGTTTCAGTGTTTTCTCTCTCTCTCTCTCTCTTCTCTCTCTCTCTCTCTCTCTCTCTCTCTCTCTCTCTCTCTCTCTCTCTCTCTCTCTCTCTCTCTCTCTCTCTCTCATTGCAAATGAGTAGAGAAAGGTTATCATTTAAAGCGTACAGGCACACAGGCACAATTTATCCAGGTTCGTGTTCCATGCGATAAACAGAAGGAAAAATTTCATTTTGGAAACACTTATCTAAACATTGTGTTGATATGATATATGAGAATGACCATGAGCAATTATTTCTGTTATGTGTGTGTGTGTGTGTGTGTGTGTGTGTGTGTGTGTGTGTGTGTGTGTGTGTGTGTGTGTGTGTGTGTGTGAGTAGGTGTGTGTGTGTGTGTGTGTGTGTGTGTGTGTGTGTGTGTGTGTGTGTGTGTGTGTGTGTGTGTGTGGTGTGTGTGTGAGTGAGTGCGTGCGTGAGTGCATGCATGCGTGAGTGCGTGCGTACGTATCTGTGCGTATGTGTTTGAGTATGTGGACGTGTGTGAGTGTGTGTGTGTGTGCGTGTGCGTGCGTGCGTGTGTGTGTGTGTTGGGGGGGGGGGCGTGGGTGTATATGTGTACATGCAAACATGTGTGCGCAAGTGTATTTGTGTTTCTGTGAGTGAAGGAGGGGAGACAGGAGGAGGTGAGTGTAAGTGTGGGTGGGTGCGCAAACTCATACATATGTGTGTGCGTGCGCACGTGCGCGCGCACGCGCGTGTGTGTGTGTGTGGTTGACGGCAGTTGAGGGAATGCTTTGTGTACAAACATCGGACGAAAATGGGCGTGTAGGACAGGGTACGAGTGAATATTGTTTCTGACGGGATGCCTTGTTGCAGGGTTTGACTACCATCTAGTTTTTTGTTGTTTTCACGACATGGATGTTACATGTTGTGATTAAGTACTGTGAAATATAAGATTTTTGCATACAACGTTGTGGCTACATTGAATTGGCCTGGGGCTGACATAGTTAGCCTATATATTGTGGGCACACTTCTCTGGTGTGGTGATTGTTTTGAGAACACAATTGTGCATGAATATTGTAACTATTTTGACAATGACAGTCAGTGAGTAAAATGATTTCCATTGTTGTCATGATGTACGATGTGCCTGATGTTTGTATTTTGTATGTTATAAAATGTCAGCCTTTGATTATTTGTTTATTTAGTCATGATTTCGGAAGATATATATTCAAGGGTGAAGTGTGTTGAGTACACGCCAAGGTACCATGGCAAAGCACTATCAAATTTTACGAAAAAGTTATGTCTTTTTTTGCAACTTTCCATTTTTGCCCCTGAAAGTGTATTGTGGTCTAAGGCCGATGTACATTAAACAGTTTCAGTGTTCAGTGTTCAGTGTTCAGTGTTCTCTCTCTCTCTCTCTCTCTCTCTCTCTCTCTCTCTCTCTCTCTCTCTCTCTCTCTCTCTCTCTCTCTCTCTCTCTCTCTCTCAGAATTAGAAATGTGAAATGGATGAAAATGTTCTCTGCTATGAAGTCTACCTTCTCCATGCCTCAAACATGTTTTGTATAGTGGCCCAAGGCTGATGTGCACTAAAATTGTTTCAGTGTTCAGTGTGTTCAGTTCTCTCTCTCTTGTACACACACACACACACACACACACACACACACACACACACACACACACACACACACACACACACACACAACACACACACACACACACACACACACACACACGTTAACTCACATTTGACAAGCAGCATCTTCATGACCTTGTCATCTGACCTCAGCAGCTGACATCCCACAGGCCCGCTGTCCTCACACTGCACGTGGGACATGACGTAATCCACGTGACGTAGACCATGACCTCCAGGGTCAGAGGGGTCAGAGGTCCTCTCTGTGGCAATCAGGGGCTGACCTCCTGACGTCAGCTGAGCCTTAGTGGCAGGAAGACCCTCCATCCAGGAACAGGAGATCTTCACTGTGGAATTCTCTTCCACAACAACAGCAGCACCAGAGGCAGAGTGTACAGCAGAGGCAGAGTGTACAGCAGAGGCAGAGTGTACAGCAGAGGCAGAGTGTACAGCAGAGGCAGAGTGTACAGCAGAGGCAGAGTGTACAGCAGAGGCAGAGTGTACAGCAGAGGCAGAGTGTACAGCAGTAGCAGAGACAGCTGGAGAGGCAGAGTCTACATCAGAGGCAGAGTGTACAGCAGAGGCAGAGTCCACAGCAGAGGCAGAGTCCACAGCAGAGGCAGAGTGTACAGCAGAGGCAGAGTCCACAGCAGAGGCAGAGTGTACAGCAGAGGCAGAGTGTACAGCAGAGGCAGAGTGTACAGCAGAGGCAGAGTGTTCAGCAGAGGCAGAGTGCACAGCAGAGGCAGAGTGTACAGCAGTAACAGAGACAGCTGGAGAGGCAGGGGTCTGAGGAGTATGTGCAGGGACTCTGTGGCTGGGTAGACTGTTCAGGTTCATTGTGGTGGGGACAGGGATGCTTCCAGCAGCTGCTGTGGTGTTCTTTATGTCGATGCTGAAGCTGGTGATTCGAGGTGCTGTGGTTTGGAGAGGGGAAAATGCATAGCGTGAATTCATTGGTGAAGAACTTTTGTTTTAATCAATGTTAGCAAAGGATCAAACAAACAACAAAGGAAAATTAAAACAAGCAAGCAAATCAGGTGACAAGTGTAGTTGTTTTGTTTTGTTTTTTGCCATTGGGGACTTCACTCCTTGTAGAAAAGCTGTTTCATTAAAATCTGACAGCAATTCACAGGCAGGTGTTTCACTACTTTATCTATTAGAATGTCATCATCACTGGTGACATCCCTGATAAGTTCTTGTGTTTGAGGCTTTCTTCTACCTATGAATATATCAAACAAGGAAAAATCAAATGGAAATATAAATGTATTCTATTGGATTCTTGTATTTAAAACTAGAGTTTTTGAAAATGCTCAAAACCAGAAAATCTCATATCTTACATTTTTCTTAACATTTTTCTGGAGCGTTGATTGTACTAGTGACACTTTCTTTAATGTCATACCTACATTCACTAAATGTCCAAGTTATGAGATCAGCAGCATCTGGGGTGTGCTGTGGCTCACAGGGTGGTCTCTGTTTCTAAAACAAGGCTAGGGTAGTGTCAGTACAGGTCCTGTATTATTCAGGTGTTATCTGCATTCAAAACTACCTCACAATGATTAAGTGTTCATTTATAAAAAATATATATATTATGGGCACCTTGGTGTAGTGGTAAGTGCATTGGGTTAAGGACTGGAAGTTTGCGGGTTCAAACACATAAGACACATGATTCTTTGGATTATGGCTGCTTTCTATGCAGAAGTTTGTTATGGACTTATAAGACAGACTGGGACGACACTATTGAGCTTCATGTACTTTGCAGATGGGTGGATGCGTGTTTGAGATTTTGACTTAAATTACCTGACCAACACTGCATGTCTGTTTAAGGCCCAGTTGATGCCAGGGTATCTTATGATAAGAAACGTGGGTACATCCCTGTCGTGTAGTTTTCAAGTACATGCACTCCCATAGCGGCATCGGCGCATCATCCTCATCACCATAGATCATCATGCAATAAAAGAGGATTGGTTCTGATTGGATGGTTCCAGTTGTTTAGGTCTCATGGTGACGCCATCTTTGGTTTCCTCCTACACTTCTGTGTCTGTAGTGAGTTTGTTTTCAAGTCTTCATGCTGGAAGTTTGCATGAGAGTTTGACACAGTGTACGTTTTCAAGTCTTCATGGCTGGAAGTTTGCATGAGAGTTTGACACAGTGTACGTTTTCAAGCCTTCATGGCTGGAAGTTTGCATGAGAGTTTGACACAGTGTGGCTTCTTGACTGAGCTCTTACTGTCGTCAGCAGCGGGCTTAGTAGGTGGTGTATGTTAGCTCAAAACAGGCACCAATGAACACCACCAAACTGACCCAGAAGCAGTGCAGGACCCTTCTGGCTGGTTGCCCATAGGCAACATTACATTGATGAACTTCCTGTAGATTTCTGACCCTGAGGATGTGGCATGGCAAATCAGGGAATGGCTGGAGTAGACAGTTCGGAAAGAGCGACATTAAAACAGAAAGACAGGAAGGTTGCAGAGGATGAGGCAGAAACATAACACACGCACACACACACACACACACACACACACACACACACACACACACACACACACACACACACATACACACACACACACACACACACAAACACACACACACACGCAAGCACGCACGCACACACACACACACACACACACACACACACACACACACACAGATATATATATATATATATATATATATATATATATATATATATATATATATATATATATATATATATAAACAAAGCAACAAAAAAGCAACGACTGAAATCATAGCAGAAACAAATCTCAAAGGGTTTCTTTCAAAACAGAAAGCTAACAAAATCAGTTTTAACAAATTTTATCAGAAAATAATATTCCTCAAAATTTGATTGGATCTCTCTCTCTCTCTCTCTCCTCTCTCTCTCCTCTTCTCTCCTCTCTCTCTCTCTCTCCTCTCTCTCTCTCTCTCTCTCTCTCTCTCTCTTCTCTCTCTCTCTCGTCTCTCTCTGTGTCTGCTGTCTGTCTGCTGTCTTCT
>CM060339.1:20192411-20282411 GCA_030674155.1 Stramonita haemastoma
CAAATTGGGGCGATTTTGTTTGAAATAACATCAAGATAAGATTATTCATGTACCCAGTTTTAAACTACCTGTTGTGCTCAGATTATACAACACAAGCGCACCCGTATGCACACAGTAGGAGCCTTTTTGGACAAGGGGGTATGCCAGTTGTAATGGGATGCATAGTTCTGAAATTATCAACTTTGACATCCATGTGTCAATGGCGTTTGCTTGCCATATCAATTCTTTGTGTCACGACAACACTCATGCCATACAATTAGTATCATTAGTTGTTGCAGATTCATTATGTCTCATGTGACAGTATTCCAAATCTTACACACAATGAGATTTGTTGTTCTTAAGATGTGAGATTCTCAAAACAACTTCTTTTGAAGACTACCTAGATGTAAAGCTACGATGCACACTTCTAATGAAATAATTACAGTCACGTGTAGCATCTACCTAAGACCCAACTGGCACAGTGAACATTCCAGTTTATCAAAGAGCACTTCTTTTTCAAGTCTCCTAAACATTTGACAACAGAAAGCAAATGTTGTCTTTCGTAGCATCGCTATAATATGCACACATAGTTTAATCCCTTTTCGTTGAGTTCAGTGAACAGTATCAACATTTATGTCCTAAATCTGATTGGTAGATGTGATACACAGTGTATAGCTTTGTTTTCGTGTTAAGGAAGTTGAAAGTTGTGGGATAAGAAGGCCCAGAAAGCTGTTCAGTAAGACTCACTATCTTACTGTGGACACTAGGCTGCTGTTTGAACAACACCAACACGTGTTCTGTTACTTTTTGTCTCTCACTTTTACATCCCTTTAAGTCATGGCATTCCCACAGGGATACCTCGGGCTCTCTCAGTATGCATAGCATCCCCGCCTTCTGGAAATTCAGCACAAGAAATTTTCACTTTTCTATCTCTCCCTTTGTTTTTGTTTTTCTCCTTACCTTTCTCTCATCTCTCTTGCTTTTTTTCTGCCTTCCCAGTCCACTCTTCTGCCTCTTTTCAAGCATTTTTTTCAATCAGTATTATCATTCCATTTTATGACATTTTTCCTATGGTTTTTGTTTGGCAACAAGGTAGTGATTCTTAGACACTGGGATGGGCATAAAATGTCTACTCTGCAATGGTATTTGCCCATGTGGCACATTTTATGTACAGTTTAGCACTTACAAAGGTTTGTTATCCTTTTAATTATTTTTAATCTGGGGGAAGATAAATTAAGGGGAATGGCTGATGTCATCAGCACAGCCTGGTTTATCAGCCCTAAGGAATGAAAGGATTTAGTCTTGTGTTATCTGATTTTTTTTTCACATGGACCTGTTACATATTTATAAGTATTAAAAGGTGTTAGTTTTCAACCTGGAGCTGAAAATTACTGGAGCCATTGAAATTGAACAGGTGACAGCCCTGATATAGCTTTTGTGGTCAGTGGGGCTATAAACAATATGGTATTGTGTCACCCCTTAGTAGGATGCATTAAGAAACCCCATTCCCACCTATCACATTCTAACTCAGACGACACAAAAAACAAAGTTAATGGGTTTTTAAAAATAATTAAATTAGGCTTAAGCTAGGAAGGTTGACTTTGATAAGAATTATTTTGATTCTATTTGAGGGAAGAGAAATTACACGAGAGATGAAGCAGCAGAGCATGCCAAGCCAGTCAGTATTTAGCATTTGTGTCCCCTACGCTTACAATAGGGAGGGTATATTCATCAGGATTATCTCAAATCATTAGGGAGGGTGCGTAATTTTTCTTCCCTCTTATAGATTCGAACTAATTTTTTAATAAATAAGCTCCACCTTCCTAGCCTAAGCCTAGATTAACTATAAAATGATTTCTCATCTATTTCTTGTACAGAGAAATCACACGAGACTTAAGTGACCTAGTGGACACACCAAACACATCCAACATACTTCATCAAGTGAAAAAAAACAGGTCTGCGACAAACTGAAGAAGCACTGTTCAATAAAAACTCACTATGTACAATGGAGTCCAAACCAGATATGACACATTATTGCTTTGTAAGGTAGGTGTCCAAAACAGATTGTCCAAAGTTTAGAGTAACAGCTTTTTTGTAATAAGTTCAAAAGGTTTTCTGACTACTCCAGCCCACAGCCTTCATAACTGACCCAAGGGAGGCACCATGACTGGCAGCCCCACTAGTACTAGCAGCACGTGTGCTGTGGCTTCCAAATGTTGAGGTATATATGCTGCCATTTCAAGAGCTATTTTAACCCAACCTGTTTCCCAGGAGATAGGGTCATAAGGCTCCATAAAGCCAATAAATAGTTCTGAGTCTTTCTGGAGCTCCCTTGTGACCTCCAGATACCTATGGAGATATTTCACTAAACACAGTTTATCATTGTTGGTGAATGACAAAATATTTGTTGGGTCTGTGTGGACACCTGGATTTGTATGCTTCTTTTCCTCAGAAAAAAATTCACATCTATTGAGATAAAGTTTAGTAACATTCACTTTCAGTGTATGTAATGCTTGGCCTCTTTGCCCAGTTCAGAGGAACAACAACATCACAGTTCTAAAAGTCAACTGTTTGAGTTTCAGCTCAAGTAATTCTGGCCACTCTTGCAAATAATCAAACACACTTTCTACATTCCATGCCTCTTGGTACTTTGGTAGTGCTGGGCGTTTCTCAAACACTCCTTTCAATAATTTAAAAATGTCAGGGTGAGAACCTATAGAGTGTCTACTGGTATTATCTGGAGAGAAATATGCACCCAAAGCGCTTCTTGCATTATTCACTGCACTATATCCTGCACCTTCAGAGTACAGGAAAGCAAGGAAATTTGCTTTATTCACAGGGTAAGGCGCATACTCACCTATGCAATTGTTGTGGCATAGTTTTTCACTTTTTCATGTAGCAATCATATACAACCAGAGTTGCTGGTCACCAGAATTCCAAAACCAGGTCAGCTGCTATCTGTCAATCCTTTCCCTCCAAACCTCTTCCTGATGTTCTGCAGGCCAGAAGCTGTAGGCTCCCCATTTTTTACCAGGGGGTTTGTCTTGGTGCATGGCTTGAAAGAAGAAGGACATACTTGGCTGTTGGCAGAGGAACAGGTTCTGCTATCAGCATACAGACAGTACTGGGCACCATACTTGTGTCTTCCAGCTGGGACAATTAATATGCCTGTGGTCTGCTTTTTTGCATACTTTTTGGAGAACTTTCAGAATCACACTGAAAGGAGGAAATGCATACAATGCAGTGAATTTCAATGAAACTGATAAGGCATCCACCGCATAAGCTTCTGGGTCAGGCCTGTAACTGATATGACATGCAAACTTCTTGTTTATCCTAGAGGCAAATGAATCCACACATGGTTTGGCCTGCAAAAAAGAAAGTGCTTTATGTAGCATAGAAGGGTTGAGCTTCCATTAAGCGTCCAGGTTTATTTTCCTGTGTAGAGGGTCCTACACGGGAATTATCTAAGTCGCCACTCTAATTCCCGTTCCGTCTGATTCGGTACCGGAAATCTTAGAGTTTTAGAATAATTCCTATTTTCTTCAGTAACCCTAAAAAAGAGTAGGGCTCAGCTACTTATGGGCCGGGGAGTGATAAAGGGGGGATAGAAAAGAGGATAGTAGAAAAATAGGGGAAAAGAAATATAGAAGAGGTAGGAAAGTAGGTGAAGTGAAATTAACTAACCTCAACTCACTCAGCAGCCACACTGAACACACCGAACGTGACGAATAACACCATTCATTCAATGTGACTCCAGACCGAGTAAATTGGGTTTATATATATATTCCACAACACAACCTACAACACTACCACATTACACAAAACACCAATGACTAATTGTACTACAAGCACAATTAAAAAACAAAATATATACTCTGTTCAGTCCTCAACTAAAATATCAAGAATCAGTGATCATTCTCAGATCAGGGCCATTAATAAAGACAACAATAAGGGTGGAGATTTAACGATGGGGCAAAGCAGGTGTGACAGGGGGAAGACCGATGTTCCTGTAATCAAAAAACATACAATGTAAAAAACATCACCTCTAAAATTATTACATAATTTTAGTAGTTAGTTTTACACAGGTTTCATTTACTTTAGGACAGATGATGGTCCATCCTATGAAACTGTGCAAGCATCCCAACATATCTCATTTACTTTAGGACAGATGATGGTCCATCCTATTTCCTATAAAATTGTGCCAACATTAATAAGAAGGACTAATTTATTTTAAATAAATGTCCACAATGACATTCCAATGCCATTACACCTGTTTTAGAATTACTAAATGATTTATCACAAATAAATCACAATTCTAATAATAAAATCATTACTACATAATTTTAATAACTTGTCTCACAACATGTCTCATTACTTTAGGACAGAGGATGGTCCATCCTATGAAACTGTGCCAACATTAATAAGAGGGACTAATTTATTTTAAATAAATGTCCACAATGACATTCCAATGCCATTCCACCTGTTTTAAAAATTGCTACGTGATTTATTACAAATAAATCACAAATCTTAACAAATAAAATTCTTTTAAAAATCAAATAGGCTTTCACACCCATATATTTGTAGTGTAAAGCCACACTAGAATATTTCCAGCATTTTAATAATAGCTGGACAATATTCTACCACAAATTAAACATACAACAAAAACCATGACTGTGTCAACATTTACATGCTTTGTTCAAAACAACCACTAGGTCTCACTGTTAATTCACAGGCTAAAAGCCTCTCAATTTAAATTAATGCCCCCACTAATATTTCAACTGTTTGAATTTCCTAAATAATATATCACAAATACGTCACACAATATCCTACCAAAAATTAATCTTACAACAAGGACCATGACGCGCCAAAAATTACCCCACGCTTCCTTTGTTCGAAGCGCTTCCTTTGTTCCAAGCGATCACTTATGTTAACTGTTAATTCACAGGTTGAAAGCCTGTGAAATTAAATCAAACATATAGATTTCATGAACCTTCCAAAACTATTCTGAATTAAGCTGAAATTTGCTTAAACAGATAGTTGGTGATCAAAAACGAAATTAAGGAAATAAACCAACCTTAATGGGGAACATCTAGACTCAGGAGCGAGTCTCTGTCACGCGTCTCTCCCTCACTAGCCCCAGGCAGGAAGTGAGATTTAAAAAACAGAGGTATCCCGATAGGCACTCTTTTTTAAGGGGCGATCACTCAACTCTACAAGGGAGTTACTGAACTTAGCCTTAGTAACACCAAACACAAAAATACGTTTTGTGAGGGGGGTTACACCTGGATTCTGTATCAGCTGCCATATTGTCTCTCCCTGGTATGAATGCTGTGGAAAGGCAAATGTTCTTGGCAATACACCTTTCCCATATAGTGGAAGTAATGTCATTGCATGATGGTGAATGATCGGTGCTAAAGTAATTGATACAAACAACAGCTGTAGTGTTGTCTGTCAAAACTCAACTGCTTTACCTGCTGTGTCTTTCTCAAAACACTGCAAAGCAGAAAGGATTGCTTTAAGTTCATGATATTTTTTGATGTGGTAGTCTGCTTCAACAGGAAACCCAGCGCCACCAGAGTGGCAGTCCTGGAATGCTTGTCTTTCTTCAGCAGTTGTAAGCTACCTAGTTTTATATTTTTCTTTCTGATCTTTTAAAGCTTTTAAAGGCATACTCAATTGCAAGCAATTCAGTCACACTGATATGGGAACCTGTTTCTTCTGTAGTCCATATTTCCCCTGTTTTTTGTAAACCAAAGACTGTACCCCAACCACCAGAGGTTGAGGCATCTATACAGCTTTCTATTGATGAATCAGGTTGCTCTATGCTATATGATCGCTGGTCAGCATGTCTAGTCCACCAATCTATGTTTTTTCTTTTACTGATAAAAACCAAGGAGCTTCAAAATTCCCTTTACTGTGTTTCAAAACTACAGGGTTTTTTTTTCCCACTTTCTAATTGTCTGCAATACAAAACTCCCCATGGTGTTACTAGAAAAGCTGCAATTAATTGTTTGACTACTTATTCCATCTCCTGTATTGTAACTGGGTTTTCTTTTTATCTGGTATCACAAGCTGTTTTGGATTTCTACATTATTCTAGTGGCAGTGTGACATTCATGTTTTCTGAATACAAACAAAACCCTAGAGATTTTGTTTTTTTGTTTGGTATTAAAACCAACTTTTCTTTATGTATGACAAGTTCCAGATACCTTAAGAGTTGAATACTATTGTCTATGTTTTCTTGGCAGTCTTGGAAAGTATATCTTTGCAAGTAAGAATCATCAATGAATGATGCTAACAAAAAACTTTGTGATCTAAAATGGCTATAAACTGGTTTCACCTTTGTAAAGAATACTGGTTAACAGAGAGGACCAGTTGGCAAACAGGTGTATGCTTCTTTTCTCCATTTACATTTCAAAACTTTTATATGTAAAAAATGTATGTCCTTGTTTAGGAAGGATGGTAGCAGGATGGGTAAGACGTTCGCCTGCCAATATGTTAACTGCAAGTTTCTGGGTTTGTACCCAGCTGGCCCTTTCTTCCCAGTTTGACCAAAAAAATTAACTGAATGTCAAAGTCATTAGGATGAGACTATAAACCGAGGTCCGTGTGCGAACGCATGCAGAACATCTTGTGCACGCGTTAAAATCCCGTTCCGCCTTTTGGAAGACCAGGCCATCATGTGAGGGTAGGAGCTGATGACAAAATGATTAAAAAAACCCAGCATGCACACAGGTGTCGTGTTTAGACATCATCCCTGAGGAGGGAAAAATAATGGGTAGGCGCTGCACTTGTGGCGAGGCACTCTCCGGGAGAGCAGTCCAAATTTCATGCAGATAAATCTGCTGTGACATAAAGTGGTATAATTTTTTTTTTAATAATAAAAGGCAACAGGAACCAAGTAATATGCACATCAAAGATCAATAGAGGCCATATGACAGCCCTTTGTGATCATTCCTTTTAGTGACAGAAGATTTTCCATTTTAAAAGTGCTTGTAAAAAACATATTCATGGAGCTTCTTAGGATTCAAGATCATTCTAAATGTACCATCCAGTTATGGTACAGGGAAAATGGGTGATACTACCTGTCCCTTTTTATCCTGTGTTTTTTTTTCACTAACACCCATTTTAAAAATAACTATTCTAATTTCATTATCAATATGTCCCCAATGATTGTATTGTATTGTATGTATTGTATTGTATTGTATTGTATTGTATTGTATTGTATACCATTTTAAGTCACAGCAGATTTCTCTATGTGAAATTTGGGTTGCTCTCCTCCGAGGAGAGTGCACCATCACAAGAGCAATGCCACCCAGTATACTTTTTTCTTTTCCTGTCTGCGACTGTATTTGTTTCTCTCTCAGAATGGCTTTTTTCTACAGAATTTTGCCAGAGACAATCTTCTGTTGCTGTGGGTTCTTTTATATGTGCTATATTATTTTGTGTAACACACAGGACCTTGGTTTATCATTTCATCTGCAAAACTAGTAGCCAGACTACGACTCATGGTGTAATGGATGAGGGTACAGTTCTGGGTCAAAGCAGGGTTCAAACCATTGCACACTTCCTACCTGGACTTTTTGCTTTTTAGGCAGGCCCATTACCTTTAGACCATAGATACTTTTGTCCAAATGATTTCTTCAAACCTGATTTTATTTTTAAACAGAAGTTTGAACTGGAAAACCTTCAGTTGGAAGTTTTGCTCCTTGTACCAGATTTAAAATAGCAGAGTCTGAGTTCATTTTTTTCACGGTGTGTAACACCCCTCACAAAAACGTATTTTTGTGTTTGGTGTTACTAAGCAAAAGTAACTCCTTATACTAGTTATAGAGTTAGTTTTCTTTTTTT
Source organism: Stramonita haemastoma (assembly GCA_030674155.1). Taxonomy (NCBI): domain Eukaryota; kingdom Metazoa; phylum Mollusca; class Gastropoda; order Neogastropoda; family Muricidae; genus Stramonita; species Stramonita haemastoma. The sequence continues at coordinate 20,200,241 of CM060339.1, forward strand.
GTGAGTGATATCCCCATGAACATGTCTATTGGGATCTTCCTGTCAAGTCTCATTTCCTGCGTGGGGCTAGTGAGGGAAAGGAGTGTGACCAGGACTCCCTGAGTCTGGATGTTCCCCATTAAGGTTTGGTTTCATTTTGTTAACTTTGTTTTTAGTCAAACTATCTGTTAAAGCCAATTTCAGCTTAATTCAGAATAGTTTGGGAAATTTCAGGAAACCTATATGTTCAATTTCATTTGATAGGTTTTAGCCTGTGAACTAACAGTGAGACTTAAGTGGTTGTTTTAAACAAAGAAAGCATGTGGCAAATTTAAGCAGTGATGATCTTTGTTGTAAGTTTAACTTTTGGTAGAATATTGTTCAGCTATTAAAATGATGGAAATATTGTAGTGTAGCTTTACACTACAGATATTTGTGTGAAGGCCTAATTGTTTTTGTAATGATTTTATCACTAAAAATTGTGACTTATTTGTAATGTATCATTTAAAATTTCCAACAAGGTGCAATGACATTAGAATGTCATTGGAGGCATTAATTTCATTTGAGAGGTTTTAACCTGTGAATTAACAGTGAGCCGTAAGTGATTGCTGTGAACAAAGAAAGCATGTTGTAAATTTTAACACAAGTCATGGTCTTTGTTGTAAGCCTAATTTTGGGTGGAATATTGTTCAGCTAGTAAAATGCTGGAAATATTGTAGTGTGGCTTTACACTACAGATATATGGGTGTGAAGGCCTACTTGTAGTTGTAATGATTTTATCACTAAGAATTGTGACATGTTTGTGATAGGTCATTTAGCAATTTCAAAACCGGTGCAATGACATTGGAATGTCATTGGGGACATTGGTTTAAAATAAGTTTAGAGTCTTTTTTATATTAATGTTGGCACAGTTTCATAGGATGGACCACCATCTGTCCTAAAGTAAATGAAACATGTGTAAGACTAACCACTAAGATTATGTAGTAATTTTAGAGGTTATGTTAGATTGTTTTGAGAATGTTTTATTCTCATGAGAATCGCAAACTGGATAGGGTGAGTGCATTTTGGTAATTGAGCTTAGTGTTGTAAACTAGCTCAGTGATTGATGGTTGATGTGTGAGCATTTGAAATATGTGGTAGGATTGGTTTTGAAGTGATTTACACCCCTGACCTGTATTTAAATTAGAGAAATGTTTAAATGGTTTTTTCATTGTATGTTCCTTTTATTTCAGGAACATTGCAACATGTTTTCACATTGCCCTTTTTGTCATATCATTGTTTCATCTCCCACCCCTATCATTGTTTGATTAATCTTTGCGATCTGATCTAAGACTGATTCTTGGTCGATTTTGTGTTTGAGAACTGGTCAGATTATCTTTTTTTTTTTTTCTTAATTGTACTTGCAGTACAATTGGTGATTTGTAAAGTTTATGTTGTAGTGTAGTAGGTTGCATTGTGAAATACATGTGTAAACCCAACTTGCTCGGTCTGGAGTCGTATTGAATGAATGTTGTTGTTTGTCATATTCTAGTGTATTCAGTGTGGCTGCTGAGTGAGTTGAGGTAGATTCATTAATTTCACTTCACCTACTTTCCTCCTGTCTATATTTCTTTTCCCTATTTTTCTACTATCCTCATTCTATCCCCCCTTTATCACTCCTGGCCCACAAGCAGTCGAGCCCTACTCCTATTTAGAGTTACTGAAGAGAATAGGAATTAGTCTAGGACTCTAGATTTCCAGTACCGAATTATGCAGAACGGGAAATTGGAGTGGCGACCTAGAGAATTCCTGTGCAGGACCCTCTACACGTGGAACAATGTTTTCTTTAATCTGCATGCCAGAAAGTTTTCCTATGACCATGTCCCAACCTGTGGAGCATCAGCAGCACTTTGGGTGATCAAGCATGAATGCATGGCTGTTTCTATGAGCCCCTGCTCTTATTCTCACCCCAATTTGTTATTAGTCTGCTGACTCTGCCCCAACCTTTCTTTCTTACATGCCCCTTCTCTCTATTCAAGCAGGGAAACATTTGTTGCCTTTTACAGACTAGGTGAAATCTGTTTCCAATTCTGTAGCCAATTTAATGGTGGACAATGTGGTTTTTGGATCATTGCCACAAAATTTCAATTGTTGGTATATAGCAAGAGGCCAATTTTCAATTTTTGTTGTTGACATTTAGAGCAGTCACAATTCTTTTCCTCCTGTCCATTGAAATATCATGAGGTGCCTTAGAAATAAAGCAACTGCACTGATGATAGATTTAAGGTGGGTTTTTTTCAGTGGATGCCCTTTGTACCATACATAGCCTGGCTGGCCCTCAGCAAAGTGCAAGTAGCTTTTGTGAGCAGCCTCTGCTCATTTTGACTATACAGTCATGGTCTTTGGCATCATACACTAGCATGACCAAAAGTTTAGATTTACCCAGTGGGGTTTTGACAGGACAATTCCAATGCTGTTTATATCTATTTTGCTTTTGATTAATTTTTCTTCCAACATTGCAGTTTTTTGCATTTTTGCAATAATCTGAGCCAGGTTTTCTTTCATATTAGGCCTGTCATCTTCTTTGGATTTGTGTTTATTTTTAATGTTTATACACAAAAGTTCCAAAACACTTGCATTTCTGTTTTTCCTGTTATTCATGCTTAATGTTTTAAACTACAACTAGTTTGCCAACATTCTCATCATAACAAGATTTTGGGGGTTCATCTGGAATTGAATATTTAATGTCAAGCCCCATATCAGAAGAGGAACTTTCCTTTGTTTTTCACTTGTTTGAAACTGATGCATCCCTGTCAAGCATCTCTGTTGTGCTTGCATCTTTTTCACAGCTTGAACCAAGATTTTTGCCATTTGTATGCTTCATACTGACCATAATTATCAAATTCTGGACTTTTACTTCTTCCCAGTCTTTAATCTGGATTAAAATCATATCATGTTTAGAATTAACAGGCATAAAATATTCCTCTCTTCAAATTTTTGAGAGCATATGTTCATCACTCAACAATCATCTTTCATGTGGGCAAGGACTGCCTTGGTCTCTATCACGAAATTTTATTATTCACGATAGCAGAGAAAGTACTAACAGCAATTTTGCAAAATTCAATCAGATCAAATCTTATAAAGAAACTGGAATCAATATTTTTGATTAAAAAAAAAAACTGTCTTGATATAAAAGATGGCCTAGGTTATTATTGTCTGGGGAGGCAAGGACTTCTGGATGGGGAGGGGGATGTCTTGGGGAATTATTCTGCCAGAGGGGGAAGGTTTGGGTTGGGGTAGAGGTAGTTCAGACAGGTCAGGCACAGCCTTGTCCAAGTTTGGTTGGGTGTCTTTCTGTGTCAGACCAAAGATGGCTCAAATCACTTGAACCAGTGACTCAAATTCCTTTTTGAGCTATCTTCTGCATAGGTTGCCTTGTACTAGTACAGTAACCTGGTATAGAAGGTGGTGACAGTGATAAGTTTTTTGTTTGCACAGTTCACTTGTATTTTTGTTTTGTACAGTTCATCACTGGGTAGGTTGTGGGGGGATTCTGGCTAGGTCACCATTGTCACTAAAAGAAATCAGTTTGTTGGGCTTTGCAAGTCATTCCAATAAATGCTTAAGGCTGGTTGACTATTTACAGAGAGAGAGAGAGAGAGAGAGAGAGAGAGAGAGAGAGAGAGAGAGAGAGAGAGAGAGAGAGAGAGAGAGAGAGAGATTTGATTTGATTTGATTTGATTTATTCTTTTATATCGATGATAATGGAATAAGCACTCTTGTGCATTTTTACATCCAATCCCCGTGTGTATACAGTTTTGTAAATATCTGTTCCCACCGGCACACGATGGCCTACTCTTACGAAAAGCGGAACAAGATTTAACGTGTGCGCAATATGTTCTGCGTGCATCCGCACAGGGCCTCGGTTTTATAGTCTCATCTGAAGGACTTTTGGGGAGAGTGGAGTCAGCACTGGTGTTAACTCCAAGAGAAAAATCTCCTCCACCGACTGGTCGTCAAAATTGCCATCTGACCACTTGGCTATCAGTCCAAGACAGACAGACAGACAGACAGACAGACAGACAGACAGAGAGAGAGAGAGAGAGAGAGAGAGAGAGAGAGAGAGAGAGAGAGAGAGAGAGAGAGAGAGAGAGAGTTGTGTTTTTTTCCTGTATATATTTTTGGCAGGGGTTTAGGGGTGTGAGGAAGGGTGGAGGGGGGAGGGTGATAAGCATGCTAGCTTAGTTTTGACATTGTATGAAAGTGGAATAAAGCAACTTGTTTGTGTTTTGTGAGATTGCTGTGATTGCCTTTTTTTCTGATGAATTATGGACAATGAGCTAGTCACACCAATCTAAGTCTATCCTTTCGAGGATAGTCTTGGACAACTCTTTTGCCTTTTTGTGTTGGGACAACTTTGATAGTGTTTACTGTGGCTTGTTGTAGATTTGTTGAGTCAGATACTGAGATAGAGTTGGCTTCAGGTCAGTGTTGTCATGTGCACATTGTTTTTTGCTTTCGTTGTCCTGCCTGAGAAGAGAGAATCCGTTGGTGGTAGGGAAGGATGGTAGAAAGTAATCCTGTTCTTCATCTGACTGCAAGGCTGAGTGTTTTTGTGTGTGCTTTTGATAGTGTGTGTTTGAGCTGCACGAGTTCTGACTTCAAGTCACTTTTCTGTTTGTAGTTTGTAAACACTCTTGGTGAGGGACCCTAATGCTTTAGTGGTTTTTATGATTGAACAAGATAGTGGGTGCAACTTTTGCTTCTGTTATGATGTTTGGGTAACTGCATATTTGCACAGAAAGCAAGGAAGGTGACATAGTTTTTTGTGAGAATGAGTGGCTGATGGTGAAACATGTTGCACAGAATGAATGGGTGTACTTTGTGAGCTGGACTTTGACTGTGTGTTTTGACCTCCATTCCGTTTTCTGTTGAGTGAGGGAGAAGAAGCATATGCACAGTGTGTAGATCCAACATCCAAACTCGTCACTTCTCTTATTCTCATCACGTCTGGACTATTGCAACTCCCTTTTGGCTGGTCTGCCAGCATCATCCATCCACTCCCTTCAACGTATACAAAACTCTGCTGCTCGTCTTATCCTCAGAAAGAAAAAATCTGAGCACATTACCCCTATCTTGAAATCTCTCCATTGGCTGCCTGTACCACAGAGAGTAAACTACAAGATCAATACCCTCTGTTACAAATGTCTCCACAATACTGCACCCTCCTACCTCTGTGAATGTCTTCACTTGTACACACCTTCTCGCTCCCTCCGCTCGTCGGCAGATACTTTGTCCTTTAGAATACCCAGATTCAACCTATCTACCGTTGGCCGCTGCTCTTTCTCTGTTTCTGGTCCATCGATCTGGAACGACCTTCCTCTCTTCCTCCGGCAAAAGCCTACTTATGACACTTTTAAATCCAACCTCAAGACACACTTATTCCAAACCTAAGTTTTCTCCTTTCCGCTTCCATCTCTTACCTGTCCCTGCCTTCAACATCCACCTGCCAAAGTGCATAACGTTTGTAGGTGTGTGTGCCCGCGCGCGTGTTGCGTGCTTGCGTGCGTGCGTGCGTGAGTGTGTGTGTGTACATTCGAATTTGTTAAAACTGTAAATTGTTGTTAATTGTGTGTTGTGTTGGTCGAATGCAAGCGCTTTGATTTGTTTTTACAAGATATAGCGCTATACAAATTCCATGTATTATTATTATTATTATGTGGTGTTTGCGCTGTGTTTTGTCGAGTGGTTTGTGTTGTTCCCCTCTGTTAGAGCTACCGGGGTTGGCTGCTAGGCTGGTGGGGATGAGGGTGATGACGGTGACAGCTGGACTTCAGGACAGGGTGGTGGGCTGGTGGTGGGATTGGCTATTGAGACTGATCTGGGGAGGTGAGAACTCATGGATGAGGAGGGGATACCTTGGAAAATTATTCCGCCAGAAGGGGAAGGTTTGGGTTGGGGTAGAGGTAGTTCCAACAGGTTAGGCACAGCTTTGTGCAGGTCTGGTTGGGTGTCTTTCTGTGTCAAATAAGAGATGGCTCGAATCACATGAACCAGTGACTCAAATTCCTTTTTGAGCCAAACTCTGCATAGGTTGCCTTGTACTAGCGCAGTGCCCCTGGTGTAAAAGATGGTGATGGTGACCAGTTTTTTGTCTCTACAGTTCACTTATACTTTTGTTTTGTACAGCTCGTCACTGGGTAGGATGGTGGGGATACTGGATAAGTCACTATTGTCACTAAAAGGCAATAGTGGGGACCTGATAGCCTAGTGGTTACAACAATGTGCTCGCAATTTGATGACCGAGTTCAATTCCCCTTCGAGGGAATTTTTCCTCTGGAGTTAACATTAGTGATGATTCCACTTTCCCAAAAAGTCTTTAAACCGAGGCCGCGTGTACAAACGCACGCAGAACATCTTGCCCACAAGTTAAATCCTATTCGGTTTTTCACAAGAGTAGGCCATCATGTGCCGGTGGGAACAGATGACAAAATTTACAAAACTGCATGCACACACGGACTGGATGTAAAAAAAGTATACGATAACTTCTTCCATTATCCTTGGTACAAAATAAAAAATAAATAAATGAATGAATAAATAAATAAATAAATAAATAAATAAATAAATAAATAAATAAATAAAAGAAATCAGTCTGTTGGGCTTTGTAAAATAGTTCCAAGATACACTGAAAGCTGGTTGATTATTAACACTGCACATGTAACGTTTATAGGAGATGTTTTTGGTTATTGAAAACGATGGAAAAGGGACTCTAAAGTTAACTGTTTTGTGGAGAGAGAGAGAGAGAGAGAGAGAGAGAGAGAGAGAGAGAGAGAGAGAGAGAGAGAGAGAGAGAGAGAGAGAGAGAGATTTATTTTATTTATTTATTTATTTATTTATTCTTTTATATCGAGGATAACAGAATAAGCAATCATGTGCTTTTTTTCATCCGGTCCCCGTGTGTATGCAGTTTTTGTAAATATTGTCATCTGTTCCCACCGGCACAGAGAAGAGAGAGAGAGAGAGAGAGAGAGAGAGAGAGAGAGAGAGAGAGAGAGAGAGAGAGAGAGAGAGAGAGAGAGAGAGATTCAAGACTTCAAGTCTTCAAGACTTCAAGACTTCAAATGATTTAATGTTCATAAGTCTTCACACTCCTAACATTTACTATTCTAACTCATGCAATTTCCAACGGTATACAGATTGCCTGGATTCTGAAAAAGAAACTACAAAAAGAGTAAATATGATTGTACACATCAGCATACAGAATATGAATAATAATGTATTGTGTGAATGAAATTCAGATATAATGATCGCTTGTGCATGTCTCGCTCAAATTTTGGTTCACTCACAGTTAATCTTGTATGCATGCACACCCCACATGTGCACCCAAGTAGTATGTGCGTGCGCTCAAACACACACACACACACGCGCGCGCACGCACGCACGCACTCACGCACGCACTCAAACACACGCACGCACGCACGCACGCACTCAAACACACACACACACACACACACACACACACACACACACACACACACACACACACACACACACACACACATACAGGATTCTGGCCTTTGGCCCTCTTCCAACATGATTGATGGTTTTTCAGAAAAGCAGGAATTAGGAAGCTAGTATCTTTAACACCTCTCTCTTATTCACAGCATGGTAAATAAACTGAGCCAGGTTTTTTTTAAATAAACAATGAGTCACAGTTGGTCATTATATGACAAAATAAGCTTTCATCTAGTTGATTATCCCCTAAATATTGATGCCTTAGTTCTTTGCAATTATGACATGTACAAATCAAATGGATTTAATTTTATATTTCATTTTGACAGAAACTACACAGCAAAACTGAAGGATCATCCTGTGCATAACGAAAAGTATTTGCGTTCAGGGGAAGAACCCCCATTCTGGCTTTGGCAAGAGTGTCCCGAAAGTGTTTAACTTTTAAAGTATCAACATAAGGCTCAGTCATGAAGTTTGATTTAAAAGATGCATACAATGAAAACCTTTCGCTATTGTTCAGTGCATCAGACCAGTCACTAATGAAATTTGCCACAAGGCGTTCTTTCAACAATGAAAAGAAAATCTGTTCATTTCTGACACCCTGGTTTAACCATGCAAATCACAAACCACATTTTTCTAATATACTTCTCAATTTGTATGCCTAACACACAATATCATTTTCATCCATGATAACCTGCATTAGATAAGCTTCCTTAGGCAGTCTCTTTAATTCCATATGCAACAATTTCACCCAGTACTTAACAGCTCTCATGCATGCATTAATCTGAAGAGAGTATCTGCCCAGTTCGCCGTAAATGCATTTATTTGGGGTTTTAGGGGAGACACCTAGAAAGCGTTTTCATGCTAAGGTATGAACTTTTTTGATAGAATACTACTAATAATAATAAATGGAATTTATATAGCGCTATATCTTGCAAAACAAATCAAAGCACTTGCATTCAACCAATTCTTGCGCATGCAGCCAACAGCAATTTAGATTTTTAAGAAGCCAATGTACACACACACACACACACACACACACACACACACACACACACACACACACACACACACACACACACACACAGGTTCAACACTTTGGCAGGGTGGTGGATATTTCGGCTGTTGAGAGCAGGGGCAGAAGATGAAACAGGATAGGAAAGTCTTAGCTTTGAAATAAGTGTGTCTTGAGGCTGGATTTAAATGTGTCATAGGTAGGCTTTTTACGAAGGGACAGAGGGAGATCATTCCAGATCACTGGACCAGAAACAGAATCAGTAAGTTCAAGTCCCCAGAACTCTGATCCATATAACAAGATTGGCTGAACCTGGGCATCAAACATCTTAAAGTAAGTCTGCTTAGAAATATCATTAAGATTGCGGAGCACTCGAGCACATTCATAAACTGCCTTCCTTCCTTTTGTAACTAATTTCTTGACTCCTTGAACTACACTTAATTTTGTAGTAAAAGTATATCCCAGGTAAGTGTAACTAGTAACTACTTCCAGATTTGCTCCATCTAAATGCCATTTTTCATTCCAACCTTGGTGTCCACCCTTTCTAAACACCATAATTTTAGATTTATCTATATTCATATCCAGGTAATTTTCTTTGCATAATTTACTCAGATTGTTCAACTGGCTTTGTAGCCCTACATGAGTCTGACAAAAGAGCCAGGTCGTCTGCAAACAACAACAGAAATAATTCCATAGAACCAGGTTGCAGTTGAATTCCATGTTTTCCCACATTTTCCATAGTTATAGCTATTTCGTTTATGAACAATGAGAAGAGAGAAGGGCTCAAAATACATCCTTGCTTAACACCAAGCGGACATTTAAAGACATCAGACATTGCTTCATTCACACGAACACAGGACAAAACAGAAGAATTCATGGCCTTTATGGCCTCCAAAAATGGTTCTGACAAACCTGCCCTAGCTAGGGTTGCAAATAAAGGAGGACGATGTACAGAATCGAAAGCCTTTTTCAGGTCTATGAACGCTACATATAATTGTCCCCCTTTTTTGATCAGGGCTCTTTCGACAATAGCAGACAAGGTAAAAATATGGTCAATGGTTGAATATGACTTCATAAAGCCTGCTTGTTCTTCCACAATTTTTTCGTTTTCTTCCATCCAAGACACGTCTTTTTCTGAGAACACTTGTATAGATTTTACTGATGATACTTAAGAAATACCCCTGTAATTGTCAAGCTGATCTGCATCTCCCTTCTTGAAAATAAGAATAATCATGGAATATGACCACTGTCTTGGAAATTCGCCATTACTGAAAATCTTATTAAACAAACGAGTCAAGAAAGCTACCGATTTTAATTCTGCAGTCTTAAGCATTTCAGCAACAACCCCATCACAACCACATGCTTTCCCATTCTTTAGCGTTGCAATGGCGGTTCTGACTTCAGCCTCAGCTATAGGAATATTTAGCTCATTTACGATTCCTGATTTATATTAATGAAAATATCATTGTCTTGCCCGTGGGCTTCATCTGTTCTAAAAACCATTTTAAAATGTTCAAGCCATTTATCTAACGGTATATTCTCACACAGTTTCTGTTTATTTTTTTTAATCTTACTTCTGACCAGAACAGTTTGAGGTTATGAATAGATTGGTTTATTCTATGAGCTTTTTCCTTTTTTTAGCTAGATCTTTTATTCTGTTTAAGTTGACAATACTCTTTTCTTGCATTTACAAAAGCAACCCATTTCCTATTGACAGATTCTAAGTCCTCTTTCTCATCATATCTATTTTCTCTCCCCAGACGCATACCTTTATCATACTTATTTTTTGATTTTCTGAAAGCATTGAGAAGTTTGAGTTAACTGTTTAGCTTCTTTACATTCTCTATCGAACCAAGGAGCTCCCTTGTTGTCCTGATACATATCTACCTTAAATCTTTTTTTCATGCACATTGCAGCATTCAACAGACAGTCTACAAATCTTGTTAGAACTGACTCAGTGTTTGTGTCTATTTCTTCAAAAGCACGGTCAAGGTCAGTGACTGATTCAGGTGAGCACAAGTTAGCTAAAAAATCTCCCTCTTTTTCTTTTTTCCAGCACAACTTTTCCCTCCAAACTCCCCTGTTAGCTCCCATACTACTAATTTTTGTAGACATAGAGTTTAAATTTCCCAATATTACTGAAACAGGTAAGTGAGTAGACTCAACTCTACCTATCATTTCAAAGGAGGAAATAAGATTATGTTCAAGTAAATCATTAGATACAACAAAGTAGTCAATAACACTTCCCCCTGTCTGACAAATATATATCAAACCATCATCAAACCCTTTATCACTCAACCCATTCACAATAGAACACTGGAACATACTACAAAGGTCAATAAGCTGGGAACCAAATATATTTACAGTAGTATCTTGGGACTGTCTTGACAAGAAAACATCTTCTTGGCTATTTGGATCCAAGTCCACTTCGAACAGACCATTTAGACTGGCTGTTCGTGCATTTAGGTCACCACAAATAACCCAAGTCAAAATTATCAAATCTGTCAAAACTGGTATTGATTCAGCTTTCTAGAGGTTTAATTCCATATCCATTCTAAAGTAAGTTGTAAACACTAGAGTCACTAGGTGGAACATAATTATGTACCAATGTAAAAAAAAAAATCCTTTTGTATACCTGGCAGTGATTTATCTAATCGTAAACAAATTAAATTATCATAATCCAGATTAATAACACTGATCCAATCTTTTAACACACTCCTGTAGCCTACAACAACGCCTCCTGATTTTCGACCTCTTACATTTCGAGGGTTGCCTGCCAGAAGCGGCTATCGGCCACTTTTTCACTTTTTGGTATGTGGAAACTCTTTATAGCATATACTTTACTGTTACAATAAGCCATGTGGCTGTGATTTATTTTAAGTGGTTACTTACAAAAAACATTCCGGTTCATCAAAGTTCTCACCCATCCCAACCCTGCCTGAAATGCCCAGAACTCGATAGCCGTTGCTCGCAGTACAAGATTACTACCAGTATGGATTCCGTTTACCGCCTGAACCGGACATACACGGAAGGCCGCTACTGGCAATGCAAATTCATCTACTTCTGATTTCAATTTTCCTGCCCAAAATGTCTATCTGGGGATGATCGAAGCAGGTAGAGGCAAAGTGGCTACAGGCTACATTGTTTTGACCCTGCACAAACCGGCCAATTGTACATGATTACTGCTGGCGATTGCGGAAGAGGGGGGTTCTGTAAATCCTAGTCTGTCATCTAATATCAGAGGGATGTGGCAGCAACATCCTGCTTACAGAGGAACTAAAACGGTAGACAGATTTTTTTAGACTTCCATTTTCATCTGCGTTTGCACAGGATGAAGACTGCTGGTAATGTTTAAATTTAAGGACTTTTGATACCATAGTTTGTTTAAGTTCTTGTTTATACAAACAAAAGTCGAAATATACTAATACTCATCGTTACAGTGTGCAACTTGCGCAATATAACGTTTGAATTAATGTCATTTGAACAAAATACTGCTTAATAATGCGATTATGCTGGAAATAAATAACAGTTTAGTAAGAAGCTTTCTTGGCAAACTTTTGTATTTTTTCTTGGTTTAGTATGAGTTGTTCAGTTCCCTTTCCATGATATATAAATGCATATGGGTTTGCAGTTGGGCCTAGGACTGACAAGGGACAGATGAAACTATTGGACGTAAAGGTGGGTTATTTCAGATTCTTTATTATTCAAGGGGGTGGAGGTGATTTTTGTTGTTGTTGTTTCTTTCTTTCTTTCTTTGTTTTATTTCTTGTATCATATGCAGAGACAGTCAAAGGTGCACGCACACACACTAACACACACACCACTCACACTCACACTCACACACACACACACACACACACACACACACACACACACACACACACACGCACGCACACACACACACACTAACTCATACACATAATAATAATAATAATAATAATAATAATAATAATAATAATAATAATAATAATAGTAATAATAATAATACATGGAAGTTATATAGCGCTATATCTTGTAAAAACAAATCAAAGCGCTTGCATTCGACCTATACATCACACAAGCAATTAATAACAATCTATGGTCCTCGCAAATTCGAACACACTCACACATGCAAGCGCACACACACGCACACGCGCACACGCGCACACGCCCGCGCACACGCACACACACACACACACACACACATCCACAAAGGCTATACACTTTGGCAGGTAGATGTCAAAGGCGGGGGCAGACAAGAGATGGAAACAGAAGGAGAAAATCTTAGGTTTGAAATAAGTGTGTCTTGAGGTTGGATTTTAAAGTTTCATAAGTAGGCTTTTGCCGGAGGGAGAGAGGGATGGACCAGAAACAGAGAAAGAGCGGTGGGTGGCCAACGGTAGATAGGTTGAACCTAGGTATTCTTAAGGACAAAGTATCTGCGGCCGAGCGGAGGGAGCGAGAAGGTGTGTACAAGTGAAGACATTCACAGAGGTAGGAGGGAGCAGTTTTGTGGAGGCATTTGTAACAGAGGGTATTGATCTTGTAGATTACTCTCTGTGGTACGGGCAGCCAGTGGAGAGATTGCAAGAGAGGGGTAATGTGCTCAGATTTTTTCTTTCCTAGGACCAGACGAGCTGCAGAGTTTTGTATACGTTGGAGGGAGTGGATGGATGATGCTGGCAGACCAGCTAAAAGAGAATTGCAATAGTCCAGACGTGAAAGAATAAGAGAAGTGACAAGTTTGGATGTTGCGTCAGTGGACAGGTACTTTCAAATTGCACTAATGCGCCGTAGTTGATAGTAGCATGACTGACAGGTCTGGGTAATGAATTTTTGCATGGAGAGTGTGTTGTCCACAACGACCCCTAGATACTTCACAGAAGTGGATAGTGGAACTGACGTATTACCGAATTCTATTGAAGTTGTAGAGATGGAGGAGAGTTTGTGTTTGGTGCCTACGAGCACGGCTTTGGTTTTATCTGCATTTAGTTGTAACTTGTTTTGTATCATCCAGTGTTGGATATCTTGAAGGCAGTTGGTCATATTTGTCAAGAGAGATGGCAGATTTTCAGGTGTAGCACTGCTTTGAATCTGAGAGTCATCAGCATAAAAGTGATAATTGATATGATAACGGTCTATTATATGTGACAGTGGAGCAGTATAGAGGGTAAAAAGAAGAGGGCCCAGAACTGATCCCTGAGGGACACCACATTCCAGTTTGGCAGGCGCTGATTGAATCTTGTTTACTGCAACTGTATGGACACGGTCTTTAAGGTAAGAAGTGAACCAGGTGAGGGCTGTGCCATTAATACCAAACATGTTTTGGAGACGGGAGAGAAGAATTGAATGATCTATAGTGTCAAAGGCAGCAGATAAGTCGAGAGGAGTAAGAAGGGAGATTTTCCCAGAGTCAGAAGCATGAAGAAGCACGTTTAAGGTATGGACCAGGGTGGTTTCAGTGCTGTGGTTGACGTGATAGGCAGACTGGAAAGGGGGAAAGAGATTATTGGAAAGAAGATGGTTGTTGAGTTGTTTCAGAACAACTTTCTCAAGGACTTTAGAGATAAAAGGCAGATTAGAAACAGGTCTATAGTTCTTCAGGATGTTAGGATCGAGGTCGTGCTTTTTTAGTAGAGGTGTGACTATCGCAGTTTTGAGAGCGGATGGAAAATTTCCTGAAAGAAGAGATGAGTTTACTATCTTTGTGATAGTAGGTATAAGCTGTGGAATGCACTGAAAGAAAAGAGAAGCAGGTACAGGATCAAGATTGCATGATTTTATTGTCATTTCTTTCAGAATGTTCTTGATTTCTTTATCGCTTGTTGGGTGAAAGACAAGAAGAGGAGTGCCAGTGAATTGGGGATCAGGAGGTGCAGGTTGGAAAGAAGTCTGATCCAGTTTGGAGCGGATGTTGCGGACTTTGTCAGAGAAGAATGAAGAGAATATAGCAGGAAGTTCAGAGTGGCTGTGGACGGTAGGCAAAGGGATAGCCTTTGCAGATCCGAGGAGAGTTCAGGTGAGGGAAAAAAAAGATTTCATGGACGTGGCATCAAGAACTTGAGCAGAATAATAGTTAGTCTTCGCTGAGTGGATTAAGGTTTTGACTTTGTTGATTTGTTTGTGAAAGAGTTGTTTGTTTATTTCGGTTTTTGTTTTTCGCCATTTTCGCTCAAGTTGTCGGCGTTTGCGCTTTGCAACCAGTATGTCATGAGTATACCACGGGGCACAGGGCCTATCAGGCAGAACAACATCAGTGGGAGGTGCATGCTCATCGAGCAGTTGGCTTAAAATGGTGTTGTAATGTTCAGAAAGGTCAGTATGTTCAGGGCGTTTAGATAGGCGTCGGGCAGCTTGAGAAGAGAAGGTTTGAATATCAATTGCCTTGAGACTGCGACGGGTGACGCGCTTTTTCCTTTTGATAGGCCTAGTGATGTTGAGAGAGAAGAGAATGGCAGAATGATCGGAAAGTAGTTCGTTGGTGACGGACACAGATGTAACAAGATTAAGTGAAAGATCAGTAATGAGCCAGTCTAAGATGTGACCTGACCTTTGTGTTGGCTCATTGACCAGCTGGGAGAGAGAGTGGTTGGACAGAGAAAGAGAAAGACGCTTGACATCTGGACAAGACTGGTTGTCGAAGTGCAGGGTGTATGTGATAACAACTTACCTGACCATTTAAACGCATTTTTCACTCGCTTTGAAAAGCATGATTTTTCAGAGGAAATAAATGGCCTGAAAGAATCTCTGCTTTTTGAGAATGGCGTCATTGTTGATGAAGAAGTTATCTGCAAGCACTTCAAGGCAATAAACATTAACAAATCTCCTGGGCCAGATGGTATATGCGGTAGAACCCTTAAGTTCTGTGCTACTGAGCTTGCAAGTGTCTTTCAGCACCTGTTCCAGACCTCGCTGGACACTTGCCAGATACCAGTTATTTGGAAGACTTCCAATGTTATACCTCTTCCAAAGAAACCCAATCCTACTCGGCCTAATGATTTCAGACCTGTAGCTCTCACATCACTGGTGATGAAAACATTAGAAAAGATCATAAAATCTCTCATTCTTTCTGTTACAGAGAAAAACCTTGACCCATTACAATTTGCGTACAGATCTAGAAGGGGTGTCGAAGATGCCAAATTATTCATTTTGAACAAGCTGTACAATCACTTGGAAACACCTGATTCTCATGCCAGAATATTGTTTGCTGACTTTAGCTCAGCTTTCAATACAATGCAGCCTCATATTCTGGTTAACAAAATACTTTCAAAATTTGATGTAGACAATCAACTTATACGTTGGCTGATTGAATTTTTAACTGACAGGCCACAGCGTGTTTTTGCCAACAAAATACCTTCATCAGTTAGATATACCTACACTGGTTCCCCACAGGGCTGCGTCCTCTCGCCACTTCTTTACATTCTATACACAGATGATTGTAGAAGCAGCCATGAAAACTCATTTCTGGTAAAATTTGCGGACGACAGTGCTCTTCTGTCTCTCTTATCTGGATCAGTCCTAGACCATGGTCCAGCCCTTACCGAGTTCGTAGATTGGTGTGATGAGGCCTATCTGGAGCTAAATGTTTCTAAAACTAAAGACCTTCCTATTGATTTCAGAAGATCGGAGCACACTTCTGAGAATACCATCATCCATAGTGAAGAAGTTGAAAACGTTTTGAAATACAAATATCTGGGAACTGTTTTTGACCACAAGCTAAATTGGGATGCTAACACTGACGCCATTGTCAAAAAGGGGCAACAACGTGTGTATTTTCTGAGGAAGCTTAACTCATTTTTTGTCGACAAAAAGATTCTTTCTTTGTTCTACAAGTCTTATATAGAGAGCGTTTTAAGTTTTGCTTTCATTTGCTGGTACAATAACCGTAGCATTAAGAACAAGAATGGTCTTCAGAGAATTGTGAGAATCTGCTCTAAAATTATCGGAGAAGAACAAAGAGACCTCAGGTCGTTTTGTAATCAGCAGCTTGTACGTAAAGCAAGAGCCATATTGGCCGATTCCTCCCACGCTCTGTTTTCAGAATTTCAATTGTTGCCTTCAGGACGTCGTTTTCAATGCCACAACAGCAAAACAAACAGAAAAAGGAATTCCTTTGTGCCAGTAGCTATCCGAGTTCTAAACTCATAATAACACTGACTGAGTGGTTTGTTTTTGTTTTTTGTTTGTTTGTTTGCTCGTGTGTGTGTGTGTGTGTGTGTGTGTGTGTGTGTGTGTGTGTGTGTGTGTGTGTGTGTGTGTGTGTGTGTGTGTGTGTGTGTGTGTGTGTGTGTGCGTGTGTGTATAAGCTTCTCTGAATTACTTACCTGCCACTGTTATGTATGTAGCCAATGCATACAGGTGTGCACATACATGCATATGTACCCATAAAATAAGTATGTCTTATTTTGGCTTTGTATATGTGCGGGTGTGAATGCGTGCGTATAATGTGTAAATAATGGTGATCATATGTCTTTTCTAGTCAATGGTTTTTAAGAACATTGTATCTAAACATTGGTGTGTGTGTATGCGTGTGTTTGCGTGTGTGCAAGCGCGCGCGCGTAGAGTGTGAGTGTTTGTGACATTTTAGCGAAGTTATATAATGTTTGAACAAAAAGAAATGTAGCTCCTTCATGTGTCTGATTATGAATTTGTAGCAATATGCCTGTCAGTATTGTAATTGCCCTTCAGGGATGATTAAAGTGTTTTTGACTTGACTTGACTTGACTTGACTTGAAATTGAAGTCCCCGAGAATGATGAGTTTCTTGGGAGAGAGGCTGTAATGGTCCAGGAGTGACTGAAATTCTTGATGAAAAAGAGAAGATGTCAGATTGTTTTTACGACTAGGAGGTGGACGGTACAGACAGCAGAAAGTGATAGAGTGGCCAGGTAAGCTGAGGTTGAGTTCACAGACTTCGAAGGATGCAGGTGAGAAAGGGAGGTAGTGACAGAAAGAAAGAGCCGGGTGCAGAGTATCTTTGTAGGTGATGGCAATACCACCTCCACAAGAGAGTTTAGGGAAAGAACGAGTTTTATAGCCAGGTGGTGTCAGCTGTTTTAATATTGGTTCGTTGCCCAGTGGTTTTAACCATGTTTTGGTCAGGAAAGCTAAGTCTATGTTCTGTTCAGAGATAAAATCAGAGAGAAGATCAGCCTTGCCATCTGGGCAGACAGATTGTACATTGTACAGACAGATGTTAAGAAGATTTGAAGGAGGCGGGGAGGTTGAAGTTGAGAGTGGTGAGTTGGGAAGACAATCAGAGGATGAGGATGAAAGCGATGGTGGTGATGTAGACAGTGGAAGAACAGACAAGAGTTTGGATGGTGAGTCAGGTGTGGAGGGTGGTGAAGGAACTGGGTCAGGTAGGGGATTGGAATCTTTGCACACAGCATGAAACAAGTTAGGAGCAGAGAAATCATTGTCAGAGTCATAGAAAACAGCAGCCGGGGGAAGCATATCACAGGGAGTTGAGGCAGTGTGGTCGGTGGTTACAGTTGTTTCGGGAGTGACGTCAGAGGTGAGGGGGGAGACACGTGCAGGCCGAGGACACCGTAGACGATGACGTATGCCTGCACGTGTTCCTCTTCTAGTTTTTCGGCGGTGGATGCCCAGGTTGAAAATATGTTGTGTGATATCTGCATTTTGTTGTTTTTGCTTCAATTTTACGTCTGTTCACTCAAAGTGATATTAGACGATGGGAAGGGAAGGGGAGGGTCTAGTATGTTGATGGATGTGTGCAGTAAAATGGGTGTCTTTTTCTTAATAATGTATACAGTACATAGATTTGGGTTAAACAGTGATAACAACAAGTAAATACATAACAATTGCTAGTATGACTTAAAACTATAACAAATTTCCTAAAGAACTATCCATTAAAGATTTTGTTATACGAAATGCCAAATTAAGATTTTTAAAAATCTTATCCAAGGATTTTTCCGAGAAAGAGGGTAAGAATAGTTTTAGACTCTTACATTCAAAAATTATGTGACTGTTTGTAATTTTCTCACCGCACAAACATTTTATATTTTTGCTATATTTAGTGATGAACGCATTCAGTTTTATCCGAAAAAATAAAGCCCTAACCTTTCTTGCTGTGAAAAAACTTGTATTGATCTCAGAGCGATCGATATCCTTTAAATTAGGGACAGTGAATGAAGACCTTTCTGATATGCGCTCCTTTGGATAATAAGCCTTTTTGGCCCTGCTCCACGATGCCTCTTCTAGTAAGTGATAGCCTTCTTGTAAAGATAATGGAACGTGTAGTTCTACAGAATCCTCTCCATGTTTTGCACCTCTCTTTGCAGCTCTGTCAGCCCACTCATTTGGTAAGAATCCCACATGAGAAGGTACCCAACAGAAAGTGACACAAATACCCCTTAAAGCTAAAACATGTATAACATGATTGATCTCTAATATAACTTTAGACTTTTTCTTAGAACTTGTGGATTTTAATGCGTAGAGTACCGATTTAGAATCAACGCAAAGTAAAGTTTGAAATATATTCAGCGGAAGATCGAGAATATGGTTAAGAGCCATTAAAATTGCTATTAGCTCAGCTGTGAATATCGAATGATGTTTACCAACATAATAACATTTTTCTACATTAAGCGATGGTATTACAAAAGCTGAACCTGTTTCTTGATCATCTAGATGTGAACCATCTGTAAAAACTTTTAGATGGTGACAATATTTCTGATCAATGTGCGATCGGACTTTAGAGATCATGATATTTTGATTTTCACTCTTAGCCATATTTGTGTATTCTATATCAAAATTTGCTTTGTTCATTTCCCATAAGGGATAAGGTAGAATTTTAGTTTGAGTGTCCATGATAAGTTGACTGATTCCAGATTTTTCAAAAAGGTCTGAAACATACGTACCAATTGTCTTTACAGAAGTTATCTGTTTCGCCCTTTTAGGAAATTTGATTTCTGATTTTATTTTTACTTCGTCTGAAGTGAAATTTTCCGTAGTTGTGCTTCTAAGTACGTATTTTGCACATGCCAACTGTCAGTATTCATCTAGTGGCAATTCTCCAATTTCACTGTAAGTTCCAAGAGTCGGTGCATGAAAAGGTACTCCAAGGGCAAGTCTGTATGCCTTACAGTCCATACTTTGTAACTTTTTAAGTAAATACTTTGGTGCATTGAAGAATACCTCTTGTCCATAAGACAGTTTGGAACGAAAAAGAGATGTTGCTAAACATTTAAGATTTAAAGTGCTTTGTCCCCAAAATTGCTTACTTACCATTTTAAGTAAATTTAAACACTTTCTTGCTTTAGTTAAGGTATACTCGATATGTGCGTTCCAAGATAGCTTAGACGTAAGAATAACACCCAAAAATTTTATTATGTTTTTATATTGAATAATTTCACTGCCAATCCTGAAAATCGGTAGCTCATCTGGATTACTACCATTGTTAAAAAGTACTAGATGTGTTTTTTCAGCAAAAAAAGAAAGTCCGTTCTCAAAAATATAGTCATTTATCTTGTCAAGTTGGATTTGGTACATTTTTCTGATGTAATTTATTGCCCGTTTTGGTGTGTTTCGCTTCATGTTGACATTCATCCACATACATATGTCGTCTGCATATTGCACTAAAACGACATCATTTGATAACTTTTTTGGAAGATTGTGTAATAAAATATTGAACAAGACAGGAGCTATAACAGAACCTTGGGGTAGTCCCATGTGAAGAGACCTAAAGCCTGATATCTGCATCCAGTCTATTTTGTTTGCAGCCTATTTGACGTAAGAACGATACCGTAGAGTCTGAGTTGGTGGATGTCATTGCGGTGGAGTGAGGAAAACTGGATGGTGGTGGTGGTGGTAGAAATTCGTGAAACACGTGCGGTTTGTCACGCTGCAGCAGGGTGAGGGTAGGCAGGGACAGCAGGGTCAGCACAGCAATGTAAACACGATTCATGTCGCCATTTTTATATACAAAAATATTCAAAAGATGAAAAGGTTTACAATTGAAATATTTCACAAAATAAACAACGCCAAGAAAAACTGTTCTGACCGCTAAATAGTGGAGGGGAACACAAACACAATGATGTAAAAATTGTCCTTGCAGGATGATCAGAAAATACACAAATTTACACTTTTACAACAGAGCAACACACCATGCTGCCACCAGGCGCAAAGCACTCACTCCTCCTATACACATGCATACACACACAGGCACGAACACACACATATACACGCACACGCACGTACACACGCACACACATACACTCAAAGACACACACACACACTCATACAAACACACACACACACACACACACACACACACACACACACACACACACACACACACACACACACACACTCACACACACACACACACACACACACAGAAAATAAAATAAATAAATAAGTACACACACACACACACACACACACACACACACACACACACACACACACACACACACATACACACACACACACCAGCGAACAGATAGGAAAAATTATACAAGCGTTCTACTATGAATCATTGAATGTGTGTATGTATGCACATAAGCACGCACACACACACAAATCACACATGTGTATACATACATTCACACATACTGGAGCGCAAACGAGCACGTGTACACACACAAACACATACACACTCACACATGCACACACACACACGCGCACACACACACATACGCGCGCGCGCACACAAACACACACACACACAAACACACACACACACACACACACACACACACACACACACACACACACACACACACACACACACACACACACACACACTCAGGACACAAGGAGATATCCTACTGCTCTTTTAGACATTTTGATAAAGATACCTTCATTAATGATATTCTTAACTCAAACTTAGACTATGTCTATCAGCTTACAAACCCAGATGATGCTATTTACTATTGGATAAAGACATTTATAGCTACTTATGATAAACATGCTCCATTTATTAAGAAAAGAATAAAACATTTCATCAAACCTCCATGGTTAACAAAAGAAATTGAAAATGAAATGAATTTAAGAGACTATTTGTTAAAACCAAAGCAAAAAGATGAATATAAAAAGCAAAGAAACAAAGTCAATTCAATGAAACGCAAAGCCAAAGCAAAATACTTTCAAAACTTGCTGTCTTCAGCCCAGAATCCAAAAGCGATTTGGAAAGCCATTAATACCTTAACTAATAAATCAAGACATAGCACCCAAAAAGTCATAAAAGAAATATCAGCAGAAAACCTGAATTATCACTTTGCAAACATTACTGACTCTATAATATCTAATGATAAAACAAAAACAAACGAGCTGAAAGAATTAAAACAATACTGTTCATCAAAGAGCATCTCATCTGATTTTATTATACCCTCAATAACAGTAACAGATGTGCTTAATAGCTTACTCAAATTGAAACAGTCAGGATCAAAAGACCTTGACAAAATCGATAGTAAAATATTAAAAATCAGTGCATATGCTATAACCGATACCCTAACGTACATATTTAACTTGTGTATTGACAAAAATTATTTCCCATTGAAATTTAAACGAGCAAAATCAGGAGACCCTACCAATCCATCGAACTATAGACCAATATCCATACTGTCAGTCCTATCTAAACCATTAGAAAAACATATACATTTCCACTTACATTCTCATTTTAAAATATATGATCTAATTAATGAAAACCAGTCAGGCTTTCGTGAAAACCACTCTTGTCATACAGCCTTAATACAACTAATTGAGCATTGTCTTTTGAATATCAATAATAATGAAATTACAGGAGTTCTTTTTCTAGACTTTGCTAAAGCCTTTGATGTTATTAGCCACTCTCTCCTCATCAAAAAATTAAAATGCTATAAAATCTCCAACCAAGCATTATCATTTTTAGACTCATTTCTCACTAATCGCCATCAGCTTGTTGAAATCGGTCCTAGGAGATCAACCTTATTAACCGTGAAATGTGGAATACCACAGGGATCAATACTAGGACTACTTCTTTTCTCTATTTATATTAACGACCTACCTCTGCATACCCATTGTTCATGTCAAATGTTTGCTGATGATACATCAATTCATTGTAACAACGATGATCCAAACCAGCTTGTGAATGACATGCAGGTAGATATCAATAAACTTATCGAATGGACAGAACTCAATCATATGTCTCATAATTCTAATAAGACAAAATGTATGTTTATAACCACTCGGCAAAAAAGACAGAAATTGCGTTCTCCAGTCGCACCAATATATATCCATGGACAACAAATTGAAGAAGTAGTCTTACACAAAGTACTAGGTGCAGTGTTTGATAACGACTTGTCTTGGTCAGATCACATAGCCACATTAGGAAAACGAATCTCAGTAAGATTATATCAACTTAGAAAAATCAAGAATTTCCTAAACCTACAGTCACGAAAACTATTCTTTCACGCCCATATTCTATCTCTTATAAGTTATGTCTCTACCTTATGGGATAGTGCAAGTGAAACAAATCTAAAGCATATAAACTATATATGGACTATTGCAATTCTCTTTTGGCTGGTCTGCCAGCATCATCTATCCACTCTCTCCAACGTATACAAAACTCTGCAGCTCGACTGGTCCTCAGAAAGAAAAAAATCTGAACACATTACTCCTCTCTTGCAATCTCTCCACTGGCTGCCTGTGCCACAGAGAGTAAACTACAAGATCAGTACTCTCTGTTATAAATGTCTCCACAAAACAGCACCCTCCTACCTCTGTGAATGTCTTCACGTGTACACACCTTCTCGGCTGCAGATACCTTATCCTTAAAAATTCCGAGATTCAACCTATCTACCGTTGGCCGCCGCTCTTTCTCTATTTCTGGTCCATCAATCTGGAATGACCTCCCTCTATCTCTTCGGCAAAAGCCTACATGACACTTTTAAATCCAACCTCAAGACACACTTGTTTCAAACCTAAGATTTTTACCTTCTGTTTTCATCTCCTATTTGTCCCTGCCTCCAACATTTGAAATTGCATTCACCCTGTCAAAATGTATAACCTCTATAGGTGTGTGTGTGTGTGTGTGTGTGTGTGTGTGTGTGTGTGTGTGTGTGTGTGTTGTGTGTGCGCGCGCGTGCGCGCGCGCGCGCGTGTGTGTGCTTTCGATTTTGCTAGAATTATTTATTGTCATTGGTTGTTTGTTGTGAGGGTCGAGTGCAAGCGCTTTGATTTGTTTTTACAAGATATAGCGCTATATAAACTCCATGTATTATTATTATTATTATTATTATTATTATTATTATTATTATTATTAAACCGCCTGCACAAAAGAGCTGTGAAACTTATCCGTTTGAATCCTAATATACTGACCACCACCAACTACAAAGAACTAGATATTCTTCCACTCAAAGACAGACTGCAGTTCAACAAATATATATGTATGTACAATATATTAAATGGGAAAGCCCCAAAGAAAATCGTGGAAAAAATTGCTGTCAATAAAAACAGGCCTACCCATAGACTGTTTCTTCCCAGGCCCCATAATAATCTCTATAAATCAAGCCTTGCATATTCAGGAAGAACATTGTGGAATAAATTACCGCCCTTTCTAAAATCAGTTCCTTCAAAACAAATGTTTAAGAAACTTTTGAAGAAACATCTGATGGACAAATTATGAGTCCGCCCTTATGTTCAACACATTTGGCTACTTTGTTGTTATTCATACCCATGTTATTTTTGCATTTCCATTATTTTGTCTGTATGACTTGAGTTTATGTTACTGTCTTCAGTGTTATCTTGTAAGATTCTGTTTGGATGAAAATCCTCATTTATTTTAGTTTTCAACCACGGTTGATATTTGTCTTTGATTGTTTAAGAAGTCAATTTTCTTGATTTTTTGTGAGGGCAGGATGAAAAAAAATTGTGTAAACTTAATCTTTACCCTCAATAAAGATCATTTTGACTTGACATACATACACAACCACAGACAGAATAAAACAAATTTAAAAAAAAACTTATACACAATACACACACACACACAGAAAATAAAATGAATATATAAGTACACACACACACACACACACACACACAAATACACACACTTATAAATACACACACATGTTCTCTAAATGTAACACGATTATATAAAGGATCTTTTTGTGGTCTAATAGATCTATCACATTGTGGGAACAGGAGTTAAATTAAACCACCTAGCTTGTATTGAGGGCTACGCTTTCCACAGACTCCTTCCCTCTACCTCTGCTGCTACACTGGGAGACAGGAGTGATGGCCTGCCCTTCTTGTGTCCAACCTCAAGTGGTTTTGTACTGTAACGCTCAAGTGGGACTGCCTTCAATCTACATGTATGTAGGCGAGCAGACACTTCAACGGCTTTCATCAACACTGCACTCTGACCTCACAGACGGCCCTGTGAGGTTTACTTCTTAACAGGTGGTTTCATTCAACTCTGCTATTACTATTTACTATTGTGGTTATTACTGAACTCTGCTCTTCTATGGTGATTGGACTGCTTCGTATCATCGTGAAATTATTTGTCTTCTATTTAATTTTAGTGCACTTAGCCAGGGGTCAATTTTGGACAACTTTGGATGTGTTATTTCTGACAACAATTAGAATCAAATGCAACAAAAAAAAACTGTGGCTATTTTTTTTTCTTTCCTTGACAAAATCGATCCAGTACTGGACTATAAGAATAAGCCAGTGTGTCCAGCAGATTTTCATCCTATGTGCAAGGGTCTCAAGCTTGTGCCATGCTCCCTGTGTAGGCCTACCTGATGTGAATGAAGTAACGTGTGTGTGTGTGTGTGTGTGTGTGTGTGTGTGTGTGTGTGTGTGTGTGTGTTTATAGTTTCATGTTCATGCCCTGTACTGTGACTCCCTACCTTGGTAACATCTCTTAGTGTGGCCACAACTCTGTGCTGAGCCATTGATTGCCTTGCTCTTACCCCCTCCCTTCCCTCCTTTTGTAGGAAAAAAGTCACAGGAAAAGTCACAGAAAAAAAAGTAACAAAATTGAGTAGGAAAAAAAGTCCCAGGAAAAAAAGTCACAATCAAGTCAAACAAAGCCAAGTAAAATCCAGTTCAAGTCAACAACTAGATCTATTTATTTCATATGAGCTGAATAAAAGCCAATGTCATATATTCAAGATAGTAAAAGATTAAAAGATTTTTAAAACTGCAACAATACCAGTCTAGCTCCTCTAGGTATATGCAGAACCCACTCATAATTATGCATCAATTAAGATTAGCTCTCTCTCTCTCTCTCTCTCTCTCTCTCTCTCTCTCTCTCTCTCTCTCTCTCTCTCTCTCTCTCTCTCTTTCTCTCTCCCTCTCTCTCTGTCTCTCGCCCCGTGTGCGAACGCACGCAGAACATCTTGCGCACACGTTAAATCCTGTTGCTTTTCGTAAGAGTAGGCCATCGTGTGCCGGTGGGAACAGATGACAATATTTACAAAACTGCATACACACGGGGACCGGATGAAAAAAAAGCACATGATTGCTTATTTTGTTATCCTCGATATAAAAGAATAAAAATGAAATAAATAAATAAATCTCTCTCACCCAAAACCTTTTGCTTCGTGCCTTCAGCAGCATGTTTCATAGTTTCATTAAATATATCAATTGCATCATTTACATTTACATCAAGCATCTCCAGTGCATGATACAATATTTGTTGCACACTATCAGAGTTCAATATATTCCTTTTTCGCTTTGTTTTTTTCTTATACACCCTGATATGTCTTGTACATTTATGTGAAGCTCTAAAGGCATGTGGTCAGATTCCATTCTTTCTTTAACACAAAATGGCCTTTCTTGAATAAATATCGTTATCATTATCCCCCCCCCCCGCCCACACACACTTTTTGTTGTAGAAGACAGTACATCACACAGCCACCATTGTGACTTTTTTCCTGACTTTTTTCTGTGACTTTTTCTGTGATTTTTTTTCCTGTGACTATTTTCCGGATTACCCTTGTACCTTCCCTCCACCCCTCTTCCTCCATTTTTGGGGGTTTTTGTTTTGTTTTTTGGTCCATATTGTTAGTCTGGGGTGTTTGAAACTGCCGCCATGGTACTGTATACAGTGAAGAATGCCATGTGCTCAAAAATGTGAACAGTAGGACTAAGGACCATGGGTTAAAAACACAAGAATCACTGATCTCCCCCATATTCACCCTACTTCATCCCACATCTCCAATCCCCCTTGTCACCCCCCCCACCCTTCCCTCATTATGTCTGCTGTCACCAATGACATCAAATGTACCTGGGTCCCCCAAATAGATATAGACACAAAACAATTAACTTTTCAAGTCCCATTTCCACTGCTTCTGATAGCAAGATCAGTCTTTCATAAATTTTACATGTGCAGTGTTTATTTATTTATTTATTTATTTATTCTTTTATATCGAGGATAACAGAATAAGCAATCAAGTGCTTTTTTTCATCCGGTCCCCGTGTGTATGCAGTTTTGTAAATATTGTCATCTGTTCCCACCGGCACACGATGGCCTACTCTTACGAAAGGCGGAACAGGATTTAACGTGTGCGCAAGATGTTCTGCGTGCGTTCGCACACGGGGCCTCGGTTTAAAGTCTCATCCGAAGGACTTTTGGGGAGAGTGGAGTCAGCACTGATGTTAACTCCAGGAAGAAAATTTCCTCGACCGGACTCGAACCCGGGTCTTCAAATTGCCAGCGCAATGTTCTGACCACTAGGCTATCCGCTATCCGTGTAAATAATCAACCAGGCTTGAATGCATATTGGAATGATTTTACAAAGCCAAATAAGCCAATTTTCTTCAGTGACAATGGTGACCTCCCTAGCATCCCTACCACCCTACCCAGTGACAAACTTTACAAGACTAAAATACAAGTGAATTGTGATGACAGAAAACTGATCACCATCACCATTTTTTACACAACAGGAACTGTGCTAGTACAAGGGAACTTGTGCAGAAGATGGCTCAGAAATGGGTTTCAATCACTCATTCAGGTGATTCGAGCCATCTTCAGTCTGACATGAAGCAAAGAGACCCGACCCAACCAAACCTGGATGAGGCTGTGCATGACCTGTCGGAACTACCCCTACCCCAACTCCCCCTCTGGTAGAATAATTCCCCAGGATATCTCCTCCCGGTACAGGAGTCCCTGCCTCCCCAAATTGCCCTCATTGATCAATCCCACCAGCCCACCACCCAGCACTGATGATGAGCTGCCTGATCTATCACCACCCTCACCCCCACCAGTCCAGCAGCCAGGCAAAGTAAACTCAGCTGAGGGGAACACAAAACAAACCACTCCACAAAACACAGTACAAACACCACACCCACACCCTGTGCTGATGCATGGTCTCCCTCACACAGCTGAAAACAGGAAAGAGATCAAAACATGCTGTCAATCCAACAATCAGCCAAAAACCAACTCACAAAGTACACTGTTTCATACTGTGCGACATGTTTCCTCATCAGTCACTCATCCACAAAAAAACCACGTCACCTTCCTCGTTTCCTCTGCAAATATACACCTACTCAAACACCACAACGACTGAAATAAAAAGTACACTCACTATCCACTTCAATCAAAAAAACACTAAAGCCTTAGGTTCTCTCACCAAGATTGTTCTGAACCTGCAAAAAGAAAACCAGAACTGAACCAGCTGAAACACACAGTATCAAAAGAACACACCAACGCACTTAGCTGAACAGTTAGATGAAGAACAAGATGACTTCCTATCATCCTTCCCTACCACCAACAGATTCTCTCTTCTCTCCCACAACACGAAAACAAAAAACAATATATTCATAACAACCCTGACCAGAAGCCAGCCCCAGCTGATCCAACCCCACCTTTACCACAAGACACAGTCAACACTGTCAAAATCAACAACCAAACAGACTCTGTCAAACAAACCTCCAACACCACCAAAGAAATCAACAACCAAGCAACAGTCAACTCTGTCATCACCATCAAAACCAACAGCCAAACAAACTCTGACCATCAAACATCCAACATCCCTGAGGACAATGACATAAACCCAAATGTGTGGACAAAGTCTCTCCAAAAAAAAAGAAGAAAAGACACAAAAATCCAAACCCACACTTCTGAAGCACAACAAACTACCACAGACAACACTCTCACACCACGCCAACAACTAGCAGAACATAGAGTACACTCCAGCACAGCTAATCTCATCTTAGGTGACTCAGTAACACGACAGATCAAATCTGATATTTTATTCTACAAAGGCAAAAATCAAAACATCAGTATCTCAGGTCTCACTGTCGATGACCTTATTCATTGGCTCCATCACATTCCCAACAACAAAGAAGTACAGCACATCATCTTTCACACAGGAATCAACACATGCAAATATACTGCCATCACTGAAAGTAAATGGACACAGCTCATCAAAAACATCAAACATGTGTTCCCCCGAGCCAGGCTGCTGGCATCATCCATTTTCCCCCCAATGGGACAGCACTCCCTAAAGAAAACGGTCAATATTTCCAATATCTCATTAGCTAAAGTGTGTGCTGCAGAAAACATCCCATTTGCAGATCACACTAATATATTTACAACCTCCAGTGGGGCCCCTAACAAAGATCTTTATTCTGACCCATTTCATCCCAGCTCCAAGGTTCAGACAGGTTAGCATACAGCCTCAAATATGCCGACCCCCGACACCAATGACAACCGCTCCTGACAACACCCACTACACTACCTACTGACGAACAGATGACCCAACCCTCAGCACTACTACATAAAGAGTACCAATGACATTCCAGTATCCCTAGATACCCTTTTATTACCACAGATGACTGGACACCGTCCCACCCCCCAACCCCATAACGACAATATCTGGGCCAACAGGCAGACCCTCCAACAACTACAATCAGTGTGGGACCCTGCGTCCACCCCACCGCCTGTCCCCACCCTACCCAGCAATGCTCACCACCAGACCTTACCCAGCTCCAGCTTTCAAGACAAGTGTACCTTATGCTAGTACAACACAGTGTACACCATAAAAACTCTGGTGTGATAACCTCATGCTCCTTCAAAATATGTATATAGGCATGTGAGTTTGTGTGTGTGTGTGTGTGTGTGTGTGTGTGTGTGTGTGTGTGTGTGTGTGTGTGCATAGATATGCATATGTGTGAGGTGTACAAGTATATATAAGTGTGTGTGTGTGTGTGTAATGAGACAATATTATGAAGACTGATACTTGTGCTCTGCAACCCATGGTCTTGAATTATCAACTCGCCATGGACTGAATCTTATATATATACCAGTTTGTTTGTTTTTTAGCTCAAGGTTCGCCTACCCAACCAATGCTCCTATTACGTAGCAAACTGTGACAGGTCATTTCCCGATCAGATTTCTATACCGACATGACTGTGACTGAATTCTGGATATTACTGATTGTGCAACAAAATTTTGTTCTCAGGAACTGTGCTGATTGTGCATCACGATATGCTGCTTATTATTTCACTGTTGTGTTGTGACAAGACAATGACTGAATCTTCTGGATCTTGCTGATTGTGCATCAACATTTTAATTCTCAGGAACAGTGCTGATTGTGCATCATGATATGCTTCTTATTATTTTCACCTTGCATGCTGTGTTGTTATTATCTATAGATGTTGATTGGCATAGTATTGTGTAACAAACTGTGACTGGTCCTTCCCAGACCAGACTTCTTTACTGACAAGACTGACTAAATCCTCTGGACTGTGCTGATTGTGCATCAACATTTTGTTTCTAAGGAACTGTGCTGATTGTGCATAAGGATACATTTCATATTATTTTCACTCTTGTTGTATTGTACTAACATTCCTCCCATATTAATAATCTCTCTTCACCAATCAGGGTGGTGTGGGTGCAAGTAGAAGGAGGATGTATGTTGCTTCCCCTTCAGTTTTTTGTGAATTTCGCAAGTCTACAAGGTGTATTTGGTTATGATTTCTTGCATACATGTGGGCTGTTGGTGACTTCATCGTTTGAAGCAAATGGACAAGGCTGAAAATCAGTAGTTGGTTAGTAATTCATATTTTTCAATCTTGTTGATAAACTGTACAAACAATTGACGCAATATTTATAAACAGAGCTCATCTGTGTGGCTGACTTTCCACCACTGCTGTGTGGGCTGCAGTGCATGTGTTTTGAAAGTGGTGGTGCACCTTACACACAGGCACATGAACATTCACTGGTTGGATTTCAAAATGTTCTATCGGAATTTGGCAATGAATTCTGTTATCAATGTTCTGTTTTACAACCTATTTTCGCATGCAATATTGTGTCATTGACATTAGCACTGTTTACTGGAAACACACAGGCACAGGCGCCTGACAGTGGCATTGTTTACTGCAACACACAGGCACAGGCACCTGAAAAATGTCACATGAACGTTTTTCTCACCCCCAATTAAATATGCTGCAGTTTATGGACTGGCGTTTTGCTCACATACAGCAAGAGCTGCAACATCATGCTGCCAGCATTTTTGTAAGAGTAGGCCATCGAGTGCCGGTGGGAACAGATGACAATATTTACAAAAACTGCATACACACAGGGACCGGATGAAAAAAAGCACATGATTGCTTATTCTGTTATCCTTGATATAAAAGAATAAATAAATAAATAAAACAACAATTGAAGAGAAATTCAAAATACTAGACAACAGCATATCACACCTTGCAAGAGATGTGGGTGAATTAAAAGAAGTGGTAGAAGAAAACAAAGAGAATATTGAAGACCTCATGGAAGACAGGCGCACTATACTTGACAGACTGGACAAGCTGGAAAGAAACCTAGAAGTGATCGAACAAGATGCAAAAGCCTGCAATGTAGTGTTCTTCAATATAGAAGAACATCGTTATGAGGACAGGACTTCTACAACCCAAATCATTGTAGACCTTCTAAATTCCTTTAACCCAGCAACCTACTGGCATCCAGATGATATTGTAAAAGCATTTTGACTGGGGAAACCTCGGCAGCAAGGAAGTGAACATCAACCAATCCGGGTGCAGTTCACCGAGTGGTCTGACAAAATGGCTGTACTGGGAGATTCATGTCTTAGAGATGACCTCAGACAAAATGGTGTTAGTGTTGCATCTGACCTCACCTCACGGCAAAAAGAGTTGATTGACTTTTATTGCAATTAGGGTAAAATTGCCTATTTCTATAATGGAAAACTACAGATCAGGGACAGACAAGAGCCAAGACCAAGGTTTTCTGAGGAGAAATGGAGTTCAGCAAGATCAGCTCAGCAAACAGAAGACTGGCCACATCTCCAACACAGCAGGCAGAGAGGACGTGACAGAAGCTGGTTCAACAACCAGTCAACTGCAAACTCTAGCAGGAGCCAGCCAGCCAGACTCTACAGCCCATCTCCACTTCAATCAAGGGAAGACAAGTCTGAGGCTCCTCCACCAAATGTCAGACATCAGTGGCAACCTTACTCTGGCAGGGCCTCACAACAGAAACCTGGGAACGCTGTCTCAAGGAGTGATGATGCAGATTACAGAGGTTCAGCCAATTCCAGAGACTCTTTTCATGTCAAGAATCAACAAAGACATTTCCATAATTCTGATCAGAGACCAGTTATACCATCCCCTCAAGTATACAGCGAGGAGGAAAAGAACTTTCCAGCACCCAAGCACAAACAGATTGTGTTTTTCAAAAACCAATGCCTTAAAGGGACTGGAGCTACTCATGATAGATTAAGGCATAACTCTGAGAGTGTGAGAATTAGTCGTCAAGATCATCGCAAGAAAATGCAAGAATGTGACGTACACACAATCTTTGGGGCTGCTAGGGAGTGTTATAACAGTCATAATGACTCAAAAAAACATGCAGACAAGTGTGAAAATGACAGAAATGAGGAAGAAATTGTGGGCAAAGATAGCAGTTTTTCTCTCTCACTCAGGGATGAAGAACAGACTGCTCATGACAAAACTACAGATGACAAGACTGAATCAAAGGTGACGTGTGACATGGAAACCTCTCACCAACATGGTTCTGACAATCATGAACATGGACCAAACATTGCAGACTCTGACCAAGACGCAACAAAGATTTATGAGCTAAAAGAACTGACTGAAGATAATTTTGACAGACTGACTGATGCTGTAGACCAAAGTGACAGAGTGGAGAGTGTACAAAATCAGGGTGACAATGAGGTTTCACTGTTTGTAGAAAGGAAAGGTAAAGATGGTAAAGCAGTCCATAGGCAGTCAGACATCAGCAATAGTCAGGAAGCAGACTCCCAGAGAGAGGTGGAAGCAACAGAGCAGGGTAAGGCAGGATCTGTAAGCCTGTGTAATGCTCAGCCATCAGGAATAGGGAGGCAGCCAAGGCCTACCAGGCGTGCTGCCTCTCAGAAACAAGCAGGAGCACAAAACACGCATGTAGAATCAAGCAGGTCAATAAGCCAATCCAGCATCCTGAACTCTCTCAGGAGAGTTTCAGTGGGGGAACATCCCCATGAGAGCGGAGTGGCCTTGCATGACAAAAGGAAGCCTGCTCAATCGGGAGCCCCTGTTTAAAAAAAATAGGACATTGGCCGGGCCACAGGAAGATTATCTCCATCCAAAACTAATGAAAGACAGCTTTTTGGCTGCGTTAATAAAGCCATCAAGAAGCAAACAAATATGTTTGTAAATAATGTACATAAACAACATATTGATTTTGTCAATTATAATGTTAATGGCTTATTACAAAAGTTAGAAAATAGTGATTTTGTTAATTTCCTCTTGCTGCATGATTTCATGTTTAACAGAAACATTTATAAGTTTTAATTGTGAATCACCACTGTTCAGTGATTTTGTTATATTTACATCAAAGGCCAAGAAATTGTCACATCAGGGCCGTTATTCTGGTGGAGTGATTGGTATGGTGAGAAAGAAGGATGCCTGCTATGTTGAAAAGGTTAATGTAAGATATGATAATATGTGACGCTCCACCACGAAATGAGTCGCTTAGCACATTACCCAATTTTGCGCTAGGAGCCTTTAAAGGCAGGTGGGGGCAAGTTGCCAATTTTGTGATTTTGATTGATTATTAAACTAGATCTGTTTATTTATCTTGTAATGAAATATTAAGGTATCATTTTTATTCCTTTTGCTTTTAAATGTGTTTTGAAAATACCAAAGCACTCATTCTGATAACCTGTTACTAAAATAAACTTGCCCGTATCTCATTTTGTCACATCCTGCAGTCTATCATTTCAATTTGTAATAATGCTGCACAGAATTGTCCGATTTTCAATCTGTTTTTTGTATTTGATAGCCACTTTATTGCACATTAATAACATGTCAATAACTAAAAATTGACATCATGTGCACTCCGTCTCATTATGTGGTGGAGCGTCACATATGGCCGTGCTTAACATTCAAAAGGATCTGCTACATACTAATAAAAATGTACTGCTTATCTGTGTTTACATACCTCCATATGATTCTATGTTTTGGAACCATCACCAAAATGGCTATGGTATGGAAATGCTAGAGCAGTGTATATTGGACTTACAGGATTCGAATGATGATTTTTATGTTTTACTAACTGGAGATTTAAATGCAAGAACAGCATGTGAAAACATTTCTTTTTCTGATGATGAACTTGATTGGGAGTTTAAAACAGTGTATGTTGCAAGTGAGTATCTTAGAAATTCACAAGATAAACAAATAAATGCGTTTGGTAATCAGCTGCTTGAAATATGTAATATGTTTGATTGCTTAATTTTAAATGGCCTGTGTCAACATGCCTTTAATGATGGTTATACATAGATTTCACCCTCAGGAGCCAGCACTGTTGACTATTTTATCATGTCTTGTGAATGGTATGTATCTGTGGATATTGTAGCTGTAGATATAAAAAGCATTACACAGTCAGATCATCTGCCTGTTGTTATGAGGATTGACTTGGAAACTGATGTGACCAAACAAAGTGTGGAACAAACAGACAAAGACAAACATAAGGTGATGGAAAAACTTGTATGGAAAGATGATAAAAAAAGAAGAATTTATTGAAACACTTACCATGCAGAATAGAATTGTTAGTGCCTTAAATTTACTTTACAGCAACATAGATGATGCTCTGGAGCAATTTATACAATGCCTGAAGGATGCAGGCAGTTGTATGCTCACAAGACGACATACCTGTCAGAGTAAACAATCAAGATGGTTTGATCATGAGTGTCATCAGGTTAAGAAAGAGAGTAGAAGAGCCTTGAATGTATTTAGAAAAACAAAAGACGAAACAGACAGACTAACTTATGTTACAGCACGGAAAAAATATAGACAATTATTAAAAACCAAACGTCAAACATTTAGAAGACAAAAGGTAGAATATCTGGCAAATAATAGTTCAAATTCAGCACTGTTCTGGAAAGAGCTCAGAAGTATGGGTTGTGTCAATAAAGATAGAGTGACAAATAGTATAAGTTCTACAGAGTGGGTTAAGTATTTTAAAGAGGTATTTCAATGCAATGAAGTTGTATCTAATAACCATATGTACACAGAAGTAGATCTGTTAGAAGAAAATGATCATGAATTAAACAGAGAGATCACAGAAGGAGAAATAAATGCAGCTATTTATAAACTAAAATCTGGTAAGGCATGTGGCAGTGATGGAGTCACTGCAGAAATGCTAAAAAATGGAAGTAGCGAAGTCAAGCAGTTTATATTCAAGCTTTTTAATGCTATCTTCAATAAAGGTATATATCCACTGATTTGGTCCAAAGCCATTATTATTCCAATTTATAAAAAGGAGATCCAGAGCTTGTAGATAATTATAGGTGTGTCTCACTACTGAGCATCTTATCTAAATGCTATACTTCTATATCGAACACAAGACTATATGCGTGGCTAGAAAGTAATCACTTGATCTGTGAAAACCAAGCAGGATTTAGGAAAAGGTATTCTACAGTAGATCAGATTTTTAATTTGTATTCAATTGTCCAAAAGTGTATGTCTAAGAAGGGAAAAAAATTGTATGTTGCTTTCGTGGACTTTAAAAAAGCCTTTGACTCTGTTAGACATGAGAAACTTTTGACCTGTATTAAAAACCAGGGGATACGAGGAAAATTTCTTGTTTCATTAGCAGCCATGTATAAGTCATTGCTTTTGTGTATCCGAATAGATAGCCAGTTATCAGAGTTTTTTGAATGTCCATTAGGAGTCAGGCAAGGTTGTGTTCTAAGTCCTACATTGTTTTCAATATTTATTAACCAGCTAGCTAATGATATCAATGAAAAAGGAAAACATGGTGTTCAGTTATTACCTAATATTATTGATATATTTATTCTACTATTCGCAGATGACATTGCACTATTTTCAGCAACCCCTGGAGGTTTACAACACCAATTAAACATTTTGAAAAACTGCTGTAATGATCTGCAGTTAAGTGTTAATATCAATAAAACTAAAGTG
Source organism: Stramonita haemastoma (assembly GCA_030674155.1). Classification (NCBI taxonomy): domain Eukaryota; kingdom Metazoa; phylum Mollusca; class Gastropoda; order Neogastropoda; family Muricidae; genus Stramonita; species Stramonita haemastoma. Next base: position 20,236,097 of record CM060339.1, read on the forward strand.
ATAGTATTTAGGACAGGGGGATTTCTTTCAAAACAGGAACAATAGTATTACAATAGAATCCGGTTAGAAGTTGTGAATCAATATTGCTATTTAGGTTTCAGTTTTACAACAAAGTTGAGCTGTAAGCTGGGTACAGATCATTTAGTCACTAAAGGAAAGAAGGCAGTGGTCCAGTTAAATAAAGTCTTTCATAGGTATAAAGAAATGAACGTTAGAACTATTTTCAAGATTTTCGACCCTGAAATTCGGCCAATTTTGTTGTATTCATCAGAAATATGGGGATCAAACAGACTAGAACATATTGAGAAAATTCATTTAATGGCATGCAAAAGATTCTTAGGTGTGCCGGTAAGAACACCTAATAAGATGGTTTATGGTGATTTAGGTAGGTTTCCACTTTATGTCAACTCTTGTACAAGCACCATCAAGTATTGGTTCAATTTATTAGAAATGGATCAAAGTAGAATACCGTATAATGCTTACTACATGCAGTTAGAGTTAGATAGAAGTGGTAGAAATTGCTGGATTTCAAAAATAAGAGAAATTTTGTGTAAAACAGGCTTTAACATTGTTTGGATGCAACAAAGTGTTGGGGATGTAAAAGTTTTCTTAGGTATATTTAAACAAAGATTAGTGGATATGTTTATACAAGAATGGGATGGGACTGTGAGAGAAAAAGAGAGGTATGATATTTATAGATCATTTAAAAGTATTTTTGCAAAAGAGCAGTATTTAAACTCCATGGATGTCTACTGCTTTCCAGTGGCTATTGCGCAAGCAAGATTTAATGTTTTACCTCTTAATGATAATGTGTATAGATATAGTGATAGTATTCGAGACAAATTGTGTCCATTTTGTGCAACAAAAATTGAAAATGAAGTTCACTTTCTATTGGAATGTTACATGTACACAAGCTTGAGAGAAAAGTTTTTAAGCAAATGTATCAATGTACCAATGCAAGATCTGCTCAAAGTAACAAATAATGAGTACATGCATAGTTTGTCTAGATATATTTTTCATGCTATCAACAAAAGAAAAAGAATGTTGACCTAAGCATTTTCTTGAATAACTGCTACGAGTTGATATGTACTTAATATGCATGATTTTTCTGAGACATCGTTTTATTTCTGTGGATGGGTTATTGTAATTTCGGGTTTATAATCATGAAATGGAGTAATTGTGGTTTTTCCTCTTTGATCAGACATAATCGTTACTTGTTTATGCATTTGTTTTGCCAATGATGAATGTACCTATTGCTAAATCCCAAGCCCAACAAATGTATTGTGGCCCAAGGTCAATGTACATTAAATCATTTCAGTGTTCAGTGTTCAGTGTTCTCTTCACCAATCTTTGCACTCATAAGTAACTACTCACCAAAACTACCTGTAATAGATGCATCCAAGACACAATACCTGGCCCTCCAAGAATGGCTTTCGAATTTGCCACTGAAACATAAACCATGCAATTAACAAAATCGAAGATATATCAACACTCATCACAAATCAAGGCAAACCATTCCACATACTAAGGCTTTCTGAGTCAAGACTCACAGAACATATAACCGATGCTGACATACACATTCCAGGTTATAAAATCCTGCAGAAAGATCCACAAAAGCCAACAGAAACAGGTATCTTAATCTATATTAGTGATTCTGTAACGTTCAAACGTCTTCCCGTTCTAGAACGTAATAAAATAGAATCTATCTGGACTGAAGTTTCCATGAAAGGTACACGGCCTGTTATATTGGGGTTCTGTTACAGGAATCCAAGAGAAAGAACAAATTGGATAGACAAATTTGACTCCATGATGAACAAAGCCCTACTTGAATCTTCGGAAATAATCTTACTGGGTGATTTCAATATAGACCTAACAAAAGTGCATAATCAATGGACCCAAGTTATGAATTCATTCAATCTTCACCAATTAGTTAAATCTCCTACGAGAGTCACATCAAATTCAAACACATTAATTGACCACATGTATGTATCAAACCCAGAAAACATCATAGAAACATGTGTTCCTGTCTACAACTGCAGCAATCACTACCCAGTCTGCGTCACATGGTCAAAAAAAGGAAAGAAAAATCCCAAACTTGGCCATAAAAGTATAACTTATTGTTCCTTTGCAAAGTTTAATGAACAGCTTTTTCTCATAGATTTATGCAACTCCACACTCTCAGAAACCTTCAATATTACTGATCCAGACTTAGCCATTGAGTTTTGAATAAAAACGTTCACTGAAATCTATAACAAACATGCTCAATTAAAAACCAGTAGGATCAAACACAGCCCCAAACTGCCTTGGCTCACAAAGGAAGTAGAGAAAGCATGTTATCTTAGAGATTTTCTAAAAGAACACAAATATTATGATGAGTCAAAAAAATTAAGAAACGCCATAATCTCACAAAAACGGCATGAAAAAAAGAAATATTTTCAAGACTTATTATCATCCAAACAAAATTCAAAGACTGTATGGCGAGCAATAAATCAAATAACAAACAATCAATCATCTCCTACATCAAATGTAATCAAAGACATCTCTGCTGAAAAACAACCACTTCATCAATATTTCTTCCAACATAATTAGCGATGATAACTCAGAGTCCAATGATCTTAATGAATTAAAACAATACTGCCAAGAAAAGCATATTCCTTCAAAACTTCACATACCATTCATGTCTCAGAGGTCTACAACTATCTGACTCACCTCAATCAATCAAGAACGCATGGTCTTGATGGAATAGACAGCAGTATATTAAAATTATCAGTTCCAGTTATCACAGACACCCCAACACACACACACACACACACACACACACACACACACACACACATATATATATATATATATATATATATATATATATATATATATATATATATATATATATATATATATATATATAACCTCTGCCTTGATAAGAATTATTTCCCCAACACCTTCAAATGTGCTAAAGTAATCCCCATCTACAAGTCTGGTGATACTTCTGATCCTTCAAACTATAGGCCCATCTCCATTATACCGATCCTTTCAAACCCCCTGGAAAAACATATGAATAAACACACTTAGTCCATCATACAGAAATCAACAACTTACCTCATCCTAATCAGTCTGGATTTAGAATAAAGCACTTGTGTCATACAGCACTAACCAGCCTTGTAGATAATTGGCTATCAAACATCAATGACAATAAATTTTGTGGAGTATTATTTGTTGATTTCAAAAAATCATTTGATACAATTGACCATAGACTTATCTTTAAAAAGCTAAACCTGTATAACATTACTACAAAAAGCCTAGGACTACTCGATTCCTATCTTACAAATAGGCACCAGTGTGTCTCAATAGCTACATCAACATCCAAACTAAAGCCCATTCATTATGGAGTACCACAGGGATCCATATTGGGCCCTATTCTCTTTTCATTATACATAAATGACCTTCCTCTACATATTGCATCCAAATGTGAACTATTTGCAGATGAAACAACCATACATATGAGCCATAACAACATTGACTATCTTACAACCATATTACAAAAAAGCACTGATGACCTTGTCAAATGGACAGAACTGAACCACATGTCTATCCATCCCCAAAAAACAAAATGCATGCTTATCACCACCAGACAAAAGCGACAACATTTACCACATAAACTATTTCCAATTCACATAAAAAAGGAAGCAATCAAACAAACCCTCACCACAAAGTTCTAGGAGTGACAATTGATGAAAATCTCAGCTGGTTCTACCACATACCTCATCTATGCAAATACTTGTCCCCAAAAGTCTACCAGTTGATTAAAATTAAACACTTTCTTGACTTCCATTCAAGGAAACTTTTTTCAAGCTTATATACAATCCTCAATAGACTATGCTGCAATCCTTTGGGACTCAGCTGGTGCAAGTATCATGAAACCATTACTAAGTCTGTATAAACGTGGTCTCAAACTGGTCCTTCTGAAGAAAACAACCTTGCTAGAAGAGGATTATACTCAAATATCCTTCCCCTACACTAAAGACTAAAATATAACAAAGGCATCATGATGTTTAAGATACTGACAGGAAATGTCCCCACATCCTTAAAAGACAAATTCCCAATGAATCATTTCAGAAATACCGTAAAGCCAAGTGTCCCAATCCCAAGAATAGACTTGTTCAAAACTAGTTCACTGTACTCAGGCCCTTTGCTGTGGAACTCCCTCTCTGACTCAATTATTCTCCCTGAATGTCTCAGCTAAAAGCTGGGATCAAACCCGCAACCTTTAGATTACGAGTCCAACGCCCTAACCACTAGACTACAGTGGCGGCTCCAAAATAGATAGGTGAGGGTCAACCCTAACATGACACCATCTGGCTGGCTTCTAAACTTTAGAATGGAGGTTCTGGTGGAAGATTTGAATTCTGCCTGTTTCAACATGAAACGGCATATACTGCGGCAAATGTCCCACATGAAACGGCATATACTGCGGCAAATGTCCCACTTACGGCTCTGTACACCTGTACCGATATGCCCATCCTCCTGTTCTATCAATATACAAACAATGAAAAGTGAAAACCACTTAAAAACTAGTTAGTATATCATAAATATACTAGAGCGATTTCAGTCCGTCTTCTTCTTCACCTTGCATGATCGCCAACCCCCCCCCCCCCCCCCCCCCCCCCCCCCCCCCCCCCGCCTAGGCCTAGCACAAGCTAAGTCTAAAGATGAGTCATCTACATTCGGACAGTGTTCAAATAAAGATGATGATCATAGTACTGTTGAAAGCATTAGCTCAACATCTTGTCATATCAATGAAATTGATGAAAGGGTCAGTCTATATAATGTCGTAGTTCAATTGAATTGTGGTAATACAAATAGAACAAATAAAACTTTTTCATTTTTGTCCTGGAATGTTAATGGGTTGCTGTCAAAACTCTCTGATAGAGATTTTCTATCGTATGTGCATAGCTTCGATTTTATTTGTCTGACAGAAACATTCCTGGAAAATATCCAGCCAGATGTTTTTAGTGGTTATAAGGCCTTCTGTAAGTCGGCAATTAAAATTAGCCATCAAGGGAGGCAATCCGGGGGAGTAGTTTGTTTGATTAAGCATGAGTTAGCTGCTCTTGTGAAATATTTAGATATTCCATACCCTAACATTTGTTCTTTTCTCTGTGATAAATCTCTATTGTGTACTTCAAGAAATGTATTGCTTGTTTGTGTGTATATCCCACCTGAAGGTTCTCCTTTTTATAACATGTTTGCCAATGATAACGGAATTGCTATGTTGGAAGAATGTTTAGTTAATTGTGTGGTGACACTGGATGAAGTAAATATAATAATGTGTGGAGACATAAACAGCAGGACATCAATTTTTTCTTGTCATCATGTAGTAAATGACTTTATTCCAGATCTTCAAAGTAAAAGCATGTCTCTCTGTAGTAACTGTTAATCTGGAGATTCTGTTATCAACAATATAATATATGGTAAATTTTTATTGAATATGTGCACTGGACTTAGTTTACAAATTATAAATGGTGTATAAAATGGCAACCAGCAAGGATGCTACACATATATTTCTGATGGTGGATGCAGTGTTAATGATAATTTTTTAGTGTCAGATGATTTGTTTTCTCAAATTTTTGACTCGTGTCAATTGTTTGTTGCTGAGGGTTCAGATTCAGATCACCTTCCTGTTGAATTACATATTAATCCATTATATAAAACTTATGCAGTAGCTGAGGGGCCATCTGTTGTGGAAAAGTTTGTGTTGGGATGAAAACAAACTCTCAGCTTATATAATCTTTGTGATGAGAATATGTGTGGAAAATTTTCAAATGCCTTACAGATGATTGATGAGAACATTAATGAAGCACTAGATTTGTTCAATGATTGCATAAAGTCCAGTGCTGAATGTATGAAAAAAACAGATACAGGTCAAAAAAGGTTTATCAAATGCTACATGGTTTGATAATGAATGTAAAAGTATGAAAGATAGGGTCAGAAAATTTTGAAGACTTACCGGAAAACATTAAAGAATGAAGACAAATACTTGTACTGTGTCTTATGAAGGGAATATAAATATATGCTAGAAAGGAAAAGTAAACAGTATGATATGATTTTACTTGCAGACATGATGTCTTCAATCTCTTCTCAAGTCCAGTTCTGGAAAAGTATTCATTTAGAAATAGTCAACTAAAGAATGATATATCAGTTGACAGTTGGTTTCAGCATTTCAAAACCCTCTTGGAGAAAGACTCATTAGACATTTCAGTGAATACTGATGCTGACATTGATGAAACGGAGGAAGATTTTGATCATCCAATATCTAAAGATGAAGTATTCAGGGCACTTAGAAAACTAAAGAACGATAAAGCAGCTGGACCTGATCAAATCATTGGAGAATTGCTAAAAAATGGAGGTGAAAATATAGTGCTTTTCCTTCTAAAACTATTCAACAAAATCTTTGATGATGGTCTTTTTCCAGATAATTGGACAAAATCTATAATCCTGACATTACACAAAAAGAGAGATGTTGATAACCCTAATAATTACAATAATTACAATGTGATTTCATTATTTAGATTCAGGTGTATCAACCATTCTTTACCGATTGAAACAGGACGAGTCAATGGCATTCCGTGCGAAAATTGTCTTTGTAAACAATGTAAAATGAAAACGATAGTAGATGAGTTTCACTTCATAATGGAATGTCCAAAGTTTTCTGAGCTTCGGAAGAATGTCCATCCTCATGAATATTTGTATCCAAGATCCATGTTCACATTTTGTAATTTGTTTTCTTCTGATAAAAATATGTTATTAAAACTTAGCAAATTCATAGTTAAGAGTAAAGTTGCATGACATTAATGAAAAGGTTGATCATATTTTTATTTCTGTGAAATTCTGTGTATGAACGTATTCTATTAATGCAAATTATACATTTTACAGTTGATTTTGTTCAAAATCCTCCATGCCCCAAGAGGGGTCAAAGGGGAATTTAATCTTGAATCTTGAATCTCTCTTAGTGACATAAGTAGTAAGTTGTATTGTATTATGATTAGTAACATATTACAGGAATGGGTTATGAAAAATTATATTACAGGTGAACTCCAAGCTGGTTTTAAGAGAGGATACTCCACTATAGATCACATGTTTACTCTGCTTGCGTTTGTACAGAAACAGTTTGTTCATAACCAAAAGCTCTATGTGGCATTTATTGACTTTGAAAAAGCCTTTGATTCTGTTAATAGAAACTTGTTGTCACGCTCCTTAAGGGAGTGTGAAGAAAACCCCACCCATACCCACTCTATCTAACTTCCCGACAACAACAAACACAGAACACAGAGGAGAAATTTTCAATCTTTACTATTTGATTTCGATGATAATGAAAATCAACAATTGAAAAATATCAAGGCAAAACCAACGCACCAAAACGCACTTCCTCACGCTCACAAAAATCTTATATAGAAAACAACAACAACAACAAAAATAACAATGCAAAAACCACACGCAAAAAAAAATATACAAGTTTTCACACCCACATACAACCGCACTCTAATCTAAATATTATATATTAACTCTAATTTAAGGTCCTGTATTTCTCACTTTTCTTTTTTCTCTACAACAGTCTTTGAAGTCCAAAAATGAATTAAAAAGAAACACGCAAAAAAAACCACACACCAAAAGAATCACTTTCCTGACAATACGATGGAGAAGACAAGCAGACGAAGAAGACGTGCTGGAGACGAGGTACGAGGTAGGACTTGACGACTGGAGGTAGACAGGAACTGGTGGCGAACAGGAACTGGTAGTAAACGGAAACCTGTAAAAGGTGATACTTACTAATCCTCCACATATACTGGTAACTAAAGTTATTTCTGATTCTTTTTAGGTTGGCAAAATACCTGTCTCTTCATACTCAAAGATTCCACCCAGTACTCAGGGAAAATATATATATCTATGTACCTTAATCTAATCCACATTCAACACCTCATAATAACTGTCAACATCCAAATGGGTTTAATTCAAAAACATTCGAAAGACTCTGTCATAAAGCATATTTATAACAAAATAATATCAATCCATACTTATCATCAAACACACTCAATTGCACTATCTCGCACATAACTCAAAAATTTCCATATCAATTCCAACATAAAACAATGCCGAGTATTACAAAACACAATGAAAACCCTTTCCACACGAACCATTGATGTTTAAAAACAAAACAAAACAACAACTAAGGATAAATACCCCTACGTTCGCTATACACCAATACTAGTGTTACTTCACGAAAAATATATATAATTCAGAACAAAACGCTCATGATATGCTTATATTTCTTCAGTCCAAATGTTTAATTAACAACAAGAACCAATGTCCATTATCAGAACCAAAACAATGACACACCAAAACCACACGGAACCAGACATAACTACGACAAGTACAAACTCTCACCTGTCACTGGAACTGATATGGCGCACTCCTGCACCCCAACCGACGTGACTAGACGAACAAGCAACAAACAGTGACGAAGAACAAAGAACAAAGGCAGGAACTGGAGAGTGAAGCCTCCTACGAGGCGTAGGCTCTCTCCTGCTTCTCGAACGGAGCCAAAACTAGATCTACGTGGCGCCCAACAGCTAAAAAAACTGGCACGGCGACCACGTCCTCCTACTCAGCCTAAGCCTGCAGCCGCTCTGCTGATCTCTGTTATTTATTTACTCTTGCCTCGGGACTTCTCGAGAGACCTCGCTTATACCATAAAAAAAAAGGAAATTAACATAGACAACTTATACACACAGAAGACAGTGCAGAAAAATGCACGCACTGGACAACTAGCCACTATACACAAAACGATCTATTAAAAAAAATATGCGAACCGTGACACTTGTTATAGCCTATTCTCCTGAAAAATGGTGTGAAGGGTAAACTATTACAATGCTTGAGAGCCATGTATCAAAATGTTAAAAGCAGATTAAGATGTGGTACTAAACTGACTGACATCATATACTGCTCCACTGGTGTTAAACAGGGTGATGTATGTAGCCCATTATTGTTTTCTGTTTTTATTAATGAGTTAGCCAGAGAAGTCATAAATAATGGTAAACATGATGCCACTTTTCCCCAAAAGTTCACAGAATTGTTTATTCTCCTACTCACTGATGATGTTATCTTGCTATCTGAAACAGTTGTTGGCTTTAAAAGCAGTTAAATAGCCTGAGCAGCGCTGCATCAGCACTTGATCTTAAGGTTAATCTGAATAAGAGCAATATCGTTGTATTCAGAAAAGGTGGTTATTTGGCTGATCATGAAAAATGGTTGTACAATGGAAAACTCATGCCTGTGATTAATGTATATAAATACTTAGGAATCTGTTTTTCTACAAAGCTTAGTTTCACAACTGCATGTAAAGATTTGGCAAGTCGAGGTAAACATAACTTGTTACTAGTTTTGAAAAAATTGCAATCATTGAACAATAACTCTTTTGACTTGCTGATTAGGATATTTGATGCCCAAATACAACCCATTGTGTTATATGGTGCAGAAATTTGGGGCTTGGATGCAGCTGTAACACACTGTCAATCAGTGCATCTCTTTGCTTTAAAGCAGTTTTTAGGATTAGACAGACATACACCCAATTATCTTCTGTATAGTGAAATTAATATATATGCTTACTCTGTTAATGCTGCTGTAAATTGTATTAGATACTGGATTAAGATTCTACAAATGGATGAGAACAGGCTTCCTTTTAAATCTTACAAGATGCTTTTTAATCTAGACATCAAAGGGAAAAACAACTAGGCTACACAAATACATACCTGTTTGTGTGAACTCGGATTTGGATTTGTTTGGTTCAGTCAAGGTGTTGTAAATCGTAGAGGGTTTATAAACATTTTCAGGCAAAGATTGACTGACTGCAGATGGCAGCAATGGAGTGATCATATACAAACCAGTGAAAGATATCAAATGTATAGACAATTTATAAGGTCACATGATGTCAAACCTTATCTAAAGCTTGATATGGACATTCATTTGAAAAGAATTATGTCTAAGTTTAGACTCGGTGTATCACATATAAATTTTCATAAATTCAGATACAGAGAATATGATGTTGATGACCCCAGGTTACTATGCCCATTATGTAAACAAGCTCCTGAGGACGAAGTATATTTTGTGTTATGCTGTCCAGTGTTAGAGTATATTAGGCAGAATTATATCCCTGTAAAATATAGTAGACAGCCTATTCCACTTAGACTCTGTTTACTCCTGGCGTCAAGTCAGCCTGAGGTTGTGGGTAGCCTGACTTTATAAGAGTAAATCTTTCAGAATGAGAGATATTTTGTTATCCTAAGTCCCTTTTTTGTAACTGACTTTTCTGTTAATTCTTTTTCTTTTTCGGTTGTTACTGTTTTTTTTGTTTTGTTTTTATCCATCACCAAATACATAACAGTTCGGCAACCCCCTTCATGTATGGGCCATTGGCCTTTTTGTGAATAAATCTTTCAAGTTCTCTCTCTCTCTGTCTCTCTCTGTCTGTCTCTGTCTCTTTCTCTGGAGGCACGCGCAAGATGGGGGCACGCGCAAGATGGCAACCGAGCAAGTCAACCTGACGTGAGCTGCGCAAAAGTCTAATCCTTTTGTTTGTTTTTTTGTTTTTGTATTTGCATTTTGTATCACTTTATGTCACGCAGATTTCTCTGCGTGAAATTCGGGCTGCTCTCCCCGGGGAGAGCGCGTCGCCACATGTGCAGCGCCTACCCATTTTTTTTTCTTTTTCCTGCATGCAAATGTGTTTGTTTCCCTATCAGAGTGGCTTTTTTCTACAGAATTTTGCCAGGGACAACCCCCTTGTTGCCGTGGGTTCTTTTACGTGCGCTAAATAGTGATGTGTAATACACGGGACCTCGGTTTATCGTCTCATCCGAAAGACTAGCGCCCAGACCACCACTCAGGGTCTAATGGATGGGGAAAAAGTTTTGGGTCCAAACGGGGTACGAACCCCGCACACTCCGACCCGGACTTTTTGCTTTCTAGGCAAGGCGCGTGACCACCTAGACCACCGATCCACCTAGAAACTTGGAAACTTTCACTTGGAAACAGCCCAAATAGTTTCTGTTTCTGTTTTATACTTTAAATATAGTCCAGGACTGTTGTGCATGAGAAATATCAACAAAAATGGTGTCGTTAGAGTTGTGGAGGGCCAGGATTGGGGGCTTTAGAAGTAAGCTGTGTGACAGTCACAAAGAAAAAAGCCAGTCAGCCATAGAAGGCAACTGGTCACAAAGGCATGAACACAGTGCTACAGTGACTGATGTAATCCTCAACTACATGTGTGCGTCCTTTCTCCTGGCTGTGGTGTCCTGTTTCACTAAGACTGTTACATCTACCTACTTACCACCCACCAGCCAAGACTTGTTGCCAACAGTTGTAGGCCTATTAGACAGAACTGTCACCTATGACGTTTATGCAGCGGGAAATGTGTGGGTACATGATGTACCATTGGGTACACTTATATCCAGTAGCGGTACCCTAGCACTGCTGCTTGTTGCCAATTTTCTTTTCGCCTGTCGGAAAGTAGCACTTGGAGGAGATGTGGAGACAAACCCTGGACCTGACCCCATGGATGAGAGGATGGAACTTTTCTTTAACAAGCTAGAAGACAAACTGACTCAACAGTTCTCCTCTCTAGAAAAATCCCTGCAGGGGCAGATCTCTCACCTTTTGCAGGCAGTGCAGGGACATGGGGAGAGCCTGAAAAAAATTGAGGAAAGCCAGTCTGCCATGCAGGGAACCATCACCCAGCTGTGCCGTGATGTGACAGAGCTAGGCAATACTGTAAATGAAAACAGTGCAGCTATCCAAAGCGTACAGTCAGAGCAGGAGCAGCTGCATGAGACAATCTGTGGGCTCCATGAGGAAATAGACCGCTTGGAAAGTTTCTCGAAAAGAAACAATATGAAAATACTTGGCATCCCAGAAGTCAAGGGAGGGAGGACGGTGTTACTTGTGTCGAGACTGTGCATGATATATTACACACCCACATACCTGACCAGCACTGGGCTGATGACGTCATCGAACATGCCCACCGTCTAGGGAAACATATCCCTGGCGGCCCTAGCAGACGACCACGATCTATGATCGTGAAATTTCAAAGGTGGGGAGACGTGATGCGCGTCATGACTGACCATGCCGCATGGTCGTAGATGAAGGAGAAGGGGCTGACAGTGGCACAGGACCTGACCCGCAGACAGTCAGTCGGCACAGCTGAGGGAGGAGGGGAAGACCGGCTACTTCGTCAGAGGCAAGCTACATGTGAAAAACTCTGACACCCGCACTACACGACCTGACGCAACACGACCTGACGCAACTGGCGGGGAAACCCTCACGCATCAGAGGGGAGCTCTCTGCATTCCTCCCCACCTGTCTTTGCTCACCCAGCAAGGAGAGAGGGGGTTTCCGTGACGTCACAGCAGGGGCAGCCACTTCTTCCAATGCAACAGATGCTGGTATGCAGTTACCAAGGGCAGAGGAGTGAGCGGGGCAGCAGAGGCGGCAGATCGAGTGAGCGGCAGTCCAATCTGCCTGACGCATGGGGAATGAAGAAGACGGTTCCTCCAGGCAAGGGGAATAAGAAGAAATAGGGATGTGGCCAAGGCCTGGGACATAGTTCAAACACACACAGTGACAACACAGCACACTCTCACACACAGACACACAGTCTTCCCTCTGTAGTATATAAAGATGGTTTTCTTTCCTTCCTGTCCTGGAATATTGATGGTCTTGTTACAAAGTTGTCAGACCCAGATTTTGTGAGCTATGTTATCTCTTTTGATATGGTTTGCCTTGTTGAAACATTTACTGTCCCTGATTTTGATTTTGATCTACATTTCAGTGACTTTATGGTTATTCACAACCCAGCAGTAAAGCTGTCTAAAATGGGTCGCAGATCAGGGGGGACTGTGTTGATGATCAAGAAAACACTAAGTCAGTTTGCTAACATTATTGAAACAGGTTTGGAAAATATTGTTTGTGTCAAACTAAGCAAAATGCTTTTTGGTGTGGACAAAGATATTTTGTTTATAGGGATGTACAATCATCCTGTGAACAGTGTGTACTACAGAAATCAAACTTTTGATAATAACCTTGAAATGCTAGAACAGTTCCTCCTTACAAGATATGAACTGGTGGAAGATGTGTATTTTGTCATTGCAGGTGATATGAATGCCAGAATTGGAGAGTGGAATCTGGAAGAAGAAAGTGCAGATGAGATGTTTGTACACAATGTTGTTGGTTTGTTTTCTAGAAAATCTAAAGACAGTGTTACAAATGGTTTTGGAAAGTCATTGATTGAACTGTGTTTGACTTTCCAGTTAACCCCTTTAAACGGATTGTGTGATGGGGACAAAGACGGTCACTTTACTTTCCTTTCTGAAAGGGGAAACAGTGTGATTGATTATTTTTTATGCTCTGTTGATCTGTTGTTTTGTGTGAAAGATTTCTGTATTACTAATCATATGGAATTGAACCATTTGCCTCTTATATTACACATAAAATGTATACATGACAAGCAAATGGATGAGGAAGCAAAAGATAAGTCTTGCCAGAAAGTTAAATGGAATGCTGGAAAAGCAGAGCTGTTTCTAGAATTGTTTGCATCAGAAGAAGCCACAAATATTCTGGCAGATGCCACAAATGATATCAGCCTAAACATAGAAACTGCTGTTGACAAATTTACAGCTTTACTGCAGAAGGCAGGGCAGTGCATGCAACACACAGTTCATATGGGAACACGTGCAAGGAAAACAAACCATTGGTTTGACTGGGAGTGCTTGCAGAAAAAGCGTGAAGCTGGCAGAGCATTAAACAAGTTTACTCGTACAGAACGTGCTGAGGACCAAAAGACTTACGGAGAAAAAAGGTCCGAGTATCAAAATTATATAAAGGAAAAGAAAAAGAGTTACTGGAAATCAGTTATAGATACTCTGACTCAAAGTAAAGGGGATAGCAGGACATTTTGGTCAACAATACAAAAAGTTAGGAGAAAGAAGCCTAATTCACCTTCTATTTCAATAGATAGATGGAAAACACACTTTGAGAACATTCTCGCTATGGATCACATTGAGCGTGATACTAGAGATAGAGATATTGAGGAGAAAGAACTTTATGTTTCTGATCTAGATGACGAAATATCTGAAGGGGAAATTCGACAGGCTGTTAGAAGACTTAAAGTGAATAAAGCTTCTGGACTAGATGATATTCCGGGTGAATTCCTAAAAAATGCAGAGCCATTCATATTGCCTTTTTTGACAAAAATGTTCAACCATATGTATACAGCTGGTTTCTATCCTATAGCTTGGACAAGGTCAGTCATTGTTCCATTACTGAAAAAAGGTGATGCTAACAACCCTGAAAATTATAGAGGCATCTCCTTACTCAGTATTGTTAGTAAAGTTTTTACCTCTATCTTAAACCAGAGACTGTATAAATGGGCAGAAAAAGAAGGGAAAATTAGTGAAGAACAGGCCGGATTTCGCAGGAATTACTCTACTGTAGACCACATATTTACTCTGTTAAAATGGTTAGGTCATGTTTGTATGGTCAGAAGAGAAGTAAACTATATGTTGCTTTCATTGATTATTGAAAGGCTTTTGATACAGTAAATCGTGATATGCTTTGGAAAGTGCTAAAAAAAATCAATGTTTCATCAAAAATGATCCTATGTTGAAAAGTATGTATGGTAGTGTGCAAAGTTGTGTGCTCTGGGGTTCTGAAGTGTCTGATTTTTTTAATGTCCACTGGGCATGAAACAGGGCTGCTTGATGTCTCCTTTGATTTTTTCATTATTAATTAATGAAGTAGCAGAAGAAGTTTCACGAAAGGGAAAACATGGTTTTCAGTGTTTACCTGACTTACAGGAAATTTTTCTCCTGTTGTTTGCAGATGATGTTGTTTTGTTTTCTCATAGCCCCAGTGGCCTTCAAAACCAGCTTAATAACTTGCAAAGAGCATCTGACACTTTAGGATTAACTGTAAATCTTGATAAAACGAATGTTATGGTGTTCAGGAAAGGTGGGCATCTATCCAAATCGGAAAAGTGGCACTTTAAAGGTCAAAATATCGAAGTTGTTAACAGCTACAAGTATCTTGGTTTTACTCTTACAACTAAAGTATCTTTTGACACAGCACTGGAAGAGTATGCTAGGCGTGCAAAACATAAAGTTTTTGAGATTTTGAAAACAATGTGGGCTTTGGGCAACACGGATATGTTTGTGTTTTTTAAGTTGTTCGATGCCCAAGTCAAACCTATGTTGTTATATGCTTCGGAGCTCTGGGGGTTTACAAAATTTCACTGTATAGAATCGGTACATTTATTTGCTTGCAAACGTTTGTTAAACGTTTACCCCCAAACTCCTAACACAATGATCTATGGGGAGACAGGACGTTATCCTATGTATATTGATAGCACCATAAGATCTATTGCGTACTGGTTTAAACTTCAAAATATATCTTTATGCAGATTTCCAAAACAGGCATATTTGATGACTGCAAACAAGATCCCAGAACTCACCGAAAGATTTAGATGTAAATAACTGGCCATATTGTATCAAAAGATGTCTTGATCTTTTTGGCTTCTCTGAAGTGTGGGTAAATGGTGGGGTGGGAAATGAGAAAGTTTTTCTAAAAGAATTAAAGCAACGCATGATTGATTGCTTTCATCAAGATTGGCATACAAAACTGTCAGAAAGTGACAGATTTGAAACGTATAGGTCATTTAAATCACTGTTACAGCCGGAAAATTCAAACATGCACTGGTCAAGTTTCGACTTGGAGTTGGTGATTTAAACGTGAATAACAGATACAATGATAAATCTAAAAAGTGCCCTTTTTGTGACAAAATTGAAACTGAAATCCATTTTCTGTTTGAATGTTCAAAGTTTACAGACTTGAGGGAGAAATACCTATCCAAATACTTCACAAATGATAATGAACATTGCCTCCAAACTATTCTGAATAGTGAAAATGTTTGTCAGTTGAGACATTTGGGTATGTATATATTTTATGCTCTGAAAGCCAGAGAACTCAGTTAGGTACAACTGGTGTACAAAAAGTTGATGTAGTTTATGTCTCTTTGGAAATTATTTCATGACAATGCCAAAATCTGTTGTTTGTTCAATGTTTTGCTTTTAGTTTCTTCGGTTAAAATGTGTACCCCCTTGTATACAGGCCGGTGGCCTTACAATTAAAATCGAGTTTCGAGTTTCGAGTTGTTCTCTCTCTCTCTCTCTCTCTCTCTTCTCTCTCTCTCTCTCTCTCTCTCTCTCTCTCTCTCTCTCTCTCTCTCTCTCTCTCTCAATCTAGTGGGAGTGGCTTCCCTTGCTTGGTTACCAGCAAGATGACATTTTAACACTCAGAGAAAATAATTGTGATTTTCTGATAAAAAGGCTGTAAGTATGCCAGTGACAGGACTACCGCTTTGTTTGGAAACTGTCCTGAACACATTACTGCAAGAAATGCAGCAAAGTTCCTACAGAATCAACGGCAGAGAAAAACAAACAGTAATTGTGCTGCGCCTGTCTGCAACCCATCAACATCCTGCTACACACAGCCACAGGGACAGTGTCAGCTTTCGAAGGAAGGGAGCAACGCAGATTGTCAGGGACAGAAGGAGGTTAGAGACACACAAGGTTAGTTTAATTAACAAACAACAAGAAAAAGCTTCATCTCCTTCAGATTTGTTTTTGCCCACACCTCCCAGTTTATTTTATAATCCGAACAATGCCACTGCCCTCGACACATTTAGGGATGACAGGCCCACTGACACGCCACGTTGCGCTTCTCAATACGCACGTGCAGCACGGCAGACAGGACAGACTCCTACCAGTTTGCACGATGTAAACCCAGCGTGTGTGACACTGCCCCCTTGTGAAATGACGATAGCAGATGAGAGTGACAAATCTTTCTCTGATAATGACATTGAAAATGAAGGCTTGTTCGCAATGCATCGTGACACATCAACACCACCGTCAGAGTCCCCGTCCCCAAAAGAGCAACACTGTACACAAGGTGTGACAGAGGACAGCCAGTCTGAGAATCAAAGTGAAATTAATGCTGAAAATGTAGCTGCTGTCAATACATCAAGTTGTGATTCTACATTGTCAAGTGAGGAATGCAAGATATTCATGGAATCTATGCAGAAAGTAATAAACAGAATAGACAGTATCAGCAGTAAATTCCAGTCACACGAGAAAGAAACAGGTCAGGAGAGAACTCATCCTGACACCTCCGGAGACCAGCCACCAGTACAACCCCATCGGCAGTGACGCCCTGTGCCCACATTTGGTGTATCTCTCCTTGCTGCAGGAATGGCGACCCTTCTGTGACTACCATTGGCATCCACACAACTGTGGAAGTGCATAAAAACAGCACCGCGTTTTGGAACCCATTCGCGAAGACTCTTTGCTATCGTATAACGTTCGATGTTGATTTGTACTTTCGATTTTCGGTCCCTCCCCCATCTGTCCCATGTGAATGGGTTGAAAACCTAACACATTAAAATCATTTGTCATTGTCATTGTCATTGTCTCTCAATTTAGTGTATTTTCTTAAATGCACGCATGGGCGCGCGCGCAGACACACACACACACACACACACACACACACACACACACACACACACACACACACACAACACACAAACCCGCCCCCTGCACACACACACACACACACACACACACACACACACACACACACACACAGTCAGGTTTTCGTGAAAACCATTCTTGCCATACAGCCTTAATACAACTAATTGAGCATTGTCTTTTGAATATCAATAACAATGAAATCACTGGAGTCCTTTTTCTAGACTTTGCTAAAGCCTTTGACGTTATTAGCCACTCTCTCCTCATCAAAAAATTAAAATGCTATAAAATTTCCGACCAAGCATTATCATTTTTAGACTCATTTCTCAGTAATCGTTATCAACTTGTTGAAATCGGGCCTAGGAGATCAACCTTATTACCCGTGAAATATGGAATACCACAGGGATCAATACTAGGACCACTTCTTTTCTCCATTTATATTAATGACCTACCTCTGCATATCCATTGTTCATGTCAAATGTTTGCCGATGATACATCAATTCAATGTAACAACGATGATTCAAACCAGCTTGTGAAAGATATGCAGGCAGATATCAATAAACTTACCCAATGGACAGAACTCAATCATATGTCTCTTAATTCTAATAAAACAAAATGTATGTTTATAACCACTCGACAAAAAAGACAGAAATTGCGTTCTCCATTCGAGCCAATTTATATCCATGGACAACAAATTGAAGAAGTAGTCTCACACAAAGTACTAGGTGCAGTAATCGACAACGATTTGTCTTGGTCAGATCACATAGCCACATTAGGAAAACGAATCTCAGTAAGATTGTATCAACTTAGAAAAATCAAAAATTTTCTAAATTTACAGTCACGAAAACTATTTTTTCACGCCCATATTCTATCTCTTATAAACTATGTTTCTACCTTATGGGACAGTGCAAGTGAAACAAACCTAAAGCATATAAACCGCCTACATAAAAGAGCTGTTAAACTAATCCGATTGAATCCTAATACGCTGACCATCACCAACTACAAAGAACTAGACATTCTTCCACTCAAAGACAGACTGCAGTTCAACAAGTATCTATGTATGTTCAATATATTAAACGGAAAAGCCCCAAAGAAAATTGTGGAAAAATTTGCTGTCAATAAAAATAGGCCTACCCATAGACTGTTACTGCCCAGGCCCCATAATAATCTCTATAAATCAAGCCTTGCTTATTCAGGAAGAACATTGTGGAATAGCCTACCCCCTTTTCTAAAATCAGTTCCTTCAAAACAAATGTTTAAGAAACTTTTGAAGAAACATTTGATGGACAAACTATAGTCCGCATTTATGTTTGATACTACCTCACATTTGGCTGCTTGTTGTTATTCATGCCCATGTTATATAGTATTTGTATCATTTGTATGTATGATGTGAGCTTATGTTGTACTGTCTTGGGTTTGTTTTTGTTTTTGTTTTTTATCTTGAGAGATTTGTTGGAAAATAATCCTGATTTATTTTAGTTTTTTCAACAAAGGTTGATATTTGTTTTTGAATGTTTTAGAAGTCAATTTACATGATTTTTTTTTTTGAGGGCAGGATGAAAAAAAGTTGTGTAAACTTAATCTTTTACCCTCAATAAAGATCATTTTGACTTGACTTGACTTGACTTGACTTGACACACACACACACACACACACACACACACTTGGAAATGACGTAGTTGAGTATAAGCACTTAGTAAAGTTTTTAGGTGTTTTTCTTAGCCTACTTCAAAGTTCGTGGAATGCCCACATTGATTATATATTAACGAAAGAAAGAAAATGTTTAAACCTGCTAAAAATTGTACAAAAGCAGTATTGGGGACAAGATATGACAATTCTAAAACATCTTTCTACCTCCCTAATTAGACCTAAATTATCCTATGGACAAGAAGTCTTTTTTTAGCGCACCTAAGTACTTATTAAAGAAACTTCAAAGTGTAGATTGTAAGGCGTACAGACTGGCTCTAGGTGCACCATTTCATGCCTCTGTACTTGATACATATAGTGAAATTGGAATGTTACCACTTGATGAGTACCGACAACTTGTATGCGCCAAATATATTCTCAGAAGCTCAACACCTTAAAATTTTGCTTCAGAAGAAATAAAAATGAGGTCTGAAACAGATTTTCCGAGCCCGACACATAGACTTTTTATGACAATAAGTACCTACACATCAGATCTTTATGAGCGTTCTGAAATTTTCAAATCTGATGTAGACCCACAAAGATCAGTTTCAGTCTGTCCTGTTTGGGAAATGAAGTGAGCACACTTTGATATAGATTATATCAACATGAAAAAAAAATGAGAATCCAAATGTTATGGCAGTGAATGTTCATTCACGTATACAACATAATTACTCTCATTGTCTTAAAATTTATACAGATGGTTCACTTTTAGACAATCATCAAGCAGGTTTAGCATTTGTCATACCGGCACTAAAAAAAGAAAAGTCATATTATATTGGAAAAAATCGATCTGTTTTTACAGCTGAACTGATCGCTATTCTCATGGCTTTGACTTTCATTTTAGATCATCCATACTGTTTCTTTCATATATTACTTTGTGTGGGTTCAAAACCAGTACTGTATGCCTTAAAGTATTTTGTATTTTTGTATTTTGTACCACTTTATGTCACGGCAGATTTCTCTGCGTGAAATTCGGGCTGCTCTCCCCGGGGAGAGCGCGTCGCCACATGTGCAGCGCCTACCCTTTTTTTTCCTTTTTTCTGCATGCAAGTGTATTTGTTTCCCTATCAGAGTGGCTTTTTTCTACAGAATTTTGCCAGGGACAACCCCCTTGTTGCCGTGGGTTCTTTTACGTGCGCTAAATAGTGATGTGTAACACACGGGACCTCGGTTTATCGTCTCATCCGAAAGACTAGCGCCCATACCACCACTCATGGTCTAATGGATGGGGAAAAAGTTTTGGTCCAAACGGGGTACTATACGAACCCCGCACACTCCGACCCGGACTTTTTGCTTTCTAGGCAAGGCGCGTGACCACCTAGACCACCTAGACCACCAATCCATATACAAGTCTTATAAGTCTTATAAGTCTACAACTTATAAGCAATCTACTAAACTTATACTAGACATAAAATACATAATAAATCTCCTATGTTTAAGAGGAATTCATGTTTCATTTTGTTGGATTCCTTCACATATAGGGTTATTTTATGAGTGGGCTGACAGGGCTGCAAAAAAGGTGCACGTAATGTAAATGGCTCTATAGTATTGCATGTCCCTCTATCCATTGCAGAGGGTTATCGGCTGTTAGAAGAAGCATCCTTAAATAAATTTACAGAAAAGCATCGGCAAAACAAGCGGCCTCAACATTGAACTCCGAGTGGGAAGAGTATAGTTGAATACATTGATCATTTAGAAATTTATAGAAACACTGTCAAAGAGAGAAAACTGAGGGCATTATTTTTTTAGGATAAGATTAAATGCTTTCGTGAAAAAATTCAGCAAGGATGTTAAATGCTTATGTGGTGGATATATTTCAAATACCCATATCATACTTGAATGTAAGAACTTAAAACATCATCTCCCTGCCTTTTCTGAGAATGCCATTGACAAAGTTTTGAACAATGTAAATCTAGCTTTTGACATTGCTTAAGGTTTGTTGTTAAGTCCTATAGGGCATTTATTGTAGTTCTTGTAGTTCTTTGGGGATTTTTAAATATTCAATATTTTTCTTGATCTGTTAATGTTAAGAATACCTTTTATTTGCTGTTAGAACACACACACACACACACACACACACACACACACACACACACACACACACACACACCACACACACACACACACACACACACACATACATTAGATCTCTCTCTCTCACTCTCTCTCTCTCACATATCCAGTTTCCTATCTTAGGGTCGTCTGGTATCACTTAAAGTGGATATATATATATATATATATATATATATATATATATATATATATATATATATATATATATATATATATATATATATATATATATATATATATATGCATTTTACTATATAATGAGAGAGAAAAAAAGTTCCCCTGTTAAGTGTTAATGCAGCTTGCAAGATAAAAGCTGTTTCAAAGCTTTGTTTTCTCTGACTATATATATGTATGTATATATATATATATATATATATATATATATATATATATATATATATATATATATATATATATATATATATATACACATATGATTTTGTTTTAAAATGCATGGATGAAGCCTTCTATGCAAACAACACACACACACACACACACACACACACACACACACACACACACACACACACACACACACAACAGATATATATATATATATATATATATATATATATATATATATAGATATATAGATATATAGATATATATCTATATATATATATAATATATATATATATATATATATATATATATATATATATATATAAAACAGAAAGTGCCTGTCAGATGAACCAATGAAAACAAGTAATGCACCCATGTGTCACACCCATATCACCTCAGTACAATCATGTAATACAAGCAACTTTACCATGCACGCATATAACACGCGCCAAAGGCATGCTCAGAGACAGAGAGTGCCTGTCAGATGAACCAATGAAAACAAGTAATGCACCCATGTGTAACACCCATATCACTTCAGCTCTGCCAGCCCTGAAAGGCTAAAAAAAAACCCTCACGTGTTTGGATTGCATGAAAGCCTTTTTGAGGTGTGTGTGTGTGTGTGTGTGTGTGTGTGTGTGTGTGTGTGTGTGTGTGTGTGTGTGTGTGTATGTGTGTGTGTGTGTGTGTGTGTGTGTGTGTGTGTGTGTGTGTGTGTGTGTGTGTGTGTGTGTGTGTGTGTGTGTGTGATGTGTGTGTGTGTGTGTGTGTGTGTGTGTGTG
The DNA here is from genome assembly GCA_030674155.1 of Stramonita haemastoma. Lineage (NCBI taxonomy): Eukaryota > Metazoa > Mollusca > Gastropoda > Neogastropoda > Muricidae > Stramonita > Stramonita haemastoma. The sequence continues at coordinate 20,258,604 of CM060339.1, forward strand.
TGTGTGTGTGTGTGTGTGTGTGTGTGTGTGAATGCCTTGCATGCTTGCAAGCATGGGCATACTGCTTTCATGTGTGTGTGTGTGTGTTTGTGTGTGCGTATGCGTTTGTGTGCGTGTGTGCGTATGCGTTTGTGTGCGTGTGTGTGTATGCATTCCTGCGCATTTGTGTGTGTGTGTGTGTGTGTGTGTGTGTGTGTGTGTGTGTGTGTGTGTGTGTGTGTGTGTTTATCTTCTTTTGTCTTGATCTTTTAACACTCTTGAAGATTTGGTTTTGATTATTTTTAGGTGAAGAACTGAGTCCACCCAGAGACAATAATGGAAGCGTGACTGTTATTATGACGCATAGGGCATTCATTGGCTTCAAACCAAGTCTGATGTGTGCATATATATATATATAGAGAGAGAGAGAGAGAGAGGAGAGAGAGAGAGAGAGAGAGAGAGAGAGAGAGAGAGAGAGAGAGAGAGAGCTGATTGTAAAGGCCTACCTCCTTGATAGTGGTCTGACAGTTCACACACACACACGCACGCATGCACGCACGCACACACACAAGAACGCACCACACACACACACACACACACACACACACACACACACACACACACACACACACACACACACACACACACACACATACCAACTCACACATGCATGAACACACACACAAACTCTCTCTCTCTCGGACTTGAGCGACGTTCGTCGATGAGAGGACGTATTGTGGCGCTCTCCGTGCAAAATGCATTGCTAGCGCCACTCTTATGTCGCGGTGCAACTTAGCATAGAAGACAGCTTGCTGAGAGCCACACAAGATAAACAACAACTGAGATGCTGAGATGTATATACATGTAGGGGGATAGGGGAAGAAAAAATTACTGAAGAAATTGCAACATTGAAACGAAAGCTACGCATAAGTAAAACAAATCAAACTTCACTCGTCTACCGGAGATTTGAAAACATTGAAATTTTCATGGATTGTTTTTTGACATTACTGTAAGTAATCTTTTTTCGGTTCAACCTCTGCTGTCGCTCTTTGCTGTTTTCGATTTCTATAAGTTTTCGGTTTCTATAAGTTTTCGGTTTCCAAAAATTTTTCGGTTTCTGTAAGTTTATCCACAAGTATTCGACCACTATGCCCAAGGGGAAAAAAAATAGGAAAAGACCCGGCAGTTCGGGAGAAGACTCTAGTTTTACAAGCACAGTAGCAACTCCCGAAAATCCAGCCCCGACCAGGGAGAGGTCAATCAGCAAAAGGAGAAAAACACTGGATGTCCTGGATCAGCAACACAAAATAACGAAATATACCAGGCAGCCAGACAGACACAGAACAGCTTCAGTGTCAGAGGAAGACGACAAAGAGGAGCGGGGGGAGGATGGATATCCAACCATGCCAACCACTCTCCTCATGAATAAACTGGAAACAATGGACCGCAACATTTTAGAAAGTAAGGAGGAGTATAGGAGAATGGATCACAAAATAGAGCAAATTCTTCATGAGAGTTTTGAAATTCGGAAAGAAAATATGATGCTAAAAAAACAAATAGAAAATTTAACAAGATACTGTCAAGAGGTAACAGACGACGTCGAAAGACTTGAAAAAATGGTGAAAGAACAGAAGGAAATGAGAAACAATCTGGAACAATACACGAGGAAGGAGAACATCAAGATAATCAATCTGCTTGGATACAAGGAGAAGGAAACTTCTGAGGAGACTGAGGGTGGAGTCATTGACTTTTTACACCGCCAACTAGGACTGACCAGTGTCACCAGTGACCACATCAGCATCGCCCATAGGGTCGGCCTGTACAGACAGTTCCAGAACAGACCCGTCATTGTTAAGTTTATCTCCAGGAAAACTAGTCATGAAAAATAGGAGCATCCTGAAAGGTAAACAAATCTACATTAACGAAGACTTAACCAAGCTCAATGCACAAAGACTCTCAGAACTAAAGAAACATTCCGGCACTCTGTCTGCCTGGAGCTTTGAAGGGAGCCTGTACTGCAAGCTGATCGACTCTAAAGTCTTCAAAATTGAAAATGGTGACACTGGGGTGATTGAGAGACGCCTGGCGGATATGTCACCTACACGTCAGCAGCAACTGCAGCGCACAGCACGGGGACCCAGAGGCCGGGAGGACCAGCCAACCCTCATTGGCAGAGCAGCGCGGGGAGCGGGAGGCAGAAGCAGAGGCGTCCCGACGCAATACGGCAACCGCAATGTAGCGGCACAGCAAAAGAAGGTGACGCACCGCAGCCCAGAGAGGAGGGGCTCTCAGAGGTCAGCCCCCAGTGCCGGAGAGTTCCAGACGCCGGAGGAAGCGGAACACCAGGAGAGCCAACCCGTTGTTCCAGACCGCCCAGGGAGCAAGAGGGTGTCCTCCTCCGCTGACCACACGGACACAGACAGGCCGCTGTCTGGGGTGAGATATCCAGGGTCTGCGGAGAGGGAATCCAGTGAGGGGAGAGAGGAGGGAGAAGGGTTGGGGAGAAAGTCACCAGCAGTTGTGGAGGATGCGGTGACGGCGTGCCGGGGTCCTGAGGCTGTGAGTGGTATGGACACCGCTCCGGCTCCCAGTGCCAAAGAATAGGAGGTGGTGGACAGCCTTTACGATATCAGGTAAACTTCACACTTTGTATTGGGATCCACAGGCCAAGCTTTTCTCAGTAGAGAGAAAATCATACTTGACGTGCGCATGGGCGCGCGTGCACACAGACATTCACACAGAATTTAAGGCCTATTATTATCTTTAAGTTGGAATGGGTATCAAGACAGTTCGCATAAAAATCTTTTCTCCAGACACAAGGATTTCCCTGAGTCCTGCTGTCCACCCACCTCTAGGTAAAAGATGGAAAGAGAGGAGAGAAAACTGACAAAGAAAGCGCAAAGATGGATTAGCTATGTACATTATTTTCTCCACGTAGATTTTTTTGTTATGAGCTCTACTTCTGTACAATCAGCAGCGGGCTTTCACTGACAAACTTCTGGTTGCTTTTGGGGGTTTTGTGAATGTGACATAGTGCTGTGTCATGCGATGCCCAGTGACGTGAGGGACAGAGGCGGTGATGATAGATGACAGCCAGTGCTTCTGTGCCGATGTGGTGGGGGACCGGACTGAGGCTCCAACTATTCATGCAAGAAGAATTCTGTACCCAGCATTTTGGGATATGCACATTTCCCCCTTTGCTCTGCATCATAGTATACGTTTATCCACATCTTTCGGCAGGAAGATTAACTTGCATGTACATGAGCACACACTGGCAAGGAAAAGTGATGTATGTGAGTGTATGTATGTATGTATGTATGTATGTATGTATGTATGTATGTATGTATGTTTGTATGTGTGTGTTTGTGTGTAGGTGTGTGTGTATGTATGTGTGTGTATGTATGTGTGTGTATATGTGTATGTATAGGCTTGTGTGTGTATGTGTATAGATGATGATGATGATGATGATGATGATGATGATGGTATGAGTGTGTGTGTGTGTGTGTGTGTGTGTGTGTGTGTGTGTGTGTGTGTGTGTGTGTGTGTGTGTGTGTGTGTGTGTGTGGAATACATGGCATAGGATATGTTGATGGTAGAAAAGTGCAAAGAAAGTTAAGAGAGAGAGAAAAAATTGTGTGTGTGTGTGTGTGTGGTGTGTGTGTGTGTGTGTGTGTGTGTGTGTGTGTGTGTGTGTGTGTGTGTGTGTGTGTGTGTGTTGTTGTTCTTGTTCTTGTTGTTCTTGTTGTTCTTGTTGTTGTTACGGGACGGAATTGACATTACCTACCATGTGAGCGGAGACTGAGCGCAGGGGCGTGTTTCTGGACCGGGAGACACCAGCTAATTATGAGAAGCTGTTTCCTGGGGGGTGGTCTGGACTTGTCCAGTGCATGCACTTCCCCTTCTCAGTGAAGTATATAAATCATATAGCTCTCTTTTAAGGCGATCGCTAATTTGGACGGGATGTATTCCCAGGTATTAATACAGAGTAAGGAGTTAAAATAACCCCATTTGATTTCAGAAGAGAGGTGAATGTTTGATGTGGAAATAGTGCCCAATTACCCAATGTGAAACCGATGAAATTATGATGCAGGCTTCTATTGGAAATTACACTGTGGCCTAGGATGGGGTAAGGGGGGGGGGGGGGGGGGGGGCATCAAGGGTGATGCTGTAGAATGGAGATGGCCGGGTTTGCTGGCTGGTTTGTGCACTGTGAGTTGAAGTGGACAGGCAGAGGAAATGCTGATGGTGTGTTGGATGAGTGATAATGGTGGTTGTGGGGGTGTGATGATAAACCTGTTCATTGGTGTGCAGTTGCAGAATGTGGCTTTTTGTAGTGATAGTGGGATATAACGATTATCCCCTCCTTTCGATATTCACTGATTTTTTGTTTTAAATCATTATTCATTTATATAGTTAACTATATCATTGTTGTAGAGAAAGTGTTTACAAATCGATGTGTGATAATGGAAACTACAGATGTTGGTTTCATTACCATTATTTTTGCTATTATTATTATTGTCATTAATATAGTTTGTTCTCTTGTTTTGGGGCTGATGGGGTGGATGCTCGTGTACTTTTTTGCCGCCAATCCCCGTGTGAGTGCGATTGTGTAAATTTTGCCTTCCATGCCTGCCGGCGCACGTTGGCCTGCTCCTCCGAGGAGTGGAACGAGTTCTGATATGGAAGGGGGTGGTCTGCGTGCGTTCACGCGCGGGTTCTCGGTTTGTACTCTCATCCGGGGGCTTTTGGGAGGGGTGGAGTCGGCGCGGATGTTGACTCCCGAGGAGATTTCCCCTCGAGCGGGATTCGGTCCCCGGTGGGCGAGTGGCGGGCACATCACTCTGACCACCAGCTATACCATCCACGACTACCACAAGTGTGGTCAGTGGCCTGAGATGTGTGGCAGGGTGGTGGGCCGTGTACTTCTTCACCTTATAATTACAGCCAGAACTTCGGGAACACAGAGGGAGGGAATGTGACGTAAAGGAAATGGTAATCATAGGAGTGGAGTCCTCTTTATGATTGACGAGTGTGTGGGTGTGTGTATGTATGTATGTATGTATGTATGTATGTATGTATGTATGTATGTATGTATGTATGTATGTATGTATGTATGTATGTGTGTGTGTGTGTGTGTGTGTGTGTGTGTGTGTGTGTGTGTGTGTGTGTGTGTGTGTGTGTGTGTGTGTGTGGTGTGCGCGCGCGCGCGTGTATGTATGTATGTATGTATGTATGTATGTGAGTGCGCTCTTTGCATACGCCCTCCCAGCTGTGTACCTGTATGTGTGAATGCACGCCGGCTCACACTCGCATGTAGGTAGAGTGGGGCGGCTGCCACCTGTACTTTACCCCCTCCCTCCCTTTGCTTGATGGTGGTGTGTGGCTTAAGGCAAGTGTCCAGCAAGAGATGATTTTGTGGTGCACTGCGACAGAAACTGAGCTCATGGGTGAAATTGTACTTTTTATGTCTGGTGTAAGTTTTTCTTTTTGTTTGCAAGGATTTGGATGTTATGCTAGGTATGCTGTTTTGAGGGTGCTTCCAGGGTTGCAAGTTTTACTTGTACGGGGATGCTTCTCACCATGTCTATTTACTTTATTATCAGAGACTTATCAGAGGCGTATGTCTCCATACAGAATATTATTGTTGTATACCAATATGTACATTGTTATAATAGATTTCATTTTCAAATTCCAATAAGATGAATCAGAATATAAGCATTTGTACCGTAAACTGTCAAGGGCTTGGAAACCCAAAGAAGAGGAGAGACATATTTCACTATTTAAGAGAAAAGAAATATAACATATGTCTACTTCAGGATACGCATTTAAGTCCTAGTATGGACAAATATTACAGAGCTGAATGGGGTTACCAGTGCTATTTTGCCTCGTACAATACGAACTCGAGGGGGGTTGCCGTTTTGTTTAATAACAATTTCGAATACACACTTAAGAAAGTACATAAGGATACAGAAGGGAACTATATGTTTGTTTCACTTAATTTTCTGAATCGGGATTTTTTGATAATCAATTTGTATGGCCCAAATAGAGATAAACCAGAATTTTATCAAGAAATAGAAGAACATATACAAGGATTATTAGCACCTAACCTTATCTTAGCAGGGGACTGGAACTTAGTATTGAATCCTAGCGCAGATTATGACAATTATAAACATGTAAATAACCCAAAGGCTGTGGAGAAGGTGGATGAAATAATGGAAAATTTAGATTTAATTGATATATGGAGAGAGCTCCACCCCCACAGTAGGCGTTTCACTTGGAGAAGAACCCAACCTTTACAACAGAGCAGACTAGATTTTTTTCTTATTAGTGAACATATGGTAGCTGATATTGCAGATTGTGAAATCATTCCTGGATACAGAACGGACCATTCCATAGTTTTACTGAAATTCAAATGCAGGAATGATGGAAAATCACAGAGTTTTTGGAAATTTAATTGTTCATTGTTAAAAGATACTACATACGTTACCGAAATAACAAATGTCATAAAGGAGACGATTAAAGAATATGCTGTAGATTACAATAATAGTATGGAACTTGATCAAACATACCTTAATCAGCTTGAATTTAATATTTTCCAACAGCTTTTTCTTGACGTAGTTCTTATGAAAATTTGCTCAAAGACAATTTCGTATTCAACTTTTAAAAAAAGACAAACACAAGAAGAAGAAAAGATACTGATAAAAGAAATAGAAGAGTTAGAAAAGAAAAACAAAGAGCATACAGAAGAGCTGAGAGATTTAAATGTAAAGAATGAAAAGTTACAAGCTATAAGAGAAAAGAAATTAGAAGGTGTACTGCTAAGATCCAGATCTAGATGGATAGCAAAGGGAGAAAAGGTCACAGATTATTTCTGCAATTTAGAGAAAAGGAATTATGTAAGTAAACAAATTGTTAAAATTCAAGATAAGTACGGTAATAATTTAACAAGTACAACAGACATTAAAAATGAAGTCAGTAATTTCTATCAACAATTGTATGAAAGAAAGACCATTGAACAATTTGATATATATAATATTGTTCAAAATTTACCAAAGTTAACAGAAGAAATCTCTCGGAGTTTAGAAGGGAAAATAACTTTAACGGAAGCAACCACAGCACTTCAACATATGAAAAATAATAAAAGCCCAGGCACAGATGGTTTTACATGCGAATTCTTTAAGTTTTTCTGGAATCAAATTGGAATATTTGTTGTCAGATCGCTGAATGAAGGAGCAGAGAAACAAGAACTGTCAGCTACTCAAAGGGAAGGGTTAATAATTTGTATTCCAAAGGAGGGGAAATCTAAAGAATACATTAAAAACTGGAGACCGATTACACTACTGAATGTTGTTTACAAGATAGGATCATCCTGTATAGCTTCTAGAATTAGATCAGTGCTTTCGGACTTGATTAGTGAAGATCAGACAGGGTTCATGCCAGGTAGATATATAGGGGATAACATTAGACTGATATATGATTTAACATTTTATTTGTATAAACACAATCTGACTGGATTACTATTATGTGTAGATTTTGAAAAAGCCTTTGACACAATTAACTGGACATTTATGCTTAAAGTTATCAAAGCTTTTGGGTTTGGTGAATCTATTTGCAACTGGATTCAAACATTTTACAGAAATATAAAAGCTACAGTAATTGTAAATGGACAACCAACTAGATGGTTTGAAATTAAAAGAGGTTGCAGACAAGGAGACCCCATCTATCCGTATTTGTTTGTCCTATGTGTGGAAATTCTAGCAATTATGATCCGGGAAAATAAAAGTATCAAAGGAATTTATACAAATGAGACGGAGCATAAAATAGCACAGTTCGCTGATGACACTCAATTACTACAAGATGGAAGTGAAAAATCCTTTAAGGAAACAATTAAAACTTTGGAAAGATTTAAAACCATATCAGGCCTGGCAATGAACTGTGAAAAGACATCTGTTGTATGGCTAGGAAAAGATCGACAGTCTGCAAAAAGATATCTTCCCCATCTTAAAATGAACTGGAATCCCCAAAGTTTAAAATCTTGGGGGTATGGTTGACTGCAGATTTACTAAACTGCGAAGACATTAACTATGAAGAAAAATTTATGGAGATTAGACAGATATATAAGATTTGGGTTAAAAGAATTATGACCCCCTTAGGGAGAATAGCCATCTTAAAGTCTTTGATACTGTCCAAAATAATATATCTATGGACACTTCTACCCAACCCGCCAGACCAATTTATAAAAAAGTTAAATGCATTGTGTTTAAAATTTGTGTGGAATAATAAACGGGATCGTATTAACAGAGTAACTGCCAAAAAGAGAATAAAAGATGGAGGTATAGGATTTCCAGATATTAACTGTTTCATTCAAGCTTTAAAACTATGTTGGATAAGGAAACTCAGAACAACAAACCATAAGTGGAAAATTGTCACAGAAACGTTATATCCAGATATTGAAAATCTACATAACTATGGACCAAAATATTTTCTTAACCTGCAAGAACAGAATACCTTTTGGAAAAATACATTTCAAGCATACAAAACTTTCTATAGCAAAATTGAACTTACTACTTCAACAGAAGCTCTAGCAGAACCATTGTTTTTCAATGATAGAATTGTTTTCGAGAATACTATTTTGAGACGAAATGAATGGGTACGGCATAACATATACACTGTAGGAGATTTATGCAGAGAAGATGGCAGGTTCTTATCGTATGAAGAATTTACCAACAAATATAATATCAGATGTAATTTTCTAAGTTATGGTATTCTTATTAAAACGATAAAGTGTTAAGGAAATTTAGTATACAGATAGAGAATAATACTCAAGCCACGTACCCAAAAGCACTAGAACTTATCTATTCACAGGCAAAGGGAACAAAACTATACTACGATATTCTTGTCAAAGATAAAACTGTACCAAAATGCTGTGAAAAATGGAACCGAAAACTTAATACCGAAATTAACTGGCAAGTCGTCTTAAAAAAGACCCAAAGTATAGGAGAAATTAAATTAAAATGGTTTCAAATACGAATAATACACAGAATTCTAGCAACTATTGTAGTGCTATCAGCCATGGGAGTGCAACCAGATGACAGATGTAGCTTCAGTCACCTTGAAAAAGATAGTATAGATCATATGTTTTGGAAATGTATGTCTGTGAAAGTTTTTTGGAATGACGTTAAAAATGCGATTATCACTACTTGTACACATATCACCACTCTATCCCTTAGTGAACACCTAATTATTTTTGGAAATGACAAACACTTTAGATCAGATGAAATCTTTGACTTTATTATATTAAATGCAAAATTTTATATATACAAATGCAAATTGGAAGAACAAATACCTCACTTTAATGTTTTCAAAAGAGTTCTAAGAGCAAGATATGAAATCGAAAATATATCGCGTTTATTAACCTAAAATCCGCAAAATTCCACACAGCATGGCATTCTTATAAAAATTTCATTGAAACAGATTAAAACTACAACTTACAGAGTTGTCGGGGCAGCTGTTAATGATGACACAATATGATGGGAGACATCCCCTTGGAAGAATAGGGGGGAAAAAATCACTTGCCTTGAGAGACACTCTACACAAGTTTATCTGGACTTTATAACATCACTTGCACGTTAAGTTTGTTTGCTATTAGCATTCTACTTTTCTTTTCTATTTTTTCCATTAGTTTTTATTTAGCATTCTGACTTTTCTTTATTCATTATTTTTATTATTAAAAAAAAAATAATAATTATTTATTTTTATTTTTATTTTTATTTTTTATTTATTTATTTTTTTTTTTACTTTAATTTTATATGTCTGTGTGCGGGATTCAAATGTTTATCTATCAATGTCCTTACTCTATTTTGAATAATATAATTAATACTGTTCCTTTTCTTTTTTGATTGATAGTGATATAATTTTTGCAAGATAATGACTATGTTCTGTTGTATTTTGGTTAGCCAATAATATCCTACATATTATTTCATGTACCATGTCATTTTATTTCTTTAATATAAAACATGCAAAACTGAATAAAAATGTTTAAAAAAAAATGATATAGAAAAAGAATAAAAAAGGAACGAAAAACAAAATGATATAGAAAAGGAGAGAAAAAAATGGGAAGAGTAAACAAACTTCTACAGAAAAGGAGAAAAAAAGGAAGAAAAAACAAAATGATATAGAAAAAGAATCAAAAGGACGAAAAAACAAACATATATAGAAGAGAAAAAAAAGAAGGAAAAAAACAAAATGATATAGAAAAAGAAAAGAAAGGAAAGAAAAAACATATAAAAAAAAAAAAAAAAAGGGACGAAAAAAACAAAATGATATAGAAAAATAAACAAAACACGGACGAAAAACAAAATAATATAGAAAAGGAGTGGATATAAGGGAAGAAAAAACAAAATTCTATAGAAAAAGAAACAAAAAAGAGACGAGAAACATATTGATATAGAAAAGAACAAAAAAAAGGGACGAAAAACAAATTGATATAGAAAAAGAAGAAAAAACAGACGAGGAACAAAATGATATGGAAAAGGAGAAAAAAAAGGGGAAAGACAAAGCAAACTTCTATCTATAGAAAAGAACAAAACAAAGGGACAAAAAACAAACTTATTTAGAAGAACAAAAAACAGGAACGAAAAAACAAAATGATATAGAAAAGAAGAAAAAAATAAGGGAAAGAAAAACAAAATGATACAGAAGTGAGAAAAAAAATACCAGAAGAGAAAAAAAGAAGAAAGAGAGAGAGAAAAAAAGAAAGAATAAAATTGTGCAAAGAAAAGTGGAACCAGGCTGTAAGACTTTGGTTACGGGTAAAAGCATAGAATCTGGGAATTTGAGTATAGTTGGATCTTTGAAAAAAAAAAAAAAAAAAAAAAAAAAAAAAGATGAATTAAAAAGTTTGAAAAAAAGACATTTTCTTTGGTATACGTCACATTAAAAACTTCATTTTATAGAGAAATTAAAGTAGGTGAAGTTGTCACTCCATGTAGCTTTTGGTTTTGTAAGCACTTTGCTTTGGGAAAGTGTGATCTTCTGAGGATGGGTGTACGTTTATGAGTTGAGTCACAAGCAGTGACAGATAGGACTACACCTCCCCATATATACATACATATATATATATATATATATAGAGAGAGAGAGAGAGAGAGAGAGAGAGAGAGAGAGAGAGAGAGAGAGAGAGAGAGAGAGAGAGAGAGAGAGAGAGAGAGAGAGAGATGATAGATAGATAGACAGATGGACAGACAGACAGACAGATAGATACATGGATATGTTTGTGTGTGTGTATTTGTTAGTGTGTGTGTGTGTGTGTGTGTGTGTGTGTGTGAGAGAGAGAGAGAGAGAGAGAGAGAGAGGAGAGAGAGAGAGAGAGAGAGAGAGAGAGAGAGAGAGAGAGAGAGAGAGAGACGCAGACGCAGACGCAGACGCAGATAGTTTATTCATATAGGCCTTAGCCCCTTATGAAGGGGAATGTGAACAATACAAGACATGGTATGATAAATATAGTGAAAAATCATTTGATCATTAAGCACACTGACTTATGAAGTGACTATTTCTCTAAGTTTGAAAGCCTTGTACAAGAATAGAGAAAAGTTATGTATAACTTCAGGATGTGTACAAGACATTAACAAATTCAATTTAAACAAACAAGGTTCCCTATAATACTTTGGTTGAATAAATTTTACTCTAAGGTTATGTAATTGTTGGCAGCAAAGAACAAAGTGGACTTCATCTTCCTTTGACACATTGCATAATGGACATGACAAATCCAAATCATTATGGGTTCTATATCTTAAACGATGTACATTTAAATCAGATATACCAAGTCTAAATTTTGCTGTGATGTGTTTCAATTGTCGATTCATATCAAGTTCTAAATAGCATTTTAAATCATGACCATTACAATATGTTCTATAAAAGTCAAACCTTTGGCTATTGTTAATATGATAGTTCCAGTTCTGCCACCTGCAGTCAATCAGTCGTTGACGAAAGACTTTAATGAACACATGAACATCACCCACACCTTGATTCAACCACACATCTCCGAACCCATTTTCATTTAAACAGATACGCACACTTGATACCCAATTTTTCTTACCTATTACATCTAAATTATACAACATTTTGTATGCCTTATATGGTAATCTCAGATCTTCCATTTGTAGCAACTTAATCCAATAACGAATACAATTAACTGCAGAATTAATGTACAAAGGATATCTATCAGTTTCACCATAAACGATGTCATTAGGTGTACGTCTATCAACTCCTAAGTACTTCTTTATTGCAAACAAATGAACAGATTCACAATGAACTGCTGCTTTGTCCAATCCCCATAATTCTGAACCATACTGAAGAACAGGTTGAACCTGTGAGTCGAAAAGTTTCATTAATAGCCCAAAAGAATTATTATTAAGTGTGTACAATCTTTGCATAATATATACCAATGCATTCTTTGCCCTACTAGAAAGGTCCTTACAAGCAGCAGTAAAACTCAGACGTGTAGAAAACAATATCCCTAAGTACTTATAAACATTAACTACAGGTAGCAGATTACCATTGTATGTCCATCTTTCTCGCATACCCAAATAACCTCCCTTACGAAACACAATGATGTTACTTTTCTTCATATTTACTTTTAATTGAAGTGAAAAAGCAGCATGATACAAATTATTTAACTGATTTTGAAGCCCCACAATAGTCTCTGATAACAGCACTACGTCATCAGCTAATAGCAGAATGAACAACTCAAACGCATCATGTGACAAAACTGCACCATGTTTTCCATTATTCATTACTTGTAATGCTAATTCATTTATGAAAAGTGAAAATAAAACAGGGCTGCACACATCTCCTTGCTTGACTCCGGCTGTGCATCTAATGAAATCTGTCAATTTAGAACCACATCTTACTTTACATTTTATATCTTCATACATTCTTTTTATACATGTGTGGAGTTTACCTCTAATACCATTTTTTACCAAAATGGGCCAAAGTAAATTTCTGTTAATGGAGTCAAAGGCTTTTTCGAAATCGATAAAGGCTACGTATAACTTACGGTTGCATGAAAACTGTTTCTGTATCAATGCTAATAACGTAAACATATGATCTAAAGTAGAATACCCCCTTTTAAATCCTGCCTGACATTCTCCAGTAATGTTATTTTCTTCTATCCATTCCTGTAGTCTTCTGTTAATAATGGAACTAAAAATTTTGCTACTTATATCACTAAGTGAAATACCCCTATAATTATTAGGATCATTAACGTTTCCTTTCTTATATAATGGTTAAAACAATAGACTCTGTCCAATTTTCAGGGAACTGACCAGTCTCAAACAGTGTATTAAACAATTTTACCAAAAAATCCACTATATATTCATTTGAATATTTGAATAATTCACCAATAATTGCATCTGGTCCTGCTGCTTTCCGACTTTTCAGCTTTCTTATGGCAAGTAATACTTCTTTTCTTGAGATGGGACGGTTCATGTAATCATCACCACCATCATCAATTATATCTTCATTTAGAGTATCATTACTAACGTCTGTTTCTAATAAAGATTTGAAATGTTGAAACCACTTCTCAACACTAATATTAGCTCTTTTCTGTTTTCTTTTGAATGAAACTTTTCGAACATTATCCCAAAAATCTTTTTGACTCTTAACTGACGTGAGACGTTTATCCAACATTGCAGTATTAAACTCTTTCTTTTTTCTTTTTAATAAATTTTTATACTCACGTCTTGCAACAGTGTATTTCTGCCTATCTTCATCTGTCAATGACTTTCGACTCATTCTCAATAATTTTCTCACATTCTTTTTACTAATCTCACACTCTCTATCATACCAATCATTTCGAATCTTACTTTTATCACTATATATGCTCTTCTTCATACACATAGCACTATCCCTTATGCATTCATTAAATAACTGTAATGCATCATTAATATCAACATCAATTAAATTCATAGCACCTTCCAGTTTACCTTGAATATTTTCCTGACACAGCATATTGTTGTATGTAGCAGCATAGTCATCACACCAGATAAATTTTTCAATCACCATACATGTATCATCTATGTTTTCATCAACACTAACTTTATTTTCATATGGAAATACTATTTTGGCGATCACAGGCATATGATCAGAATCTATTCTTTCATCAATCAACAATTCACAGGATTCAAAAACAAGACACAATAAATCATTTGAAAGAATAAAATAATCGTTGACACTACACCCTGAATCTGAAATATATGTATAGCGACCCTGAAGGTCACCCTGACATAACCCATTCAAAATACATAAGTCTAAAGTGGTGCACATGTTCAACAAAAGCTTACCATAACTATTTAAAGATGTGTCATGAGAGCATAGCTTGTATATTAACGACTGGCTTTGGCATTGCAAATCAGCATTTCCACTGACTGACGATTCCTGATACGAAATATTGGATGTTCTACTATTAAGATCCCCACACAACATAATGTAAACATCATTTGTTATTGTACAATCAATCAAACATTCTTCCAACATACTAATTCCGTTATCTATGTCAAAATGAGCATAAAAAGGTGAACACTCTGGTGGGACATAGGAACACACATACAAAACATCTTTATCTAAACCAAACAAACTTTTGTCAATAAGAAACACACAAGCATTTACATGTTCATTAATTTCCATACTTTTCAAAAAGGGAGTGAATTCATTTTTAATCAAACAAATGATACCCCCCCGATCGTCTCCCCTTGACAGACAGTTTTACAGCATGTTTGCAGAATATCTTAAAACCGGGAAAAAAGTTTTGCTCACACTCATCCATAAATGTTTCAATCAAACAAAGTCAAAACGAGAAACGTACGAAATAAAATCTTGATCTGCAAGTTTGGGCATTAAACCATTTACATTCCAGGCCAGGAATGAAAAAGGCTGCTTTGCTTCTGACCCAGTGTTATCTGGCACGTGCAAACTGTCGGATGAGCGCTCAGTATCCCTATCATGATCTAAATGCGTGTGTTCCCTTACTGACCTAGCTATAGGACAAGAAGGCGGTGCCACCTTAATTTGACTCCCAGTAAAATCATTCACATGGGAACAAATAATTTCAAAAGTGGACCGGCCTCCCTCCTATTTGTCCTGTGCAGGCGACTGAAAGTCTTTCAGAAAAACTTTCTTCCCATCAATGAGAAGATGGTCAAAGACCATTGTGGCTCTTTGCCCATTCTGTCTGGCACTCTTCAGGTGAGGGGACAGCCTGCGCCTTATTTCCCTGACCCGAGTAGAGAAATCCTCCCCCACGAAAACATTGCTGCCTTGCAATTTCTTTTTTGCCTTTAGGATTGCTACTTTGTCTTTGTAAAAGCAGCAGCGAGCAATGATCGGGGAGTCAGGCTTGGCGCTTAGGCGGTGCACACGATCAAATTCGACATTCCTGGTCATGTCCATCTTATCAGTTAGCAGATCATGCAACTTGCCCTCACACTCTTCATTGGTTTCATTCTGGTCCCTTGACATGCCATAAAAAATCATATTATTTCTCTTAGATCTTCCCTCTAAATCATCTGTTTTCTTTTCAAGTTCCTCGACTCTGTCCATCAGTTCGGAGTTTTTCTTCACAAGGTCCCTGTTTTCTTTCTTGAGTACCCCCACCTCCTCTACAAGACCCTCCACAGTACCCCGTATGGAAGCACACTGCTCTGTCAGGTCCGTTATTCCCTTTTCCATTCTCTCGAACTTACTGTTCATGTCATCCAGTCTCTCCACAACACCGTCCAGAGTCAGCTGCATCGGAGAAGGGGGAGGAGGAGGAGAGGCTGCCCGTCCCTGCTGCCCACTGTCCGCACTGGTCCGGCGTCCACTGCCACTGGTCAGCCTGGTCTGCCTGAAGCTGTCAGAGCCAGGAGGTAGCTTGGGTCCAGGGTTCGACTCCACATCTCCGCATTGCAGAAGAAAGCCGCCCCAAAATGTCAGGGTGAGGAGCAGACCAAGTATGACACCGTCTACTCTGTGCCGTGGTGACAACATGGCTATTCTCATAGCCGCTTTCTCAACCGCCCTTTTTCGCATAAAGGCTTGGTATACAGGGAGAAAGCAGCCACATGAGGATCGAAAGGCTAGCGCAGCAGAAGGCATGGTACCTTATTCATCTACTTGTCAAATATTATGACAAAACAATGCATACGACAGTTGAAATAAACAAAAATTGCAGAGCGTTTGCAAATGCGACTTGCACGCATTAGTTTCCTATTCATGCCCCGAGAGAGAGAGAGAGAGAGAGAGAGAGAGAGAGAGAGAGAGAGAGAGAGAGAGAGAAGAGAGAGGAGAGAGAGAGAGAGAGAGAGAGAGACAGACAGACAGACAGACAGACAGACAGACAGACAGAGACAGAGACAGACAGACAGACAGACAGACAGACAGACAGAGAAGTCAAGTCAAATCAAGTCATCTGTATTGAGGGAAGGATATAAAGTTTATACAACTCTTTCTTATTCTGTCTTCATAAAACAAACTCAAGAAAACTGACTTATAAAGCAAATAAAAGACAATGTCAATAATGTTAAAAAGAGCTAAAATAAAACAGGTCCTCACAATATAAGATAAACAAAACCAAGGCATACAACAATCGCCCATTTCAGATAGCCAGGTAGTAAATAAAACAAAATAACAAGGGTAGTAAGAATAACATTTTAAAAAGCACACTATATGTTAAAAATACTTTCAGGCAGAAGCAAAAGTGGTCTTACAATGTAACCCTTAAATGTTTCCTGAGATTCTGTCTTGAAGGAGTTATATCTAAAGATTAAAAAAAAAATCAAAAAACAAGGTAAACTGTTCCACGAGGATTTTCCTGAATAAGCAAGACTTGACTTACAGAGATTATTACAGGGCCCGGGTAAAAACAGTATATGAGTATGCCTGCTTTTATTCACATCAACATTTCTCATAATTTATTTCTGGTGTTTCATTTTATTTTCATGATTATATAGACACTAGTTGAAATAACGTTTTTATACATAGGCACTTGTTAGAATAAAGACTCTGAGTGTGTGTTTGTATGTATGTTTTTTGTTTGTTTGTTTGTGGGTGTGTGTGTGTGTGCTTGTATGTGTGTATGTGTATGTGTGTATGTTTGTGTGTATATGTGTGTATGTGTGTGTGCTTGTGTGTGTGCTTGTGTGTGTGCTTGTGTGTGTGTGTGTGTGTGTGTGTGTGTGTGTGTGTGTGTGTGTGTGTGTGTGTGTGTGTGTGTGTTGTGTGTGTGTGTGTGTGTGTGTGTGTGTTACAGGCAGTCCTCAGTTTGCTCAGACAGACAGACAGGTGAGGAAGACTGTGGACAGAAGCAGCGCCCTGTCTGTGCCCTTCAGTCTGTACACGTACGACACAGACATCAGGCAGTGCTGGATAGCGCAGTACATCCCTAACAGCGCTGCACTGGGGTAGGCAATTCAGTGTCCCAGGTATTCATGCCATTTACCTGTGTTCTGAATCATGCGCTTCATGTTAATATACAGCTTGCTGTCATGATAATGAAAGTTATTAATTAAACCATTCTATGTCAGCAGAATTTTTCAGCCTGATGACGGGAAAACATTTACTATTACTATTTTTGGTGGAAAGTCACCGTTTTGCCAAAAATGGAAAAGTGCAGTGTTGACAGCTGAATGCCGACTTGTTTCCAAGTGACTTTCTCTAGAGCTATTGACCATTTTCAGTTATCCGTAGGTAGTCCTGAGGAAATGTTCTAAAGACGCTAAATCATTCTGCTGCCTTCTCATTTCAACTTCATGATTCATCTGCCACTTGTGTGTGTTGCTGTTGAAACGTTTTGCTATTTGCTGTACTTTATTTTTTATGCAAAAGTCACCATTGTTTTGCTGTATTGGCTACTTTCTGTTGTCTTCCATTCTCACACAAGTTATGAGAACCAAAATAATAATAAATAACTCATAATGAGTTGTTCTTTTTTATATTATCTAATATGGACATATTTGTACAAGATTTTCCCAATCTGGCTGCACAGCCAATATTGTCAGAAAGCCTTCAGGATCTAGGAACTGGGAACAAAGCTATAAACATGATTTAAGTACACCTTGCACAGACAAGCTTCCAACAACAGGCGACATCACATGACGTTCACCTGCAGTTTCAGTGTGTCTGGCACTGCACCCAACCTGACCCTGAACCTGACCCTTCACTGGATCCCTGTGACGTCACAACCAGCAGGAATATGGCAGCTGAAGATAGAGAACAGGCTTGGTCAGGCTGTGGTGGACTTTCAGCTCACAGCTGGTAAGGAAATCTTGTTGTTCATTTTCAAGAGTTTCTTAGAGTTTGTTAATGCTTTTCAATGATTGGTAATTGTTGTCATAACTTAAAACTGTAAGGTCCTGGTACGTAACATTAAATCATCTCAAATGCGCGGACATATCTGTGTTTTTAAAGGTGTTTGAAAGTTGGCAAGAATCAGAACAAAAGAACATAGAGAAACAGATTGTGTATGCAGCAATAAAGCATTTCAGAAACAAAAGCAATGGCAGGTTTGTAAATGCAAAGTCCTCGGTGGTGCCCGAGTGGTCTACCGGACTGCAGCATAGGTGAAGGTGAAGGTGAAGAAGTGTGTATCTGCTTTGTTTTAGAGACAGGGAAAGTAAAGTAGCAAGGGAGAGAAGATTGGCATTGCCCTCAATATACTGGCCCCTGCAGAAGCTGAGGTATGTGACGTCTGACTCCCCAAATGACCACATAAGGTTATAGAGACACCCTTACCTATAAGTTTTTACTGAATATAATCCAGGCTCTCGGTAACAATTCATACCCTTTCCGTTCCAACACATAAGTAGACACCCAGTTCCAAGCATGGCTACAAGAGTGCTAAAATACCCCCATGGAGTGGCTATCTAAAATACTCTACCACATAGAACCATCGAAGTAATTATCGACTCCAAATTATAAATTACATAATTGCATTATATGAGCAATGCAAAAACAACATAAAGTCAACAACATTAAAAATTGATTACCAAGCAGAGAATAACAAGCCAGAGATCTTCAAGGGAACTACTGAATCCTTCTAGGCTGACGTAAACATCATCAGTGAAGAGTTTTGACCCAGATGTAATATGAGATCACCCTTTTGAGTTAAAGACCTGCGTATGCGACCAGTTTACCCACCATCAAAACAGTGACTTTCCAACTTTGGAGATGGTGTCTACATACAACAGTGTGTGTACGTTTTTTGTTTTATTTTTTATGTTGATTTTTATCCATTCTGACAAGCATGAACGGTCTACTCTTCCAAACAGCAGAGCGGATTTTAACGTGTGCATGAGTTATTCAAGATGCGTTTGCACAGTCATAGGGTTCTAGTTTATAACCTCATCAGGAAGGTTTTGTATACTCTTCTTTTCTAAGTTCCCCCATTTCTTCATCCTCCTGATACATTTTCTAAATGAAACATCTGTTGGTTAACTTTTTGCCAGCAGAAAACTTTTTCTCACCCTTGTCAAGCTACTTTGTTCTCAAACAAACAGACAGTGCTATCATCTCATTCTTCAGAGTTGTAATGGTTTAACAAGACTTCTTCAGCTCAGCAGATAAAAACCTATATTTTCCTGTTGCTGTAGATTTGTTCTTCCAATTTGCTGAAGTTATGCTAACATTCCTGATCGAGTTTTTCTATTGTGTTTAGCATCTCGGCCATGCTGTCTAGTTCTTGACTCTTCCTACTATTATTCTCTCCAACGCAGAGACTGCAACCCACAGCTGCCATCACAGAATTTTCTGGGCCTCATCTATATCACGTATGCAGACTTCAGAAAAAAAGCTCTGCTACATCGGTGCCAGACACAAAACCAGCGATGTCAAGAAAGATCAAACCCAGAAAGAAAGCTCAACCTGTGAAGCGGCCTATAAAACCTAGCCAGGATTTAAGATTATGAACAAAAACAATACACGGAAGACTTAAGCGGATATTGGATAACTATTTTTGCAAAAATGAAAGGAAAAATTCATAACACACCTACGCACAATGACAGCTTTCTGGCACACCAGAAAATCATTACAGGCAAGGTAATGACGTCACATTTACCCGAGGTAGCTCATCCACTGACTTGTGAGCAACAATCACTTTCAAAAGATTCAAATAATTACTTCAGGTTATCTAGCCAAGAAAGGAAAAAGACCTGCCAGATACCGATGAGTGACAAAGCTTACATACGATAACGTCTTTGAGGCCTTACAATCTTAAACGGATAGAGATTATCTTCAGCCGAGAAAACGCAAATTGGTGGGTGTTGAGATGGTGGTGAAGAGATCCACATGAAAAGTATGTGAAGAAATTTACACCACTTTTTTTGTACAAGGTTTTCCCCCCTTGCTTTTAAATGTCTTTTCATTCCTTCAAGGTTTTTCGTGCATCAATGCTTGTGTGTTTATGTATAAGTGTATGTCTTTAAACCATTTTGATAAATTTAATGAACTCAATGATCTAGCCGCCATGCCAGATGCTGAAGATGTGATCAAGTCCTCAACGCCACAAGACACTGGCAACGCACAAGGTGAATAAGTGACTTTTGTCTTTGTTTGTATTTTAGGCTGTGTGCACTGGGCTTTTTTGTCGGAATGGATGTCTTAATTTCAAAAGTCATAGAGGATCAAAATCTCAGACAGGCAATTATAAACAGATCACCTCTCTCTCTCTCTCTCTCTCTCTCTCTCTCTCTCTCTCTTCTCTCTCTCTCTCTCTCTCTCTCTCTCTCTTTTCTCTCTCACACACACACACACACACACACACACACACACACACACACACACACACACACACACACACACACACACACACACACACACACACACACACACACACACACACACTATTTCTGTTCCTACAGTATCTAACTCGTTTTCACGGGTCTTCCTTTTTTTTTTAACAAAATAGTCTTCAGTTCGAAGTCAATCGCAATTCACGCACCTTTTGCAAATAATGTTGTCGTCTTTAAAGACCGGACTAGATGTGATAAAAGTTTACATGAGAGATTATTTGACAATTCCTTTTCCAAGTGGAACAAGTGAGGAAGTTACTTTGTGTCTCTTGTCTCTACATAAGTGTACTGATGACAGTGTCACAAATCTTCAGACAAACAGATTTTTCAAAAAAATCAAACAATATTCTTGAAGTTCCCATTGATTTGATCATATTTAAACATAAGAACGACAAAGGCCTTACTCTGCTGTGTAGGAAAATGAATGAGCGGAAAAACACAATGGAAGCCATCCATGTTTGTTTCTAAAGAGAAATTGATTTGTTCATTCATTATTATTCTTTATTTCTAAGGGTTACAAAGCACATATTTATAAATATATTTGTTTTCCACCCGGCCTTTGTCATTAGTAGAAACTACCATTGACAATCGCAACTAGCAACTTTAATTAACCTTGAAAAAATATATACATACATAGGCGCTACATACATACATACACAGACACAGACACACAGACACACATACACAGAGAGAGAGAGAGAGAGAGAGAGAGAGAGAGAGAGAGAGAGAGAGAGAGAGAGAGAGAGAGAGAGAGAGAGAGAGAGAGAGAGAGAGAGAGAGAGAGATTTAATCAATGATATAATTTGTGTCATCACTTTATGCTTCAACCCGTCAGCTGACACAAGCGAGGACAAACTTCAGTTGTACATCACAGCAGCTGTGGTTGCTGTCTGTTTCGTCGTTCTCATCATTATCGTCGTGTTTGTTTCTCGAATGAAGCTGACACTGACAGGTAAATGCCTGCCCCTCTCTATCTCTCCGTCTGACAGCATTTTTTTTCTGTCTGCTGTCTTAGTCTGCTTTTGTTGTTGTTGTTGTTGCTGTCTTAGTCTGCTTTTGTTGTTGTTGTTGTTGTTTGTTTGTTTGTCTGTCTGTCTCTTTCTCACTCCCTCCCACTTGAGTGCATGCGCACAATAAGTTTAAAACATCATATCATTTATTTATTTATTTATTCTTTAATATCAAGGATAATGGAATAAGCAATCATATGCTTTTTTACATCCAGTCCCCGTGTGTATGCAATTTTGTAAATGTCATCTGTTCCCACCGGCACACGATGGCCTACTCTTACGAAAAGCGGAACAGGATTTAATGTGTGCGCAAGATGTTCTGCGTGCGTTCGCACACGGGGCCTCGGTGTAAAGTCTCATCCGAAAGACTTTTGAGGTGTGTGTGCGTGTGTGTGTGTGTGTGTGTGTGTGTGTGTGTGTGTGTGTGTGTGTGTGTGTGTGTGTGTGTGTGTGTTCGATTCATTTTACGTCTCTTCACAAAAGGTGATATCAGACAATAATTTGAAAACAAGGGGGAGGGGGGGGGGTGAGGGGGAGGAGTTTTGGGAGTGGGGTAGGGGCTTAATTCACTAAATCTACACATAGTAATTAGGAAAAATGTAAACATAAAAATTAAGTTTTGAGTACAGAATAGTAAAAATTCCAATTTCTGAGCAGAATCTAACGAATGAACAATAACTATTTATAACCGGAACGAACAAGAGAAAACCTAAGCCACAGAAGGATACGTCTTTAAAATCCATAAGGATTATAATATTAATAATGAACTAATTCCACAGTGCAGTAATGATTTGAAAAATGTATACATCAGTAAAGGATCACCGATGACGATGATGAGGTAAGAACAGGTATGTAACTTGTCAGTATGCTGCATATCAATTTATGATCA
The DNA here is from genome assembly GCA_030674155.1 of Stramonita haemastoma. Lineage (NCBI taxonomy): Eukaryota > Metazoa > Mollusca > Gastropoda > Neogastropoda > Muricidae > Stramonita > Stramonita haemastoma. Next base: position 20,281,304 of record CM060339.1, read on the forward strand.
ACAGTTATACTATGGCCACAAATACAAGAGATATGTCCAACATATTTTGTCTTAAAACAGTTTAGTTTCCATCGATAAGCAAGAGAAACAATTGCTTTTATACTGTAAGAATCTGCTTCATGTATTTTAACAAAAGACTCAAATTTTACCATCCTTTCATATACATCTAGACAACCAAGTCTCTTTTTTCATATTGGAATAACTTTTGTTGTGCTTTTTCAATGATCTGATAACATTCTTGTAGTGACAAGTGAAGTTTCAAATTTGTCATATCTATCAATTGTTTTGCCCCCTTTTTTGCTAAAAGGTCAACTTTTTTCATTGTAAAATACACCAGAGTGAGATGAAATCCAACAAAGAGTTTTATCTGAGCCTTTTAAGGCGATGAGATGGATTAAATGACAAATCTCAAAAACTAGTTTTGATCTACTATTGTTTGCATAGCTAGAGCTGATGGCTTAAATTACTGATTTTGAACCAACACAAAAGTCTATTCGAAAAACAGCTTTCGGAAAATATATTAAGAAATTAAGTGCCAATAATGTTGCTATGAGTTCTGCTGTAAATATTGAAATATTCTACCCAAGATGAAATGACTTTTTTCGATTTCAACTATGGTATAATGTACACAGCACCGGCATTATTGTTTAAGACTAAGCCATCTGTAAACACTTTTCAATGGTTTGAATAATATTCTTCCAATGAATTTTTGCTTGAGAGGATATGCAACTTATATTACCATTGTTTATCAAGTCAATATAATTGATATCAAACTGCACTCTTTTGAGCTCCTAGGTCGGATGGTGGAAAACTTCATCTCTTTTAGCTATATTTGTATTTGGATTCAGTGTGTGTGTGTGTGTGTGTGTGTGTGTGTGTGTGTGTGTGTGTGTGTGTGTGTGTGTGTGTGTGTGTACGCGCGCGCGCGCGCGCGCGTGTTTGTGTGTGTGTATGTGCGATCGAGTGTGTGTGTGTGTGTGTGTGTGTGTGTGTGTGTGTGTGTGTGTGTGTGTGTGTGTGTGTGTGTGTGTGTGTGTGGCTGTCTGTCTGTCTGTGTGCTTGTGTGTCTGTGGGTGCGTCTGAGCAAGTTTATTATTTTATTATTTTA
>CM060339.1:20287411-20316391 GCA_030674155.1 Stramonita haemastoma
ATAATATTCACGCTAAAGACCACTGGAGTCACATATTGAAGAGAATGTATGTATGCATGCATGCATGCATGCATGTGTGTTTATATATATATGTATGTATGTATGTATGTATGTATGTATGTATGTATGTATGTATGTATGTATGTATGTATGTATGTATGTATGTATGTATGTGTATTATGTACGTACGTATGTATGTATGTAGACATATAATATTATGTGTATGTCTATCTCTTCATAATTGTGTTAGTCCCCGCCTGTCTGTTTGTTTTGCCTCTCTTTTGTTTCCCTCTCTGGTAAAAAAAAAAAAAAAAAAAAAAGTTTGTTTTTTTAAAGCAATGTCTTGAAATGAAGAAAATAATGAGAGAGAGAGAGAGAGAGAGAGAGAGAGGAGGAGGAGAGAGGAGGAAGAGAGAGAGGAGAGAAGAGGAGAGAGGAGAGAGAGAGAGGAGAGAGGAGAGAGAGAGAGAGAGATTGATTGATTGATTGATTCTTTTATATCGAGGATAATGGAATATGCACTCTTGTGCTTTTTTCATCTAGTCCCGTGTGTATGCAGTTTTGTAAATGTCATCTGTTCCCACCGGCACACGATGGCCTACTCTTACGAAAAATGGAACAGGATTTAACGTGTGCGCAAGATGTTCTGCGTGTGTTCGCACACGGGGGCCTCGGTGTAAAGTCTCATCCGAAGGACTTAGTCTCATCTGAAGGACGAAGAGAGAGAGAGAGAGAGAGGAGAGAAGAGAGAGAGAGAGAGGAGAGAGAGAGGAGAGAGAGAGAGAGGAGAGAGAGAGAGAGAGAGAGAGAGGAGAGAGAGACCAAATTTTTATATCTTGTGGGAGAGAGAGAGAGAGAGAGAGAGAGAGAGAGAGAGAGAGGATGAGAGGGAGAGAGAGAGAGAGAGGAGAGAGAGACAGAGAGAGAGACAGAGAGACAGACAGACAGACAGACAGACAGACAGACAGACAGAGAGAGAGAGAGAGAGAGAGGAGAGAGAGAGAGAGAGGAGAGAGAGAGAGATGAGAGAGAGAAGATGAGAGAGGAAAAAGTTAATAAAGTTTATTGCTATTTCCCTCTCTGACTGTATCAGGTACAGATCAAGACTTGGAAGTCGACGCCGAGCTCGTCATAGTGGTGAGCTGGATAAGTCAACCATTGTTTGTTTTCTTCCCTGACTGGTTTTGCTCATTGTCACTATTTTCACAATCAGAAACAATGGCAGGGATTTTTCACAGTTCTTTTATTTTATCTTTGTCATCATCTTTTTTGTCCACAATATCATCATTATTATCATCATCATCATCATCATCATCATCATCATCATCATTATCATCCAAAACCAGTATCTGCAGAAGTATCATTACTTTTTAATACTTGTGGCCAATGCTCTACTCATTACGAGCAGCAGCAGCAGCATTCACGGTATCAGCTACATTGTACTGTAGCTTCCAGAATCAAGTACATGATTGTAATCATTCTTGACATGGCTGGTACTCACAAACACGCACCTGCAATGCGTGCATGCAAAAGTTGTGTGTGTGTGTGTGTGTGTGTGTGTGTGTGTGTGTGTGTGTGTGTGTGTGTGTGTGTGTGTGTGTGTGATATTGTGAAACTACCCTGTTCAAAATAGATGGTGCCATTTTAGAAAGCAGACAGCAAGTATAATCATTTCATGAGATAAAAAACATTTCTACTCGCTGAGCAAGTTAAACAAAAAAAACTAATAGTTTATCATCCAAACAAATTCCGAAAGGAATATTTTTTAGTACTGGTTGCAAAATACATGCATAATGAGATTCAATCTTGATATATATACTTATCCGGGATATAATTTTAATATCAGTACCCTGGGATTTATTCAGCATGAAAGCTTCACTATGTTGTTGTTTGTGTGATATTTCATCTTATAAAATCACACTGTTTATCATATTTATCTCAGTGGTGGCATGTTCAAAGACAAAAGCAGCTGAAAGAAGCATTTGACAAAACAGAAGCATCCAAACCTCTGAACCAAACACAAAAAAACTATGCTCAGTTTGAGATAGACTTCATGACAATTGTATATGAATGTAAGAGATTTCAGTAATATATCCATGTCTTTAGAGTCAGACCACAAACCTTAAAATTCCTTTCTAAGAATGACACCGGCTTAAGCTCCGGCACGTCTTCAATGCATGTTCTTGCATGGACAAAATTATGACTTGAACAGTGCTCATATTCCTCAAAAACTCACCCCAGTGGCAGATACGCTCTCAAGAAAATACACGTCAAATACAATGATGGAAACTCTTGATAATGCAGGTTTCAAGTCCACATGTTTTGAACACCATGCCTGTTAGCAACAGAAAAATCAGGAGGTTAGAAAAGCTGCCGTAGAAGACCATCAACTTTAGATATTGCTATTAATGATCCATTATAGCTATCAAATACATGTGAAATCTGCCAAAACGAGATGTAAAGTTGCCATTGAAGGTGTTTTTCTGAAGGGGAGAGAAAAGAACCATCCTAAAACCCTCTAGAAACAAATGATCCAGAAAATACATACCTGCCATCTTGGAAATGAAAAGACCAAACAGAGAACATGGAAGGATAGCCAGGAATGACACAGACATTGAGTAACACATTGCTACGTGTACTGTTGGTATCTCAAAGACCAAATCAAACCCCAAGAAACCGTCTCTGTCCGGTCAACTATTTCATATCTTGAGCAAAACGTGGGAGTTGATCTCTTTACGTGGAAGAGTAAAACCCATCTGGTAGCTGTAGACTTCTACAGTTACTGTTTTAAGATTGACGAGTTACCCAAAACATTGTCTAACACAGTTGTGACAAAACTGTCAGTCCATTTTGCACAACATGACATTCCTGAAACTTTCATGCATAACAACAGACCTCAATTTGCAGCAGAAGAACTTGAGTTCTTCCTCTTAACTTGGAATTTCCGGTATACCACTTCAAGTCTAAATTATCCACAATCAAACAGCCTTGCTAAAAAAAACAGGCCAAACAGTCGAGAACACCTCTGAAAAAGCCAAAGCCGGTGACTGCAATGCTCTGCTCAGGGTTTTCAGAATACTGAAGTACTCCAGTAGACAATCTTGTATCACCATCTGAAATGTTGAAGAGGCCACAACTTTGCTCCATTTTTCCAACACCAGAGCAACATTTGAAGCCAAAGATCACCAGCACCACAACGTCATTTCGAGACGCCAACACCCCTAAGTCTATTCATGGAAATGCTATGGCAGGATTAGAAGTCAACTACCACCTGTAAAACCTGATGATAATGTCAATCTTCGACTACATAAGGAAAAGCCTAGAAACCAGCAATTGTCACGGCCTCTTGTAAAGAACTTTGCTTCTGCATGGTGTGGACAGAAGACAATGCTGTCTACTGATGCAACTGGCAATTTCTGACTCCAATAGCAGAGAGAAGCTAAGAATCAAGGTTTACCAGTGTGGAGATCATGAGTATGTATTTATTTTTATTTTTTTTTTTTATACCACTTTCTGTCACAGCAGATTTCTCTGCGTGAAATTCGGGCTACTCTCCCCGGGGAGAGCGCATCGCCACAAGTGCAGCGCCTACCCTCTTTTTTTCCCCACAGGGATGGTGTCTAAACACGACACCTGTGTGCATGCTGGTTTGTTTGTTTTTTATATAATTTTGTCATCCGCTCTACCGGCACACGATGGCTGCTCTTCCGAAAGGCGGAACAGGATTTTAACGTGAGCGCAAGATGTTCTGCGTGCGTTCGCACACGGGACCTCGGTTTCTAGTCTCATCCGTATGACTTTGACATTCAGTTCGATTTTTTCGTCAAACTGGGAAGAAAGGGCGAGCTGGGTACGAACCCAGAAACTCGCGGTTTACATAATTGGCAGGCGAACGTCTTAACCATCCTGCCACCGTCCTTCTTATGCTTCGTATGCAACTGTTTTTACCCACCATAAAGATGGACACGTTCTGACTTTGGAGATGATGTCTAAACACGAGACTTGTGCGCTGGTAAATTTCTGTTTTGTTCCTACTGGCACGCAATGGCCTACTGTTCTGAAAGTTGGAAGGATTGTTTTAATGTATGCACAAGATATCCTGCATGTGTCAGCACATGGGGCCATGGTTTATAACTTCATCTAAAGGCCTGTTTGGGTACTGAAGTCATTACTAATTTATTTCTAGGATAAAATCACAAAAAGTGCTTCCATGGTGGTTTGGTCTCAGGCCATCAGATCACGAGTGCAAGGGTCTAACCACTAGGCTATCCACCACCATCCCCCTCCCCCCATAAGGTATTTTCTTGTAAGATCCTTACAAACTGAATTACTGTTTTAGTGTAAGGTTTATTTCAGTGGCAGTTTGTTTCTTCTGTGAGATCTGTAAAGAATAGAGTGTAAGTAATCTCAAAGCCCATTGCAATATTACATTGGCTTCCTATAGAACTGTTAGTGTTATCCACAGGTGTCTCCAGTCGGTGGCTGCAGGATACTAACTTCAGCCAGATGATCACAAATGATCTGTATGAGACATCAGAGGAAAGGGACATCAGGGATGCTTCCGGATATTCTGAAGTAAGGGACTGCAACATCCAACAGACCCCTGCCTTCCCAGGTGATACCATACAGGCCAGGCAACAGCCGCTGCCACCTTTGCCTGGTGCGTAAAAGTATTCATGATTGTTTTAGGTTAAGTTGGGGGTTTTCACTTTTGTTCTTAGCATCAGCCACACACAGACAGACAGACAGACAGACAGACAGGACAGACAGACAGACAGACAGACAGACAACACACACACACACACACACACACACACACACACACACACACACACACACACACACACACTTATTAGGTTTGGTGTTTTTTTTGTTTGAAAATTTGATAATCAAGTCTCCTATTTTGTTAGATCTTATACATATATACATATTATTTATAAAACAATTAATCCTGACATGTCTCTAACTTCAGACAAGTGGCCCACAAAGCAAGGCCTCCATGTAGGCTACCTGAATATCAACAATGCAACAAACAAAAAAGATGATATTTCGACCATACTGCACAACAATGGAAATCAATTTCATTTATTTTGCCTTGCTAAATCTTGACTCTCACCACATGTAACTGACACATGCATGAATATTCCAGGATAACAGATCTTCTGCCATGATCCACACAAGCCCAAGTCCACGGGGTTATTAACATATTTCGCTTCTTCACTGAGTTGTAAAAGACTATACAACTTTGATGTTCATGACATTGAATCGATTTGGGTTGAAATAAAATTAAAACACAATAGTCCAATATTAATAGGATTCATATACAGAAATCCTTTGGAAACCACAGAGTGGTTTGAAAATTTAACTCTCTTATGGATGAAGTGACACTTTATAACTATGAAACAATTATTCTTGGGGATTTTAACATAGACTTATTAAAACCCAAGCCTAAATGGAGTCACAACATTACTATGCTTCGCCTGGAACATCTTATTGACAAACCAACTTGGGTAACAGATAACTCTAGAACTTTGGTAGATCATATCTATACTACTACAAAACAAAACAACAGAAGTATGTGCCCCCTCCTGTGGATGCAGTGATAGTAATTCGGGGTGTTTTACTTGGTTTAAAAATCGTATTAAAATTCCCAAAGTAGGATATAAAACCATCTTTTACAGAAAATTTAATAACTTTAACGAACAAAACTTTCTTTCAGACTTGATAAACTCGCCATTCCAAGATATATATCAAATTAGAGACCCCAACAAAGCTGCAGAATTCTGGATTACCACATTTATTTCAGTGCATGATAGGCATGCCCCCTTCATCAAAAAAGAGTTAAAGAAAAAATTAAACCTCCTTGGATAACAAAAGACAGAGAGTCTGAAATGTGCTTAAGAAACTATTTGAAAACCCATGGTTCAAAAGAGGAATTTAAAATGCAAAGAAACAAAGTAACTTCACTAAAACGCAGATCAAAACGTGATTACATTCAAAAACTGTTAATCACAACTACTGACTCTTGCTAGGTATGGAAAGCCATCAATATTTTATTAATAGACCTATATCAAAAAGTCAAAAGACAGTTAAAGACATAACAGCTGACAAATTGAACATGCAATTCTCAAACACATTGCTATAAAGTCATATCATGTGATAAGTCAAATGAAAATGATCTCCATTACTTAGAACAATATATTGAATCAAAAAAAAAATTCCCATTTGAAGTATTGCAATGACAATTAAAGATGTGTTGGATAGCCTATCTCTCAAAAAAAAATTCCAGAACACGTGATCTTGACAATCTAGATGGAAAAATATTGAAACTTTCTGGTCCTATTATAGTTGAAACACTGACATATCTATACAACTTGTGTACAGAGAAAAACAACTTTCCTCTCACATTTAATCCTATCTGTATCATCTAAACCCATCAAAAAACACATCCAAAAATATTTATATTCCTACTTTATTAACAACAATCTAATAAATGAAGATCAGTCAGGCTTTCGTAAAAAGTATTCTTGTCACACAGCTCTAACTCAACTCAAGACAGTCTCTTACAAAGCATAATGAAAATAAGTATTCAGGTCTAATTTTTGTTCACTTTGAAAAAGCATTTGTTATAATTAATCACACCTTACTAGTGCTTAAACTTCATCTATATAAACTACCACCTGAAATAATGAATGTTTTAAAAAGTTTTTGTTTTTTGTCAGATAGACAGCAGCTGGTAACTGCAAATAATCAAACATCAGAACTAGTATTTTTTAAACATGGAGTTCCACAAGGATCAATATTGGGTCCTCTCTTGTTTTCAATATATGTAAATGACTTACCCTTATTTCTAGGTTGTCAAAATGTATCAAAAATAAAAATCAGTTACAAAATCTCTTAATCCACATATGCAAAAATGTTCAAGAACTAAACATGAATCCAATCAACCATATTTAGATTAGATTAAAGATATTGGTACTCCCTGCTCACCCTAAAAATCTGTCACATGTGGTTTATTGTGACTGAAAAATCTACTTTGCTTGCTATTATGTATGTGGAAGAGGGGAAAGGAGGAGAAAGGTTGTTTTTCTTTTTTAAATTTATTTGAACAGGATAGGGTGTAAGTGATGTATGTAAACACATGTACATTCTGCAAATTCAAAAGGAGAAAACCAAACCACTGATCTGATGACTAGATTGGAGACATTTTTTATGCAGTTTTTCTTACCCTGTTCAATAGTTTTAGTATAAATGGTTTTTGAATTGATTCTATTATTTCTATTAATGGGACTATTAGCACTATTGCATTTATATTACTTTGGTTAGTGGTCTCCTTTTTGTTTTCTTTCTTTTTTTCTTTTTCTGTTTTTTGTTTTGTTTGTGTTTTTTGTCTTAGCTTGTATGTGTAGAGATTTTTTATTTATGAATATAATTATAAATCATTACTATAATTTCTTTCTGTTTCTGTTTTGTTTTCCCCCTTCCTCATTGATACTTCCTCCCCATCCGTTCCATCCCCCCACCCCACCCCACCCCCCGTTTTTATTTTTGTTTAGTTGTTTGTTTTTTTTGTTGTTTTTGTTTGTTTCTTTGATTGTATGTTTGTCAGTGTATGTGTTGTTTCCTCTCAGTGGTGATGGGTATTATCATATGGTATGATTGCGTTTGTTGTGTTTTTTCCTTTTCTTCCTTTTAATATATAAAGTATGAACTGAAGTATGGAGATATTGTAATTTGACATAAATTGTTTATTGGCATTTCATGGATTCTTTTTTTCAAGTCTTAAATAATGGTTTTGGTGACATTGTAACTGATATAAGCTGTTTGTCTGACACTATATGATTTTTAAAAAACTTTAAATGTGTGCATGGGCATAGTGTATATGTGCTGAGTGGATGAGTGCGTGAACCGTGTGTGTGTGTGTGTGTGTGTGTGTGTGTGTGTGTGTGTGTGTGTGTGTGTGTGTGTGTGTGTGTGTGTGTGACTATTGAGTGGTATTTTGGGGGGGGGGAGTTGTTTTTGTTGCTATTGTTGCTGCTTGTACTTATCTATAGGCATATTTTATTTTTAAGGTTGTTGAAATCATGTTAGCTAATTAATGTTGGTGAAATGTTTGTTGTCTTTTTTTGTTTGTTTGTTTGTTGTTTTTTTGTTTTTTCCCTTTTTTTCTTTTTTTTTTGATTAATTGCTAGGGATTTTCTGCTTTGTTTTTTATTGTTTTTTTCTTCGTTGTTTTTTTTGGGGTTCTTTTCTTTAGATAGATGGCTTGATGAAAAAAAGTAAATCGATGCTTATTCGATGTACCATCTGGAAATAAAAATTTGATTTGATTTAATTTGATTTGACACACACACACACACACACACACACACACACACACACACACACACACACACACACAACACAGGTATACACCAATAGGAATTTTCATCATGTTAATACTATAGGAAGAAGCAGAACAAAGAAACAACCCTGGGTGACAAATGAGGTTCTTGACCTCTGCGACAAAAGAAGAGAACTTTAGAAACAAAAGTTCACAAGTCAAGAAGCTTACAAGAAGTACATGGATAGCCACAGATAAGTGAGGAAAAAGATGAGAGAAGCCAAAGAAGGGTGGATAGAAGAACAATGCAACAACATCGAAGCTGGAATGACCAAGGGAAACAGCAAAACAGCTTACGACACTTTGAAAGCACTAACGAAAACCACACAGCCTAAAGCCTCTGTTATAGAAGACAAAGAAGGAAATCTTTTAACGGAAAACAATGCCATCCTCCAACGCTGGACAGAATACTGTGAGGGATTGTACAACTACCCACTACGCCCAGATACCAACATAGTTTCTGACAAACCCCCTGAACACCAAGATAAAGACCCATCAATACAAAGGTGTGAAGTAGATGCAGCTATTAAACAATTGAAGAAGGGGAAGTCCCCTGGAATCGAATAACATCCCAGCTGAACTCATAAAAAATGGAGGAAATGAAACAGCAAGGCGATTCACAGAACTTTGTCAGAAGATCCACGACACCAAAGAATGGCCAAAAGAATGGACACAGTCTCTTGTAATACCCCTGCCAAAGAAAGGAAACCTCAAGAAATGCCAGAACTACAGAACCATCAGTCTCATAAGTCATCCTAGCAAGATCATGCTGCAGGTAGTCCTCAACAGACTGAAAAACCAAGCGGAAAAACTCCTGGCAGAAGAACAAGCGGGCTTTAGACCAAAACGCAGCACAATGGAACAAATTTTCAATCTGAGAATTCTGATAGAGAAGCATCTCCAACACCAAAAAGACTTGTACCACAATTTCATAGACTTCAAAAAGGCCTTTGACAGGATATGGCATGACGGCCTCTGGCAAGTACTCAGGCACTTCAACATTGACAACTGCCTAATTGAAGTCATCAAGGCTCTGTACGAGAATGCAGAAAGTGCAGTTTTCATGAACAATCACGTGGGCGAGTTCTTCAAGACCACGGTTGGGGTTCACCAGGGCTACCTTCTCTCACCTGTACTCTTCAACCTCTTCCTCAAAACATCATGACAGAGACACTGCAAAACCACCACACTTCCATCTCCATTGGTGGAAGACCCCTTTGCAACCTCAGATTTGCAGATGACATTGACCTCATGGGCAGCAGCAAACAAGAACTGCAAATCCTCACAGACAATTTAACAGATCGAGCGAAGCGCATACGGCATGGAGGTCAGTACAGAGAAATCAAAGATCATGGTCAACAGCCGAGTAATGACAGCACGGAAATAAAGATGAATGGAGAAATATGAAGAGGTGAGCCAATTCAAATACTTAGGCTCCATCCTAACAAAAGATGGCACATCAAACAATGAAGTGAAAGCTCGCATTGCAACAGCAACATCTGCTCTAGTCAGACTCGAGAAGATCATCAGAAGCAACAACATCAGCTTCTGCACCAAATACCACCTTTACAAATCCCTCGTGATATCTATCCTCCTATATGGCTGTGAATCATGGACTCTGACAGCAGAGTTAGAGAGAAGAATCCAAGCATTCGAGAACAAGTGCCACAGAAGACTCCTCAAAATATCATACAAAGAACACAAGACCAATAACTATGTGAAAGAAGAAATCAAAAAGCGTGTGGGCCCCCAAGAGCCTTTGCTCTCCACCATAAAGAGGAGAAAGCTGATGTGGTTTGGTCACACCACAAGACACAACACCCTAGCAAAAACCATCCTGCAAGGAACAGTCGAGGGCAAGAGAAGAAGAGGCCGCCAAAAGAAATCATGGGTTGACAACATCAAAGACTGGACCGCCCAACCCCTACAACACCTACTAGCCACACAGGATCGTGAAGCATGGAAAAAGATCTCTGTTGCGTCTTCTCTCATGTCCCCCCTACGTCCTTTGGGACATGGGACTGAGTGAGTGAGTAAGTACTATACAAATCAATGTGAGTTATAAAGCATAGCGTATAACAACAAATAATTATTTCATAATATAGCACAAAGCAAGTGTGGTACTATACTACATTTGTTGCCTTGTCGAAGATGTATTATGCTTTCTGATTAGGTTGGTATTGATGTTATAGGCAACATCAAAGCAATGTGTGACAGTATCAAGCAGGCACTGGGCCAAACGCAAAAGGAAACTGCCCCTTTGAAAACAGCTACTGTGGAGGTGATTCAAGATAGAGAACAACAGATGAAGTGTTGGGTAGAACACTACACTGAGCTATATGTTAGGAAAATGAAGTCACAGAAGATGCCCTGAATACCATAGAATGCCTACCTGAGCTGGAAGAGCTTGACAGAGAACCAAACATAGCCTTACCTTTGGTAAGGCACCTGGGAAAGACCGTATTCCCACCAAAACACCAAAGTGCTGCAAAGATATACTTAGCACTGAGTTGTATGTAATCATATGCCTGTTGGAGTGAAGGTGAAGTACCATAAGACATGAGGGATGCTAATATCACTCATCACTCACTCAGTCCCTGTCCCAAAGGACGTAGGGGGACATGAGAGAAGACCAATGGAGATCTTTTTCCATGCTTCACGATCCAGTGTGGCTAGTAGGAGGCGTTGCAGGGGTTGGGCAGTCCAGTCTTTGATGTTGTCAACCCATGATTTCTTTTGGCGGCCCATTCTTCTCTTGCCCTCGACTGTTCCTTGCAAGATGGTTTTTGCTAGGGTGTTGTGTCTTGTGGTGTGACCAAACCACATCAGCTTTCTCCTCTTTATGGTGGAGAGCAAAGGCTCTTGGGGGCCCACACGCTTTTTGATTTCTTCTTTCACATATTATTGGTCTTGTGTTCTTTGTATGATATTTTGAGGAGTCTTCTGTGGCACTTGTTCTCGAATGCTTGGATTCTTCTCTCTAACTCTGCTGTCAGAGTCCATGATTCACAGCCATATAGGAGGATAGATATCACGAGGGATTTGTAGAGGTGGTATTTGGTGCAGAAGCTGATGTTGTTGCTTCTGATGATCCTCTGGAGTCTGACTAGAGCAGATGTTGCTGTTGCAATGCGAGCTTTCACCTCATTGTTTGATGTGCCATCTTTTGTTAGGATGGAGCCTAAGTATTTGAATTGGCTCACCTCTTCATTGTTTCTCCATTCATCTTTATTTCCATGATGTCATTACTCGCGCTGTTGACCATGATCTTCGATTTCTCTGTACTGACCTAATATAACACTATACAAAAACTAAGGTGACATAATGATTGCAATAACTATCCTGGCATATCCCTCCTCAGCATTGTTGGGAAAGTCTTTGCACCAGCAGTGCTGAAGAGACTCTAGGTACTTGCAGAGCAAGTCTTGCATTCATAGACCTTACAAAGGCTTTTGATCTGGTTTGTAAGGATGGCCTCTTCAAGATCCATCCCAAGTTTGAATATCCACCAAAACATCTCAGTATCATCAGATCCTTCCATGCAGACATGAAAGGTACTGTCATCTTTGACAGCTCATCATCAGATGCCTTCAACATACCGAACGAAGTGGAACACAGTTGCCACCTGGCTCCCAATCTGTTTGGAATCTTATTTGCTGTGATGCTGAAACACACATTTGGTCCTGCAACTGAATGTAGTTACCTCTGAACAAGGTCAGATGAAAAACTTTTCAACCTCTCCAGACTAAGAGCCAAGACTAAAGTCCAGCTGAGGTGCCTGCATGACTTCCTCTTTGCAGAGGATGCAGTTGTAACCACCTACTCAGCTGATGACACACAGCACCTCATGACTCGCCTTAGCGATGCCTGCCAGACTTTGGGCTTACCATTACCCTATAGAAAACACAAGTCATGGGACAGGATGTTAATTCTCCCCTAACCATAAGTATCAATGACCATGACCTGGATTTCGTCCATGACTTCGTGTACCTGGGTTCAACTATCTCAGAGACCCTTTCACTTGATGCGGAGCTCCACAAGTATGCCATCAAGGCAGCTATTACCATGACTAGTTAAAAGTTAAAGTCTGTCCCGAGCCTAAGGCTCATCAGGCAGGTGCTTATCTCGGTTTCTGTGGCGTTAAGCGACTGAGAGTCATAGACTCCCCCCTGGATAGGACGCCAGTCTATCGCAGGGTTAACCCCCAACACAAGGTTGGTACCCCTTTTACACCTGGGTGGGGTGAGAAAATAGCCGTAAAGTGCCTTTTCCAAGGGCACAACGGCATAGCCAAAAGCTGGGATCAAACCCGCAACCTTTAGATTACGAGTCCAACGCCCTAACCATTAGACTACAGCGGCGGCTACCATGACTAGACTGATCAGGAAAACATGGAACAACAACAAGCTGACTGAGTACACAAAAATCCAGATCTACAGAGTGTGTGTCCTGAGCACCCTCCTGTATGGCAACGAGTCCTGGACTTTGTGTGTCCGACAAGAATGAAAGCTCAATGCTTTTGACATGCGTTGCCTCTGATACATTCTGAACATCACCTGGCAGGACAAGGTCCCAAACAACACTGTCCTGGAAACAGCTGGATACACCAGTGTGTACACACTGCTGAAACAGAGACAAATGCACTGGATAGGCCATTTTGTGCACACGGACGGTGGATGGATCCCTAAATACCTCCTCTATGGAGAACATGTGCAGAGAAAACATCCCGCAGCCAGACCACATCTGCAATTAAAAAATGTGTGCCTGCAAGAGGGATCTTAAAGTCCTGAACATCGACTAGAACAACTGGGAAGCAACAGCCCTCAAAACGGTCAGCCTGGAGACAAACTGTGCAGAAAGGTCTCTCCAAGTTCGAAGAGACACTTGCTCAGCAGCACGAGGCAAACAGAATGAGAAGAAAGGCTGCAGACCAGGCAGACAGACTTCATCTGTGCCCTCTGCCATATTAGCTGTTATTCCCGTGTCGGACTGGCCATCCACAACCGATGCTGTACCAGAATAAACACCTAGAGTTCAACTCCATTGCCTTATGAAACTGAGGCTGCTAATGATGTAATGCAGCCTCATGGTTGTCCATGAAGATGTTTTTCAAACTCTGTCAAACGCTTGCCTAAAGTCCCCAAAGACATGATAAAGATCTAGTTGGTATTGCAAATACTTCTTACAGTGTTTTCTTAGATCAAAATGTGTTTTATTGTTTTTAGTCCTGCTCTAAAACATGCTTTTGGCTTCAGACTATTAAGGAGAATTGTTAACTTCTTTCTCAAGGGTGGGCTAGGTATTGTCAGCTGATGGAGGGGCATCTAGCATCTTAGAATAGTCTGTTGTTTTTGTTGTTATTTATTTGTTTTGTGCGTGTGTGTGTGTGTTCGTGCGTGCATGTGTTGTGCGTGATGTGTGTGTGTGGTACAATTCCTTTGAACCTTTTAGATTATCTTGTCCTGCAAGACATTCCTGTGGTTCGTTTAACTTGCTGATTAATTTTTTTGATAGGTTTGCTTCTTTAGTCTGTTTCTTTGTTGCTTGATGTATCTGCATTTGCAACACAGCATTAGTGCATCTTTCTAGACCTAATGATTCTCTGTTGGTCAGTGTTGGCCAGGGATGCTGTTGGCTGATTTGGTCCTGGCACTGTTGAAGTTGATGATCTAGGTATCTTCTTTGGTGTTCTGGCTGTTAAGAATAAGGAGAGTCTGGCAGTGTTTTTTTTCTCCTTTTGCTGGGAAGTTTTCTGCCATGTTTTGGTCCTTGTGTTTCTCAAGACTGGATTTGATCCTTATGTTGCCCTGGTATTTTCTCGTCTTGAGGGCAGGTCTGAAAGCCATCACAACCTCATGTTGGTTCCTGAAAAGCTCCTGGCCTGGTCTTTGCAATACAACACTTAGTTAGAAGCTACATTTTGATGAAACAAAAATTATAGTCCATTTGACTGTGGCACACTCCTCCTGGACGTTGTCGTATCTAGTGTCTAGATGGTTTGTGTGGACCAAAAGTGCTCACTCCTTCCAGGTTGTTGTAATTGGAAAATTAATTTTTAGGAGCCTTGAACCTCTTTCACTGGCCTCAGGGTTGCAGTATTTCTCACATAACTCATTCTCTTCAGGTTTTGACTTCCAACTTCGTAGCTTCCCTTGCTTGGTAGCCAGCAAGACACATCACTCAACAGTAGTTAAAAATATTATTGTTTCCTGTGAATATCTGAGTTCAACATGCCTGTGGAAGGATTGCCATCGACTTTAGAATGCAGTGCTGTGTGACAGCGCGGTGTCATCTTTTAAAATTGACGGCAGAGGCAGTCAAACTATCGTTCTCAGACTGACAGCAAAGACTTTGTCTCAACCCCTTGCTACTGAAGACAGTAGTGTTGTGTACAGACGGAAGTGTACGTCCCAAATCAACAGAGATTGGAGGAGGGCTGAGGTGCACAGGCAGAAAAGAAGGCAAGTACTACATCCCCATCAGGGTTGTTTTGGCCAACTCCTCCGACCTTGAGTAATACTGCTGATCAGCCTGAGAAGACCCCTCTTATTGCAGACAGTTTTTCATTACCCCATGTTCTTCCCCTGTACCCCTGTATTCAAATGGCCCACGTGATTATTTTCTACTGATTAAGTTGTTCTTTTTTGTCTCATCAAACTTTTTGCTAAATTTGATATTTTGCTGTAATTGTGTATATTCATTTAATATATATATATATTAATATATTTATATATATATATATATATATATATATAATATAATATATATATATATATATATATAATATAATATATTATATATATATATTATCTTGTTATGGACACTCTGAGTCTGAACAATAAACCATTTTGTCATTGTGTCATTGTCATTGACTTCCAACTTCTATTTCTCCTGTTCATGCCCTTCTGTTTTTTCAAAAATTTCCTTAAAAATAACATTCTATTCCATGCACAGTTCTTTACAAGGTTGCCTGTTTACGCTGTTGAGAGTTCATTACAGTATAGCATGTAAGTAACTTGAAATGTTCCCACCATATCGTACTGACTTCCTAGATCTAGAAAAATATTCCTTTCTCAAGTCAAAATCAAGTCAAAGTCAAGTCAAAAACACTTTAATCATCCCTTAAGGGTAATTACAATACTGACAGGCATATTGATACGATTCATAATCAAAGACATATGACAGCTACATTTCTTATTTGTTCAAACAATATAATTATGATAGCTTAAAATAAAAATGTCACAAACAGCACTCTCCTACTTGCCACATGCAAGCACACTGCAAACACACACACACACACACACACACACACCGATGTATGGATACAATGTTATTAAAACCATTGACTAGAAAAGACATATGATAACTATTATTTATGCATTATACAGATGCACTTGCACACACACGTATACATGCATGCACGCTCGCATACACACACTGGATGTAACAACTGGATGTAAAAAAACACATGAGTGCTTATTCCATTATCCTCTATACAAAAGAATAAATAAAATAATAAATTAAAAAAATAATAACACCCCCCCACCATACACACACACCATCCACACCCACCCGCCTACACACACACACAAGCACACACACAAGCACACACACACACACACCCCCAATAAATGCAATGTTTTAAAACCATTGGCTAGGAAGACATATGAATTTACAAACAATTCAAAAAATCAATGAAGCCAAAAGTAAGACACAATATTTTGAGTACATAAGCATGTATATACACGCCTATATGCATTGACTACATTCATAACAGTGGCAATCAGGTAAGTAATTCAGAGAAGTGGGAAAAAAAAGACAGTGTTATTAAGAGTTTAGAACTCAGATAGCTGCTGGCACAAAGGAATTTCTTTTTCTGTTTGTTTTGCTGTTGTGGCATTGATAACGGGTCCTGAAGGCAACGATTGAAATTCTGACCAAAATGGCAGTTGCTTTGTGTACAAGCTGCTGATTACAAAACTTGAGATCTCTTTGTTCTTCTCCAATCATTTTTGAGCTGATTCTCACAATTATATGAAGACCATTCTTGTTCTTAATACTAAGGTTATTGTACCAACAAATGAAAGTAAAACTTAAAACGTTCTCTATGTAAGACTTGTAAACCAAAGAAAGAATCTTTTTGTCAACAAAAAATGAGTTAAGCTTCCTTAGAAAATACGCAGGTTGTGCCCATTTTTAACACTAGCGTCAGTTTTAGCGTCCCAATTTCACTTGTGGTCAAAAACAGTTCCGAGATATTAGCATTTCAAAACGTTTTAAACTTTTTGATTATGGATGATGGTGTTCTCAGAAGTGTGCTCGGATCTTCTGATTTCGATAGTAAGGTCTTTAGTTTTAGAAACATTTAGCTCCAGATAGACCTCATCACACCAATGTGCGAACTCATTTTGCCCACAGCCATCCCTGGTCAGCGGCATCAGGACTCCAACGACGGTCAGATGATCATAAACGCCCTGTACGAGATGTCTGAGGGGAGAAACGTCAGGGATGACTTCGGTATTCTGAGGTACGGGACTGCATTGTCCAACAGGGCCCTGCCTTCCCCAGCGAACTGGCACAGCCAGGACAACAGCCGCTTCCACCTTTGTCTGGTGTGTAAAAGTAGTATGGATGAATGTTGAGGGTTCAGCTTTGTTTGTTTATTTTTGTTTGTCTTTCATCCCTGTGTGCAGGCGCATGGCACGCGCGCGCGCACACACACACACACACACACACACACACACAGGCACACATGCATGCACACACACACATACGCATGCATGCTCGCACAAAATAGCATTTTGTTTGATAATTATCCTAGTCCTTTTAATATGACTTTTCAAAATGTTTTGTTTACTTTTTGATCGTCCACATCTCTCTCTCTCTCTCTCTCTCTCTCTCTCTCCTCTCTCTCTCTCTCTCTCTCTCTCTCTCTCTGTAGAGTGATTTTGATTTTGATTTTATTCCTTCTTAATTCATTCCATCCCCAATCAAGTGCTAACATTCCTCCCATATTAATAATCTCTCTTCACCAATCTTTGCACTCATTAATAACTGCTTACCAAACCACCTGTAATAGATGCATCCAAGACACAATACCTGGCCCTCCAAGAATGGCTTACGAATTTGCCGCCTAAATATAAACCATGCAATTAACAAAATGGAAGATATATCAACACTCATCACAAATCAAGGCAAACCATTCCACATACTAGGGCTTTCTGAGTCAAGACTCACCGAACATTTAACCGATGCTGACATACACATTCCAGGTTATAAAATCTTGCGGAAAGATCCACAAAAGCCAAAAGAAACAGGTATCTTAATCTATATTAGCGATTCTGTAACGTTCAAACGTTTGCCCGTTCTAGAACATCATGAAATAGAATCTATCTGGATCGAAGTTTCCATGAAAGGTACACGGCCTGTTATGTTGGGGTTCTGTTACAGGAATCCAAGTGAAAGAATAAACTGGATAGACAAATTTGACTCCATGATAAACGAAGTCCTACTTGAATCTCGGGAAATAATCTTACTGGGCAATTTCAATATAGACCTAACAAAAGTACATAATCAATGGACCCAAGTTATGAATTCACTCAATCTTCACCAATTAGTTAAATCTCCCACAAGAGTCACATCAAATTCAAACACATTAATTGACCACATCTATGTATCAAACCCAGAAAACATCATAGAAACTTGTGTCCCTGTCTACAACTGCAGCAATCACTACCCAGTCTGTGCCACATGGTCAAAAAAAGGAACTAAAATTCCCAAACCTGGCCATAAAACTATAACCTATCGTTCCTTTGCAAAGTTTAATGAACAGCTTTTTCTCATAGACTTATGCAACTCCACACTCTCAGAAACCTTCAATATTACTGATCCTGACTTAGCCATTGAGTTTTGGATAAAAATGTTCACTGAAATCTATAACAAACATTCTCCATTTAAAACCATTAGGATCAAACACAACCCCAAACCGCCTTGGCTCACAAAGGAACTAGAGGAAGCATGTTATCTTAGAGACCTTCTAAAAGAACACAAATATTATGATGAGTCAAAAAAATTAAGAAATGCCATAATCTCACAAAAACGGCGTGAAAAAAAGAAATATTTTCAAGACCTACTATCTTCCAAACAAATTTCAAAGACTGTATGGCGAGCAATAAATCAAATAACAAACAATCAATCAACTCCTAAATCAAATGTAATCAAAGACATCTCCGCTGAAAAGCTTAACAACCACTTCATCAATGTTTCTCCCAACCTAATTAGCAATGATAACTCAGAGTCCAATGATCTTAATGAATTAAAACAATACTGCCAAGAAAAGCATATTCCTTCAAAACTTCACATACCTTTCATGTCTGTCTCAGAGGTCTACAACTATCTGACTCACCTCAAACAATCAAGAACGCGTGGTCTAGATGGAATAGACTGCAGTATACTAAAATTATCAGCTCCAGTCATCACAGACACCCTAACATATATATATATAACCTCTGCCTTGATAAGAACTATTTCCCCAATGCCTTCAAATGTTCTAAAGTAATCCCCATCTACAAGTCTGGCGATACTTCTGATCCTTCAAACTATAGGCCCATCTCCATTATACCGATCCTTTCAAAACCACTGGAAAAACATATGAATAAACACTTAGTCCATCATGCAGAAATCAACAACTTACTTCATCCTAATCAGTCTGGATTTAGAATAAAGCACTCGTGTCATACAGCACCAACCAGTCTTGTAGATAATTGGCTATCAAACATCAATGACAATAAATTTTGTGGAGTATTATTTGTTGATTTCAAAAAAGCATTTGATACAATTGACCACAAACTTCTCCTTAAAAAGCTAAACCTGTATAACATTTCTACAAAAACTCTAGGACTACTCGATTCATATCTTACAAATAGGCACCAGTGTGTCTCAATAGCTACATCAACATCCAAACTAAAGCCCATTCATTATGGAGTACCACAGGGATCCATATTGGGCCCTATTCTCTTTTCATTATACATAAATGACCTTCCTCTACATATCAATTCCAAATGTGAACTATTTGCAGATGACACAACCATATATACGAGCCATAATGACATTGACTATCTCACAACTTTATTACAAAAAAGCACTGACGACCTTGTCAAATGGACTGAACTGAACCACATGACTATCCATCCCCAAAAAACAAAATGCATGCTTATCACTACCAACAAAAAGCGACAAAATTTACCACATAAACTATGTCCAATTCACATAAAAAAGGAAGCAATTGAACAAACCTCTCACCACAAAGTTCTAGGAATGACAATTGATGAAAATCTCAGCTGGTTCTACCACATATCTCACCTATGCAAATACTTGTCCAAAAAAGTCTACCAGTTGATTAAAATTAAACACTTTCTCGATTTTCATTCAAGGAAACTGTTTTTTCAAGCTTATATACAATCCTCAATAGACTATGCTGCAACCCTGTGGGACTCTGCCAGTGCAAATACCATGAAACCATTACTAAGTCTGTATAAACGTGGTCTCAAACTGGTCCTTCTGAAGAAAACAACCTTGCTAGAAGGGGATTATACACAGTTAAATATCATTCCCCTACACCAAAGACTAAAATATAACAAAGGCATCATGATGTTTAAGATACTGACAGGAAATGTCCCCACATCCTTAAAAGACAAATTCCCAATGAATCATTCCAGAAATACGGTAAAGCCAAGTGTCCCAATCCCAAGAAAGATTTGTTCAAAACTAGCTTACTATACTCAGGCCCTACGATATGGAACTCCCTCCCTGACTCAATTAAACAGCATCAATCATTAACAACCTTAAAAACTCACCTTCTAATCTACTTGATGAATCAAAAATAACAAACCACACTTCTCCCCTCTCCAACTATCTGCCCTCTCCCTCCTCACTTCTCTCAGATTATGATGATCTTATGACTATAATCATAAGACTAAGTGAGGTGTGTGTGTGTGTGTGTGTGTGTGTGTGTGTGTGTGTGTGTGTGTGTGTGTGTGTGTGTGTGTGTATGTGTGTGTATGTGTGTGTGTGTGTTTGTGTGTATGTATGTGTGTATGTGTGTGTGTGAGTGTGAGTTAGGGTTTTTTTTGTTAAAAAAACTGTGCTTTATGGGACTTATTTTGATAATAGATGGCGGGATTGATGTTTTCAGTCATTTAACCTCATCATATTCTCATGCTTGCTCTTTAATTATTATTATTATTTTTTTTTTTTTTTTTGCTTTGATTGGTTTTTGTTTGGTTTTTTGTACTCTAATCAAATTGTTCATTGATTCTTACTTCATATTTTCGTTTCTGAATGAGTGCCTTTTTATAACATTACCTTAATATTGTATCTCTGTCTTATTTCTTACCTGTTGTTGTTGCTCTTTCTCACCCATTATCAAAATCTTATGTTTTATGGGACATATTTTGATGATAGATGGTGGTGGATTGATGTTTTCAGTCATCTAACTTCATCATATTCTCATGTTTGATCTATAACCATTGTACCTTTTTTTTGTTTTGTTTTTTGTTTGTTTGTTTTTGTTTTGTGTTGTTTTGTTGTTGTTAATTTTTGTTTTGTTTTTTTTTTATTCTTTGTTTGTTTGTTTGCTTGTTTAATATTCAAATCAAAATCATCATTGATTCTTACTTCTTATTTTCGTTTCTGAATGAGTGCCTTTTTTATAACATTACCTTAATATTGTATCTCTGTCTTATTTCTTACCTGTTGTTTGATACTTGGTGTGGTTTGCTCTTGGTAATTGGATCATTATAATTGTTCTTGTTTTAGTTGAGGCTGTCTTTTTATCTTGATGTTATCCCTGAAAGGGGCAGGGACTGGATGTAAAAAAGCACATGAGTGCTTATCTATTATCCTCGAATAAAAGAATTTTGCCTTGCCTTGTCTCTCTCTCTCTCTCTCTCTCTCTCTCTCTCTCTCTCTCTCTCTCTCTCTCTCTCTCTCTCTCGGGGATGGGCCGGATGAAAAAAAGTATGTAATGTTTACTTACTCTGTTACCCTTGAAAAATAAAGATTATTCATTCATTCATTCTCTCTCTCTCTCTCTCTCTCTCTCTCTCTCTCTCTCTCTCTCTCTCTCTCTCTCTCTCTCTCTCTCTCATCCCCCTCTGTGTGTGTGTGTGTGTGTGTGCGCGCGCGGGAGCGCGCGTGTGTGTGCGCGCGCGTGCGCGGGAGCGCGCGCGTGTGTGTGTGTAAGAGAAAACATGCGTTTGTGTATGCACGCGCGCGAGTGTTATTATTATTATTATTATTATTATTATTTTATTTTATATCGAGGATAACAGAATAAGCAATCATGTGCTTTTTTTCATCCGTCCCGTGTGTATGCAGTTTTGTAAATATTGTCATCTGTTCCCACCGGCACACGATGGCCTACTCTTACGAAAAGCGGAACAGGATTTAACGTGTGCGGAAGATGTTCTGCGTGCGTTCGCACACGGGGCCTCGGTTTAAAGTCTCATCCGGACTTTTGGGGAGAGTGGAGTCAGCACTGATGTTAACTCCAGGAGAAAAAAGTGTGTGAGAGAGAGAGAGGAGAGAGAGAGAGAGAGGAGAAGGAGAGAGAAGAGAGAGAGAGAGAGAGAGAGAGAGAGAGAGAGAGAGAGAGAGAGAGAGAGGAGAGGGGAAACCCGGACAGATACGTATATTGTGAGTTACGTTTTTCACGTGTTGGAAAGGGCACGAGCCAGGGATCAGACAGAATGTAGCCATATGGAAGCCCTGTCACAGACTTGTTGCTTGTATGATGTTTATGGGTATTGTGTCCCCCTGACAACATTTGCAATGGGATAAAGTGTTACGCAACAATTTATTCAATCCAAATGTAAAGCACTTCACCATGTCGTGGATTCCATGCCATGCCGACCATATGGGCAGAAGAAATGATACACTTTTCATATCTGAAAATGTATGTTTTGTGCCCTGTCCCCTTCCTACGGTCCCCTTGTGAATGGGCTTTAAAAGCTTGACACAATAAAATATAGTCATTGTCATTCTCTCTCTCTCTCTCTTGAAAAAAAAATCAACAACTTGGAATGTTCAAATTTCTCTAAGTACCGTATGGTTTGTTCATGTGTATTGCAGACAGCAGAGAGCAAGGGGACAAGGACGGAATATACACAGAGATAACAGACGTCTTAGTGCGTGATTGACATCTCTCTCTCTCTCTCTCTCTCTCTCTCTCTCTCTCTCTCTCTCTCTCTCTCTCTCTCTCTCTCTCTCTCTCTCTCTCTCTGCCTGCCTGTCTGTCTGTCTGTCTGTCTGTCTCTGTTTCTCTGTCTCTCTCTTTCTCTTTCTGCCTGTCTCTGTGTCTCCCTTCCACCCCCCCCCCCCCCTCTCTCTCTCTCTCTCTCTCTCTCTCTCTCTCTCTCTCTTCTCTCTCTCTCTCTCTCTCTCTCTCTCTCTCTCTCTCATGAACATGATGTAGATATTGATGCTATCGTGACGATGATAGTTATACAGGTTGAAGATGATGAAAGTGTAGATGATGAAGGAGATAATGTTGATGATGTCGTAGATGATGAAAGTAATGATGGTGCTGTTTACACTTGCTGAAGCTGCTGATAATGAAGATGCTGATGGCAATGATAATGTAGATGTTGAAGATGATGATAGGGTGATGATAACTAGAAGACAATGAGTGTGGCTCTGTATGTTTGCAGAATTGGAAATGCTAAATGGATAAAAACGTGTTGTGCTATGTTTTCTACTTTCCTTTTGTCCCAAATATGTTTTATATAGTGGCTTAGAGTCAAAGTAAAACAAAACTTTTCAGTGCTCTCTCTCTCTCTCTCTCTCTCTCTCTCTCTCTCTCTCTCTCTCTCTCTCTCTCTCTCTCTCTCTCTCTCATGTATGTGTATGTGTATAATTATGTAAACACAGGTGTGCTACTTCTAAGGAAAATTGATGGTGAGAAATGGTGTGGGGAGATAAAGGAATTGCTGAGGTAAGTGTGAAATGGACGTCAGTGTGTTTGATCGGGGTTTCATGTCTGTTAACAAGTTTGGTTTGCATTTTTTTAGAATTTTTTAAAATTTGTTACGCAATTGTTTCCATTAATTTTGACATGTTTTGGGTTTTTTTTTCTTTCTTTTATTTTTCATTTGGGAAAGGGTATGGGTGGGTGGGTTGAGGGCATGGTGTAAAGAAAGTGTAAAGTTAACCATAAACATTTTCGTCTGCGTCATCGTGTTCTCTCTCTGAATGTTGTATAATATATAATCAAAGTTTCAATTTGCATGTGCACTTATTGTTTCTGATAGAACGCATAAATCACATTTTATTATTTGAACTGTTAGTGTATGTGCAATGAGTTTATACTGCATTTAAAACATTATTGATTATGATTTACGTGAATTGTTTCCTGATGAACTTTTAAGATATGGTTGATGTAACTTTCTTGCTTTAGTATTGCTGATACATTATTTCATATGTATCTATACTGGTGGTAATATGTTTATAACACTTATGTCACATGCCCATAATGTATGCCCACCATTCTTTTGTATTGTGGCCTAAGGCGGATGTACAGTAAAAAGTCTCAACTCTCTCTCTCTCTCTTCTCTCTCTCTCTCTCTCTCTCTCTCTCTCTCTCTCTCTCTCTCTCTCTGATTAAGCTTATTTTATTTACTTTGTGTTTGAACAAGTCAATATCAACTAGAACATTTTGAGGATGTTTCCTTTTTCCCCATCCTTTTACGTTATTTTTTGTAGTTGTAATTTATCAATTTTGATCATGGATACACGTCCTAGTTGGCCTTTCTGTTAAATTGTGACAGTATCACCTGTGCCTGTAGAAACCATTGCAAGAGAACCAATCTCTGTCTCAAAGATCGTAATTGTGTGTGGTCTCTGGTTTCTTATATCTGTTGTACCGATTACTATATCAGTATTCACTTGTATGGACACTATCATGCAATTTGTTTGTTTGATGATAATGATTTATTAGGACTTTTTCGTCATTCCTTGAACAAGGCCTAACTGTATAAAGCTGTAACGTGTGCTTACTACTTTTTTTCTAAATAAAAAATGTAGCTGAAATAATTCATTCATTTTTATATGTTTGTAGTGCCTGATTGCGTGTATGCATGATTGCAGAAATAAATATTTGAATATTAATGTATTCTACGTGGATCAGGAGCTGTGTTTAGCACTGCAATCACACACACACTCTTCAAACAGAGGCTCGTACGTTCAGATCCTCTTCTCAGCCGTAGATATGCTTTAGAACTCCCTCATTTACCCTGACAATATTTAAAGAGCACATTAATGCATCAGCAACGTCACCTTTCCACAAATTACCACAACGTAACACATACACGCGTCCAAGAAAAACATTAAAAAAAAAAAACTTTACAGGTTTTATCTTATTTCCCAAAACTATATCTTAAAAACTAAAACCACTGAAACTGAATTTGGCGACAGCCTTGCTATGGCTTTGCTAATCCGTAGGGCTATAAACAATACAGTACAGTATGGTATCTTACAATTTGTTTAGTCCTGCAAATTTCCAAAAGTCGACGTTACATCAGGCTCTGGATTTCAAGAGTGCTGTGGTTCGATCCCAAACTTTCCCCTCATCCACTAGAACATGAATGGTGATCTGCATGCTAGTCTTTAAGATGAGACGATAAACCGAGGCCCCCCGTGTGTTACACATACTTAGGGCACGTAACCGAATCCACGGGAACAAGAGAGTTGTTCATAGCAAAATTATGTGGAGAAAATCCATTTTGAAAGGGAAACAAATACAGGGAAAAGAAAAGAAAAAAAGGCCAGGCTTTCTCTTGTTGTGACGCGCTCTCTAGGATGAGAGCAATCTGAATTTCACGGTGAGCAATCTGCCGTGACTGACAGTGGTAAACAATTGATAGGCCTACAATCTAACCATGATACACCTGTTATTACGCTATGGCCAGTGAGTGAAAATGAACTTTTCTTTGAAATGATTGGCTGCAATAGCAACTAAAAAAAACACAAAACACTGTCACTGAGTGACAAAAGGGCATCCATTGCAAGACCATGAACGTATACTTTCCCTAATTTTTAACAGATGGGCTATGACCAACATGTGGTACAATGTAAACCTTTTATCACAATGACAGCGAGTTTGTGCATGTTTATGCACGTGCTAGCGCGTGTGTATGTGTGTGTGCGCGCGCGCGCGTGCGTGCGTGCGTGCGTGTGTGTGTGTGTTTGTGAGTGTATGCAAGCGATTTTCCTTTTCAATCAGAAAGAAACGTTTTATATGGGTGCGTGCATACATGTATGTCTGAGCACTTAAGTGTGCACATGTATGCGTGCATGCGTGCGTCCTTAGCGCGTGCATGTGTGTGTGTGTGTGTGTGTGTGTGTGTGTGTGTGTGTGTGTGTGTGTGCGTGCGTGCGTGCGTGCGTGCTTGCTTGCGTGCGTGCTTGCGTGGGTGTGTGCGTGCGTGCTATTGCATTTTTGGCAAAAGTGTTCCTGCAGGGTTGCAATCAATAAATCCCTCATCATAATTATGCTATCCTGTAAACAAAATCCACGCAGACATAGGCACCAGCATCTGGGCGGGAAACTGGTTGGACATGCCCAACGTCTCTTCTGAGAACATCTAAAGACAAGACTTCCCATGAAGCAAAAAAATTGATAGAAAAATCATCTGGCGAAAACAAAAAGATATTTGAAAATGTCACTGACGCAATGGCACTGATTTTTTTTTATTCCGCACATGGGATGTCAATTGACAGAAAAACAAGAACTCTAAATGCACCAGGAATAAAGAAAGTAAACCAAACTGGCAGCAAGAGACCTTAAAATCACAGATCAATAATTATTGTTTGACAATGATCTGAAAGCGTCACTGGCAGCCATTGATTCTGATCCCTGCATTATTGCATGTTTGTGTGGCACACAGAAAAAAAAAACCCTGCCTACTCTCACCTGAGTTTAAAAAAAAAATGGAGTGGGAAGAGAGATAATGTGGAAAAGGCTTCAGCTGGGTCTAAGCAAGAGGTCTGAGGGGCTGACCCTACAGCAGACAAACACACGGGGTGTAACCAGGTCAACCCTCACCCCCACCCCCCTTACCTTCAGGCCTGAACACCACGCAGTCCATAGTAGAACGGTTAAGAAATCAGAACTGTGAAAGACCATTATTTTCATGCAGGTAAATTGCAGGGGACGAGATAGCTCAGTGATCAGAGCGCTCGTTTTCCCCCAGCCAAGTTAAACAGCGTCGAGCGTGGTTACCTATTGGATGGGTGACCGTTTGCGCGCCTTGACTTCAGTACAGTGCCCCCAGTTCACCCAGCTGTAAATGGGTGCCTGCCCTCTTTAGGGTCAGGGAAGGTAAAGCAGAAGTGGGCGCCGCCCTCAACATGCTGGCCCCTAGAGAAGCTGAGATCTCTGACGCCTCGCTCCCCTACGACCACACAGGTTATGGGACACCTTTACCTTTAAATTGCAGAAACATTACATAATGGAAAGAGTTGACTAGTGATTCAAAGAGGTGTAACAAAGAGCTGAAATACCATATCAATATATACCATAATTACAGAATGATCAAATCCTAATATCTATCTATCTATCTATCTATCTATCTATCTATCTATCTATCTATCTATCTATATATATATATATATATATATATATATATATATATTATATATATATATATGTTAACCTATTGAAAGAGGCAAACAAAGATATGGAGAACTGATTATCTATGAAAGTCATGGAAAATATTGCCATGAATCAGATAAAATAGTCACCTATTTTTGTTGTGCCAAAGCCTGATGGTATATTCATGCTGAGTTTGAACTTGGGCAGATTTAATGAATTTGTCTCTTATGGAAACATTAAGAGGGAGCATTACATTTTACAGTTTGCTTTAGCATATACACCATATGCATTTGCCTTGTTGGGGCAGCGGGGCCTCCATGCCAACTATGGTCCCAAGAGCTAACCCAGCTTGGACTTCAGTCCCTGTCAGGTCTAAGCAAGCCAGACAGCTCATTTGGGAAGTGGCCAGACTAAAGCTGCATACAACAACAACAACAACAAAAGAATGGCAAACTACTTGTACTCTCGCAAAAAAAACAACTGCACTCAAATAACACAAGGAAAAGAGAAGAAAATGTCATAGTTGTGCTTTATTTGGGACTTCCAGAAAGGAACAGGACTGTAGTGCTACTGGGGGGAGATGGAGGATTGATGGTGGTGAGAGGCAACTTAACTTAATAACTAGGATGACCATGTTTTACATGAATGTCGTTGCCAGAAGCAACCGTGTTGAGACTCCTCAAAAAAGACCCAAAAAGAGGGGGGCCGGGGGGGGGGGGGGGGGGGGGGGGGAAGAACGCCATCATAAATAGTACATGGGAATGTCTGGACAACGCCCGAGTTCAGGAAAACAAAGACCTGCTGGTCAAATAACTGGGGAGAAGGGAACATCACTGGCATTGTTAAAGTTAGATGGAGCGAAGAAGCTTAATTTTAACACCATGACCAAGCAATTGTGTTCAATGCAAATGAAAACTGTGGCATCAATGGCGCTTTTATCGTGTTGGACAGATAAGACGCTGCCACAGTGAAAACTTTGATTCAGGCAATGATTGCATCTTGTGCCTGAATCTAAACATAAAAAAATAAGAACATATTTTCAACGTCATACAGGTACATGCACCAACATCCCCCAGGGCTGACGAGGAAATTGAACAGGTTTTTTTTTTTACGATTTTCAAACTGTCAGGGACAAGATATCCAAAACAGGAACCCTGTATTACAATCATAGGGCAACCTCCATGCAAAGATTAGTGAAGCAAAGAGATAGAGAGTGGAACTGGCCACTACAGACTTGGTTGGAGAGAGAGAGAGAGAGAGAGAGAGAGAGAGAGAGAGAGAGAGAGAGAGAGAGAGAGAGAGAGAGGAGAGAGAATCGTATAATAAGAGAGTAGATATATAGAGAGATGATAAAATCTTATATATATATATTATATATATATATATCTAAACACAGTATCTTTTAGAAACATTAGCATGCACACATCACAATATTAAAAAGAAAACCTAAACACTAGCAGCACCTACACAAGTCATAAATTCATCAGTGTAAATTCACATGCACTTATGTGCACGCCATACGTACTCACACTTACACAACACAACACAACACACACACACACACACACACACACGCACGCCGCGCGCACACACACACACACACACACACACACGCGACACACACACACACACACACACACACACACACACACACACACACACTCAGACACTTTCCTGTCTGACATCACTAATTAGTGGAAGGACACACACACGCACACGCACGCACGCACGCACACACACACACACACACCACACACACACACACACACACACACACACGAACACACGCTAGCCTAACACACACCACTTACTGCATCCACAGGGAGGCTGGCTGTTCCTGTGGCTGGCCGTCATCAACAGACCGGGCAGCAAATCCAGTCAGGGCGGGAAGACCTGGTTCTTCCGAGTCTGCGCTTCCTTTCCCGCAGCTTTTGGTATTTTTGCCTCT
>CM060339.1:20321491-20323991 GCA_030674155.1 Stramonita haemastoma
AAAGGAAAAAAATGTGTGAATGATATCATGTGTACTTTGAGAAAAATTGGTAGTAATTCTCCTGACGTGTTCTTTAAGCTTTTTGATACTCAAGTTGTCCCACTAGTTCTGTATGTCTCTGAGGTGTGGGGACATAAAGCTTTTCACCAAGTTGAACAAGTACATCTGTACGCATGTAAAAGATTCCTGCATGTGAGAAACAAAACAGCCAGTGATGTTGTATATGGCGAACTAGGCCGTTTTCCACTATGGATTACTGCTATTACCAGACGTATGAAATACTGGCTAAGACTGTTAAAACACCCTGAAGAAAGGTAGTCTAAAAAAGCATATAGAATGTTATTAGCGATGCATGAGAAAGGCCATGTGACATGGGTATCCCACCTAAAGAATATCCGTTATGAGAATGGTTTTGAACAAGTGTGGCTCTTTGGATGTGGCTATGAAAACGCTTTTATGAAAGAGCTGAAAGAGAGGTTACATAGCAATTTCTGTTACAATTGGCGAAACCGTATGGATTAAAACGTAGGGAAATTTTGGCAGCCCTCCAGGAAGGGCAGGAACGTTTGACACGTGCATTGAGAGGCGAAGAAGAGCCCGTGGTTTTGACTGAACTGCGCAAAAAGAGCATCTTTCTTCTGGTATATTGTGACTGCTGTAAGTAAGCAAGTGTTTTACGAAGTCTGTTCGAATATTTCTTTCTGATATGCTTTTTGACTAAATGGTAATGAATTCCCTGATAAGGAATCCTTGTCTGGAAGATTGTATATGCCATCAATCTTCTGTTTCCTCATTGCAATGGATGTACTTTATCTATGCAATTAAATCATTTTTAAAATCATTTCTCTCTCTCTCTCTCTCTCTCTCTCTCTCTCTCTCTCTCTCTCTCTCTCTCTCTCTCTCTCTCTCTCTCTCTCTTCTCTTTCTCTTTCTGTCCCATGTTCATAGACACAAACCTACTTAAGCACACACACACACACACACACACACACACACACACACACACACACACACACACACACACACACACACACACACACACACACACACACACACAATTTGACGACGCAGGTTCGATTCCCGTTGAGGAGATTTTTCTCCTTAAGTTAACATCAGTGCTGACTCCACTCTCCCCAAAAGTCCTTTGGATGAGACTATATATCGAGGCCCCATGTGCGAACGCACACAGAACATCTTGCGTACACGTTAAATCCTGTCCCGCTTTTCGTAAGATTAGGCCATCGTGTGCAGGTGGGAAGATGACATTTCCAAAACTGCATACACACGGGGACTGGATGCAAAAGAGCACAAGAGCGCATATCCCATTATCCTCGATATGAAAGAATGAGATAAAATATAAAATAAAATAAAAAAAATTAAGAAAACACACACATGCGCGTGCGCAATAACTCACATTTGACAAGCAGCGTCTTCATGACCTTGTCATCTGACCTCAGCAACTGACATCCCACAGGCCTGCTGTCCTCACACTGCACGTGGGACATGACGTAATCCACGTGACGTAGACCATGACCTCCAGGGTCAGAGGGGTCAGAGGCCCTCTCTTTGGCAATCAGGGGCTGACCTCGTGACGTCAGCTGAGCCTTAGTGGCAGGAAGACCCTCCATCCAGGAACAGGAGATCTTCACTGTGGAATTCACTTCCACAACAACAGCAGTGCCAGAGGCAGAGTGTACAGCAGAGGCAGAGTTTACAGCAGTGGCAGAGTGTACAGCAGAGGCAGAGTGTACAGCAGAGGCAGAGGCAGAGTGTACAGCAGAGGCAGAGGCAGAGTGTACAGCAGAGGCAGAGTCTACACCAGAGGCAGAGGCAGAGTGTACAGCAGAGGCAGAGTCTACACCAGAGGCAGAGGCAGAGTGTACAGCAGAGGCAGAGGCAGAGTGTACAGCAGAGGCAGAGTCTACACCAGAGGCAGAGTCTACAGCAGAGGCAGAGGCATAGTCTACACCAGAGGCAGAGTCTACACCAGAGGCAGAGTCTACACCAGAGGCAGAGTCTACACCAGAGGCAGAGTCTACACCAGAGGCAGAGTGTACAGCAGAGGCAGTGTGTACAGCAGAGGCAGAGTCAGCTGGAGAGGCAGAGTGTACAGCAGTAGCAGAGACAGCTGGAGAGGCAGGGGTCTGAGGAGTATGTGCAGGGACTCTGTGGCTGGGTAGACTGTTCAGGTTCATTGTGGTGGGGACAGGGATGCTTCCGGCAGCTGCTGTGGTGTTCTCTACGTGGATGCTGAAGCTGGTGATTCGAGGTGCTGTGGTTTGGAGAGGAAAAAATGCATAGGGTGAACCAATTATCTAAAAAACAACAACATAAAAAACGTTTTATCCAGCGTTAACAAATGATCAAAGAAACAAGGAAAATTCAAACAAGCAAACTATATGACAAATTTAGTTAAGTTTCATTTAGTGTTTTGCCCATGGAGATATCACTCTTTGTAAATTAGCTGTTTCCCTAATACAGATGTCAGCCATTCACAGGC
>CM060339.1:20328991-20356491 GCA_030674155.1 Stramonita haemastoma
TCTCCAGAGCAAAAACAGTAAACTCCATGAGCATTACTGGGCTGTTCACAGTGTTTGTCCTTCAGGCGGAATCGACACAGAAATTTAGTAGGAGCGTAACTCACTGTGATGAAGTCAACAGTAATCCTTTCATGGTCACAGGAGGTGTTGAGCTCTGTCGTAAACTCAAGGCTTACCTGTGAGTCCATTACATTGCTGCTTTTCAACACGTTGAGGTTCAGGCCTGTAATATGGCAGAACATGAGTGACAGTCACAGTGTTAGGCTGACCCTTTAAACGGTTCTAAGGATGCAAAGGCATCTCCCTCCCTTTCCCACCGCCCTACATTTGTTGTGGACTATCTCATTATCCTCACCAAAATCAATTGTTAAATGATAATCACTGATGAACAGGGGACAGGATAGCCTAGTGGTCAGAACATTGGCTCGCAATTTGACAACCCGGAATCGATTCCCGTTCGTGGGGATTTTCCCCCTGGAGTTAACATCACTGCTGACTCCACTCTCCCCACAAGTCCTTCGGATGAGACTGTAAACTGAGGCCCCGTGTGCGAACGCACGCAGAACATCTTGCGCACACGTTAAATCCTGTTTGGCTTTTCGGAAGAGGAGGCCATTGTGTGCTGGTGGGAACAGATAACAAGATTTACAAAACTGCATACACACGGGGACTGGATGTAAAAAAGCACATGAATGCATATTCCATTATCCACGATATAAAATAATATAAAAGAATAAAAGGCCTTTGCTGGTCTGATCTCATATTTCCCTCTTTACCTTTGGGATTATTGAAAGGTGATCTAGGAGGAACCTAGCAGCCCTCATGACCCTACTTAGGGCCTCCAGCCTGGTCTGACTCTACAACCAAGTTATTCTTGTCCTTTGTAGTTGGCTGAGCCTGAAAATATGGAGTGATTACTGAATATGCAAGCACCAGTAAACACAATGCAGAGTCCTTAAGAAAAATTCAATGGCTGTTAAACATTGATAACTCTTGGGTTCTGACTGGGAGTAATCTATAACAAACCTGATTTGGCTAGGATGGTAAGATACAGGCATGTGAAAATCAGCACTCGTTTATCACAGAG
This sequence comes from Stramonita haemastoma, assembly GCA_030674155.1. Taxonomy (NCBI): domain Eukaryota; kingdom Metazoa; phylum Mollusca; class Gastropoda; order Neogastropoda; family Muricidae; genus Stramonita; species Stramonita haemastoma. Next base: position 20,330,079 of record CM060339.1, read on the forward strand.
GCGAAAAAACATATATATATATATATAAAGTCGGTAGCCATTACGATACCTTTATCATTGCAAGAATGATTTCACAAGAAAGCTATGAATATACAACAATGGTGACAGCATTAGAGGCCTTTTTTGCAGTAATAATCATAATAATAATACATGGAATTTGTATAGCGCTATATCTTGTAAAAGCCGCCGCTGTAGTCTAGTTTATTAGGGCGTTGGACTCGTAATCTAAAGGTTGCGGGTTCGATCCCAGCTTTCGGCTTTAGCGTTGTACCCTTGGAAAAGGCACTTTAGGGCTATTTTCTCACCCCACCCAGGTGTAAAAGGGGTACCAACCTTGTGTTGGGGGTTAACCCTGCGATAGACTGGCGTCCTATCCAGGGGGAGTCTATGACTCTCAGTCGCTTAACGCCACAGAAACCGGGATAAGCACCGGCCTGGTGAGCCTTAGGCTCGGGACAGACTTTAACTTTATCTTGTAAAAACAAATCAAAGCGCTTGCATTCGACCTACACAGCACACAAGCAATCAACAACAATGTACAGTTTTAACAAATTCGAATGTACACTCACACGCGCGCGCGCGCGCGCGCGCACGCACACACACACACACGCACGCAGCACGCGCGCGCGCACACACACCTATAAACGTTATACACACAGTAAGAACCATTTTAACGACAGTATTAGCTCAGTCATGGAGCCAGACTGAGTGAGTCACTCACCTGAAGTGGCGACCACCACAATGTCCCTCCAACAACCGTACCCTGTGAACCTTCGACTCCAAAGACTTTGACATAAACTCACCACAGGCACAGAAGAATATGGGAAAACCAAATGTTAGGTCACCATGAGACCAGAGGAACGAAGGTTACCGAATCCGAGGCAATTTTCACTGCTGTACGATAATCAATTGGCAATGAGGAGGATGTAATGATGCTGCTGTGGAAGTGCATCTGCTTTGAGACTACTTGACAGGAATGTGTTCTCTACGCTTACTATTATGATATATCCCAGCATCAACTGGGCCGAGAGATACAGACCCTGCAGTTTTGGTCAGATGATTTGAGCAACACTCTGAAATTCGCATCCATAAAGTGGATGAAACTCGACTGTGTGGTCCAAGTCTCCTCACTTAGCCCATAGCACACTCACCCTGGGTAGGGGCAGGTCAGAGTCCGAAAAATCCCTTTGACTCTTATTGGATTCAAACCCGCGACCGTCCAGTCCGTAATCCAAAGCGCTAACCACTGCGCCAAAGCGGCTGGCGGAGATTTATGCTTTACTGACCCTGCGATTTCCTGTTATTAAAGTAACGGTAAAGGTGTCCAATAACCTAAGCTTTGTTGGGGAGAGAAATGTCAGATACCTCAGCTTCTCTCCCTTGCTGCTTTCCTTATGTCCTTAATGAGAGAAGGTACCCATTTACAGCTGGGTGAACCGTGGAACCGTAGTAAAGCCAAGGTGCCCAGTCATTCAACCGTTTGGTAACCACGCTCAATGCTGCTTAACCTTAGACTGGGGGAAATGAGTGCTCTGACCACTAAGCTGTTGTGTCCCCTATAACACAATATTACAAATTATATATAAAAAGATAACTGTCAATGCTTATTCTCATGTTTTGCAGTTCTGTCTCTACTGCTCACATAATGTGCATATATATATATATATATATATATATATATATATATATATATATATATATATATATATATATATATATATATATATATATATATATCAAAAAGAGAAATTAGTATAGGTTATTGCAAAAAATGTTTGTGATTGGTGCTTGGTTTTGTGTTTTACTGACTTGTCTGTAGTAGTACTGCTCCTGTCAGAAGTACTGGTGTGCATAAAATGAAGTAGTGTTCTACCTAATATCAAACTGACCAGCCGCCATGGTGCAGTGGTTAGCGCCTTGGATTCCGGACTGGAATGTCGTGGGTTCGATTCCCATAAGAGTCATAGGGATTTGGGGGGCTCCCGCTGGCTCCTACCCAGAGTGAGTGTGCTGTAGGCTCAATGGGAAGACTGGGACTACACAGTCGAGCTTCATCCACCTTAAGGATGCGAGTTTGAGAGTGTTGCTCAAATTACCTGACCAACATTGCAGGTGTCTCTATCTCTCCGTCGGTTGACGCCGCGCCGGGATATATTATGATAGTAAGCGTAGAGTACAGCCCTGTCAAGTAGTCTCAAAGCATGTGCACTTCCATAGCAGCATAATTACATCATCCTCATTGACCATCATGCAATGAAAAAATTGCCTCTGGTCCCGTGGCCCCAGTTGCTCTGGTCTCATGGTGACCTCGGGTGCAGTTTCCTCATACACTACTGTGCCTATGGTGAGTTTGTGTCAAAGCCTTTGGGGTTGGATGTTCATGGGGGGCGCTCCTTACAGAGACGTTGTGGTAGTCGCCACCTCGGGTGGGCGTCTCTCACTCAGTCTGGCTCCGTGACTGAGCTAATACTGTCGTTAGTAGGGGGTTTAGTAGGTGGTGTCCTGCAAATATTAGCTCAGAACAGGCACCACTGAACATCACCAAAGTGACACAGCAGCAGTGCAGGGCCCCTCTGGCTGGTGGCCCCACAGCGGCCTGATAGTGATCTTGAGGATGACACAACAAACCTGGGTATGGCTGTGGCGAGGAGATTGAAACGAGCGGCATGGGAACAGCAGGGATAGGGTCGTCACAGAAGATGAGGCAGAAAAAAAATTAAACTGTTACCATTATTAAAAGGCTTGTTTATGCTGCAATAGGAACAATTAATGTTCAATACTCACACGTTGTGTTCTCACTGAAGACAAAGTGGCAGATGATAAACAGCAGCACAAAAACATAATGACCACATCCATACATTGTCACAGGCTGCAGACCACAGCACAGAAAGATGATAAGATGGTTCAAAAAAGTATTTACTGTAATTCAGATGATTACATTAAGTACAATTTCACAGCACAGTGACTAAATATGCATTTGGTTGTTATTCATGAAGCACCCAAAGTCTTTACCAGTGCTAAACAGAGTCTTAAATAAATCAGAACAGAACTGTCACTTAAATCAAAATGTGTCACTATTCAAATTGAGACGATTTTGTTAAAACAATCTACATCATCAATATAAGATTATTTATGTACCCAGTTTTAAACTACCTGCTGTGCTCAGATCCTACAACACAAGCGGCACCAGTATGCACACAGTAGGAGCCTTTTTGGACAAGAGGGTATGCCAGGTGTAAAGGGATGCAGATTTCTGAAATCATCAACTTTGACATCCATGTGTCAATGGCGTTTGCTTGCCATAAGATCGATCCATATCGATTCTTTGTTTCATGACAACACTCATGCCATACAATCAGTATAATTGGTTCCTGCAGATTCAGTATGTCTAGTGTAACGGTATTCCAAAGCTTACACACAATAACACTTTTTGTTCTTAAGATATGTGAGATTCTCAAAACAACTTCTTTTGAAGACTACCTAGATGGAAAACTACGATGCATTCTTCCAATGAATAATCACAGTCACATTTAGCATCTACCTAAGACCCAACTAGTGAACATTCCAGTTTATCAAAAAGCACAATTTTTTCATCAAGTCTCGTAAACATTTGCCAAATCCAAGCTGATGTCATTTTTGTGCAGATTCGAGCTTGTATCAAGCAGAAAGCATTGCCGCATATGCACACATAGCTTAACCATTTTACCTTGAGTTCAGTGAACAGTATCAACATTTATGTCCTAAATCTGATTGGCAGATGTGATACACAGAGTATAGCTTTGTTTTTGTGTTGAGGAAGTTGAAAGTTGTAGGGACAAGAAGACCCAGAAAGCTGTTCAGTAATACAGTACCTTACTACGACGTATGTTAGTAGTGATCAGAGTGCTGATAGCAGTACGGGATGATTGTGTACATGATATGAATGATTTTTGTTCAGTTATTCTATCGCATTGTCAGTTGAGAAGAAGACAGCACACAGTAAAGATGTAGAAGCATACGCTCTGTATTGAGTCTTGCTCTTGAAAGACCCAAACATTACTGTGGACACTAGGCTGTTGTTTGAACAACACCAGCACGTGTTGTGTTACTTTCTGTCTTTTACATCCCTTTAAGTCACGGCATTCCCATGGGGATACCTAGGGCACTCTCGGTATGAATAACATCCCCACCTTTTGGAAATTCAGCACAAGAATTTTTTATTACCTCTCCCTTTGTTTCTGTCTTTTTCCTTACCTTTCTCTCTTGCTTATTTCTTGCCTTCCCAGTCCACTCTTCTGCCTTTTTAAAGCAATATTTTCAAACAATATTGTGATTCCATTATATGACATTTTTGCTTGTGCTTTTTTTGTTTGTTCTGGCAACAAAGTAATGATACTTAGACACTATAATGGGCACAAAATGTCCACACTGCAATGGTATTTGCCCATGTGGCACTTTTTATGTATAGTTTTGTACTTAATAATAACAATAATAATAAATGGAATTTATACAGCACTATATCTTGCAAAAATAAATCAAAGTGCTTACAAAGGCTTGTTATCCTTTTTTTTCTTTTTTTTTTTAAATCTGGGGATGATAAATTAAGTGGAATGGCTGATGTCCAAACACAACCAGGTTTATTAGTCCTAAGGAAGAAATGATTTAGGTAGTGTGTCATTTAATGTTGTTGTTGTTTTTTTTCAGATGGACTATGTTACGTATTTAAATGTATCAGAAGGTGTTTGTTTTCAACCTGAAGTTGGCAGTTACTGGAGCCATTGAAATTAAACGAGGTGACAGCCCTGATATGGCTTTTGTGGTCAGTGGGGTTATAAACAATATAGTATGGTGTCACCCCTTAGTGGGTGCATTAAAAAAAACCCTTCCAACCTATCACATTCTAACTCAGACAACAAAAAACAAACACAAAAATTATGTTTTTAATTTTATTATTAAACTAGGCTTATGCTAGGAAGGTGGATTTTAATTAGGATTATTTCGAATCTATTGGAAGGAAGAGAAATTATTCGAGAGATGCAGCAGTCCCAAGCTAGTCGGTAATTAGCCTTTGTGTCCTCTAGGCTTACAATAGGGAGAATATGTTCATCAGGATTATCTCAAAACACTGGGAAATGCGCATAATTTCACTTCTCTCCAATATATTCAAAATAATCCCAATTAAACTCCACTTTCCTAGCATAATCCTAGGTTCATTATAAAATTATTTCTTGTACAGAGAAATCATGCGAGACTTTAGCAACCTAGTGGACACACAAGTCACATCCAACATACCTCATCCAGTGAAAAAATCATGTCTGCAACAAATTGCAGAAGCATTGTTCAATGAAGATTCACTATGTACAACGGTGTCCAAACCAGATATGATACATGATTGTTTTGTAAGGTATGTGTCCAAAACTGACTGTCCAAAGTTTGGAGTAACAGCTTTTTTGTAATAAGTACAAAAGGTTGGAAAGGACCTGGAAAGGAGAGGCTATGTTTTGCGCATTCACTTTCCTTAGGGAGAGCGGGACGTTGTAGCACCAGACCTCAACCCTGGGCAAATTATGGAAAAACGGGGGGCAAACACTGCACTGCAAGCTCCATGAATTTTTTGTTTGCTGCTGGGAGCATGGAAAGTTACCACAAAACCCTCGTGATGCAATCATAATCACCCTTTACAAAAACAAAGGGGAAAATCAGATTGCTCCAACTACAGGGGGATAACTCTTCTCTCCATCGCTGGCAAAATCCTTGCAAGAGTTCTCCTCAACAGACTAGTACCTGCTGTTGCAGAACACCACCTCCCTGAGAGCCAGTGCGGCTTCAGAGCTAACAGGGGTACCACTGACATGGTCTTCGTGCTCAGACAACTTCAAGAAAAGTGCCGCGAACAGAACAAGGGACTGTACATCACCTTCGTTGATTTAACCAAGGCATTTGACACTGTGAGCAGGAAGGGCCTGTGGCAGATCATGGAGCGTCTTGGCTGTCCCCCAAAGTTTCTCAACATGGTGATCCAGCTACATGAAGACCAGCGTGGCCAGGTCAGAAACAGCAACGACCTCTCAGAGCCTTTCGAAAATCACAAACGGGGTGAAGCAGGACTGCGTTCTTGCACCAACCCTCTTCACTATCTTCTTCAAGATGACTAAGACGGAGTTTTCATACGCTACCGCACAGATGGCAGCCTATTCAACCTGCGGCGTCTTCAGGCCCACACCAAAACCCTGGAGCAACAAATTCGAGAGCTACTTTTTGCTGATGATGCTGCCCTTGTAGCCCACACAGAAACCGCCCTGCAGCATGTAACATCCTGTTTTGCAGAGGCAGCCCAGCTCTTCGGACTCGAAGTCAGCCTGAAGAAGACAGAGGTTCTCTACCAGCCCGCACCTCAGGTAGCGTACCACCCACCTCACATTACAATTGGTGAGACAGAACTGAAGACAGTCCAGCAGTTTACCTACCTGGGATGCACAATCTCCTCTGACGCAAAGATTGATAAAGATGTAGACAACAGACTGGCAAAGGCAAACAGTGCTTTTGGCAGACTCTACCACCGTGTCTGGAAAAACAAACACCTGAAGAAAGACACCAAGATCAGTGTCTACAGAGCCGTGGTACTGACCACCCTCCTGTACGGCTCTGAGTCATGGGTCACATACAGACACCACCTGCGAATTCTGGAACGCTTCCACCAACGCTGTCTCCGCTCCATCCTCGACATCCACTGGAGCGACTTCACCACGAATGCTGAGGTGCTGGAGCAAGCAGGGATCACCAACATTGAGGCCATGTTGCTGAAAACGCAGCTACGCTGGGCAGGGCATGTCTCTAGAATGGAGGACCATCGCCTACCGAAGATGGTTCTATACGGTGAACTTTCCACCGGACACCGCTACAGAGGCGCACCAAAGAAGAGATTTAAAGACTCTCTGAAGAAATCTTAGTCAGCCTGCCTCATAGACCATAACCAGTGGTCAGTCCTTGCTGCTGACCGGCAGGCCTGGCGACACACTGTGCATCAGTCGGTCTCCTCCTTTGAGGACAATCGCAGAGCGGCCCTTGAGGAGAGGCGAATGAGGAGGAAGAACCGCGTCCCCTCTACATCAACCCCAGAATCGACTTTCCCCTGCAGCCGCTGCGGCCGGGTTTGTTTGTCACGCATTGGACTGAACAGCCACCAGCGAGCCTGCACCAGACGTGGACAGTGCCCTTAATCTTCGTTCGCGAAGCCAAGCCATGATGATGATGACAATAGGTTTTCGGACTACTCCAACCTGCAGCCTTCATAACTGACCCAAGGTAGGCACTGTGACTTGCAGCTGCACTAGTACTGTGGCTTCCAAATTTTCAGGTATCTATGCCCCAGCATTTCAAGCACTGTTTTTACCCAACGTGAAAAAGTTTCCCTGGAGATAAGGTCATAAGGCTTAATAAAGCTAATAAACAGTTCTAAGCCTTTTCCCTTGTGACTTCCAGATACCTATGGAGCTGTTTCACTAAACACAAGTTTATCATTGTTAGGGAATGACATAATATTAAATTTTGCTGGCTCTGTGTGGACACCTGGCTTTGTATGGTTCTGTTTCTCAGAGAAAAAAAAAAACACATCTATTACGATATTGGGATACCATTCACTTTCAATGCATGCAATGCTTGGCCTCTTTGCCCAGTAAAGAGGGAACATTACTTACTTTACTTTATCCGTCCTCTTGTACCATCTAGGGCATTGAGGGGAGAAAGAGCTTTCTGTCTGCGGCAAGTTTGAAGGTCTGGGTGGGTGGAATGTTGTGGGTCTTCAGTGTTTCTTTTACATCCTCGATCCAGGTCTTCCTCGGTCTTCCCCTTCCCTTGTACCCGGATATCCTTATGTTGTACACTTTACTGGCAAGCTGATGAGGTGCCATACGTGTCAGGTGTCCAAACCATCTGATTCTCTGCTGCTGGATGTAATGAAGACTTGGTATTGTTCCAACCATTTCTCTGATTTTGGTGTTCTTGATATGGTCATGTCTGGTTTTACTGACGGCTCTCCTTAAACATCGCATTTTGCAGGTGTTGATCTTCCTTTCCATACTTTTGGTAAGGGTCCACGGCTGGCTCTGGTAGTCAAGGTTGGTCAAAATATCAACTCAATGAGTTTGTCTTTGGTCTCAATGGGAATATTGGGGTGTCTTAATAGTAAATACCGGCAGCCTCTCTAGCTTTGCGGGAAATCTCCCCAGGAGGGTAAAATTGTACATTTTCACGGACAATTGCTCTTATGTATGAACATAGATAACAAAGTTGTTAATATGGAAAAAAATATTGATCTTTCTTCTATTAGTTTGTGTCATTTGTTTTTGTTATGAATGCAACACCACAGAACTAACGATTGGACAAAGTGTCAAGCGGCCGAAAAATCTTACCGCGTTGCAAAATTTTAGCCTGCTCAAACGGCTAGGAAGACAGTGACCTGGAATCGTTTTCAGTTTTACGGTTACACAGGCCCCGCTTCATGCAAATTAGGGCAGTTGAACGGTCAAAACCTGTTCTTCATTGCCGTATAATTTTTGTAATGAGAAATGATCCTTTGTTGGTCTTTAAACACCTCAAAAAAGGCAAACTTTGAGAATTAATATCTCCAGATCTATTTAAGGCAACTATAGCGTCTTTCCATGCGATTAAAGTTTATTCTTTTCTTAATTCAATTGTATACGAAGCGTAGCTATACAAAGCGTGCGGTTTTACCGCAGGCCTGGGTGTAGTATGACCCCGTTATTCGTTATGCGACATCGAAAGACTCCGGAACCATGGCAGCGAACAGCGCGATCTCCGAAAGTTGTATCCACGAAGTTGTACCTCTTATGTCCAGATTGAAAGACAGACTTTGTAAGTACTAAACTTTTCTTAGGAAATTGAATAAGGTTTTTAATTCCAACGGTAGTTTTGGATATTTCTTCGTATTTGATGACACAATAAAGAAATGCCTGGCCCATCGGGCTCCAGGATTACCAGTGCAACAAGTGTTGTGCCACGTCGCCTTTTTTCTCAGCCATGATTTTTTAAATAGATCTAAAACAAAAACTGTTGGTATGGGTCGGTCTAAAGGTTTTTAAGAATTGCAGGTATTCTTTTTTTCGAAGTTTATTTAAAGCATATTGCTGAAATAATCGATTTTGTATTTGCACCTGGCTCAGAAATCAAAAGCGGAAGTCCCTTACCGAAGACTTTGTGATCGGGTAGACTTGGAGTTTGCCATTCATGATTGCAAAATTATCAGCCCCACACAGGCTTTCACATAATACATAGACAAAACAGCCTTAAATCACAAAGAAGGTAAGTCCCTTTTCCCAGGTAAAGTGGATATTATTTTCAAATTTAGTACTAACAATTATATGTATACAGTTCAGACACAAGTCTGATTCAGTGATTTGTTAATGAGGTTTGTGGCTTGTGCACTAAAGCATGTGTTCTGAAGAATCAATAATGTTACATTTTTTGCAACAGTTAGATCTAATGGCAGTAGAGCTTTAAATGGAGTTGAAAACATAATGATAATGATAATCAAAAAGATAGCTCTAAATCCATACTGCTTTACAAAAACGACTATCTCTCTCTCTCTCTCTCTCTCTCTCTCTCTCTCTCTCTCTCTCTCTCTCTCTCTCTCTCTCTCTCTCTCTCTCTCTCTCTCTCTCTCTCTCTCTCTCTCATCATGATGTTTAAGATACTGACAGGAAATGTCCCCACATCCTTAAAAGACAAATTCCCAATGAATCATTCCAGAAATACGGTAAAGCCAAGTGTCCCAATCCCAAGAATAGACTTGTTCAAAACTAGCTTACTATACTCAGGCCCTACGCTATGGAACTCCCTCCCAGACTCAATTAAACAGCATCAATCATTAACAACCTTCAAAAATCACCTTCTAATCTACTTGATGAATCAAAAATAACAAACCACACTTCTCCCCTCTCAAACTATCTGCCCTCTCCCTCCTCACTTCTCTCTGATTATGATGATCTTATGACTATAATCATAAGACTAAGTGAGGTGTGTGTGTGTGTGTGTGTGTGTGTGTGTGTGTGTGTGTGTGTGTGTGTGTGTGTGTGTGAGTGTGAGTTGGGGTTTTTTTGTTCAAAAACTTGTGCTTTATGGGACTTATTTTGATAATAGATGGTGGGATTGATGTTTTCAGTCATTTAACCTCATCATATTCTCATATTTGCTCTTTAATTATTGCGCCTTTGATTGGTTTTTGTTTGGTTTTTTGTACTAAAATCAAATTCTTCATTGATTCTTACTTCATATTTTCGTTTCTGAATGAGTGCCTTTTTATAACATTACCTTAATATTGTATCTCTGTCTTATTTCTTACCTGTTGTTGTTGTTCTTTCTCACCCTTTATCAAAATCTTATGTTTTATGGGACATATTTTGATGATAGATGGTGGTGGATTGATGTTTTCAGTCATCTAACCTCGTCATATTCTCATGTTTGATCTATAATCATTGCGCCTTTTTTTGTTTTTTGTTTGTTTGTTTGTTTTGTTTTGTTTTGTTTTGTTTTTGTTTTTTGTTTTTTTTGTTTCTTTCTTTGTTTGTTTGCTTGTTTATTATTCAAATCAAAATCATCATTGATTCTTACTTCTTATTTTCGTTTCTGAATGAGTGCCTTTTTTATAACATTACCTTAATATTGTATCTCTGTCTTATTTCTTACCTGTTGTTTGATACTTGGTGTGGTTTGCTCTTGGTAATTGGATCATTATAATTGTTCTTGTTTTAGTTGAGGCTGTCTTTTTATCTTGATGTTATCCCTGAAAGGGGCGGGGACTGAATGTAAAAAAGCACATGAGTGCTTATCTATTATCCTCGAATAAAAGAATTTTGCCTTGCCTTGCCTTGCCTTGCCTTGCCTTGCCTTGCCTTCTCTCTCTCTCTCTCTCTCTCTCCCTCTCTCTCTCTCTCTCTCTCTCTCTCTCTCTCTCTCTCTCTCTCTCTCTCTCTCTCTCTCTCGCTCTCTCTCTAAAAAAGCATGTTTGCTTATGCCATTACCCTCTTTAAATAAAATTTATTCAATTCAATTCAATTCAATTCAATTCAATTCTCTCTCTCTCTCTCTCTCTCTCTCTCTCTCTCTCTCTCTCTCTCTCTCTCTCTCTCTCTCTCTCTCTCTCTCTCTCTCTCTCTCTCTCTCTCTTTTTTAGGATTGGGATTGGGGTGATGTCCCTTGGATGTAGACAGGCACACCTAGAGCTGCCATGAATTTTGGTTAAAAAACCGATTAGGGCCTATATCCAGCACTATGCCCGTTGATGGATTTACCCATGACGCTGGAGGTGACCTTAAGTGTCCTGCTACAGAACAGTTACCTGACCTCCTGGAAAATCTGTGGAGAAGGAGACAACACCACTGTTGTAATCAGACTGAAGACCGGTTCTGACACTGTCAACATGGCGGGACAACCATCATCAGTCCCGCAGTGTTACCAAAAACAGCCTCCCAGTCAGGTGACAGGGACAGAAGAAGGATGGAGGAGAGAAGACAGGCTGAGCAGAGAAGACAGGCAGAAGAGGAGGAGAGGAGACAGGCAGAGGAGAGGAGACAGAATGCAAGGCAAGAAGATTTTAAGACCAGCGAAAATGAAAATTTCGATCATGAAAATTCACATTGTCTGTTTATGTGTATGCCTCCACCAAACTGCAGTGTTCGCACAGCAACATGCCCATGTCTCCAGACCACACTTTGTTGCATGGCCTGCGCTCTGCACATGAATTTCACCACATGGCCTCTGATGTCACCCTGGCTGAAACCACACAGGCGTTGATCATCAAAACAAAATGGACCTTGTGTGTGTGCCTTCAGTGGATACAGCGGGGATCAGTGACAGTGACGATGCACTACAGAAGGCTGAAGACTGGCTACAGAGTGAATATCATCAGAGACTATGTCAGTGAACTGACTGATAGATCTCTGCAGAGAAAACTGCGGAACCCATCAAGGAATCAGGACTTTCGTTGTGTGTTGGTTTCTGAAGACAGGCCCTCTACAGTGAATTGTGAAAGTGATGACGTGATATTCCAGTTTGACTGGACAGCTAAAAGTGACGTGTCTACCGATATCTTTTGGTTGGCCAAAAGGGACACTAAATGCATGAACTAGAAAGAACGGGAAATCTACACCAGACTGAAGCTGTGGACACCTGCTGACCGCAAGAAGATCAAAGACGGGATCAGTGCAGGACTGTACGACTTACACATGGTTATGGATGTAGTCAGATTCATTCTTGGATAAACAGGACTGGTTACTTTTTGACCATGTGTGGAGTGTATAAGTCTGCATCATCTGAAGATCTTCCGGACACGTCCAGTCACCAAACAGCAGTGTAACTACGCTGCCAATGCCGCTCTGTGGAGTTCCTTTGTCCCTGCTTCGACATCCGTTAGCCAGTTATTACCAGTGACATTCACACACATGTGTAACCATGTATAAACGCTACCGCGGTTTGGTTACCAATTGCGAAGACTCATCGATAATGTACAGTTTCGGTTTGTGAATGGGTTGAAAAGCCTAACACAATAAATCTTTTTCGTTGTCATTGTCATTGTCTCTCTTGCTCTTGGTATTTGGATCATTGTTATTGTTGTTTAGTTAGAAGTTATCTTTTCATCTTGATGATATCCCTGAAAAGGGCAGGGACTGGATGTAAAAAAAGCATACGAGTGCTTATTCATTATCCTCGAATAAAAGATTTTGCCTTGCCTTGTCTCTCTCTCATTCATGCACACACACACACACACACACACACACACACACACACACACACACACACACACACACACACACACACACACACACACACACACACACACACACACGGGCACACACAAATAATTACCACAAAGAGTGAACATTACAATTGAAATAAGTTTTTTTTTAATGGGGGGGGGGGGGGGGGGGGGGGGAGGGGTTTTAGGGCGATGAAATTTTTCTGAGAATGAAATCATCAATTAGTGGCAGCTGAAGACAGGAGACATGGTGGAGGTGTATTATGATGATGACTTCCACATTGGTTCTCTTCAGCAAGTGAAGGACTCCAACACTGCCCTCATCAGCTTCATGAAGAAATGTGTTTTATCAAACAACACATATGTCTGGCCCACATCTCAGCTCCATGAAGAAGTTCATTTTTGATATGTCTTTGAGACAGGTTTCCAGATGGAAACTAAATATGGCAGAATCTGTAAAGTGGCAGATGACATTAATCTGGACCTGAAATACAAGGCATACAAGAACCATTTTTGTATTTAAATTCAGTGCTTTTCCTGCCTGGTCACTTTGGTGTGGTCCTTCCTTTACAGGTATCTATTTATTTGAAAGTGTTGTATTGCTGTACCACAGCTATGATAGGAGGATATTGTTCTTTGCAGATATAATCTCAAGAAATGTGTGGTTCACATTCTGTTGTTGCGGGTTGTTTTTTTTTAATCAGAAATCTTTCTTATGTGTCCCTATTCTTTTGTCATTAATGTTTGGGATGCATGTTTAGTACTTGAATCACATACAAAATTTCTAGAAAATTCATAGAGAAATGTGGAAGTTATGTTTATTTTAGGTTGGTACGGCACAGTATATCTGCTTATTCTGTCAATCAAATTAGGATTTTATCAGTTTTGAAATTCTTCTGCATTAAATCAGAGTCTTTTGTTTATAATTTAAATGTAGCTGTATGATTGCTTGATCCATGTACAAAATTTCATGTAAATCCATCAAGAAATGAGGAAGTTACGTACATTTTAGTTTGGTACGGTAGAGTAGACCCGCTTTTTCCATAGTCCAAATTGGGCTTTTTGTCATTTTTGGAGTTGCATAACTCCTACTGTTACTATCTTACATTGACAAAAAAATCACTTTTTTTTTTATTAAGATATAGATATTCAGAATATATGAGTTTAAAATAATTCTCTGGTCTTATTTTTGTGCTACAAGATGGCAAAAATGGCTGATTATGCAATTTTGAACATTAACAAAATGGTTTTTTTGTCAAATTCATTGCCTTGCTGTGCCATTGATTGAACAGATTGATGCTTAATCTTGTTTGTGTGCATAATGTATGTTGTAGAAAACCAAAATCTATGATTACAATATGTTTACTATGATTTACTAGAAAGTTATGTCATGGCAAACATGCTCCATTTCTCAATCAGAATGACTGAACGAAAAATGCTGTTTTGGAAATGCGATATCTCTGGAACCAAACAAGCTAGAGCCTTACTTCTTTGTTATTCTTGTATTTTCTAGGTTTTTTTTAAGAAAAACAATGGTTTTAAACATTTATCCCGATGAATTTTTTGGCTGCCTGCCGGTACCTATTAATAGTGGAGCAAGCTGACAGCTGACACTGTTGGCCTTTAGAACTCTTGTCTTGATCTCTCTGTTGAGATAACCATCTTTTGTTTATATACTCCCTTGGTACTTGAACTTGCTGACTTGTTTCAGCACTGTCCCACTGATGTTGATGTTGAGATGGCCAGGTGTTCTACTGACCTTCATTGTCTCGGTGTTGCTGGTGCTGATTTTCATACCGAAGTTCTCACACTGTGTGTTCAGGCTGTTTGTGTGCTCCTGGAGATTTTCCTTTTTTTCATGTGCGAGGCTTTGGTCATCTGTGAACAGCATCTCATTCAAGTTTTCAGGGTTGGGGTTTGCTTCCCTTGTGATTTTGCCCATATATACAATGAATAGTGGTGGTTATAGAACACACCCTTGCCTCACTCCTGATGATACTTCAAACCATTCCGTGAGTCTGTCTTGGGTGCGTATTGCACTCATGCTGTTGGTATAGATGGCTTTGATATTGTCTAGAAGTTGCCCTCTAACGACATACTCTTCTAACATTTCCCACAGCTTGTTTCTGTTTACTCTGTCAAAGACCTTTTCTTGATCCATGAACATGAGGTTCAGTATTTTATTGTATTCAATTGATTTTTCACTTGGTTGTCTGAGAGCGAAGATACTGTCAGTGCACCCTCTTCCTTTTCTGAAACCCATCTGCCCTTCACTCAGTAGAGGTTCTACCTTGTACCTTGTATGCTGTTCAAGGATCTTTGCGTACACCTTGCCTGTGTGGCTCAGAAGGGATATACCTTGGTATGTGTTGCAGTCTTTTATACTGCCCTTCTTTTTCCAAATTGGTAGCACAACTGCATGCTGCCAGTCTTCTGGGACTTTCCTCTGTGTTCATGCTCTCTGGAATATTGTGGTCAGCGAAGTTGTTCCTGTTTCTCCACATGCCAGGATAGCTTTGGCTGTAGAGCCATCAATTCCTGCTGCTTTGTTCTTTGGGCTTATCTTCAATGCCTACTGGTACAGCAGAGGTACTCTGATCTCAGGATGTTTGGCTCTTTGTGTTCTGGATATCTTGGGTCAAACTGGTTCTATGTGTTTCCCCGGCTGCTTGGGTTGAGGAGTTCCTTAAAGTATTCCTGCCATCTCTTCTTAATGCTGTCTACATCACTAATAAGGTTGCTATCTCTGTCATTGACTACTGTTGTTGGACTGTATGGCTTGTCTCTTAATCTCATTGCTTTGATGCTTTTGTAAAAACGTCTTGTTGAGAGCTTGCACAGTTCACTAAGTGTCTCTCCACATGTCTTCCATGACTGTTTTTGGCCATTCTGACTGTCCTCTAGCTGTGTCTTCTTGCCAGCCTATATTTCACATTGTCCTCCTCTAGCTTGGATTTCACCCACACCTTGTACAACTTTTTCTTTTCTTTGATGGCCTCCTTTACTGTGTCATTCCACCAGGCTGTCTGCTTTACCTGCCCTTTTTCCTGTCTTCTTTGTGCTGCAGATTTTACTGAGTGTATCTGTCAGTGTGTTCTTGAAGACTGACCATGTTTCTTCTGCTCTCATGTCTGTGTTGTCTACTTCTTCTAAAGCCTTCTAAATCCCAACCCCATGTCCATGTTGTGGAAGGTGGAAACAGGCAAAGCTGGCTAACGGGGCTCTAGTAAAGCAGTGACAGGCCTAGCAAGCCAGCAGTGCATTACTTACTGCTCAAAAAACTAAAAGGAGAAAGCAATGGATGGATCATAATGGGAAACAAACTGGAAACTGAAAAGGACAACGAGAAAGAACAAGCACCTGGAATGTATGTGGAATCAGAGACAAAGAACCAGAAATCATTGATTTCAAGAAAAAGTGGAGAATAACAATGATGGGAATTTCAGACTGTAGGCTAAAGGAAACGGGGACCAAACAGATTCATGAGGATTATTTACTGATCTGGAGGGGTGTGGACATGACAACAAGGGCATCACATGGCATAGGTTTTTTATTACACCCAGACACAGCAAAGAACGTGCTGGAAACAGAGTTTATCTCAGAAAGGATAATAAAAATTCAAGTAAGAGGAGAACAGGAGACCAGAACTTTCATCCAGGCTTATGCACCTTGTAAGGACTCCTACACTAAAGAACAGAAAGAGGAATTCTTTGAGAGGATGGCAGGTACCATCAACACGGTCCCAGACACAGAAAAAAACTTATTGTCATGGGAGATTTCAATGGAAGAGTAGGCAAAAAAAGAGCACCATGGGAACAGCACTTGGGCCCACACAGTGACATCAATACAAAGTTCAAACTGTCTGTTTATCCTAGAGGCAAATAAATCCACTCAAGGTTTGGCTTGCAAATAAAGTGATCCAGGCTTGAGATTGTACACAAATTTAGGGGCACTCTCAATATTCTCAGGGTTGAGCTTCTTTTCAGCATTAAGGTTTATTTTTCTGGATTCTGTATCAGCTGCCACATTGTCTGTCCCTGGTATGAATGCTTCTGAAAGGCATCTGTTCTTGAAAATATACCATTCCCATATAGTGGAAGTGATGTCATTGGATGATGGTGATTGACTAGTGCCAAAGTGATTGTTACAAGCAACAGCTGTAGTGGTGTTGTTTGTCAAAACTCAAATTGCTTTACCTGCTATGTCTTTCTGAAAACACTGCAAAGCAAAAAGGATTGCTTTAAGTTCCAGATAATTGATATTGTAGCCTACTTCAACAAGAGTCCAAGCACCACCAGAGTGGTGGACCTGGAATGATCATCCCCAGCCTTCTTTACTGGCATCTGATGTAATGGTCACTTCAGGCTCCAGATTGTACACATATTTAGGGGCACTCTCAATATTTTCAATCCACCACATCAACTCCTTTCTTGCTGGGGAAGAAAGACTCCTGAGGTCATCAAAATTTCCCCTACTATGCTTAAGTGGAAGCTTTTTGTCATCTCCTAAGTGATGATTATACAAAGATCTATATCTTACAGCTGTAAACCTGGCAACCATCATGCTTACTACCTTAGCTACTTCCCTGATAGGTATTTGTTCTTTCTTCAGCAGCAGTAAGCTACCTAGTTTTAATTTTTCTTTCTGATTTTTTGTTAGAACAGCAGACAGATTCTTTGAATCAAATATAACTCTAAGGTATTAAATAGTTTCAGATAGACTGAGCACTGATTTCTCTCCGTGTATTATAAAACTTAATGAACCAAACCGTCTAACAGTCTCCATAACATTACGTATGCAGTCCACCTCATTTCTTCCTGTCAACAGAGCATCATCAAGATAAGAGGATGAAACATGACCTTTCTCCATCAACCAAGCAAAGACTGATTTTAACATTTCTGTGAATTTTCTTGGTGCCATAACTATACCATTTGGCAGACAATTGAACTTCAACAATTAATTTTTCCAGCTGAACCTGAGCAGTTTTCTGTGTTCCGGCCATATGGAAACATAGTAGTTAGCATCTTTTAAATCTATTGATGCCATGAAACAATCTTTTGTAACAAACTTGAGGGCAGACTGTAAAGTATCCATCTTGAAATGGTGGTAAGTGATTTTTTTTTTATTCAACTGTTTTAAATTCAATTATTTACCTAGGCTTTGCGCTCTAAAGACTAGAATGCAACTCCATAGTCTTCCAAGACTGATGGGTGCCTACTACTAAATTCAAGATCATTTTGTGTGTGCCATCCTTCTTAGCACGAGTAAAGATAGGTGATAAATATTGACCCTCCTCAAACACACACTTGGAAATAACATCTTTTGGCCTAACTTTTCAGTCTCCTTATCAATGGCACCCATTTCTGTATTTGTTAAGCTTGGTTGACGTGGGAAACTCTGTGTCAAACCATCAAGTTCACAGTCAAGTTCTATTCTTGCCCCCTTGATTAACTGAAGAATCTCAGGGTCAGAAGTAAAAGATTTCCACTGACCAAAAAAGAATTGTAGTCTGCCAGCAGTAAATAGACTTGTCTCTGTTTTCAATTTATCAAGCAATTTATGGAGTGAAATATAAAACTGACTCACCTCGTTCTCCATCAGTGACTGAGACTGACAATGAACTATGCTAAGAGTTTGTTTCACTTCACATTTATGGCCTCAAATTGCTTCTGTTCCACTGGTTGTTGTTCCTCTTCCCTAAAAAAGAGGACCTGCCACAAAACTATTTTGGGTGTTGATCATTGTAATGCCTAGCCCCACTTGGCCCAGAAATACTTGCTCCCAAATGATCCCATTCTGTTGCCTCTTTGAGAGAGGCAGACAAATTGTCTCCAGAGAGTTTATCGGTAGGTAGGCCTCCGAGTAACAGGAGTATTCACTACAAATTCCCACAGTGATAGTTGGGTTTAGGCATGGTTTTATTGCCGACCACCTCTATAGCGGGAGGTCTTGAGAGGCGTGTGTGACCTAACAGGGCTCAGAGTCAGTGGGTCTTGGGTTTTCTTTATGCTGCACCTTGCAAATTGCATCCACCTGGTAAAAGGAAGAGGGGCAGGCCGTTAGGTACATGGAGGAGAACTATAGAAGAAGAAATGAAAATAATGGGCAAAACATGGAATGAAATCAGCTGGCTTGCCCAAGACAGAGATGGCTGGAGGAGACTTGTTGGTGCCTTTTGCTCCACCCAGAGCGAGGAGGATTAAGTTAAGTTGCAAATTGCATGCATAGCTTTTGTGACAGCACTTGTAGCATGCATGACCAGATGCTGTTATGTGTGTGTCAACTGGGGATTACTCTTCCTGGTGTTTTTTGGCATCGCTTTCCATACCTCACCATCTACTGTTGGCACACACAGTTTTTCACAAAATGCTGGCTGCAAGTGTTTTTCTGACAGCTTTTTTACTTTCTTGTCTGTCAATTTCTTGGAGAAACACTTGTTGACCAATTTAGCAATTGACACTGACATCGGGTTTGTTGTCTAATTCTTTGATCAGTTCATCCCCATTGTCAAAAATCACAGAGAAAATGTTGTCACTGTCTGTTTTGTCCTTGATATCGAAATCGTACTTGGAACTATCATTGGACAAAACATCCTGTTTATGCTTTTTAACTTGTTTTTTCTCTCCAGTACAAACTTTCTTTTCTTTTGGCTTAATGTTCTTAATGGCCATGGAAACTTGAGATGATAGATTGAACATCATCTTGTGGAGTTTGGCGTCTTGGTTTTGGAAGCAGTGTTCCAATTTGGCATCAAGGCTTTCCAGCTCTGATGGTGATGGTCTAACTTTGCCACTTAGGCCAACTTCTTTCCGACCTTCTGACATACTGAAATGTCTCGTATAAATGACCGCACAGAGGCACAGTTTATTTTCTCAGTGTAAGCGACCTTTGTTGCCAACTAAGGGCAACACAGGCAATAGAAATCTAATTTCTCACAGCGGCAAACTCCACAACCAGCAGAAAACCTCAAAGCCAAGTTCACTTAAAGACAAACTGGATAAAAGAAAGTGATTTTACCTTGCTCAATGCTTGGAACAGTGCACACACATATCAAAAACAAACAATTACAAATTAAGTATATAGACTTATAACAAATTGTGACGCTCCACCACATAAGGAGTCGCATTGCACCAGAGGTCAATTTTTAGTTATTAACAAGTTATTAATCTGCAATAAAAAGGCTATTCAATACAAAAAAAAGATTGAAAGTCAGACAATTCTGTGCAAAGTTATTACAAATTGAAATGATAGACTGCAGGATGTGACAAAATGAGAAACAGGCAAGTTTATTTTAGTAACAAGTTGTCGGAATAATGGCTTGGGTATTTTCAAAACACAATCAAAAGCAAAAGGAATACAAATTATGCCTTGATACTTCATTACAAGGTAGAATAACGGATATAGTTTAACGAAGGATCAAAATCTCAAAATTGACAATTTGACCCCCACCTGCCTTTAATGGCTCCTAGCCCAGAATTGGGTAATGTGTTAAGCGACTCATTTCCTGGTGGAGCGTCACAATTGATATATCACGGACACTCCCACTCCTCAGAATTTTGACTCACTGTGTGTGCCACTGATGCCACTGATTCCCTTAGCATGCGCTCCACTGCTGCATCTTGTCTGATTTCTCTTTATGAGAAGATGAGAAATGATTATATTATTGTACCATGTGTCTGCAATGTTAGTAAGAGCTGTGTGGCATAAATAATTTTTCCTGAATTTTGACTGGTTATCAATTAAAAGATTATACTGTTCTAAATCTTGGCTAAGATGTTTGTGTACAAGTTCTTCAAGAGGTTTTGATATAATTGATAATACTGATATTGACCTATAGTTACTTGGTTTTTAAAAGTCACCAGACTTATAGAAAGGAATGATTTTGGCCAGTTTGAATTGTGATGGGAAGCAGCACATTGCAATTCACAAGTGATAGATATAAGTGAGTGTTTCAGTTTTAATTGGAGCTGCAATTTTGATAATTTTTCAACAAGACCATCTGGACCATAACTACTATGTTTTAAGCATTAGAGGGCCTGATAAAATTCTGCTATGCTCAATAGCCGTGTTTTCATGATTTAGTTGATATATTTGGTTCCACAAAATGTGTTTAGTTTTTTAAAGGAATTTTGTTCAGGATTAGTTGTTTTATTGGTGAATCTGTTGAGGTGGTAAAATAGTTATTTAAGTAATCAGGAGAAATATTCTGACTAGTGGAAAGTTATGGTGATTTATTGGTGATGTAACACCTCTCACAAAAAGGTACTTTTTGTGTTTGGTAGTACTAAGCATAAATGTAACTACTGCAGTTATTTCCCTTATACTGCAAAAGTAATTGCCTTATTGAGTTAACTTTTTTGTTTGTGAGAGTGATCTCTCCTTGAAATCATGTCCCTTGGCATTTTCCTGTCAAGACTCATTTTCTGCTTGAAGCTAGTGAGGAAGAGGCCATGTGCCTGGGGACTCTCTGAGTCTGATATTCCCCTTTAAGGTTGGTTTCATTTTGTTAACTTTGGTTTTGGTTAAACTATCTTTTTAAAGCCAATTTCAGTTAAGCCTAATTCAGAAAAAAAATTGGAAGTTTAGGAGACCCATATGGTTAATTTCACTTAAGAGGTTTTTAGCCTGTGAATTTACAGTGAGCTCTAAGTAATTGCTCTGAACAAAGAAAACATGTGGCAAATTTTAAGCACAGTTATGATTTTTGTTGTACGTTTAATTTTTGGTAAAATATTGTTCAGCTAGTAAAATGCTGGAAATATTCTAGTGTGGCTTTCACTCACTCACTCACTCAGTCCCATGTCCCTAAGGACGTAGGGGGGACATGAGAGAAGACGCGACAGAGATCTTTTTCCATGCTTCACGATCCTGTGTGGCTAGTAGGAGGTGTTGCAAGGGTTGGGCGGTCCAGTCTTTGATGTTGTCAACCCATGATTTCTTTTGGCGGCCTCTTCTTCTCTTGCCCTCGACTGTTCCTTGCAAGATGGTTTTTGCTAGGGTGTTGTGTCTTGTGGTGTGACCAAACCACATCAGCTTTCTCCTCTTTATGGTGGAGAGCAAAGGCTCTTGGGGGCCCACACGCTTTTTGATTTCTTCTTTCACATATTTATTGGTCTTGTGTTCTTTGTATGATATTTTGAGGAGTCTTCTGTGGCACTTGTTCTCGAATGCTTGGATTCTCCTCTCTAACTCTGCTGTCAGAGTCCATGATTCACAGCCATATAGGAGGATAGATATCACAAGGGATTTGTACAGGTAGTATTTGGTGCAGAAGCTGATGTTGTTGCTTCTGATGATCCTCTCAAGTCTGACTAGAGCAGATGTTGCTGTTGCAATGTGAGCTTTCACTTCATTGTTTGATGTGCCATCTTTGTTAGGATGGAGCCTAAGTATTTGAATTGGCTCACCTCTTCCAGTATTTCTCCATTCATGTGTAGCTTTACACTACAGATATATGGATGTGAAGACCTACTTGGCTTTTGTGATGATTTTATCACTAAGAATTGTGACATTTGTGATAAATTATTTAGCAACTCTAAAACAGGTGCAATGACACTGGAATGTCATTGGGGACTTTGATCTAAAATAAGTTAAAGTCTGTTTTATTAATGTTTGCACCGTTTCATAGGATGGACCCTCGTCTATTCTAAACTGAATGAAATATGTGTGAGACTATTTATCAAAATTATGTAATAATTTTAGTGGTTGTGTTACATTGTTTTGAGAATGTTTAGTTTTCATGAGAATTGGGAACTGGACAGAGTGAGAGTGTGTTTTGGTAATTGAGCTTAGTGTTGTAAACCTTATCTCAGTGTTTGATGATTGATGAGTAAGCATTTCTAATATGCTGTCTGTTAGTTGTTTTGGTGATTTACACCCCGACCTGTATTTGAATTCAAGAAGAGTTCAAATAGTTTTTACATTTTATTCCAGGAACATCACTGCTTTCCCATCTTCCCCGTAATAGCACTTACAAAAGAGTGCTCAAAGCAGTTTTCATATATTCTACCTTATGTGTATCAGACTATGCAAAACTTGAGGTTCTCCCATTAAAAGATATGCTTACCCTAAATAAAGGACAATTTTATGCCCAAAATTATGACAGGTCATGCGCCACATACTCTACTCTAACTTTTGTATGACCTCCCAAGATCCTTCCAAAATTATGGTACCAATCCCTAGAATTGACTTCTTTAATCAAGCCTCACATACTCAGGTAGCCTACTCTGGAGCATGCTGCCAACATGCATAAAAGCATCCCAAAGTAAAGATGCTTTCAAGAAAGCTGTTTATACCCACTTCAAATGCACTAATTGATGATGTATGCTAACATAACAGTACTGTTGCTACATGTTCATCAAAAAAAAATCTTTTCAAGCAATGGTCACAATATCTAACCTGATCATGATGATTTAATCAAAACGCAGAAGAGCTATTGTAGATTCTGTTGAATTTGTCATTGTTGATTTTATATGTTTCAGTATACTCTCTCTCTCTCTCTCTCTCTCTCTCTCTCTCTCTCTCTCTCTCTCTCTCTCTCTCTCTCTCTCTCTCTCTCTCTCCTCACTTTCTCTCTCTCTCTCTCTCTCTCTCTCTCTCTCTCTCTCTCTCTCTCTCTCTCTCTCTCTCTCTCTCTCTCTCTCTCTCCTCTACTTTCTCTCTCTCTCTCTCTCTCTCTCTCTCTCTCCTCTCTCTCTCTCTCTCTCTCTCTCTCTCTCTCTCTCTCTCTCTCTCTCTCTCTCTCTCTCTCTCTCTCTCAATGCATTCATGATAACACTGACAACACTGACCAGAAGCCAGCCCCAACCTCAGCCCCAGCTGATCGAACTCTACCTTCACCACAAGACACAGTCAACACTGTCAAAATCAGCAACCAAACAGACTGTCAAACAAACCTCCAACACCACCGAAGAAATCAACAACCAAGCAACAGTCAACACTGTCATCACCATCAAATACAACAACCAAACAGACTCTGACCAACAAACTTCCAACATCCCAGAGGACAATGACATAAACCCAAATGTATGGACAAAAGTCTCTCTCAAAAAAAGAAAAAAAGACACAAAACTCCAAACACACACTTCTGAAGCACAGCAAACTACTACCAACAGCACTCTCACACCAGCCAACAACTAGTAGAACAAAAAGTACATTCCAGCACAACTAATATCATCTTAGGTGACTCAGTAACACGACACATCAAATCTGATAATCTATTCTACAAAGGCAAAACACAAAACATCAATATCTCAGGTCTCACAATCGATGACCTTATTCATTGGCTTCATCACATCCCCAACAACAAAGAAGTACAGCACATCATTTTTCACACAGAAATCAACACATGCAAATACACAGCTATCACAGAAAGTAAATGGACACAACTCACAAATATCAAACACGAATTTCCCCGAGCCAGCCTGCTGGCAACGTCCATCATCCCCCCAATAGGACAGCACCCCCTAAAGAAAACAGTTAACATTTCCAACATATCCCTAGCCAAAGTGTGTGCTGCAGAAAACATCCCACTTGCAGACTACACTACCATATATATAACCTCCAGTGGGCCCCACGCAAAGATCTGTATTCTGACCCTCATCATCCCAGCCCCAAAGGTGCAGACAGGTTAACATACAGCCTCAAATATGCCGACCCCGACATCAACGACAGCCACTAGTGTTCCTGGATACCCTTTCTCAACGCAGATGTCTGGACGCCATCCCACCCCCCAACCCCAGAAGGACAATGTCTGGGCCAACAGACAATCCCTCCGACAACTACATTCAGTGATGACCCTGCGTTCTCCCCACCACATGCCCCCACCCTACCCAGCAATGCCCTCTACCAGACCTCACCCAGCTCCGGCTTCCCTAACAAATCTTCCTTACCACCAGCCCAACATAGCATACACCATAGAAACTCTGGTGTGATAATGTCACACTCTACCAACACTACAATAATGAATAAGTGTGTGCACGTATGTTTGAGTATATATGAATGCATGTGTGGACATGCATACGCATAGGTGTGATATGTTTATGCATATGTACAATAATATATACGTGTATGGGTGTGTTTTATATATATATATATATATATATATATATATATATATATATATATATATAATATATATATATATATATATATATATATATATATATATATATATAATAATATATATATATATAATATATATATATATATATATATATACACGTGTGTGTGTGTGTGTGTGTGTGTGTGTGTGTGTGTGTGTGTGTGTGTGTGTGTGTGTGTGTGTGTGTGAGCAAGATGGTAGTATATTTGTGCACATGTGTATAAGTGTATGATCACAACTCGACCTTCAACTATAAGTTGATAAAAATAATGAAACAAGATTGTGAAGACCATACTTATGCTCTGCAACCCATGGTCTTGAATTATCAACTTGTGACAGAGTGGAACTATAGATATATAGGCCTATACCAGTTTTTCTGTGCTCCAGGCACGCCCACCCAACCCAGTGCTCCCATTGTGTAGCAAACTGTGACTGGTCATTGCCAGACCATACTTAAACTGAAATGACTGTGACTGACTCTTCTGGATCTTTATATATATATATATATATATATATATATATATATATAGATAGATAGATAGATAGATAGATAGATAGATAGATAGATAGATAGATATACCGTAAAATCCCTAGCATAGCCCCCCCCCCCCCCCCCTGTGCACTGATTTAGGGCAAAATTGGGGGATGGGCGTTTGCTAGGGATAGACCCCTTTGCACAAAATAATTTTTTGCTTAACCCTGTAATTGAGTGAATCCCTCATCCACTCCACCCAGCAAGCTCTGATGGAGTCCTTAAAAGGCTTGGCAAGAGCCACATCCACTGGCTGTGCCAAAGGGGTGCAGCCTGCAGGAACGAACACGGTGTCCACTTGCTGCGCTTGGAGTGTGTCCCTGACTTCCTGAGTCCTATGGACACTGTAACAGTCCAGAAGCAGGAGACGGCGTTCGTCGGATGGCCCAAGGACACACTGAATCCAGGCAATGATGGTGTCTCTGGTCATCCAGCCATTGGCTGTCGCACATACACGAACATTGTCTGGCACTCTCGGCTGCAAAAAACCCACCCCGGGTGGAATGTTCCCATTTCTCTCTGGCAAGATCACAAAAGCTGGCTATTTGGTTCCATCCGCTGCCGCCGTAAGTGCCACCGCGAAGCCTCGTTTTTCAGCCTGTGTACTCTTGATTCTAACTTGTTTGACACCTTTCTTGTTGTTGGTACGGGCTGGCATCATGTCAAATCGGACCATCGTCTGATCCATATTCATGATGTTGGACAGAGGATAACCATGGCGATGACGTAGTCGCAGAACGTTCTGTCGGAACTGAAGAAGTTGATCCTCAAAGTCTGCGGGGAACTTTTGGCTTGAACTGGTTCCCTGTCTACAAGACACAAAGTGGCGCTGTTTCCAGCAATTTAACCATTTTGAAAGATACAATGTAAGACTGTTGTTTCGGCATTTTGCAAAAATAGCACAGAGAGATTCAAGAACCAACTTAAAGACGTCAGTGGAAAAAGCATGACGTAATTTTAATTCACTTTGTTGGGGATGGGTCGAGTGAGGAGAAGGGACAAAGAATAAGAAAAAAGGAAAGAAACA
>CM060339.1:20358991-20388991 GCA_030674155.1 Stramonita haemastoma
TCTATCCTTCTGCTTGGTACATAAAAAGAAATTTGGATTTGGATTCTTCCATAAAAAAAGAAAAGGACAAAATCAGATATGGCAGTTCCAAAGATTTATAAAATATCTAGAAATTGCATGGTGGTAAAACATTAAGACATGTCCCCCAAATCAAACTATCTCATTTACAACAGCATGCCATTCTGCAAAGGCTTCCTGGTGTTTCGTGCTCTCTGCACACATTTCCAAATACGAACTATTTGCAAGTACTTGCTTTAGAATGAAATATTTCCCAACTTTATGTGTCTTTTTACTGGTGACCCTATATTTGGTCACAGGTGTCTTTTTACTGGAGAACCTATAACATTTTCTCCCCATTTTCCAGGCAAAATTTTGGGCTGGGTCACACACACACACACACACACACCGAGGCCCCGTGTGCGAACGCACGCAGAACATCTTGCGCGCACGTTAAATCCTGTTCCGCTTTTCGTAAGAGTAGGCCATCGTGTGCCGGTGGGAACAGATGACAATATTTACAAAACTGCATACACACGGGGACCGGATGAAAAAAAGCACATGATTGCTTATTATGTTATCCTCGATATAAAAGAATAAATAAATAAAATAAATAAATAAATAGATAAAAATAACACACACACACACACACACACACACACACACACACACACACACACACACCCCCCCAATATGGCAGGCTAAAATGTTTGGGGGGGGGGGGGGGAGGGTCATATAAGCCGGATAGAAGGGAGGAGCAAAGCCAGTTTGGAGGGGAAGGATAGAACATAGGTAGAGAGGGTTTGTTACTCTGGGTTTGGTTCTCTTTGCTATCAGAGGGGTTCGTGGGAGTGGTGGGGGAAGAATATAGGGATCCACTCCTGTCCATTGGGATGGACTTAAAATATTCAGCTAAGAGTTGGTTATTCAGGTAAGGGTGGAATGGAAAGAAATTTTTTTCTTGTGGGAAGGGAGGTGGGCTGATGATCTTTTCGGGAAGGTGGTGATGGGGGAAAAGAGCTTGTACAGTTGTAGGGGGAATTTTTTATGCTAGTTTGGGGTTTTTTGAAGTTGGAAGAGGAGGAAACTCTCCAGTATACTCCTGATTACCGACTTGTGAGTGCTGATGGGGGCAGCTAGTAGAATTTTGGGGGGAATGGATTGAAGTTTGGGATTTGTAGGGAGTCTCTGTTGACTCTTAGATATGTCATACTAGGGGAATTCTTTGGTAGGGAGGAGGGGGGAATGGGATGAGGGGTTTGGTGTAGGGATGTATGATTCTTTGGTCGTACATCACTGCTTTGATTGTCTCTTACAACACTATTTCTCTTCTGGGGTTAAGGAAGCAAATTGCGTGCTAATCGAGCTGTGCCTTTCTTTGAAGGATAGAAACCATCTCTATACAGTGCTAATCAGGGTGCTCCATTTGTTGTTTGAAAGACAGTTCCAGTGTCAATGCACTCTACTTTGCTATCTAGGGTGTCACACACTGATTGCAAATTCTTGTTGCTCAGACTTATGACAGCATTAAGGGCAATTCTGCCTTTAGCAGGTATTATGGTAGAGGCTCTGATTGTAGCCTTTGGGAAGGTGCAGTGGCACTGACTGAGCAGCTTCTGCCATGCGTCAGCGCTGATGCCATCCTTTGCTGATGCAGTATGGTGTGAACAGTCAATCCGACGTGTACAGTGACTTGCTGCATAGTCAGGTTTGGTGATTGCTGACGGAGCCAATCCGTCAGCTGGATAATTGCTAACTCCTGCATACACACTTATTGGAAAAGACTCTGTGGATGGCAAGAATGGGAAAGGTTTACCTCCTGGATGGCGGTGTCACCTAGCAAAATTGTAGTAGCATTTTTATTGAGTGCTACTTGTTTCAGAGGGTGAGCAGATGGAAGCTGCTCATGGTTTCTACGTTTTGGGTTGTTTTGTTTTTTTGCAGGGGTGGTGTTTCCACTACCAGTTTGCCAAGCTGGGGGGGGGGGGGGGGGGATTTGGACTGAACATGGGCAGTTTCTGGGATGGGGACATTTGTGGGATGGGAAGGAAGTTCACAAGATGAGTGGACATGTT
The DNA here is from genome assembly GCA_030674155.1 of Stramonita haemastoma. NCBI lineage: Eukaryota > Metazoa > Mollusca > Gastropoda > Neogastropoda > Muricidae > Stramonita > Stramonita haemastoma. The sequence continues at coordinate 20,361,064 of CM060339.1, forward strand.
TTGAATCAGACCTTTTGGGATGTGATAGGTTAGCTGGTTTTACCTGGGAGGGTTTATGTACTGATTACTTTTGAGTAGAGCATTGGAGGTGATTTATCTGAGTATGAAGAGAGTCTATTTCTATTTTTACATACTGTTTTGTTTGTTATATAATAGACCTCAAAGCAATAATCTCAGCTTTGAGAGCCTGTGTATCATGTTCCTATTTTGCCATAGACACACATTCATCATGACGACAAACTCAATCATTGCTGTCTGTCTGGCATGCAGTACTGGCTATGCTGTCAGGGGAAGAAAGCGAAACTTCACTAGACTGTTCCTCTCTTGCCTTACTGGGGGTGATGGAGTCTGAAGATACATGCACACTTTGTTTTCCTGGTTCTGAGGGGAGGAAGGAGGGGGGGGGGGACTGGAAAGTCGAGATCATCTACTTCTTTCTATGGGTCAGGCTGGCACAGTCCTTGTTTGTTGTTATTGTTAAATCCTTGTTCAATATTAAAATTAAGGTGGGGATCAAACTGTTTTTACATCGGAGGGTTTTGAGTTTGGGTACTCTGTTGCGTTTTTGAGACGGAAGAAGCTGAAAATATTTAGCAACCACATGTGTACCATCACTCACGATTTCTTTTGCTCTGTCTTTTGCACGACATTCATACAGATCATTTAGTTTCATTTGCGCACAAACCACATTTTTAAAACCATTTTTATTCAGTTTTATCATGTTGTATATCATGAAATCTGGTTTTTCACATACATGTAAAACAGCAAGCAAAATATTCACACAAAGCATAATGAAATATAATAAAATATAAGAGAAATTAGGAAAATCAGAAGAAGAGAGAAAAAAAAACCATACACACACATACTCACACAAATAAGTTAAAGTTAGAGCGAGAAGAAAGATGAGATAGCTAGACGGAGAAGACAAACAGATAGACAGAAGACACAGACAAAACATATCTACAGAGGTCGCAATATAGATAGTATGTTTTACATAGGTTAGTATAAAAAAAAATTTCTATGAAGGTTCTGTCATTTAACGTAAACCATGATCATAGTAAATAAAAGCATTCAACAGATATTCAAAGACCTAATTTTCATCACTAACCAAGGCCTTATATGGAGTCCATTCAAGAGCAAACATGTTATGGGTAAAAAAAAATTGTGCTATGTACTCCTCCATCAAATATCTTCCTTTCAACTGTTTGATGAACACCTGTAGTACAGGTCTACTTCTATTTAATTTACAATTATATATATATATATATATATATATATATATATATATATATATATATATATATATATATATATATATATATATATATATATATATATATATAGCCGCTGTAGTCTAGTGGTTAGGGCGTGTAATCTAAAGGTTGCGGGTTCGATCCCAGGTTTCGGCTATGGCGTTGTGCCCTTGGAAAAGGCACTTTACGGCTATTTTCTCACCCCACCCAGGTGTAAAAGGGGTACCAACCTTGTGTTGGGGGTTAACCCTGCGATAGAGGGCGGATAGCCTAGTGGTCAGAACATTGCGCTGGCAATTTGAAGACCCAGGTTCGAGTCCGGTCGAGGAAATTTTCTTCCTGGAGTTAACATCAGTGCTGACTCCACTCTCCCCAAAAGTCCTTCCGATGAGACTTTAAACCGAGGCCCCGTGTGCGAACGCACGCAGAACATCTTGCGCACACGTTAAATCCTGTTCCGCTTTTCGTAAGAATAGGCCATCGTGTGCCGGTGGGAACAGATGACAATATTTACAAAACTGCATACACACGGGGACCGGATGAAAAAAAACACATGATTGCTTATTCTGTTATCCTCGATATAAAAGAATAAATACATAAATAAATAGACTGGCGTCCTATCCAGGGGGGAGTCTATGACTCTCAGTCGCTTAACGCCACAGAAACCGGGATAGGCACCGGCCTGATGAGCCTTAAGGCTCGGCACACACACGCACGCACACACACACACACACACACACACACACACACACACACACACACACACACACACACACACACACACACACACACACACACACACACAGCCTTTAAGAGTTACATCTGAGCATAACATCAACCAACATTAATATGTGCTACTCTGATGTGCACAGGAAGGGAAGTAAGTTTTTCTTTCAGTCTGTTTCTAAATGGAGAGTATAATAATATTATGAACCCATCTCAGACTGCCACCTACACAATCAGTCACAGCTTCTATATTCTTTTCCTTTCAAAAAGCGGAAGAAGAAGAAGAAGAAGAATAGCAACAATAACAATAAAACAATAACAAGAACAATAACAACATCTTTGTCCCATCTTTGCCGGGAAAATGTTTTTGAACAAGTTTTGTGACATTTACAGAATAAGATAAAATCCCAGTTTCCTCAAATCAAATTATATTAACAGTAGTCGGAATATTGATAATCAGTACATAGATCCCTAGATCCAGTATTATTACTGCATATACAAGTAAACTTGTTCTTTCCCATCGCTGCAGAAAGGAGAACTGACCACAACTAAATCCAAAGACCATGCATCCTTAATATCGGTAGGGTCTGTGCTGTTTACTCTGCGTTCTCTCACAAGTTAGGTATGCACACACGCTTGCACATTATACACACATGCTTACCCACGCACGCACACACAGATACACGTATGTGTGCCACACACACCTACACAACTATTTACGCATTTTACCTTGGGGTACATAACCCCTTGATTGATTATTCTTTCCTTTCCTCCCCCCTCCCCTTTTTTCTTTCCTCCCTCCCCTCCCCCTTCCCTTCCAACCTCCCCCCTCCCTTTGCTGATTGCGACACACTGTTCCAGCCTGTGGCCTGTTCCAAAATATGACCACAGTCTATAACACAAGAGGACTAAACTAATAAACAACTTCAACAGCAACTGAAGTAGTGCAGCACTACTATTGCAATAGTAATCAAAAATCGGAAAATCAAAATTCGTCAAGTTGATAAATCTGGATTTTGCTATTGTTTACAAAGTACATACCTGTGCCAGCATGTTTACGTGTACTTCAATGTTCAGCCCGACACGAGCATTTTCCATTACATCTTTCCATTACATGTTATCCATTCTTCTCTGAAATGAACAACATTAGGATGCATTTCCATCCTTTCCGGGTTAAACCTGTCATGATTATCGTTATCAAATATTTTATTCAAGATACCCCGCCCCCTCCCCACCACCAAAGTCACCAACCAGCTACATTTCTCTAGAGAGTACTGTATTAATATCTTGAGACAAACTGCTTAGCAAGACAGAGAGAGAGAGAGCTCCAAAACATGTCTGACCTGCCCCGTGAGTGATGGTCAAGTGACAAACCACAATTTTGCTGCAACGTGTTATGACTTTAGTAAACTTTTGGTTTTGACATTCAGTGTTTTGTACCAACATATTAAAGAAAGCTGATAGCTATCAGCTTCATTATCAGACTGATGGGTTCCCTGATCATATCCATATTAATTTTTTGTATGCATGTGAAACATGGACCATAACAGCAGACATTGAAAGAAGGATACAGGCAATGGAAATGAGATGCTTTCGCAAACTCCTTGGCATTTCATACAGAGATCACATCACCAATGAAGAAGTGAAAACTAGAATAAAGAATGCCATTGATCTATGTGAAGAGCTTCTAACTACAGTGAAAAAAAGCAAGCTAAAATGGTACGGGCATGTCACAAGATTATATGGACTGGCCAAGACAGTCTATCAGGGAACAGTAAGGGGAGGGAGATAAAGAGACAGAGGAAACGATGGGAAGACAACATCAGAGAGTGGATAGGCCTTGGGTCAAACAACCTGCTATGGAGGGCAGGGCAGAGGACCGTGGGAAGTGGGGGAGGCTGGTTGTAGAATCTTCAGTTGTGTCCCCATGGTCCACAGACTACTGGACAGGTGAAGTGGCAGTGAAGAATAAAGAAAAATGATAGACTCAATAAAGCAACTACATGTGTAGAAGTTTTGCAAAACTTTCAGATATACTTGAAGACTCCTAGGCTCTTGAAGAAAAAAGATACAAGAATGATATTTCTTATTTAACATATCTGTATTAGCAGTAAAGTTTAATTTATCATCGGTGATAGTGCTTAAGTACTTGTATTCATGAATCTATTCGACTTTTATACCATCTATATAAAGATCTGGTATAGGCTCTAGGGGTTTGCGGAAGTCAATTAGCATTTCTTTAGCCTTTTTAAAAAAAAAAATTCAAGTCTATTTTCTTTTGCACCAGGATGACAACTTCACTTTTCTAGAATATATAACTTGAGAGTTGGATGGATCAACAAGAGCAGAATCATCAGAATATTTAACTAATGGTGTAATATCAGAACTGGTGCAGTCATTAGTATATAGAGTGAAAAGGATAGGGGACAGAAGAGTGCCTTAAGGGGAACCAGTCGATGTTGACTTTTCAGCTGTTATTGCTTTTATAAATTGGACACACTGTGTTTTATTCACCAGAAAGTTCATGATCCAAAGAATAAGATGTGGACAGACATTAAGTGAAAGTCAAAAATACTAAGAGATGGGGCTGAATGGTATGCAAACAAAAGAGCCAGGGATTTCCAGATGAGAGTAGGTATTGTGCCACAAGGTTAGAGTAGCATCACTTGTGCTCCTGTTTGCTTTGTATGCAAATTGGATAGGATCTAGTTTAGAGGAAGTGCACAGAAGAATGCCTTTAAGGATAATACGTTCAAACATTTCGTAACTGTTGGGGGAGAGCAACGGGTCTGTAATCATTTAAAGACTTTGAGTGGTTGTTTTTAGGAACAGGACAAATGGTTGATTTCTTCCAGAGACTGGTTACACTAGATGTTGTCAAAGATAAAGAAAATAGAACACTAAAAACATGAAACAACTGCTCAGCACATGCCTTCAACAATCGTCTTCAAACACCATCCACACCCTCAGCTTTTTTTTTTTTACATGTAGTCTCTCAAATGCAGATTTCACATCTTTAGCAATAACAGTAAAGTTATCAGTACATTGGTTAGTATCAAAGACTTGTTTTTGTAGATTAGATATAACTCTCTCTAGTTCGTGCCCAAGGTTGCCACGTTCAAAGTGGCAATAGAATGAATTAAGTTCATCTGAGAATTTTTGTTGTTCATTAGTTGTCATTGTCTGATTTGAAAAATTCCCACTAGTTCGTCATGTCAATGTTTTTAACCCCCTCCATGTATCTGCCATTTTACGCATTTGAAATTGTTGTTCTACTTTCTAATTGTATAATCTTCCCGAATTTCTTTTTGCAGTTTTTTCTGTACTGCTTTATAGGTCATTCTTTTGTCACTCCGAAAAGGCTTATTTCTTTTCATTAAGAACTGACTTTACTGATGTTGTCATCCAGGGTTTGTTGTTAGCGAATATCTTTATAGTTTTGGGGGGAACATTACAATTTTCACAAAAAAGAAATGTAAGCATACACAACATCAGTCACTTCATCTATACTTTCACTCCCATCAAGAAATACATTTCAGTCTGTACATTCAAAACAGCCTTTCAACTCTTCCATGCATGCCTTTGTCTATAAGTTTCACTCACTTTTTTTTTTTAATAACATGGTCTGTTTTCATTTTTGGTTTGTATGCGGGCATGAGGTATACAGTGTTATAATCTGATGTGCAGATGGGTGGAAGAGAAACAGATTTATATACATTTAAAATATTTCCAAAACATTTTTCAAGGATGTTTTGATGACGTGTAAAACAACTGACGTATTGTTTAAAAGCTGGTAAAACATGTTTTAAATCACGGTGGTTAAAATCGCCCGGCACAAAACACAGCGAATCATGAGCTTTTATCTGCAGTTCGTGCACTGTGTCGGCGATCTCCAAGGCAGCACGTGTTGGGCAGGCAGAGGGAAGGACATAGCACACAGTTATAAACACTTGATTAAACTCGCTTGGCAGGTATTTGGGATGCAACAACAATGATAAAAGCTCAAGATCCTTACTACACACTTGCTTCCTCATCTTGAAATTTGCCCTTGCACACCAACTTTTGTTCACATACAGACACACCCCACCACCTTGTTTTTCCCACTCTCTTCTTTCTCTCTGTCCATCCATATCGAACACCAAAACCACCCAAAGTTAAACACTACATGCATGCATATATGCAAGCATGTACAGACGCTTGTGTGCACGCAGCAAGCTGGTATGTATGTATGTATGTATGTATGTATGTATGTATGTATGTATGTGTGTGTGTGTGTGTGTGTGTGTGTGTGTGTGTGTGTGTGTGTGTGTGTATCCATGCATATATGTATGTATGTGAGGTCTTTGTGAACAAGGCTACCTGTGTCCTTTGGTGATTCACATGTACTGAGATCAACAGTGGTAGGGACATCTGTTGTGGGCGTGTCTATAGGAAGAATTGCAACAAAGAAGGCTTGAACCTGTCAGATTACCTCCAGTCCTGTAGCTATAAGATTCCAAGCATGTGCACACACGCGTGTGCACACACACACACACACACACACACACACACACACACCACACACACACACACACACACACACACACACACACACACACACGTGTGCACGCACAGAGAGAGAGAGAGAGAGAGAGAGAGAGAGAGAGAGAGAGAGAGAGAGAGAGAGAGAGAGAGAGAGAGAGAGAGAGAGAGAGATTTATTCTTTTATATCGAGGATAATGGAATAAACACTCTGGTGCTTTTTTACATCCAATCCCCGTGTATATGCAGTTTTGTAAATGTCATCTGTTCCCACCAGCACACGATGGCCTTCTCTTCCGAAAAGTGGAACAGGATTTAACGTGTGCGCAAGATGTTCTGAGTGCGTTCGCACAGGGGGCCTCGGTTTAAAGTCTCATCGGAAGGACTTTCGGGGGGAGTGGAGTCAGCACTGATGTTAACTCCAGGAGAAAAATCTCCTCGACCAGACTCAACCCTGGTCGTCAAATTTCCAGCGCAATGTTCGACCACTAGGCTATTTGAATAAGTCTATTCTTGAGATTGGGACACTTAGCTTTTCCATATTTCTGGAATGATTTATTGGGAATTTATCTTTCAAGGGTGTGGGGACATTTCCTGTCATTATCTTAAACATCATGATGCCTTTGTTATATTTTAGTCATTGGTGTAGGGGAAGAACATTTAACTGAGTATAGTCCACTTCTAGCAAGGTTTTCTTCAAAAGGACCATTTAAGACCATGTTTATACAGACTAAGTAACAGTTTCATGGTATTTGCACTGGCAGAATCCCACAGGGTTGCTGCATAGTCTATTGAGGATTGTATATAAGCTTGAAATAACAGTTTCCTTGAATGGAAGTCAAGAAAGTGTTTTATTTTAGTCAACTGGTAAAGTTTTTGGGACAAGTATTTGCTTAGAGGAGATATGTGGTAGAACCAGCTGAGATTTTCATCAATTGTCACTCCTAGAACTTTGTGGTGAGAGGTTTGTTCAGTTGATTCCTTTTTCATGTAATTGAAAACAGTTTATGTGATAAATTTGGTCGCTTTTGTCTGGAGGTGATAAGCGTGCATTTTGTTTTTGGGGGATAAATAAACATGTGGTTTTGTTCTGTCCATTTGACAAGTTTGTCAGCGCTTTTTTGTAATATGGTTGCAAGATAGTCAATGTTGTTATGGCTTGTATGTATGGTTGTGTAATTAACAAATAGTTCACATTTGGAATTGATATGTAGAGGAAGGTCATCTATGTATAATGAAAAGAGAATTGGTCCCAATATGGATCCCTGTGGTATTCCATAATGAATGGTTTTTAGCTTGAATGTTGATGTAGTTATTGAGACACACTGTTGCCTGTTTGTAAGATAGGAATCTAGTAGTCCTAGGGTTTTTGTAGAAATGTTATACAGTTCTAGCTTTTTAAGGAGAAGTTTGTGGTCAATTGTATCAAATGCTTTTTTGAAATCAACAAATAATACTCCACAAAATTTATTGTCATTAATGTTTGATAGCTAATTGTCAACAAGACTGGTTAGTGCTGTATGGCACACGTGCTTTTGTCTAAATCCAGACTGATTAGGATGAAGTAAGTTATTGGTTTCTATATAATGGACTGAGTGTTTATTCATATGTTTTTCCAGGGGTTTTGAAAGGATAGGTATAATAGAGATTGGTCTATAAGTTGAAGGATCTGAAGTATCACCAGACTTGTAGATGGGGATCACTTTAGCACATTTGAAGGCATTGGGGAAATAGTTCTTATCAAGGCAAAGGTTGTATATATATGTTAGGGTGTCTGTGATAACTGGAGCTGATAATTTTAATATTTTGCTGTCTATTCCATCAAGACGATGCATTCTTGATTGTTTGAGGTGAGTCAGATAGTCATAGACTTCTGAAATAGACATGAATGGTAAGTGAAGTTTTGAAGGTATAAGCTTCTCTTGGCAGTATTGTTTTAATTTATTGAGGTCATTGGATTCTGAGTTATCATTGCTAATTACGTTAGAAGAAACATTGATGAAGTGGTTGTTAAGTTTTTCAGCAGAGATGCCTTTGATTACATATGATTTGGAAGATGATTGATTGTTTGTTATTTGATTTATTGCTCGCCATACAGTCTTTGATTTTTGTTTGGAAGGTAGTAAGTCTTGAAAATATTTCTTTTTTCCATGCCATTTTTGTGAGATTATGGCATTTCTTAATTTTTTTGACTCCTCATAATACTTGTGTACTTTTAGAAAATCTCTAAGATAACATGCTTCCTCTAGTTCCTTTGTGAGCCAAGGCAGTTTGGGGACGTGTTTGATCCTAATGGTTTTTAGTGGGGCATATTTGTTTTAGATTTCAGTGAATGTCTTTAACCAGAACTCAATAGCTAAGTCTGGATCAGTAATGTTGAATGTTTCTGAGAGGATGGAGTTACATAGTTCTAGGAGAAAAAGCTGTTCATTAAACTTTGCCAAAGAATGATAGGTTATAGTTTTATGGCCAGGTTTGGGAATTTTTGTTCCTTTTTTTGACCATGTAGCACAGACTAGGTGGTGATTGCTGCGGTTATGGACAGGGACACATAGTTCTATGATGTTTTCAGGGTTTGATACATAGATATGGTCAATTATTGTGCTTGAATTTGATGTGACTCTTGTGAGAGATTTTACTAATTGGTGAAGATTGAATGACTTCATAACTTGGGTCCATTGATTATGTACTTTAGTTAGGTCAATATTGAAGTCACCCAGTAAGATTAGTTCCTGAGATTCAAGTAGGACTTCATTCATCATGGAGTCAAATTTGTCTGTCCAATTTGTTCTTTCTGTTGGGGTCCTATAACAGAATCCCATTACAACAGGCCGTGTACCTTTCACTGAAACTTCAGTCCAGGTAGATTCTATTTCATGACGTTCTAGATCAGGGAGACGTTTGAATGTTACAGATTCACTAATATAGATTAAGATACCTGTTTCTTTTGGGTTATGTGGATCTTTTCGCAAGATTTTATAACCTGGTATGTGTATGTCTGTATCCATTATATGTTCTGAGAGCCTAGACTCAGAAAGCCCTAGTATGTGAAATGGTTTACCTTGATTTGTGATGAGTGTTGATATATCATCGATTTTGTTAATTGCATAGTTTACATTAAGGTGGCAAATTTGTAAGCCATCCTTGGGGGCCAGGTATTGTGTCTTGAATGCATCTGTTATAGGTACTTTTGTGAGAATTTAATATTGTGTTGCAAAATTTGCCTTATTTGGTGAATGGGGAAAATGAAAAATATATTGAAAGTTTACTAATAAGGGGGGAAGTGTAAGCACTTACTTTGAGGTAGGGGATGAAATGAATTAAGGAGTAGAATCAAAATCACTTTACATATAACACATAACAATGTAATAACTCTGTCAAGATAACTGTCAGCATTCTTCAGAAAAACAAATGAAATGAATTTAGGAGTAGGATCAAAATCACTTTACAAATAATACACAATAATATTATAACTCAGTCAAAATAACGGTCAGTCTTCTTCAGTAAAACAAATGAAATGTGGTACAGATACTTATAGAAAAAAGGAGATGTTTTGAAAGTGACCCAATTAGCATAAGAAAAGAGAGAAAAAAAACCCATCAAAAACATAAAATGATCAGGCAGAACAAAGCTAAAAAAAAAAAAAACCAACAACAAAAAAAACCAACAACAATTAAGGCAATACTATGCTAAGCAACTCCTGTAAACAACAATGCAACAGAAGTGAGAATAATAAAAGTGTATGTTGATGCACAGTCGGCATAATTCCTGGGAAACAAAATGTCCACACACAATCAGCAAGAACCAGAAGATTTAGTCACAGTCTTTTCAGTTTAAGTATGGTCTGGCAATGACCAGTCACAGTTTGCTATACAATGGGAGTACTGGGTTGGGTGGGCATATCTGGAGCACAGCAAAACTGGTATATCTATAGTTCCACTCTGTCACAAGTTGACAATTCAAGACCGTGGGTTGCAGAGCACAAGAATCAGTCTTCACAATCTTGTTTCATTATGTTTATCAACTTATAGTTGAAGGGTGAGTTGTGCTCACACAATTAAAGAGAGAGAGAGAGAGAGAGAGAGAGAGAGAGAGAGAGAGAGAGAGAGAGAGAGAGAGAGAGAGTTCAGACTTCAGACTTCAAATAATTTAATGTTCATAAGTCTTCAGACTCCTAACATTTTGCACTCTAACTCATGCAATTTCCAGCGGTGTACAGATTGCCTGGATTCTGAAAAAGAAACCACAAAGAGTAAACATGATTGTACACATCGGCATACAAAATATGAATAATAATGTATTGAGTGATACAAATTAAGATATCATGATCGCTTGTGCATGTCTCGCTCAAATTTTTTGACACACTCATAGTTGATCTTGTACGCATGCACCCCCCCCCCCCACATGTGCACCCATGCAGTTCGTGCGCGTGCTCAAACGCACACACACACACACGCACGTAGGCACACACGCACTCACACGCACACCGCACTCACCCGCACGCACGCACGCACTCACACGCACGCACGCACGCACACACACACACACACACACACACACACACACACACACACACACACAGGATTCTGGCCTTTGGCCCTCTTCCAACATGATTGATGGTTTTTCAGGAAGTCAGGAATTTCTTTTAGTTAGCTAGTATCTTTAACACCTGAGAGAGAGAGAGAGAGAGAGAGAGAAGAGAGAGAGAGAGAGAGAGAGAGAGAGAGAGAGAGAGAGAGAGAGAGAGCTCTGAACACTGAAGTAATATTAATCGTTCATTGGCCCTAGACCATTAAAGCAAGGGGTAGGAAGGGGATGGACACAATTGAAAAGTATAGCAAATTTACACATGCAATACTGAATCAGCTGAAAAATGACACCCATATGCCGAGGCCTCAGCTTATCTAGAGGCCAGCATATTGAGGGTGGTGCTCATCTCCTCTCCCTTGGTGCTTTACCTTCTCTGACCCTAAAGAGGGCAGGTACCCATTGACATTTGGGAGAACTGGGGAGGGGGGGGGGGCTAAAGCCAAGGCTGCAAATGGTCCCCCATCCAGCTGGTAACCACGTGGGCGCACACGCGCACACACACACACACACACACAACATTGAAAACATCCACACACAAGTGCAGGCATTTTATGACATAAACCAAATTGTCATAACATATATGATAAGACAAATATCAATTAGATTACTGCTTTATTCCATTAAGATATTGAACACAATTAGATTACTACTTTATTCCATTAAGATATTGAACACAATCTTAAAAAACAAGCCACGCACACACACGCGCCCACGCACAGACACACCCACTTTGGTTTATGCATGTGCCCACACATCCATAAACCAAAGTGTTATAACATGTTGTATGATTAGAAAATATATTAATGAAATTAAAACACTTTGCCCATTAAAATATTGAACACAGTTTAAAATGCTAACATGTAGCCTTTCCTATGCTCCGAAATTTCCCATCCCTTTCCTGCCTGAGCATTGAATCTCTGAATCCCCCTTGCCTCCCCCCCCTCCACACATCCCTTCCTCCACCACTCTGTCTGTCTGTCTGTCTGTCTCTGTCTGTCTGTCTGTCTGTCTGTCTGTCTCCTCTCTCTCTCTCTCTCTCTCCTCTCCTCTCTCTCTCTCTCTCTCTCTCTCTCTCTCTCTCTCTCTCTCCCCCCGCCCCCCCCCCTCTCTCTCTCTCTGGATGGCTGGCGGGCTTGCTTAGGGCTAGTTCAGGTTTATTGTCATGCACTTATTAAGCAGCAGATTTGAGGTGGGAATGAAACTATTTTTATATCGCAAAGTTTTATGCTTTAGTACTCTACAGCGCTTTTGAGATGGGAGGAGTTCGAAACATTTTGCTAGCACATGGGTATTGTCAGTTACAAATCTGTCTTGCTCTATCTCTCACAGGGCATTCATACAAATCATTCAGATTTATTTGCTCACAGCCCACAATTTTGCGACATCTGGTTATAACCCTGTTTAGTACATTTCTGTTTTTGACAGAGGCTTTTGTACTAACACATCAAGGAGAAGGAAATAACAGACTCACTAAAACATCGATAAAAAATTTGGTAAAATTTCACATTTACTTGCTAGCTACTACTACTACTACTACGACTACTACTACTACTACTACTACTACTACTACTACTACTACTTTACTCTCACATCAGAATACGACCAAACTGAAGTTTTACACAGCTTACCAGACTGTCATCAACAGGCTTGATAATGGCATTTTTACCATTCAGGTGGTATTCTGATGTGAGAGTACATAATTATTTGCACAATTGATGTGTGGAATCCTTTTGCTGGTAGGTGGACAGTCCTATGTCTTAGTCTAAAACAGGGCAGAATGTCAGCACGGGGCTTGTGATGTTGCTGTTGACTGGAAATCATACCCCATGTTCATGCTTGTCTTTTTCTGAAACTATCTGGCATCTTTGTGAACACATCCTTCAAATTTTGTTCACATTGCCTGTTGACTGTGAACTTGATTTCATACACACAGATCTTTATGAATGGAAGCAAATGTTTTTAAGGCAACTGTTCATTTCAGAAACTTGGCACACATTATTTGCACCATACTTTGCTTACCGGATTACATTGGGTAATACATTATGGTCAGTGTTTTCTTAAAAGACAACTACCTTCAGCAGATACAACAGAGTTTAAACTTAACATTTATTGCTATGTGAATAAAGATTTTTGAGATACTTAAAAGTACTAGAACTCCCAGCGACATACCTTCTACCTTCTACGTATCTTGTAAAAAAGGAAAGCCCCAATGGCCAGCAGAACCGCCATCAGAAAGAACACAACAATAGTTAGGAAAACTACCTTAGTACTTTCTCCATCTTCAGCTGAAACAGAAACAAAATCATGTCAAAAACAAATATACCTAGTCACCGGTAAAAGTGGGATTCGTCACAATTTTAATAATGCACTTTTAACAGGTTTTGTGAATGTGAGAGTGTGATAGTCTTTGTTTTAACTTTCATTCCTTAATTCAACAACTCAACTGTATTCATCACCACTGTCATTGGTGGGCGCTTCATTTAATTCAACCGGGTTCAGCCATTTTATGATCTCTGCTAAGTTCTAGGATCTCTGTAGTCCCCATTACCCTCTTCCCCTCCACAAAACCACTTATCTAAGTGATGTTGGCAATGTAGGATTTTGATGATCTACCTCTTCTTCCTCTGCCCTCAACCTTACCTTGGTGACCTGTTGTCATCAGATCTGTCTGTGTGTTTCTGTTTGCATGACCAACATAATTATCTTTGTCTGCAGTTATCAATTTCAGCCAACATTTGTCTTTGCACTGAGAGTTCACCATGAATACTTTTATTTGTTCTTCTCTCTGACCATTTGACCATCAGGAGTTATATGTAGAACCACATTTTGGCAGTATTTATGTTGTCTCTTTTCCATATTTGATGTGTCAAAGCTTAAGACTGTAGAATAAGTGTGTTCAACTTATGACTCACAAGAAGGTGTGATCACCCGACTTCTGCATGGGCTTGTAAGATGAAGCTGCCAAATTAAACAACTGGCTCATTTTCATTCTGGAGTCCCAGACTTTGATCTTGAATGGAAGCACATTCTACATGGTGTCAGAAGCAAGGAACCCCTAGATTACTTTTGCCAAGGTTTGAAGTCAGGCAGGTTGGTGTTAGCTAGCATTTATAGAGACAGCGGGTTTCGGGAAATCGCATGTGGGATTCGACCCGAGCAAACTCGCGTGAGGAATGTTACTGGCTATGCTTTGTAAGTGTACATAGACAATACGGGTCTTGAGGCGGCAAATTTTGCCGACCAGCTCGGGAAATTACCAGAACCAACTTTTAGTTCTTGTTCTGCATGTGTCGCTCTGGACTTCTGTTGGCTGTGTACTTTTCTTGGCTTTTCTTTCCTTTTCCCGCCTTGCTATAAACAACAACTGGGTGAGTAATTAGGCGGGAGATTTCTTGCCGGAGTAACCCTTACCGACTTTCTCTATAAACACGGCCTTAGACTTGTTTTCCAGCAATAATTGACAGGCAGTTGCTCAGTTCAATTTATGTGTAATCCGACACTTACCTCACTGCATGGGGGGCTGAGCAGGTGTGAGCACATCATCAAGTGACAGGCTCTAATACCTGGTTCAGTGGTATGGATTTTGCTGAGGGACCAACATGGAAGTTTTGGGCAAACCAGAGCCTTCGTCTTTTGAAGGAAATGTTGCTGAGAACTGGCAGATATTTGAAGCTGAATTTGTCATCTTTGTGCTGGCTGCATGTGGTGACAAGGATGAGTGCACAAAGGCTTACATCTTACTCAACTTAACAGGCAGAGAAGCCATTGAGAAAGGAAAGACCTTAACCTATGCTGCCAAAGTCCAAAATGCTGCTGGTGATGTTATCCAGCCTGCAGAGAGTCGTGAGAGCTTGGGAATGCTAAAAGCCAAATTCTCGGAACTCTGTACTCCACTGTCAAATGTCATTATTAAACGGCACAAATTTAATACTAGGGTTCAGCAACCATCAGAGCCTGTACAGAACTTTATTACACCACTCAAGATTCTGTCCAATAGTTGTGAATATGGACCTCTGAAAGACTCACTCATTCGTGACAGAATTGTATGTGGAGTGTTGTCAGACACTTTGAGAAGGCAGCTGCTGAAAGAAAGAGACCTTACCCTCCACAAAACTATCCAGATGGCCAAATTCACAAAACTGCTGACGCACACATCACACAGGTCCAATCCAACAACATTGCTTAGAGCCCTGCAGACTGCATGGACCATATCGGGGCTGTGAGCGGCAAGGTCGAAACAGACAGCCAGGGTTTCCACCATCCACATAGGTGTCTCAGGAAATATGGGAAGGTCGCAGATGACACCCAGATCAATACCTGTCCCCCGGAGATGGGAAAGGATCAGAATGCCCAGAAGTGGGGCAGCAGAGGGGGATCTCTCAAACTTGGCCTGAAACCGGGGTTGAGAACACAATCGTAAGCTGAGTTGATATACTCTGAATAGAGCTTCATGTAGTAATTGAAAGTCAGTCTCTGTGGTTTTTCAAAGAGGTTCTCCCGCTTCCGCGAACAGATTGTGCACCAGCGTTGTTTGGAACGCTCCAAGATAGATCCATAACCCTTGGTGGTACATGGTGGATAGGGTCCAGAGCTTTCAGGTAGGAGGGCCTCGCCAAGCCGTAGACCCGACACCCATAGTCCAGTTTGGAGCACACCAGCGCCCTGTAGTCATGTAGCAGTGTTCTCCTGTCTGCTCCCCAATCAGTATGGGTGATCACCGGCAAGAGGTTCAGGGCTCTCTGACAAGACGTTTTCAGATGTTGGATATGGCTCCTGAAATTCAGCTTTCAGTTGAACACAATCCCCAAGAAATTGGCTTCTGCCACCGCCAGGATGGAGGATTTTCCCAAGCGGATGACGGGGTCCAGGAAGTGCTCTCTGGACTTGTTTGTGAAGTGAATGCACTTCATTTTGGTGACCAAAAACTTGAACCCATTGTCCTCTGCCCATTCCTGAACCTTGTTCACACAGAGTTGTATCTGCCTTTGGGCTCCTGCAAACGTATTGCCTGTAGCGTACAAAGCAAAATCGTCCATGAACAGGGAACACTCCACCCCCTGATGGACTGACCTGATGATGTCGTTGATCTTGACTCTACAGAGAGCAGGGGAAAGGATGCTCCCCTACAGGACCTCCATCTTTTGGTCAAAGATCTCTGAGAACATGGAGCCCACCCTCACCTGGAACCGTCTCTTGGCCAAAAAACTGCAGGAACAACGGCAACCAACCCCAAAACCCCAAGTCCCGCAGGTCCGACATGATGCTGTACCTCCAGGCAGTGTTGTAGGCCTTTTCCAGGTCAAAGAAAATGGCAACCACGTCGCCCATTGACAAAGGCGTGCCGGACTGTTGTCTTGAGGCAGACGAGGTGGTCCACGGTGCAGCAATTCTTGCGGAAACTGCATTGTTCCCTGGCCAGAAGACCCTTTGCCTCCAGATGCCACACCAGGTGGCTGTTGACCATTTTTTCCAGCACCTTACAAACGCAGCTGATGAGCGTGATCGGTCTGTAATTGCCAGGGTCCTTAAGGTTGTTGTTGGGTTTCAGAATAGGAACAACACAGGCCATCTGCCAAGATGGAAAAAACCATGTCATCCAGATCCTGTTATAAACCTTCAGGAGGGTCTAAAGGCAGAATTCTGGAAGATGCTTCAAAAGGTTATAATGGACCTCGTCAGGGCCCACTGAAGTCTCACTGCAAGACTGCAAGGCACTCTTCAGCTCCGGGAAAGAAAACGGCAGGTTATACTCTTTGTCGTTGGGGGACACAAAACTCAAAGACACTTTCTCCCAATGCAGCTTCATATTCAAGAATGCCTGCATTTTCGTTTCGGACGATGAGTTTGTCCTCAAGGTGGTGGCCAGCAAATTAGCCACCGCCTCCCTGTTGGTGACCAAAGCGTCCCCCGAGCGTAAATGGTTGATCGACGTGGAGGCGCCCTGCCCCTTGATCTTTGCTATCACCCTCCAGACCTTCTTCCTGGAGGTTCTGCTGTTCAGCTTGGAGCAAAAGCTCCTCCACACCTCACACCTGCTTGACTTGAAAATGAAACGAGACTTGGCTTGCAGTTTCTGGTGGGCTGAGACCGCTGCCAGAGATGGTTTCTGCCTGACCAGACGCTGCACCTTTGTGCGTTCCCTTTGGACTACTCTGGGTGCCCCCAATCAACTGCTGGTCCTAGGAACCTACTGCCTTGCAGCCTGAACCACACATTTTTAAGAATGTTAAATGTGTTTACGTTTGGTGTCAAATAAGTCTCGTTCTGACTTTATGGCAATAAAGTTTTCTGATTCTGAATCTGATTCTGAATCATGACGTCAGTGCCTCCGCCAGATCTTACGCAGACAGGACAGCCTCCTCATCCAATCTGGAAATAATGTTTGCCCTTTAGGCTACCCAGTTGGCCCTCCTGACATCAAACCTCTCAGTACGGGATTCCTCTACTGCCCCACTCCGCGCCAAGACCACTGGAAAATGGTTGTTGCTGTGCAGATCATAACGCACTTCCCACCGAAAGTCCTAGACCAATGAAGGATTGCAGACTGACAAATCCAGACACTACAGCGTACTATTCGAAGAGTGCAGATAAGTGGGAGCCTTGTCATTGCGCACACACAGGTCCTGCTCCAGAAACACCTCCTCAAGGAGGAGGCAACTCGAGGACGACTTTTTGCTTCCCCAAAGAGGGGAATGGCCGTTTAAGTCCCCCAACAACAGAAAGGGGGGAGGCAACTGCTGCACAAGCGACACCAAGTCTGCCTTCCTTACTGCCATCGATGGAGACAGGTAGATGCTGCACACCGTGACTGTCTTGTGCAGTGTGACCCTAGCAACCACCGCCTGGAGAGGAGTGTTGAGGACCACACTACTGTGCAGCAAGGAGTTCCTGATGAGCAAGCTCACACTCCCAGAGGTTCCATGCTCAGTGGGATTGGCCCTTTCATGAATGGAGCTATAACCAGACAAGGTAAAATCTCTTTCCTTCCTTAACTGCGTCTCCTGGAGTGCCACCATGGCCGGTATCTGGTCTTGGCAGCCAAGCTGCAGCTCCTCTCTGTTGGATGCCAGACCACAAATATTCCATTGTAAAAGGTTTTTCATAAATGTGGTATTGCTGCTCTCGATCATTCCATCTCTGACATATCCTCTAAAAGCACAGAGAACTGACTTTCATGCAGAAAGTCTTTCTCAGCTTTCTTTGGCCTGTCTGAGAGATGCCGTTTTTCTTGGGGGGTGACTTTTGCTCCCCCGCTGCCACCACCACCACCTTGGCACCTCTACAGGCACCAGAAGGGACCGTTCACCAACCCTCAACTGGTTTTGGGGGTGGATTAGATTTTTCTTTGGATACGGGGGGGTCGGCAACTTAGACCCCCGGACAGGAGCTGGCATTCTCTGTGTACCAATAGAGCATACAGGAGTGGGATTTAGGCACCTGCCAGAGGCCTCCTTCACTGGGGTAGGCGCTCGGGTGCTTGGTTGGCTGGCCCCAGCCATCCCAGAGCTAAAATCTGTCTGACAGGCCACTGAAACGCATGCCTTTTTAACCTGATCTGCACTCGATACACATCAGTTACTCCCTGAGAGGCCAGCTTGGTCTAAATTTCTGCCTCGGACACACCCTGCAGGTCCCTACACCTGATGACCCCTTTACTGCTATTAAGGGCCTTGTGGGCGGTCACCCTCACAGGGCATGTGACCAACTTGTTACATTTCAGGAGCGTCTGAACCTGCTTTCTGGTTCTGCACTCCAACAGCAATCTGCCTTTTCTCAACTTTTTGACATTCAATTCTCCCACAACACCTTTTAGGCCCTTGGCCACCGCAAATGGGCTCAGTTTAGTCAGAGGATGATCCTCCTCCACCCCATCAACCACCAACCAGCTCGGCCAAAAGCCACTCTTCTCTCTCACTTCTATCTCTGACTCCCTCGACAAGGCAGAGGCAAATAGGGACAGAATAAGAGGGGATTCCTAGCACAAAACCTCCAGATGGTTGGGATACTATTTATAATAAAAGGCCCTCGGTATCCCCACTGGCGGTGGGGGTATCTTGGACTACTGAACCTGAGAAATATACCTGAAGAAGGAATAACATCAACTCCAACACAGTGCTTAATGGGCAGACAAACAAAGAGGGCACTTTCCACCATGTTCAAACTGCTACAACCCACTGCTGGAGATTACATCAAACAACAAAAACACCTACTTGAAAACAAATGTCAAGTAGCAACTGAATACCACTGCAACTGGAAAGACTCAAACCTTTGACTAGTGGAGACACAGTCAAGATACAACCAATTGACAACTCAACAAAACTGTGGAAAAGCGCTGTTATTATTGACAGGTAGACAAGCAGGCCATATGATGTAGACTCCAGATGGGAGAGTCTACCATTGCAACAGGGTTTTCCTCTGCTCAGTTCCTTGCCCCACTCAAACTCACCATAGCCCCACAGTAAATAATCCCTCACGCACACAATCTACCTGTCCCCACCTTGTGCAGATGAGTGTTACCCATTCTAATGGACAGCATGCTGTGGTATGAGGGCCACCTCAACAGGAGCCTACCAACCAGGAGCTGGCCACACCCACCCAAACAACCTCCTGGAGCCACACCCCTGAGACAAAGCCAACGACAAAAACCAGACCCAGGTCACCACAGGCCCCATGCCCCCATCCCCTACCAGCCGCCGTCAGGCTAATCAGGCAAAACAGTGAAGCTCAGACAAACACTTGACTTATAAGCAATTGTCAAAAGTCACAGTAACAAATCTAGTCATAATAACTTTCTTCTGTTCAAAGTTGATACAAACTTTCTTATTTGTTCCATGATATATTATTAAAAGTTAAAGTATTTTATTGCACAGGAATCAAAGCATAGAAATTATATTTAGTGAGAAGATTTCCTTTTAATTTTCCCATTCTATTTCAACTCATTTTATGTTGTGGTATTCAGGAACTAATTTCCTTTTATACAAGTCAATTAAAGTCAAAAACACTTTATTCATCCCTGAAGGGCAATTACAATACTGACAGGTATATTGATACAAATCATAATCAAAAGACACAAGATAGCTACATTCCATATTTGTTCAAACATTATACCTTCAACTAAAAATATCACTCCTATGCACGGGTACACATATAGACACACACATGAACACACACACACACACACACACACACACACACACACACACACACACAAACACACACATAAACACACACACCACACATACACACCACCAATATATGGACAAAATGTTATTAAAACCATTTACTTGAAAAGACATATAACCACTATTATTTACTCATGTATATACCATGCACTCGCACATGCCCATATACATGCACGCACGTTGGCATACACACAGACACGCTCCCCCCACACCATCCACACACCATCACACACACACACACACACACACACACACACACACACACACACACACACACACACACACACACACTCGCTCACTTGCTCACTCACTCAGTCGCATGTCCCAAAGGACGTAGGGGGAACATGAGAGAAGACGCAACAGAGATCTTTTTCCATGCTTCACGATCATGTGTGGCTAGTAGGAGGTGTTGCAGGGGTTGGGCGGTCCAGTCTTTGATGTTGTCAACCCATGATTTCTTTTGGCGGCCTCTTCTTCTCTTGCCCTCGAATGTTCCTTGCAAGATGGTTTTTGCTAGGGTGTTGTGTCTTGTGGTGTGATCAAACCACATCAGCTTTATCCTTTTTATGGTGGAGAGCAAAGGCTCTATCCTCCTATATGGCTGTGAAATTATGGACTCTGACAGCAGAGTTAGAGAGGAGAATCCAATCATTCGAGAACAAGTGCCACAGAAGACTCCTCAAAATATCATACAAAGAACACAAGACCAATAACTATGTGAAAGAAGAAATCAAAAAGTGTGTGGGCCCCCAAGAGCCTTTGTTCTCCACACACACACATACACACACACTAATAAATGCAATGTTTTAAAACCATTGGCTAGAGAACATGAATTTATAAACAATTCAAAAAATCAACAAAGCCAAAGATATGACATACTTATTCTATGAGTACATGTGCATCAGAGAAGTGAAAAAAAAGAGTGGGTAGTCAGTGTTATTATGAGTTTAGAACTCAGATGATTACTGGAACAAAGGAATTTCTTTTTCTGTTTGTTTTGCTGTTGTGGCATTAAAAACGACATCTTGAAGGCAACAATTGAAATTCTGAAAACAAAGTTGGGAAGGATCAGTCAAAATGGCAGTCACTTTGTGTACAAGCTGCTGATTATAAAATGACTTGAGATCTCTTCATTCTTCTCGAATTTTTTTTTAGCAGATTCTCACAATTCTCTGAAGACTATTCTTATTCTTAATACTAAGGTTATTGTACCAGCAAATGAAAGCAAAACTTAGAACGCTCTCTATGTAATACTTGTAAAACAGAGAAAGAATCTTTTTATCAACAAAAAATGAATTAAGCTTCCTTAGAAAATACTTGAGAATAGTGTCAGTGTTAGCATCCCAATTTAACTTGTGGTCAAAAACAGTTCCCACATATTTGTATTTAAAAACGTTTTCAACTTCTTGATTATGGATGATGGTATTTTCAGAAGTCTGCTCCGATCTTCTGAAATCAGTAGGAAGATCTTTAGTTCTAGAAACATTTAGCTCCAGATAGGCCTCATCACACTAATGTACAAACTTGGTGAGGGCTGGACCATAGTCTAGGACTGATCCAAATAAGAGAGACAAAAGAGCACTGTTGACCGCAAATTTGACCAGAAATGAATTTTCATAGCTGCTTCTGCAGTGATCTGTGTATAGAATGTACAGAAGTGGCAAGAGGATGCATCCGTGAGGAGAACCAGTTCAGGTATATCTAACTGATGAAGATATTTTGTTGGCAAAAACATGCTGTGGCCTGTCAGTTAAAAATTAAACCAGCCAACAAACAAGTTCATTGTCTACGTCAAATTTGGAAAGTATTTCGTTAACCAGAATGTGAGGCTGCATTGAATTGAAAGCTGAGCTAAAGTCAGCAAACATTATTCTGGCATGAGAATCAGGTGTCTCCAAGTGGCTGTATAGCTTGTTCAAAATGAATAATTTGGCATCTTTGACACCCCTTCTAGACCTGTGTGCAAATTGTAATGGGTCAATGTCTTTCTCTGTAGCAGAGAGAATGAGAGATTTTACCATCTTTTCAAATGTTTTCATCACAAGTGATGTGTGTGTAACACCCCTCACAAAAATCTATTTTTCTGTTTGGGGTTACTAAGCATAGATTTAGTGACAGTTAGTTCCCTTGTTTTGTAAGAGTGATCTCCCTTGGCTTTCTCCTGTCAAGAAGTCATTTTCCTGCTTGAAGCAGTGAGGGAAAGGTTGTGTGCCTGGGGCTCTCTGAGTCTGATGTTCCCCAATAAGGTTTGTTTTTATTTTGTCAATTTTGTTTTTGGTGAAACTATCTTTATAAACCAATTTTTGCTTAATTCAGAATAGTTTTTGGAAGTTTAGGAGACTTATATGGTTAGTTGCATTTAAGGGGTTTTTTGCCTGATAATTTATAGTGAGCCCTGTGATTGTTCTGAACAGAGAACACGTAGTAAGTTTTAGCACAGTCATGGTCTTTGTTATAAATTTAACTTTTGTTAGAGTATTGTTCAGCTAGTAAAATGCTGGAAATATTCTAGTATTCTGAAAGTTGCAAATGATATCTTAACTTGCTCTTGATGATGGAAATATCTCTGTCCTCACTCTTTTGGATCTATCAGCTGCATTTGATACATTTGATCACACCATTCTCTACCAAGCTCTCCAACAACACTTTGGTGTCTGCGGAACAGCACTGAAGTGGTTTCAGAACTATCTATCTGATCAAATGCAAACCATTATCGTAGATGAGTTCAAGTCCTCACCAGCAAACCTCTTGTTTGGCGTACCACAAGGATCAGTCTTGGGACCCATTCTTTTCATCATGTACACTAAGCCACTGAACACCCTCATTAGCAGTCACTCTATCCGAAATCAGTCTTTTGCGGATGACTCTCAACTTTACTCTAAATACCATCCTGATGTCAACAATACTATTGAAATCATGCAAAATTGCATTTCCGACATCAAATCATGGATGACTAGACACAAACTGAAATTAAATGATGATAGAACAGAAGCCCTGCTGATTCACTCCACTCATTCTTCTCTATTAGTTGATCTACCATCTACCATCCGTGTTGGAAAATCAGATATTTCTTTCTTACCATCAGCGCACAATCTAAGATTCATCATGACAAGTACCATGTCAATTGAGAAACATGTTTCACAGACTTGCCGCTCAGCTTATGCTGCGCTTCATGCGATTAGTAACATCAGAATGTATAGCGATGTAGAAACAGCCAAGAAACTCATCTGTGCCCTTGTTCTACCTAGGTTTAACTATGCAAACTCCTTGCTTGCAGCCTGTCCCAAGCTTTTAATAGAGAAACTACAAAAGGTACAAAACTCAGCTGCCCGATAAGTACTCAAAACAAAGCAGCGTTATCACATCACACCTATATTGTGAAATCTGTGCTGGCTTCCAATCCAAGCTCGTATCCAGTACAAAGTTATGATGCATTGTCATAATTTCTTCTTGAACAGAGTTCCAGCATACTTCTCCAATACTATTTCTGTGTACCACATGAACAGACCACTCCACTCATCCTCTGACACTAGAATCTTGAGAGTTTCCAAAGTAAAAAAAACAGCATGGCGAGCACTCATTCTCTCATGTAGGTCCCACTCTCTGGAACGCACTTCCATCTGAAATAAGACACACTGACTCTACTTCCTCCTTTAAAAGGCTGCTCAAAACACACCTTTTTATCCAATTACTATCCCTGACCACTGATCAAAATTGATTTCCCATTTTATTGACTCATCTCTGACTCTAGTGCTGGTCTTTTGCTGCTTTGGGATATGATAATGTTCTTCATTTCTATTTTACTTCATCTTCCTTTTTTTGTTAATGTGAGTACATGTAGGGTAAATCCCTGAATGTGCTATTTTTGTTGTTATTCCGGTTATGTGTTTTGTGGGTGGGTGTGTTTTTACATGCGCGCGCACTTGTGTGTATATGCATTGTTCTGCACTGCACATCTTTTGATGATATTGCTTTTATTTTACTTTTATTGTCTGGCCATGTAATATGCTGTGTATTGTATGTGCATGCATTTTCCCTTATTTTTTGTGCTAGTCAAATTTTTCACGTTCATATGTAACCTATTCAAATTTATTTGATTGTACAGCATGGTGAGCCCATGTTTTGGGGAATTTGCGCTATATAAGCCTCCATTATAATTATTATTATTATTATTATTATTATTATTATTATTATTATTATTATTATTATTATTACTATTATTATTATTATAGCCTGGCTTATCACTACAGATATATGGGCTTGAAGGCCTGCTTGGTTTTTGTAAGGATTTTATCACTAAGAATTGTGACTCATTAAATTTGTGATAAGTCATTCAGCAATTCTAAAATAGGTGCAATGACATTGGAATGTCATTGGGGACATTCATCTAAAGTACAATTAGAGTCCTTTTTATCAATGTTTGCACAGTTTCATAGGATGGACTATCATCTGTCCTAAAGTAAATGAGACATGTGTAAGACTAACTACTAAAATTATGTGGTAATTTTAGAGGTTATGTTAGATTGTTTTGAGAAGTTTTTGTTCTCATGAAAATTGGGAATTGGATGGAGTGAGAGTGCATTTTGGTAATTGAGCTTAGTGTTGTAAACTAGCTCAGTGATTGATGGTTGATGAGTGAACATTTGAAATATGCTGTATGATTCGTTTTGTGATGATTTACACCCCTGACCTGTTTCAAATGAATTAGAGAAGAGTTCAAATAGTTTTTACATTGTCTGTTCCTTTTTATTCCAGGAACATTGCATCTTTTCCCATTGCATGTTTTGTCATGGCATGTTTCCCCATCATGCTTAAGCAATCGATTTCTTCCATGCTTTGGTTTTATGTCCACTCTTATCGTTAGAGTTTATTAGTCTTTGCGTCTCAGGTCTGAGAGTGATTCATGGTTGATTTGTGTTTTGAGAACTGGACAATTAGACAAAATATTTAGTGGTTGAAATTGTACATGGAGTACTATTGGTGACATGTCATGTTTATGTTGTAGTGTAGTAGGTTGCGTTGTGAAATATATGTGTAAACTTGCTTGGTCTGGAGGCACATTGAATGAATGATGTTATTTGTTGCATTTATAGTGTATTTAGTGTGGCTACTGAGTGAGTTGAGGAATTAATTAATTTCACTTACCTACTCCCTTCCTTGAGTATTTCTTTTTTTCCCTATTTTTCTTCTATTATCTTTCTATCCCCCTTTTATCACTCCCGGCCCAAAAGTAGTCGAGCCCTACTCCTCTCTAGGGTTACTAAAGAGAAATAGTAATTGGTCTAGGACTCTATATTTCAAGTACTGAATTAGGCGGAACGGGAATTAGAGTGGTGACCTTGAGAATTCCCGTGTAGGACTCTCTACATGAGAGCTACAGGTCTAAAATCTTTAGGCCGAGTGGAATTGATGTTTCTCTGGAAGAGGTCTATATATTTTTTAGATAAACAACATGGACACAGCAAGAAAGCTGTTTCAAAACATCTCAATGGATACTGCAAGAAAGATGTTAAAACACCACAGACTTTGCAGAATGACAACCCAATTTGAGACACGTTTTATTATATCGTTTTATATGTGTTTGTTTCTGTCAAAGGTTAATAATCATAAAAGTTTGACCAAAATTAATTCCACATTAATAGTTTTAAGTAAGTTAACTATATAAGTTTCAGAAATTCCTGAGGTGGAAGATGTTACCTGTACAAAAATGAGGAGTTGCTAGCTCGGATGTTGTTTGGTTTGGAGATTATACTGAGCTGAACATGGAGACAGTCCTCATGTGGTTGAAGTGAGTCCCTTCCTTTTCTTTCTTACACCCTCACAAACATGCAGGCAACTGGGAGGTGGGTGATGAGGATTTTTTGTGGTCAGTTTTTATTTCCCTGTGTGTGTGTGTGTGTGTGTGTGTGTGTGTGTGTGTGTGTGTGTGTGTGTGTGTGTGTGTGTATGTGTGTGTGTGTGTGTGTATGTGTGTGTTTGATTTTCGCCTTTGCATATTTTTTCTCAAAATATGAAATGAGACATGTAAAAAGCACCCAAGGGAAACAAAAGTAAAGATAAGAAAAAGTTGCGTTCTATGACAAACATAAAAGCGATGAAGGAAAAAAAAGAATTAAAAAAAAAAGAGTTGCTGAGAAAGGGAATTTTAGTAAATAAGTTAAAATATTCACAAGTGTAGAAGAGTAATTAAGTGTGAGAATGTTTATGACAACAACCATTTGCCCAAGAGCAATGACTGCACTGAGGAAAAGAAGAGACGCCTTGTTGCCAAGAGCATGGTCAACTTAAAAAGGAGGAACAGTGTAACGACCAAGCACAGACCCAACCACTCAAACTGCCAGGATCAACAGCCATAAGCCTGCCCGACCAGCAGAGAACAACTTTACAGACACCCTGGAGTGAACCAGACCAACAGACGACTCCCAGTGAATTGCAGCAGATGACGGAAAAAATTGTGAAGCTGAAAAATGAAAGCACTCCAGGAAAAGAAAAGCAGTGAAATGGAAATAGATGAACAAAGCAAGCAAAAGAATCTACAAACAACAGAGAGAGATTTTAAAAAAAAATCTTTTATATCGAGGATAATGGAATAAGCACTCTTGTGGTTTTTTTACATCCAGTCCCCGTGTGTCTGCAATTTTGTAAATGTCATCTGTTTCCACCGGCACACGATGGCCTACTCTTACGAAAAGCGGAACAGGATTTAACGCGTGCGCAAGATGTTCTGCGTGCGTTCGCACACGGGCCTCGGTTTAAAGTCTCATCCGAATGACTTATGGGGAGAGTGGAGTCAGCACTGATGTTAACTCCAGGAGAAAAATCTCCTCGACCGGACTCAAACCTGGCTCGTCAGATTGCCAGCGCAATGTTCTGATCACTAGGCTATCCGAGAGAGAGAGAGAGAGAGAGAGAGAGAGAGAGAGAGAGAGAGAGAGAGAGAGAGAGAGAGAGAGAGAGAGAGAGAATAATGCATGCTCAATGATTCATGTCCATTACAATAGAAATATAGAAAAACAAAAATTCCGTATTCAGTACTCCCAAGGCTGCATGTGTGATTCTGTCACATCTAGCTGATGACAGGAGCATCTGAAAATCTGATCTCGAGTCAGAAAAAAATATACTATCAACTATGGCGTATCAATGCAATCCGAAAGTACCTGTCCACTGATGTAACATCCAAACTTGTCCTTTCTCTTATTCTTTCACGTCTGGACTATTGCAATTCTCTGTTGGCTGGTCTGCCGGCATCATCTATCCACTCCCTTCAATGGATACAAAGCTCTGCAGCTCCACTGGTCCTCAGAAAAAGCCACAGATAGTAAACTACAAGATCAGAGGCCTACCCTCTGTTACAAAATGTCTCCACAAAACACCTTCTTACCTCTGTGAATGTCTTCACTTGTATACACCTTCTCGTTCCGCTCGGCTGCAGATACATTATCCTTAATAACAATACCGAGATTCAACCTATCTACCGTTAGCCGTCGCTCTTTCTCTATTTCTGGTCCATCAATCAGGAACGACCTCCCTCTCTCCCTCCGGCGAAAGTCTACATATGACACTTTTAAATCCAACCTCAAGACACACTTATTTCAAACCTAAGATTTTCCCTTTTGTTTCCATCTCCTATCTGTACCTGCCTTCAACATCTGAAAC
>CM060339.1:20393991-20421491 GCA_030674155.1 Stramonita haemastoma
CTGAGGGTTTCAACTTGGTACCAGTGTACACTTAGCCCATTTTGATCACCAAGTACCAACATAGGTTATCAAAAAACAATTCCACAGAAACATTGTGAGAAAAGTGATTGTGTACCATAAATCTCACTGTACACTGGTGAAGATAGCAATAGCATCTTACAAAAACCGAGCAACAAATAATTCTTCAGCACTGTTAAGTAGCCTACATTAAAAGAGACTGGCATTCATTTTATGATCACAGAATCCTACATGGTTCAAAATAGCAATACCTTGAATAGTATAGACTCTACTACCAAGTTTAAAGTTTTTTGAAGATGTCCTTGGCAAATGTTCAATACAGAAAGCTATTGCTGAATATTCAAATTTGTTTCACAGTGACTAGATATCATTAGACAGCAACGCATATAATTCTTAAAATGGAGGTGGGCAGTTCACATTTAAAGAAGACATCTTGATTAATTCAATACAGAGAAACATAACAAAACAATCAAGATGACCGAACTACCATATCATCTTTGTCCTTCCATTGGTAGCATGGGAAACATAATTATCTGGAGAAAGTATAACTATGAGTGATATTTTTGGAATGAACAGCAAATTGTAAGGAAAAGTAACAAGATTTTTTTTTCTTAGACCATCATATGCAATACAGGTAAACAAATGAATTTAATGGTATTCGTTTTCGTTCTTTTTTTTTTTTTTCAAAATGAGCGGGTTTTGTCGCTATGAATCACTATACGATTTTGAGAGAGAGAGAGAGAGAGAGAGAGAGAGAGAGAGAGAGAGAGAGAGAGAGAGAGAGAGAGAGAGAGAGAGAGAGAGAGAGAGAGATATGATTTACAGAAAGCAAAAGTTAAAAAAGTTAAAAGTTAAAGTCTGTCCCGAGCCATAAGGCTCATCAGGCCGGTGCTTATCCCGGTTTCTGTGGCGTTAAGCGACTGAGAGTCATAGACTCCCCCCAGGATAGGACGCCAGTCTATCGCAGGGTTAACCCCCAACACAAAGTTGGTACCCCTTTTACACCTGGGTGGGGTGAGAAAATAGCCGTAAAGTGCCTTTTCCAAGGGCACAACGCCATAGCCGAAAGCTGGGATCGAACCCGCAACCTTTAGATTACGAGTCCAACGCCCTAACCACTAGGCTACAGCGGTGAGGTCAAATCTTGTGATGGCCAATGTGGAAGGCAGAGATGTTGTCAAAAGTAATAGCGGGAAAAGTAAAGAACCAAACAGCGTGACCAAGATATAAAACATGATAGAGAATTTACATCAAAACTGGAAGTGTAAGTTCAGCAAACTGGCAGACCAGTTACCCAACACCATAATATTAGTTGCCAAATCAAGGTAGTATAAATCAACAAATTAGTTTTGCAGACAAAGAAGATGAGGAAAGTGATATCACTGTTTTTAGAAGAATGATACCATTGGGCCAGCAGCCAGAGGAGCCTAACTTTGCTGCTGGATCACTATTTGGTTCATTGGTGCCTATTCTGAGTCAATATACCGGGAATACCACCTTAAATCCTCTACTGACACCAGTAATAGCTCAGTCATGGAGCCACACTGAAAGCAACACCCAATTGGGATTAGCACCACCACAATATACCTCCAACATCCTTCTCTAATAAACATCTGTCCCAAGGGCTTAGACACTACACTCATCACAGGTGCAGAAATGCATTGGGAAACCAAATCTGAGACTAGAGCAACTAGAGCCACCGAATCAGAGATATCTGTTTTTCTTAATTGGGACAGTCAGTGGTAATAAGGATGATATCATGATTTCACAATGGATGTACATGCCTTTTGAGACTACTTAAAAGTGTTGTACTCTGTGCTTTCTTTCATCCAAATAACAGCTGGTCCTTAGATACAGACACTTACTCTGCTGGTCAAGTAATTAGAGTGGCACTTCCACAAAACTGCACCCCTGTAGTAACTAGATATTAATAATGATATTGTAGAACAAGAGTGTTCAATCTATGATGTCACAAGAAAGTGTGATCACGTGACTTCTGCATGCACATAAACCCCTAGATTACTTTCCCCAAGGTTTGCAGTCAGGCAGGCTGGTGTTAGACTTGTTTTCCAGCAATATATTGAATCGACAGGCAGTTACTCAATTCAATTTCTGTGTACTCCTATACTTACCTCACTGTATGGGGGCAGAGTAGGTGTGAGCACATCATCTACAAGTTCTAATACGTGGTTCAGTGGTACAGATTTTGCTAAGGGACCAAAGTGGAAGTTTTGTGCAAACCAGAGCCTTTGTCTTTTGAAGGAAATGTTGCTGAGAACTGGCAGAACTTTGATGCTGAGTATGACATCTTCGTGCAAGCTGCATATAGTGACAAGGATGAGCGCACAAAGGCTTACATCTTACTCAACTTAACAGGCAGAGAAGCCATTGAGAAAGAAAAGACCTTCACCTATGTTGCTGAAGTCCAAAATGATGCTGGTGATGTTATCCAGCCTGCAGAGAGTCGTGAGAGCTTGGCAGTGCTAAAAGCCAAATTCTCGGAACTCTGTAATGGACTGAGAAATGTCATTATTGAATGGCACAAATTTAACACTAGGGTTCAGCAACCATCAGAGCCTTACAGAACATTATTACATCACTCAAAATTCTGTCCAATAGTTGTGAATATGGACCTCTGAAAGACTCACTCATTTGTGACCAAATTGTACATGGAGTGTTGTCAGACACTTTGAGAAGGCAACTGCTGAAAGAAAGAGACCTTACCCTCCACAAAACTATCCAAATGTGCCATATTCACGGAACTCACTCACTCACTCACTCAGTCCCATGTCCCAAAGGACGTAGGGGGGACATGAGAGAAGACGCAACAGAGATCTTTTTCCATGCTTCACGATCCTGTGTGGCTAGTAGGAGGTGTTGCAGGGTTGAGCGGTCCAGTCTTTGATGTTGTCAACCCATGATTTCTTTTGGCGGCCTCTTCTTCTCTTGCCCTCGACTGTTCCTTGCAAGATGGTTTTTGCTTAGGTGTTGTGTCTTGTGGTGTGACCAAACCACATCAGCTTTCTCCTCTTTATGGTGAAGAGCAAAGGCTCTTGGGGGCCCACACGCTTTTTGATTTCTTCTTTCACATAGTTATTGGTCTTGTGTTCTTTGTATGATATTTTGAGGAGTCTTCTGTGGCACTTGTTCTCGAATGCTTGGATTCTCCTCTCTAACTCTGCTGTCAGAGTCCATGATTCACAGCCATATAGGAGGATAGATATCACGAGGGATTTGTAAAGGTGGTATTTGGTGCAGAAGCTGATGTTGTTGCTTCTGATGATCCTCTCGAGTCTGACTAGAGCAGATGTTGCTGTTGCAATGCGAGCTTTCACTTCATTGTTTGATGTGCCATTTTTGTTAGGATGGAGCCTAAGTATTTGAATTGGCTCACCTCTTCCAATATTTCTCCATTCATCTTTATTTCCGTGCTGTCATTACTTGTGCTGTTGACCATGATCTTTGATTTCTCTGTACTGACCTCCATGCCGTATGTGCTTGCTCGATCTGTTAGACTGTCTGTGAGGATTTGCAGTTCTTGTTTACTGCTACCCATGAGGTCAATGTCATCTGCAAATCTGAGGTTGCAAAGGGGTCTTCCACCAATGGAGATGGAAGTGTGGTGGTTTTGCAGTGTCTCTGTCATGATGTTTTCGAGGAAGAGGTTGAAGAGTACAGGTGAGAGAAGGCAGCCCTGGCGGACCCCACGGAACTGCTGACACACAAATCACACAGGTGACACATCAGGCCCACAACATACAGGTGGTAGAACAAGCAGAAGTCAGTGCAGTTCGGAACTCACCACTCCAAAAAGACAAATCCTGCATGTACTGTGGACGCTTACACCCAAGAAGGAAAGAACTTTGCCCAGCATTTGGAAAGATATGTTAAGCATGCTGTAAACCAAACCATTTTGCCAAGGTCTGCAAAACGACAGGCAGAAAGACATCAGGAAGAATCAATGTTGTTAATATTGAGAACCCTGAGTAAGTTTTTGAGATTGAGACCCTCACACAGAGCTCCCGGTGCCATGAAATACACTGTACAGCACATCAACACACATGATGTTAAGTTGTAGATTGACATTGGTGTTAAGTGCAATGTGATACCTGCTGAGATCTACAACAGTGAAGGCAAATGAACGTATCAACATTCACAATAAAGTAAACCTGGTAGCCTATGGTGGTGACTGATTTTCCACACTAGGTACTGTGAATTTTTGCTGCAAGATTGGCAACGCTACCTGAGGTGATCACTTTCCAAGTCATCAACAGAAAGGTCAGCCCTATCTTGGGTCTGAATGATGCATTGCGCCTGCACTTGATTGAGCTGGACAGTACAGGGTATGAAATACACTGTCAAAATGATGATGGTTTCAGCAACCAGATAACTACAGAGTATGCAGATTTATTTGATGAACAGTTAGGAAGCTTGCCAGCAACATACATCATGAGAGTTGATCCCACTGTCCCTCTGGAAGTAAAAACAGCATGGAAGATACCTCAAGCCATGGAAAGAAAGGTCAAAGAAGAGCTGGACAACATGGTACGAATATGCGTCAATGCCCGTGAAACTGAGCCAACAGAATGGGTATCACAGATGGTGGCCACCAGAAAAAATAATTGGAGATGTGAGAATTTGCTTAGATCCTAGGGATCTCAACAAAGCTCTTCACCAACCTCACTTTCCAATTTGCACAGCTGATGACGTGGCCTCAAAGATTGGAAATGCCAAATTCCAAATTTTTCTCAACACTTGATGCAAAAGCTGGCTTCTGGCAAATCTGGCTGGATAAGAAAATCTCCAAATGCACAACTTTCAGTATCCCATTTGGCAGGTTTAGATTCCTCTGCATGCCCTTTGGCATTAACAGAACATCAGAGATTTTCCAGCAAACAAAGGAAAGACTGTTTGAAGGCTACCCATGTACAATCATTGTGGATGACATTTTGATTTGGCGAGCAGCCAAAGAAGAACACAATGTCAACCTAAAGCAAATTCTGGACAGAGTACGTGATGTGGGACTCAAGCTGAATTTCAGCAAATGTAAATTCAGAGCCACAAGCGTAACCTTCGTTGGATACAAATTCACAGATGAAAGCTTACATCCTGACTCATAGAAAACAGATGCTATTCGCAAAATGCCTCCACCTGAGGACCGGACTGCATTGCTGCGTTTCTTGGGTATGATGAATTACCTGAACAAATTCATCAAGAACTACAATGAAAAGACAGCTGTCTGACGTGAACTTCCACGCAGTGATGTGATATGGGACTGGACTGAATCTCATCAGAAAGCTTTTGATAGCTTGAAAGAAGAGCTTGTAAATCCTCCAGTGTTAAAATTATTTTACCCTTCAAAGTCTGTGGTTCTGTCAGTAGATGCATCCAAGAGTGAACTAGGAGCAGTATGCCTCCAAGAGGCACCAGTGGCATTTGCTTCATGAGCATTGTCTGATGCAGAGACAAGATAAGCACAAATAGAGAAGGAACTTCCAGCTGTTGTTTTTGCATGCAACAAATTTTATGACTTCGTCTATGGTCGCCAGGTGACCATAGAGACTGACCATAAGCCACTGATCAGCATTGTGCAGAAGCCTGTAAATGCAGCTCCAGCACAATTACAGAGAATGCTTCTGCAGTTTCAGATGTACAACCTGCAACTTGTCTACAAGAAAGGGAAGGAGATCCATCTTGCAGATGCACTTTCCAGAGCATACCCAGAAGAAGCACCAGAAGAAGCAGAGTTTGAGCATGACGTGATGACTGTGTTATCAATTTCACCTGCAAGAATGACAGAACTCCAGCAAGAGACACTGGATGACACCCCTATGCAGAAACTGCTGAAATATATCAAGGAAGGATGGCCTGAACATGAACGAAGCGTACCTCCTCATCTAAAACCATACTTTTCATTTTGAGATGAACTTGTAGTGGAAAATGAAGTGGTGATGAAAGGACAGAGAGTGGTCGTACCTGCAGCCCTGAGACCAGTATACATAGATATTCTGCACAAAGGCCACATGGGGGTTGAACGCACCAAATAGCTCCCTTGCGACATAATTTGGGTTTTTTTGCTGCCTCGTCTTCTGTGACATCCCCAAACTGCTGTTCCCATACCGCTCATTTCAATCTCCCTGCCACAGCCATACCCTAATATGTTGTGTCTCATCCTTGGGATTGGCAGTCCACAGGGAGTCCAATATTACGCCGCCGTGGGGCCACCAGCCAGGCGGGTCCTGCACCTCTGTTGAGTCACTTTGGTGGTGTTTAGTGGTGCCTGTTCTGATCTAACATACGTAGGACACCACCTACTAAGCCCCCTACTAATGACAGTATCAGCTCAGTCACGGAGCCAGAGTGAGTGAGTCACCCACCTGAGGTGGCGACCACCACAATGTCCCTCCAACGACCGTCTCCCCACGAACCTCCAACCCCAAAGGCTTTGACACAAACTCACCACAGGCACAGAAGTGTATGGGGAAACCAAATCTGAGGTCACCATGAGACCAGAGCAACGGGAGCCACCGAATCAGGCAATTTTTTTATTATTGCATTATGATCAATGGTGATGGAGATAATGTAATGATGCTGCTGTGGAGGTGCATCTGCTTTGAGACTACTTGACAGGAATGTACTGTATGCTTACTGTCATAATATATCCCGACGTCAACCAGGCCCAAGAGATACAGACACCTACAGTGTTGGTCAGATAATTAGAGCAACTCTCAAATCCGGATCCGTAAAGTGGATAAAGCTCAACTATGTGGTCCCAGTCCCCCCACTGAGCCCACAGCACACTCACTCTGGGTAGGAGCCAGCCGAAGTCTGAAAAATCCTTATGAATCTTATGGGACTAGAACTTGCAACCTTCCAGTCCAAAATCCAAGGTGCTAATCACTGCACCAAGGTGGCTGGTTCACTTGTAACATAATATTTTGGCCTAAGATGCGCCGACACATAGAAAATAGTCGCAGTGTTCAGCTTGCAACAGCTGCAAAGCACACCTCCAGAAACAGCCCCTCATTAGCCACCCTGTCCCTGACCTTCCCTGGTCCACTGTTGCAGCTGACAATTTTGACTGGAAGGCTGCCAGTACATCATTACTGTTGACTCCTATTCAGGATGTGCATGGTTTGAGGTGGACTTTCCGTCTGATATGTCATCTCACACAGTAATCAGAAAGTTGCAACATCTGTTTGTCACACATGGCATACCCGAAAAGTTATTAACAGACAATGGCAGGCAGTTTGTGAGCTGTGAGTTTGAGCAGTTTTCACATGAATGGAACTTTGCACACATCACGAGCAGTCCCTACTCACTCACTCACTCAGTCCCATGTCCCAAAGGACGTAGGGGGGACACGAGAGAAGAGCAACAGAGATCTTTTTCCATGCTTCATGATCCTGTAAGTAAGTTAGTAAGTCTTCAATTTTAACGTCTTTCCACTTACAGTGATACCAGACGACCCTAAGGTAGGAGACCAGAGAGAGAGAGAGAGAGAGAGAGAGAGAGAGAGAGAGAGAGAGAGAGAGAGAGAGAGAGAGATAATGTGGGGTGTGTGTGTGTGTGTGTGTGTGTGTGTGTGCGCGCGCGCGCGCGCGCGTGCGCGCGCGTGTGTGTGTATGTGTGTGCATGTTCATGTGTGTGATTGATAAATGGTAACAGCAAATGAAAATGTATTTTTACATTAACAGATCAAGAAAAAAATTAAATGTAGAGATCCCAAAAGAATTACAAGAACTACAATAAATGCCCTATAGGACTTAACAACAAACCTTTAGCAATGTCAAATGTAAGATTTACATTGTTCAAAATATTGTCAATAGAAGTCTCAGAAAAGGCAGGGAGGTAAGATTTTAAAGTGCTACATTCAAGTATTATATGGGTATTGAAATATACTCACCACATAAGCATTTAACATCTTTGCTAAATTTTGTCATCAAGGCATTTAATCTTATCCTGAAAAATAATGTCTTGAGTTGTCTTTCTTTGACAGCATTTGTTGTTGTCAACCCATGATTTCTTTTGGCGGCCTCTTCTTCTCTTGCCCTCGACTGTTCCTTGCAAGATGGTTTTTGCTTAGGTGTTGTGTCTTGTGGTGTGACCAAACCACATCAGCTTTCTCCTCTTTATGGTGGAGAGCAAAGGCTCTTGGGGGCCCACACGCTTTTTGATTTCTTCTTTCACATAGTTATTGGTCTTGTGTTCTTTGTATGATATTTTGAGGAGTCTTCTGTGGCACTTGTTCTCGAATGCTTGGATTCTCCTCTCTAACTCTGCTGTCAGAGTCCATGATTCACAGCCATATAGGAGGATAGATATCACGAGGGATTTGTAAAGGTGGTATTTGGTGCAGAAGCTGATGTTGTTGCTTCTGATGATCCTCTCGAGTCTGACTAGAGCAGATGTTGCTGTTGCAATGCGAGCTTTCACTTCATTGTTTGATGTGCCATTTTTGTTAGGATGGAGCCTAAGTATTTGAATTGGCTCACCTCTTCCAATATTTCTCCATTCATCTTTATTTCCGTGCTGTCATTACTTGTGCTGTTGACCATGATCTTTGATTTCTCTGTACTGACCTCCATGCCGTATGCGCTTGCTCGATCTGTTAGACTGTCTGTGAGGATTTGCAGTTCTTGTTTGCTGCTGCCCATGAGGTCAATGTCATCTGCAAATCTGAGGTTGCAAAGGGGTCTTCCACCAATGGAGATGGAAGTGTGGTGGTTTTGCAGTGTCTCTGTCATGATGTTTTCGAGGAAGAGGTTGAAGAGTACAGGTGAGAGAAGGCAGCCCTGGCGGACCCCAACCGTGATCTTGAAGAACTTGCCCATGTGATTGTTCATGAAAACTGCACTTCTTGCGTTCTCGTACAGTGCCTTGATGACTACTACCTAAAGTCAAATAGTCTGGCTAAAAATGCTGTCAAACAGGCCAAGCAAGTTCTGGAGAGATCAAAGAAGGATGGCTTAAATGTTATGCTGGGTTTGCTCAACCTGAGGAACATGCCAAGAGACTATGGGGTAGCCAGCACAACGCCTCATGTCCAGACGCACCCGCACCACCCTTCTCATATCAACAATGTTCTTTAGGCCCATGCCCTTGAGCACTACCCACACCCAAAAGAATCTCAAAAGGGCACAACAGCAGCAAGAAAAGGTGTGTACTACAAGACCGCTTGAGATCAAAGACCACTGAGATCCAGTGAAGTTGTACATTTGCGAATTGAAAAGGGTTTCAAGAAACTAGCTATTGTAAAATCACAGCATGATACTCAAAGGTCTTACATAGTCATGTCTGAGGGAGCTGACTATATCTGCAACTGGCAGCACCTTCTTCCAGTGAATGAGCTGCGCCAAGACCTCAGTGGAATGCACCAGACTACAGCCCACAGAATTTGGTGCCAGCTCCAATTGCCAATTCCCCACCCTAACCATCTACACAACAGATCCCTCAGACTGCTTTGCATTCCCCTGTTGCAATTTCCCCACCCATGAACACTATCCAGGGACCCAGCCCCTCAGCCCGTGGGCACCCTGACCACTCTACCTCAGCTTGGAAACCATGCCGAGATCAGCTCCAACCTGTGTCTGTCTGAGAGTCATTGGCATAAAAGTGATAATTGATATGATAGCGGTGATATGACATGTGACAGTGGAGCAGTATAGAGGGTAAAAAGAAGAGGGCCCAGAACTGATCCCTGAGGGACACCACATTCCAGTTTGGCAGGCGCTGATTGAATCTTGTTTACTGCAACTGTACGGACTTGGTCTGTCAGGTACAAAGTAAACCAGGTGAGGGCTGTGCTTTTAATACTGAACATGTTTTTGAGATGGGAGAGAAGAATTGAATGGTATATGGTGTCAAAGGCAGCAGATAAGTCGAGAAGAGTAAGAAGGGAGATTTTCCTAGAGTCAGAAGCATGGAGAAGCATGTTTAAGGTATGGACCAGGGTGGTTTCAGTGCTGTGGATGACACAATAGGCAGACTGGAAAGGGGAAAGAGATTATTGGAAAGAAGATGGCTATTGAGTTGTTTCAGAACAACTTTTTCAAGGACTTTAGAGATGAAAGGGAGATTAGAAACAGGTCTATAGTTCTTCAGGATGTTAGGATTGAGGTCATGCTTTTTGAGAAGAGGTGTGACTATCGCAGTTTTGAGAGCTGATGGAAAATTTCCTGAATGAAGAGATGAGTTTACTATTTTTGTGATAGTAGGTATAAGCTGTGGAATGCACTGAGAGAAAAGAGAAGCAGGTACAGGATTGAGATCGCATGATTTTATTGTCATTTCTTTCAGAATGTTCTTGATTTCATTCTTGCTTGTTGGGTGAAAGACAAGGAGAGGAGTGCCAGTGAATTGGGGATCAGGAGATGCAGGTTGGAAAGAAGTCTGATCAGTTTGGAGTGGATGTTGCGGACTTTGTCAGAAAAGAATGAAGAGAATATAGCAGGAAGTTCAGAGTGGCTGTGGACAGTAGGCAGAGGGTTAGCCTTTGCAGATCAAGGAGAGTTGAGGTGAGGGAGAAAAGAGATTTCATGGACCTGGCATCGAGAACTTGAGCAGAATAATAGTTTGTCTTTGCTGAGTGGATTAAGGTTTTGACTTTGTTGATTTGTTTGTGAAAGAGCTGTTTGTTTATTTCAGTTTTTGTTTTCCGCCATTTTCGCTCAAGTTGTCGGTGTTTGTGATTTGCAACCAGTATGTCATGAGTATACCATGGGGCGCAGGGCCTATCAGGAAGAACAACATCAGGGGGAGGTGCGTGCTCATCGAGCAGTTGGCTTAAAACAGTGTTGTAATGTTCAGAAGGGTCAGTATGTTCAGGGGGTTTAGATAGGCGTTGGGCAGCTTAAGAAGAGGTTTGAATGTCAATTGCCTTGAGATTGCAACGGATGACGCACTTTTTCTTTTGATAGGCCTAGTGATGTTTAGAGAGAAGAGGATGGCAGAATGATCAGAAAGCAGTTCGTTGGTGACGGACACAGATGTGACGAGATTAAGTGAAAGATCAGTAATGAGCCAGTCTAAGATGTGACCTGACCTGTGTGTTGGCTCATTGACCAGCTGGGAAAGAGAGTGGTTGGACAGAGAAAGAGAAAGACACTTGACATCTGGAGAAGACTGGTTGTCAAAGTGGAAATTGAAGTCGCGGAGAAAGATAAGTTTCTTGGGAGAGAGGCTGAAATGATCCAGGAGTGACTGAAATTCTTGATGAAAAAGGGAAGTTATCAGATTGTTTTTGCAACTAGGAGGAGGACCATACAGACAGCAGAAAGTGATAGAGTGGCCTGGTAAACTGAGGTTGAGTTCACAGATTTCAAAGGATGCAGGTGAAAAAGGGAGGGAGTGACAGAGAGAAAGACCTGGGTGCAGAGTGTCTTTGTAGGTGATGGCAATTCCGCCTCAACAAGAGAGTCTAGGGAAAGAACGAGTTTTATAGCCAGGAAGTGTCAGTTGTTTTAATTTTGGTTCATTGCCCAGTGGTTTTAACCATGTTTCAGTAAGAAAAGTTAAGTCTATGTTCTGTTCAGAGATAAAATCAGAAAGAAGATCAGCCTTGCCATCTGGGCAGACAGATTGTACATTGTACAGACAGATGTTAAGAAGATTTGAGGGAGGCGGAGAGGTTGAAGTTGAAAGTGGTGAGTTGGGAAGAGGATCAGAGGAAGAGGATGAAAGCCGTGGTGGTGAAGTAGACAGAGGAAGAACAGATAAAAGTTTGGATGGTGAGTCAGGTGTGGAGGGTGGTAAAGGAACTGGGTCAGGTTGGGGATTTGAATCTTTACACACAGCATGAAACATATTACAAGCAGGGAAATCATCACCAGAGTCACATACAGCAAGAGACACATTACAATCAGTGAAAACATTGTCAGAGTCACAGAAATCAACAGTCGAGGGAAGCAAATGACAGGGAGTTGAGGCAGTGTGGTTGGTGGTGGTTGCAGTAGTCTCAGAAGTGGAAGTTACATCAGAGGTGAGGGGGGAGACACGTGCAGGCTGGGCACACCGCAGGCGATGACCTGTGCCTGCACGTGTTCCTCTTTTGGTTTTTGGTCGATGGATGCCCAGGTTTAAAATATGTTGTTTGATATCTGCTTCAAGTCTATTTTGTTTGCGGCCTATTTGATGTAAGAAGGATACTCTGGAGTCTGCATTGGTGAATGTCATTGCCCTGGAGTGAGGAAAGCTGGATAGTGGTGGTGGTGGTGGTGGTAGAAGTTCGTGCAACACCTGCAGTTTGTTAGGCTGCAGCAGGGTCAGGGTAGGCAGGGACAGCAGGGTCAGCACAGTTAAATGAACACAAATCATGTCGCCATTTTTTTAAAAACAAAAATATTGAAAAGATGAAAAGGTTTAGAACTGAAATATTTCACAAAATAGACAATTTTAAGAAAAACTGTTCTGACCAATCGATTGTTGAGAGCAAGACAAACACGATGATATAAAATTGTTCTTGCAGGATAATTGGAAAAAACACAAATTCACACTTTTACACAGAGCAACGCACCATGCTGCCACCAGGCACAAAATCACTCACTCATCTGTATTGGATGAATATTGTTCAGCTAGTTAAATGCTGGAAATATTCTAGTGTGGCTTTACACTACAGATATATGGGTTTGAAGGCCTGCTTGTTTTTACAATGATTTTTATCACTAAGAATTGTGACTTATTTGTGATAGATCTTTTAGCAATTACAAACAGGTGCAATGAGGTTGGAATTGATAAAAGTTTTTTTGTTTTTTTTAATAAATAATTGCACAGTCTCCTAGGATGGACCATCATCTGTTCTAAAGTAAATGAATCATGTGTGAGATTAGCTACTAAAATCATGTGGTAATTTTAGTGGTTATGTTAGTTATTGTTTTGAGAATGTTTTGTTCTCATGAGAATGGGAATTGGATAATGTGAAGAGTGCTTTTTGGTAAGTGAGCTAAGTGTAATAAACTCTAGCTCAGTGTTTGATGGTTGATAAGTGAGAATTTATAATAGAGTAAAATGTTGTAATTGAAAATCTTTTGTTCTCATGAGAATTGGGAACTGGAAAATGTGGGAATGCATTTTGGTGAATGAGCTAAGTGTTATAAACTCTAGCTCAGTGTTTAATGGTCAATAGGTGAGAATTTATAATATAGCCCATTTGAGAATGTTGGTTTTGTGGTGATTTACACCCCTGATCTGTATTTGAATTTGAGGAGAGTTAAAACAGTTTTTTCATTGTGTGTTCCTTTTTATTACAGGTCCATCATTTTTTCCCCACATCGTTTCTTGGCTCATCTTGTCCCGATTGTTCCATCTCCACCCCTATCATTGTTGTTTTGTTAGTCTTTGGGTTTCTGATCTGAGATTGATTTTGGGTTGATTTGTGTTTTGAGGACTGGACAGAAAGACAAAATTATCTCTTTTTTTTTCTCAATTGTACTAGCAGTACTTTGTACAGTGATTTGTATTGTTTATCTTTATATTGTAGTATAGTAGGTTGTGTTAGTAAAATATATATGAAAACCCAACTTGCTCGGTCTGGAGAGTTACACTGAATGAATGTTGTTAATTTCGCATTCATAGTGTATTAAGTGTGGCTGTTGAGTGAGTTGAGGTAATTAATTGGTTTCACTTACCTACTACCTCCCCTTTACATCTCTTTTCCTCTATTTTTCCTCTATCCTCTTCTATCCCCCCTTTATCACCCCCGGCCCATAAGTAGTTGATCCCTACTCTTCTTTAGGGTTACTAAAGAAAATAGGAATTAGTATAGGACTCTACATTTCCAGTACCGAATTAGATGGAACAGGAATTAGAGTGGCAACCTAGACAATTCCCATTTAGGACTTTCTACACTGATTTATGTTCTGTTATCTGTCTCTTTTTTTAATTTAAAATAATATTTTATATTTTATACCACTTTATGTCACAGCAGATTTATTTGCCTGAAATTCGGGCTGCTCTCCCTGGGGAGACCATGTTGACACAAGTGCAGCACTACCCATTGCTTTTTTTTTTCTTGTCTGCAGCTATTGGTTTCCCTATCAGAGTGGCTTTTTTCTACAGAATTTTGCCAGGGATAATCCTCTTGCTGCCATGGTTGTTTTGTTTTTTACATACGCTAATGATGTGTTACACACAGACCTAGGTTTATCCTCTCATCAGAAAGACTAGCACCCACACCACCACTCATGGTCTAATGGATGGGAACAGTTTTGGGCCCAAACGGGATTTGAACCACAGCACACTCTGATTTAGACTTTTTGCTAACTAGACAGGTGCGTTACCACTAGACCTCTTATCCATGTTCTTATGCTGCTGGCCAGTTTTTCGTTTTCATTTGTATACCGGGATCCATTTGTTGCTAGTTACATTTAAAGGAGTTGAAGCATTTCTATGTAACCAGGCTATAAAAAGCTAAGTACTCTATGTGAAAAATGCGTCACTCTATTACATCATTTGTGCAATTATCTGTTCGTATATCCTTACATTGTTAAAATTCATTTCAAAACTGATTTACCATTCTAAAGTCAAATAACATTCTCAATGAAATATACAGTTCTTTACATAAGTTTCCTTACACAGGCTACACCAACACTTCATGCAGTGAGCCAGAGTGTGGCCCCAAATATATTACTTTTTATTGCTTATCAACACACCCACTTACTTGTGGTTACTTAGGTTTCAAAACAGATTAATTTTCAAACGAAGTTGCACTCTTAAAAAAATATTGTATCATTTTATTTGAATGCTTTCATCTCAGACAGGCTATATTCAATGTAAATGTCCAGAATGAAGTTTGAGCTTACCTGGGTAGCAGAGATGGCAGTCAGTGAAAGGGTGATCAGGATCATGTGGCACCAGCTGGCATTGGTAGG
Organism: Stramonita haemastoma; assembly: GCA_030674155.1. Lineage (NCBI taxonomy): Eukaryota > Metazoa > Mollusca > Gastropoda > Neogastropoda > Muricidae > Stramonita > Stramonita haemastoma. The sequence continues at coordinate 20,408,877 of CM060339.1, forward strand.
ATGCATTCTGCTGCACTCTGTCTTCAGGCAGTCTGGCCAGGACATGGTCAGTCTGGATCGCAATTGGTTCCGCTCCATAGCGTGATTCCAAACACTCGAACTTGTTATAAGATGATAGCCAGTCACATGCAAGCACCTCCCCTACAAAAAGCCATCATTGATATAATAATCATAAAAGATCTAAGGAACAGATACAGAGATTGTTTTATTCATGAGAATTTCTAAGTGTTTATTTTCTTGAGTAAAAGAAATGCACAATAGAAGTATTCTGAACAGGCTTTAAAAAAAAATTGTTATTATAGGTGTGAAATTTATCCATGGTTTCATTTTTCATTCCTTCAGTATTTGTGAAATGTATCCATGCTTTCATTCTCATTGCTATAGTGTGAGTGAAATTTATTGCTGCTTTCATTCTCATTGCTATAGTGGGTGTGAAATTTATCCATACTTTCAGTGTTCACTGCTATAATGGGTATGAAATGTATCAATGCTTTCATTTTTCATTGCTGAAGGATGTGTGAAATGTATCAATGCTTTTATTTGTCATTGCTACAGTATGTGTGAAATTTATCCATGCTATCATTCTTATTGCTATAGTGTGTGTGGAATTTATCCATCCTTTCATTTTACATTGCTTTAGTAGGTGTGAAATGTATCCATGCTTTAAGTTTTCATTGCTATATTATATATGACATTTATCCATGATTTCATTTTTTTCATTGTTATAGTAGGTGAGAAATCTATACATGATTTAATTTTTCATTGCAGTGGTCTGTGTGAACTATGATATTGCTGTCATTTTTCATTGCTATATGTAGGAGGTGTATAGATGCTCCGATTTTTCATTGTATAGTAGGTGTGAAATTTATCCATGCTTTCATTTTTTTTTTTATTGCCATAGTAAGTGATAAATTTATGAATGTTTTCATTTTGCATTACACTCACACCCCTGCCCCCCTCACCTGGTGTATTGTGGTCCAAAGCCAAGGTACCATTAAACCATTTCTGTGTTCAGTGTTCTCTCTCTCTCTCTCTCTCTCTCTCTCTCTCTCTCTCTCTCTCTCTCTCTCTCTCTCTCTCTCTCTCTCTCTCTCTCTCTCTCTCTCTCTCTCTCTCTCTGCGTGCAAACGCACGCAGAACACCTTGCGCACATGTTAAATCCTGTTCCGCTTTTTGTAAGAGTAGGTCATCGTGTGCCGGTGGGAACAGAAGACATTTACAAAACTGCATACACACGGGGACTGGATGAAAAAAAAGCACAAGAGTACTTATTCCAGTATCCTCCATATAAAAGAACAAATCAAGAATAAATCAAATCTCTCTCTCTCTCTCTCTCTCTCTCTCTCTCTCTCTCTCTCTCTCTCTCTCTCTCTCTCTCTCTCTCTGGGGGGGGGGGGGGGGGGTGCACAGCACGTGCAGCTAGGCGAAGGTTGTGTTTTGCATCGTCTTCAGTATTTCCTCAAGTACTAAGGACTGACGCAGTGTTCCGAGTTCTACGTTGGCGACTTACTACGTGAGACACTATGCCGTTGGGGCAGCTGGACTTTAGAGCGACCTGTGGTTCCTTCTTGGCTGTATTCCACCATTTTATGTGGAAGAGGGCCATGTCTAAGATGGCAATGCGAGCAACCATTTTAAAAGTTCGCTCGCGCGTTACCGGTGTTCTCCTTGGCTTGTCCCTCGTGTATTTGTTCTGGGGGGACAATTTATTCCTTCGTCGTGCAGAAAACCAGCTGCTGCTGCGTGGAGGAGACGTGGAGGCAAACCCTGGACCCAACCCAAGTCAGTCTGCTGGCCCCACACCTTCTAGAAGTACACGGCAGACGAGGCTTCCCACGCTTCATCCTTCTGGCCCTGGCAAGGAACCATCCATAGCTGATGTCATGTCTACCCTGCAGGAGATGAACAGGAAACTGGACGGTGTGACTGAAGTTCTCAGTCACTTGCGACGGGACCACAACGCCCTGCATGACCTGGTGCATGGCATCGGGGATGAAGTCCGGGAGCTGCGTGAGAGGAATGAGACTTTGGAAAAACAAAATCAGGATCTGAGTGACAAAGTCAACACTCTGGAAAAGAAGTTTGATGATCTTGAAAATAGGTCTAGAAGAAACAATCTAATTTTTCATGGTGTGACTATTACAGGGAAAGAAACGAATGAAAAATGTGAAGGAATGATTCGGGATGTGTTAACAGACAAGCTCGAGCTAACAGACACAGTCGAATTTGATCGTGTACACCGCATAAATTCCAGACCAGACTCACTGATTGTTGCCCGATGTTCTTTTTACAAACAGAAGGTTAAGATTCTGAAGGTAAAAGGAAAACTGAAAGGAACAAACACGTTCATAGGTGAAGACTTCTCCCAGAGGGTTAGGGAAATCCGATGTAAGTTGGGCTCCCACCTCAAATAAGCCAGAGATGAGGGAAAACAGGCCCGAATGGTTCACGACCATCTCTTTAATGATGGCAGGAAATTTTGCCTGGATCCCCATGACAATCTCAAAGAAATGAAATAGGAACGCGGCCGGCCTTTTGTCGGGGGAGAGAATAGTGGGGTTAATTCTGATGGGGGACCAAAAATTTACCTGCCACACAAAAATTTGCAAGTGCATACCTGTAACGGTGCCCCCTTGGATTAGGCTTCACATATTGCACATGAACTGCCACAGCAGGAGCCAGATGCACACATACCGGCTGGTGTGTGTATGGATGATGGCTCAGTCGCGCATGCACGCATGCACGCTTTTTCCCTCCTCCCTCCTCATGTCAAAAGTTTGAGGGGTCAAATGAAAGTGTAGTTTTCAGCAAGTTTTGCCTTCTGATAATTCTTTTGTTTCTGATGTCTGTCCTACGGTAGATAACTGTAGAACGTTTTCTTTTTTGTCATGGAATGTCAATGGATTGCCTTCAAAATACATTTTTGATGATTTTGTGAAATATGTATTTTCATTTGATTTTATATGTCTTACAGAGACTTTTGAAGAAGCTGTTGATGTTGATTTATTTTCCGGATTTAAGATGTATGTAAAACCTGCTGTTAAACTGACTAAACAGGGGAGAAAATCAGGTGGTATTTTGTGTTTATTCAAACAGGAGTTATGTTCTCATATTCGTGAATTAGAAGTAAAGTATGAAAATATATGTGCTTTCTGACTGATAAGCAATTATTGAACCGTACAAAAGATATTTTGTATGTATGCGTTTATGTCCCACCTGAAGGTTCTCCTTTCTACACGCATTTCGATTATGATAATGGAATTGAGCTACTTGAAGACTGCTTGTGTGATTTGTTGTTATTACTTGATGATGTTTATTTATTCCTATGTGGTGATTTAAATAGTCGGATTTCTGACATATCTCCATCACATTATGTACATGACACCCAACATCAGTCTAAGAGTTTTACATTAAGTTCTGGCTGTTGTTCTCAGGATTTTCAAATTAACTCTTATGGTAAATGTCTGTTAAATATGTGCACTGCTTTGAATTTGAGTATTCTAAATGGTTTGTGTAATGGCGACCAGACAGGTCGCTACACATACGTTAGTGACAGTGGTTGCAGTGTAAATGATTATCTCATCATGTCAAATGAACTGTATGAGTCTGTTTCTGATCTGTGCGAACTACATGTAGCTGATCGTATAGAATCAGATCACTTTCCTTTGGAATTTAGCATTGTATTTTCAACAGAGGAAGTTATTAAAAGCCAGGATCTCACTGCTGTACAAATCATAGAGAAGTTTGTTTGGATTGAAGAGCATAGCCAAGATTTTTGTGATAAGTTACATGAAGAAAACATACAAAATAGATTTAATTCTGCAATAGACATGATTGATGTGAATGCTAACGATGCTTTAGAGCTATTTAATGACTGTATTAGAGAATGTGCATTATGCATGAAGAAGAAAATTAGGATTGATCAAAATAGACATCAGCAAGGTTGGTTCGATAAGGTATATTTTGAGAGCAGAAGGAGAGTTTGCAGTTTGTTAAGAAGATTCAGGCATTCAAAGAATAAAGAAGATAAAGATTTGTATGTTAGAGCTAGAAGGGAATACAAAAATACATTAATTACAAAGAAAAAGATGTTCAATAAAGCTATGTTGGATAAACTAGTATCTAGTATAAATAGCCAGCAAGATTTCTGGGCTCACATGAACAAGATTTCTTTTAAGAATAAAGGCACTAAGAATAATATTTCTGTTGATGAATGGTTTCACCATTTCAAAGGGTTATTAGATAAGGATTCAGTATGCGATAACAGTGACTGTGATTTTCTTGAACAAGAGCATGATTTCATGGACCGTCCAATATCCCAAGAAGAAGTCTTGTTTGGACTTCGAAAATTGAAAAATCGCAAAGCTACAGGTCCAGATGGGATTATTGGAGAATTTTTAAAAGCTCCTTGCCAACAAATAGTTGATTTTTTTGTAAAATTTCTCAACACTCTGTTTGATAAAGGTCTTTTTCCTGAGGGCTGGTCTGAATCTGTGATTTTTCCACTTTATAAAAAAGGTATTTGTAATGACACAAATAACTATAGAGGAATTTCACTTTCAGATATTAGTAGTAAAGTATTTAGTACAATTATCAACAGAAGGCTTCAAGAATATGTAACACAAAATGATATTACCAGTGAACACCAGGCTGGATTTAAGTATGGATACTCAACCATTGACCACATGTTTACTCTTTTAGCATTAATACAGAAACAGTTCTCTTTGAATCGAAAATTGTATGTGGCCTTTAACGACTTTGAAAAAGCTTTTGATTCTATGAACAGAAATTTGTTGTGGCCTATTTTGATAAAGTATGGAATTCAAGGAAAACTCTTTAAATGTGTCAAAAGTATGTATAATAAAGTTAAAACTAGAGTAGGATGTGGCAATATGCTAACTGATTATATAAATTGTAGCAGAGGAGTAAAACAGGGAGATGTATGTAGTCCTGTCCTGTTCACGATATTTATAAATGAACTAGCAGAACAGCTAATTGAAAAAGGAAGGCATGGTGCCAGATTCACAACTGATCCTACTGAATTGTTTATTTTATTACTGGCTGATGATATTGTTTTGATTTCTGAGACAGTGATTGGCTTGCAAACTCAGCTCAACAACTTAAAGATTGCAGCTAGTGAATTGGAACTGAAAGTCAACTTGAATAAGAGCAATATCGTAGTATTTAGAAAGGGAGGTCACCTAGCAGCAAGAGAAAAATGATTTTATGACAATGTTCCAATGCCTATTGTAAATGCTTACAAATATTTAGGTATACTATTTTCTACTCGTTTAAGTTTTGCAGCTGCTTGTAGGGACCTATCTAGTAAAGCAAAGAATGCCCTGTTTCAGATTATGAAGAAACTGTTTGTGTTAAACAATAACTCTATACAACTGTTTGTTAAGATATTTGATATGCAAGTACAGCCTATAATGCAGTATGGTTCTGAATTGTGGGGCCTAGATGTAAAAGCTGCTGAGCTCTGTGAGTCTGTTCATTTGTTTGGACTGAAAAGGTTTTTAGGGGTTAGAAAGAAAACACCAAATGATTTAGTATATGGAGAAACAAACAGATACCCTATTTTCATTAATTCTGCAGTTAGGTGCATACAGTACTGGTTTAAATTATTAAAGATGAATAACGATAGGCTACCACGAAAGGCATACAACATGTTGCTTGATTTAGATGCAAAGGGTAAAGTTAATTGGGTTTCTAATATACGAATATGTTTATCTGAACTGGGACTTGGGTATGCATGGCTATACCAGGGTGTAGGACAAACAAATGCATTTATTAAAACTCTTCGTCAGAGAATGGTAGATTGTAGATGGCAAAAGTGGGAAAACCATATCAACTCTAGTGATAGATTTGATATATACAGGGTTTATAGTTCAACACATGTAGTAAAGAAGTACCTTTCAGTAAACATGGATAAACACTTGAGATTAGTTCTAACTAGATTTCGATGTGGCATATCGGACATTACTGCACATGCTCTCCGCTATAGAAGAATATCTGCTACCGATATGTTATGCCCACTATGTAAAGAATCAGTTGAAGACGAAGTCCATTTTGTTTTGAAGTGTCCTGCTCTCACTAAGTTACGTGTAAAATTCATTCCTGAGGAATTCTATGCCCGACCTTGTTTATTCCGGTTAGGTTTGCTGGTGGCATCAGTCCATGATAAAACTGTTCAAAATCTGGCTCTATTTTTATATAAGGCTTTTCAGTTAAGAGAAAAACTTATGTCTTAGGTTATCTTGTGTGGAATATCAAAGTATTGCTTGCTGTTTTGTATTTGGTATAAATACATGTATTGCTTTTTTTTCTGCCCCCCTTCATATGGGGCTGTGGCCTTAAATGAATAAATCATCTGAAGTCTGAAGTCTGAAGTCTCTCTCTCTCTCTCTCTCTCTCTCTCTCTCTCTCTCTCTCTCTCTCTCTCTCTCTCTCTCTCTCTCTCTCTCTCTCTTGATGATAGATGGTGGTGGATTGATGTTTTAAGTCATTTAACCTATCATATTCTCATGTTCACTCTTTAATTATTGCGCTTTTTATTGTTCAAATCAAAATCATCATTGATTCTTACTTCTTATATTCGTTTCTGAATGAGTGCCTTTTCATATCATTACCTTATTATTGTATCTCTGTCTTATTTCTCACCTGTTGCTTGATACTTATGGTTTCTTGCTCTTGGTATTTGGATCATTATAATTGTTCTAGTTTAATTGAGGTTATTTTTTTATCTTGATGTTATCCCTGAAAAGGGCGGGGGCTGGATGTAAAAAAAGCACACGAGTGCGGCAAGACAAACAGACTGCTGGATGAGCTAAAATCTAAGTTTTCCGAGTTGACCAGCTCAATGGCTGATGTTCAAGCGTGGTGCCAGACCCAGTTCACTGAAAACAGGGATTTGCAAAACTCGGTAAATCAACTCTCCACCAGTACGTCAAATCAACTGCAAGATACCAGTGAACACCAGAGAATAATAGATGACAACATCACCACTTTGTACGACTGGTGTAGGTCACTTCAAGAAGAAAATAACACACTGAGGTCCGAAATTGTCAGACTAACAGACCATGTCAGAAGTCAGCCCATGAGCTCTGAGCAGCCACAGGTAGGATCAGCTACAGTCTCGCAGGAAGACCTTTCTGAAATCCTGAAATGGTGTCAGTCAATTCAAGCTGATAATGATGCCTTAAAAGAAGATGTCAAATATCTCTCATCTACATGTGAAACACTAGAAAACCAGTGTGGGAGACTGCTTGACTGACAAAAGTGCCACCATGGACAAAAAGCTGGAAAAACTGGAAGCAAGTTCACGAGCTTCTAACATCAAGTTCTTCAATGTGTTTGAGGGCAACAGCAAGAATGAAGGAGACTGTGCCCGACAGGTAGTGCAGCTGCTGAACCGCTTCTACCCCAGCAAGGTATGGACCACCGATGATGTGGAGACAGCCAGACGGGTGGGCCCGAGAAAGAACAGCTCTCACGCCAGACCTCTCATTGCCACAATGCACAGGTGGCGAGACAAGATGTTCGTGTTAAGAGACCGAGAGAGCAGGAAGGAGATGGCTGACGCCCTCAACATCCATGTGGCCACAGACTTGACAGGCAACCAGTATGACATCCTCAGGGAAGAAAAGATGGCGGGTAGAAAGGCCTTTTTCTACAATGGCCGCCTGCATTACCACAGAGAGAAAAGGTCGCATTGGTCTACCAAGCACAGTTACAGAAAACAGAGGGAAAGAGAAGAGGAAAGACATCTGTCTAAAGACAGACAGTGGGACAGGAACCACAGGGAAGACAAACGAAATAAACATCACCACGAAGACAGACAGGAGGACAGAAACCACAGTGAAGAATTGCAAGACAGATACCACTATGAAGACAGACGGCAAGACAGAAACAACAGGGAAGACGAACAAGATCACTATAAAGACAGACAGCAGGTCAGATCCTACAGTGAAGAAAAACGGAGCCGATATCTTTATGAAGACAGACAGCAGGACAGAAACCACAACGAAGACAAACAGAACAGATATCTTTATGAAGACAGGCAACAGGACAGAAGCCACAGTGAAGACAAGCGGAGCAGATATCACTGTGAAGATAGACAGCAGGACAGTGGTGACAAACAGAACATGTATCTTTATGAAGACAGACAACAGGACGGCTTATTTCAAGAACACAGGGGACAGGAACAACAGCAGGAAAGACATAATCATGCTAATAGACAACCGCAGTACCAACAGGAATGCATGGAAAGTGAAGCTCCTCATGAAGATGAAGAACACTATGGATGCGACAGAGAATGGCAACAGAACAACCATCTACCTGATGCTGTACCTGGCCACAGGGACAGAGGGTCAGAAGAGCCAAGGAAGCAGTCCTTGGATCAGAAAGACGATGAAAAGAACGCCTACAGGAAGGAACAACAGGGGCAGAGTAAGACGAAGGTGCATACCTCTACTTGGGAACAAACAGCAGAAAGTCATGTGTAACCATCACATGAAGATGCCAGATCAACAAGATGGAACTATGGTTCGAATCCTGGGTGGAACCAAATATCAGACATGTCATCCTCAAAGAAGGCTGGCAACGACCTACAAAACCAAATTAAACGAAATGTTGTCAGTCTTCCCAACTTATGCAGTATGAATGAATTTCCCCCCCTGAACAGAGAGTCACCAGTGAGGACAGCTCCTGAGAAGGCTACAGGACAGAGGTCAACTCCCCATTTATCAGCTCTGCATTCTCCAGGGACATGGGTACCCCAAGCCGGCAACTCGGAAACGATGGTGCCAGGTGATGAAATGACAAGCTCATGCACACGACTTTCCTGCGGAGTGCGTGAAGGGATGAGTGTGCCAGAAAATACAGCCAATGCTTCTGCTCAAGAGGGAGAACACAGTGACGCACAAGGTAATATGGCAACCACCTTTACCCAAGAGACAGGATGTGATGATCTAAATACCACACACAGCAATGTATACCAGCCATTAACGGAAGATGAAATGATGGCACCTGTGCTGACTCCGCCCACTCCAGAGGTACAGCATGATGACAGCCAGACTCTTGTCAAACAAGTTCTGGACCCATGGGAGTCTGCAGAAGATGGACAAAGCAGCATGCCCCCATCACCGGACAGACAGAAAGAAGACAGCCTCCTCCATGACCAGACAAGCAAAGACGCAAGCCTAATCATTGAAAATGAAGTGACAACAGCCACTCCTGTACACCGGCCTGTGACCCGCAGCAAGGCAAGGTTTCCTCAGCTTAGGGTCGTGTTCCTCCAGAACAGACTCGGCCCTGCCCATGTCTGCCAGGAGATTAGAAATGAATTGTCACACAATTTAAGATTCCTGACATACAATGTAGAAGGACTTAGTACAATCTATCATGCAGATTTAAGATCGTATATATCCAAATTTGATACAATTGTACTGACAGAAACATTCACTACAGATTTCCCTTCACATCTTTTCCCAATGCATAATGTATATATTTCAAGTGCTGTCAAAGTCTCAAATGCACCCACAGCTCGGCTGTGTGGGGGAGTAGCTTTGCTAGTTAGGAAACACATTGCTCCTCTTATTTCCCAGGTTCATCTAGAATATGACAACTGTATTGTGCTGACACTGGCTAAAGCACTTACAGGTCTGGACAGGGACTGTGCCTTAATTGGCATATATTTACCTCCACAATACAGCCCATATTATACTGAAACAGACATTTATAATGGTGTTTCTCTTTTGGAAAATATTATCTTAGATATCCTACAAGACATAGGAAATATGCCCATAATAATTATGGGGACCTGAACGCAAGGACTGCCAATGCTAATGCTCATGAAGACGAACTGCCCTGTGATTATGATGGCGATGTTTACCATGCTGTTGACTCATATCAGCGGGCTTCAGCTGATGGGGTTTCAAATGATTTTGGAAAGTATTTGCTGAATGTTTGTGAGCAATTTAGTCTGGTTCTTTTGAATGGTCTGGTGAGTCATAAATTTGATTCTAGTAGTACGTATGTTTCATATAATGGCTGCAGTGTAATAGATTATTTTATAATGTCAAGATGTATCTCTGAGATGGCTACAGAGTTGACAGTCGGTGAGAGAATAGAGTCAAAACATATGCCTTTGGAGCTAACACTGAAGTGTAAAAATGCAAATACCAACATTACCGATCGGCCTAGAAAGATGTCCATACAAAAATATAGATGGGACTGTCAAAAGTCAGAGGAGTATGCTAACATGTTTAAAACTGACTGTATTTCTAAAAAACTTAAAGAAGCATACGATATGATTGATTTAGACATAGAAGTAGCAATCAAACAACTTTATGAGATCATTAGTTTAGCAGCAACCCCTATGCTAAAGACAGTTGTATTTGGTAAATTTGATAACAATCCGTGGTTTGATCTTGAATGCAGGGAGAAAAGGAGGTCAGTGAGATATGCTCTTAGAAATTATCGGAAACATACTAAAGATGATAATGCTTCAAAAGATGATATAGAGACCCTGAGAGTTAAGTACACAGATCTCAGGAAAGAGTACAAGTTTCTGCTAAAAGAAAAGAAAATTGGGTACAAAAGACAAACAATGAAAGTGTTAGAAGACTCTTTAAGTGATCCTCAGAGATTCTGGAACACAGTAAGGAAACACATTGGCAGACCTGTGTGCCAAAGTAGCATTTCTTCTGAAGAGTGGTATAATCATTTTTCTACTGTGTTTAACCAAAGTGATCCCAGGTCGGACACAAATGAGACATTTAACTGTTCCTACTCCTCTTATACTTCAGCCACCTTACAAGTAGATATTACAATACTTGAGCAAGACATTACATACCAAGAAGTAGTACAGGCTATATCCAAATTAAAAAACAATAAAGCTGCAGGTCCAGATGGATTCTCTGGGGAATTCTATAGATATGCAGGCCCAGAGGTTGCATTATTTCTAACTAAATATTTCAATAAGTTGTTTACATCTGGCAGTTTTCCACTTCAATGGTCAGAAGCAGTCATTCAGCCAATACATAAGAAAGGTGACATCAATTCTCCTGATAATTATAGAGGCATCTCCTTACTAAATGTGGAAAACTCTATAGTTACATTCTCAATAAGCGTTTATCTATATGGTTAGAAGAAAACAAAGGACTAAATGAAGCACAAGCAGGATTTAGACGTAGTTATAGCACAGTCGACCATATATTTACTCTTCTGTCATTAATTCAGAAACAGTTTGCTAACCATGGAAAGTTGTACTGCGCCTTTATAGACTTTAAGAAGGCCTTCGATTTGGTTGATAGGCATTGCTTGTGGTCTGTACTTAGAAAAAATGGTGTCAAAGGAAAAATGTACAGGGCTCTGCAAAGTATGTACAACATTGTAAAAGCAAGGGTAAGTGTGGGAGGTGAATTAACTGATATTTTCATGTGTCCTGGAGGACTAAGGCAGGGAGACATTTGTAGCCCTGTTTTATTCTCTCTTTATATAAATGAGTTAGCGGTTGAACTTGTTCAGAGAGGAAAACATGGTATATCTTTAACCCCAGACCAAATGCAGATACTGATACTACTCTTTGCAGATGATGTAATACTGTTATCATACACTAAAGTTGGTCTGCAAACGCAATTAAATATATTAAGTGACACAGCAAAAAAGTTAGGATTGTTAGTGAATATGGAGAAATCAAAAGTAGTCGTATTTCGAAAAGGTGGCCACCTTGCCGTACGAGAAAAGTGGCTCTATAATGGAAACAATCTCGAAGTGGTAAACCAGTACAAATACCTAGGAGTTATTTTTTCTACAGGTTTGTCTTTTTCTTATGCATTGAAGGACATGGCTAGTAGGGCAAAAAAGGGTGTAATTGGTATTTTACGTTTGTTGTGGTCTCTCGGTAATCAGTCCCCTAAAATATTTTTCAAACTCTTTGACTGTCAGATTCAGCCAATTTTAACGTATGGTTCTGAGGTATGGGGTCTCCTGGCTGACCATTCTGTAATTGAAAGAGTACATGTCTTTGCAATTAAAAGATTTTTAAATGTGAGCATTAGAACTCCAAATGCCCTGGTATATGGAGAGACCGGTAGGTTTCCACTCTTTGTCAATACTTATACCCGTAATATCAAATACTGGATAACTCTTACAAGAATGGATACAGATCGTATTCCATTCAAATCATACAACATGCTGCTTAACCTCCATAGTAATGATAAGAATAATTGGGTCTCTACAGTCTGCTTTACTCTATATCGTTATGGCTTTGGTTTTGTGTGGGAATGTCAGGGAGTGGCAGATTTAAGGATATTTTTGGCAGAATTCAGACAACGTCTTAAGGATTGTTACACTCAAAACTGGAACAGTGAAATCAACACAAAAGAGCGTTATGCATTCTATTCCTTATTGAAACAAAATCTTTGTCTGTCTGATTACCTACTCATTGTTCACAATAGTGCTATAAGGAAGTATTTAACAAGAATGCGCCTCGGCGTTTCGCCATTAAGATGTCACAAAAACCGTTACAATACGACACAAAAGTGTTCTGACTGTCCTTTCTGCCAGGGTATCCTTGAATCCGAAGTACATTTCATGTTTATATGTCCA
>CM060339.1:20426491-20448991 GCA_030674155.1 Stramonita haemastoma
GCAGCATATACTGATTTAGTTTTATCATGCGTGTATATATATATATATATATATATATATATATATATATATATATATATATATATATATATATATATATATATATATATATATATATCTATATATATATCTATATATCTATATATATATATATGCTTTGTATTGTACATTCATGTTTTACCTATTCCTTTGTATTTACTTAATTCTGTTTTTAGTTGAGAAATATGGTTTCCTACAAACCATTTTAGAATCATTGGGTTTATTGTGATTTTTTTTCTCTCTACCTTTTCAGCAACATGGCTCTCTCTTTGAATACCTGGCCACAAAAAGAAGGACTACGTGTTGGTCATATTAACACTAACAGCGTTTTAAACAAACTATCTGATGTACATAGTATCCTGCACAACTCAAATAAACCATTTCATTTATTTGGATTTACAGAATTCAGACTTTCCAGTTTGGTATCTGATAACCAAATCCAAATACCTGGGTTTAGAGCAATCTGTACAGACCCCTCTTCCTCCAAAACAACAAGAATACTTGTGTATATAAATGAATCCATAAACTTTAAATGTATTCACCATCTAGAAACTCAATAAGTAGAGTGTCTATGGCTAGAAATAAAACTCAAACGAAGTAAACCCATTATGGTCGGATTTATCTACAAAAATCCCTGAGAGAATTGATTGGGTTGATAGATTTTCCATAATTGATGGATGCAGCATCTCTAGATACCAGAAAACTTTAACTATTGGGAGATTTTAACATAAAACTACTTAAACCTAACCCTTTGTGGATAAACAAATTAAATTCTTATAATCTCTCGCAAATTATCGACACACCAATGCCTCCTCAAGTCCAACTCTCATTGATAACTAATAAACAAAATATCCAAGAAATATGTGTTCCTAACTGTTGCTACAGTGACCACCTTCCTACCTGTTTCACATGAAACAAAAAAGGAATAAAAATTCCAATAGCTGGTCATAAGGAAGTTACTTATAGATCATTTGTTAAATTTGATGAAAATAAATTCCTTGCTGATTTGCTAAATTGCTCAATTAATCATGTTTATAACTTTATAGACCTAGAGAAAGCCATGCATTTTTGGCTAGAGACATTTACCTCAGTCTATGATAAACATAATCCTTTCAAAACCCGAAGAGTGAAACATGCAACACAACCTAAATGGATGACAACTGAGATTCTAAAAGAAACTTATTTAAGAGATTATCTGTCAAAAGCAGGAAAAATAGAAGAATTTAAAGAACTAAGAAACAAAATAAACTCATTAAAACGTAAAGTCAATCAAAATTATTTCCAAAATCTTGCCTCATCAAACACAATCCTAAAGTTGTTTGGCAGGCTATCAATCAATTAACCAACAAGTACCCAACTCAACCCATTGCTAATAGAATTTCCCCAGATGATCCCAACAATTATTTTACCACCATAGCTGAAACAGTTATAAAACAAGATGAGACAGAATTAAACTCCTTAGAAGAGTTAAAAAGCTTTTGCTCATCAAAAAACATAAATCAAAATTAAAAATCGCTTTCATAAGTGTTTCTAAAGTGTTCAGATATCTAAATAGCTTGAAACAAACTAGTAGTAGGGGACCAGATGGTATTAACAGTAACATTTTCAAGTTACCAGCTTCTATCATCTCTGAAACATGAACTTATATTTAAAACATATGCATTGAAAAATGCTACTTTCCAACACAGTTTAAAATTGCTAAAGTAATCCCTCTCTTTAAAAGTGGAGACCATTCAAAGTCTTGTAATTATTTCAAATGTATCAATAATATCAAAGCCGTTGGAAAAACACATTCATAGACACATTTATCAACATCTTCAGATTCACAATCTTATAAACAAGAACCAATTGGGTTTCAGAAAAAAAATCGTTCTTGCCACACTGCTCTTACGAGCCTAGTTGAAAATTGGCTAACTAATTTGAACAACAACAGGTTCTGTGGTGCCCTTTTTGTTGATTTTGCAAAAGCTTTTGATGTAATTGATCGTAAGATTTTATGTAAGAAGCTGTCGTTGTATGATATATCAGATAATGTCTTACAACTGTTGAAATCCTTTCTTGGAAACAGACAGCAATATGTGTGTATCAATAATTCCAAATTCTGTACATTACCAGTCAAATATGGTGTCCCCCAAGGCTCAAAACTAGACCCACTTCTATTTTGGATATATGTCAATGACCTTCCACTCCATATCAAAGAGCTATGTTAGCTTTTTCTGACATACAACAATACATACTAGCCACACCAACATAGATAGACTATCAGTCTCATTACAAAAAAGTATTGACTCTCTTGAGATATGCTGTCAAGTAAACTATATGTCCCTCAATCCATAAAAAACAAAACTTATGCTTATCACCACAAGACAAAAAAGACAAAATCTGACAACTCCACTTCCCCCTGTATTCATAAACAAAACCCTGATTAATGAAGTGGACAATCGCAAAGTGTTAGGTATTACAATATACAATAATCTCTCATGGACAGCACATGTAGCCAAATTAAGCAACACGGTGTCCACACAATATCAGCTTTGTAGAGTAAAATGCTTTTTAAACTTACATGCTAGAAAACTACTTTTACAGGCTTATATTTTGTAATCAATTAAGTATTGCTTTACACTCTTTGACACTGCCAGTGCACATACGTTAAAACCTCTTATAAGTAACTATAAACAAGCTCTCAAGCAGTTCTTTTAAAGTCCTAAAGTTTAGTTGAATCTGACTACACAAAATTGGGAGTCTTTCCATTACGAGAAATGCTTGCTATAAATGAAGCAATGTTCATAAACAAAATCCTTTATGGGCAAGCTCCTACAACATTGAAATCAACTCACTCACCTGACACCCCCCCCCCCACAAAAGATGGCATATCAACCTCTTGAGACTCTGTGTTTGCACCTCTCATCTGCTGAAAGCCTGATCCTGTTAGTTGACTTCAAGATAAGGGTTTATATTGACAAGGGTTTCAGCCTCATTGCCTGGATGATTTGGAATCAGCAGAAAAATTGAGGACAGGTGGCAGCTTTTCAAGCTAGGCATAGCTGACATCACCATCAATTTTTTCGAGGAAAAATCGCAGCAGAAAGTGTTTTTGCAACAATCTCCCTCCAAAACAATGGTACTACTTGGACCTGGTTCACACATAGTTCCACCAGCTTATCTTGTCCTCATACCTAGCTTATACATGAGCTGACTTTGACAGAGACCAACTGACAACTGCACAGACAGAGCTCCCAATTGTAATGTCTATATTTTGCTAGTTTTGAAGGGAAGTCAGTGTCTGATCCAGCAGTTAAAGCCAACGTTTTCGGGTTTTTAATTTACTCTGGAAGTTGTCAGAAGTAAAAGTGTCCTATAGGAGATGTTTGATCAAAGGCTCGACTAAATATACCAGTAAATATCTTGGGTGTATGGTTGATCTTTCTGTGTTGCCCATAGTGTCAGTCAAAGTTGCATTCTCTTCTTATAAAAAAGTTAAATGGATTTGTTTTAGCACATGTAAAAGATGAGATGGTGTGCATTCAAGCTTGGCAACAAACCAGGTTTTCAATACATGTTCAAGTTGTCACATGTGTATTTACACATTTTGTATCAGATAATGGTATCATATACAACACTCAAAAAGGAAATGAAGCATTGGTGAGAATCAGTGTTGGAGTCCAAGGAGAAAAACACACTGAACTGGAATGCATAGCTATGATCCAGGATAAAGTCTCCCCACTCAGATCATGTCCAGCATTCCATATAATAAGATATCCTGCTGTCTAGTATTTACCATGTGGACTTCGTTGCAAAGATGAGGGATAAAATGTCACATTCTACGTTTTCCCCTTGGAGCTGTTAGTATAACTAGCACCTCTAAGCCATGGTGACAGAATCTATATCTAGTTTTTACTGGTCTCAATTACATTGCTTGCAGTTGTACATAATTTATAAAGACCTTTTACAGTGATTGGGTATGATTTTGAAAAAATACTTTACCTCAAGTACATAGTGTGTATCATAAGTGATTTGAATTTCTTCAGAAAATCTTTTGAAAAAAAAAAAAAGCAATATTCCTCCAATAACGAACTAAAAACAAGTGCCCGTACTTTATGGTAGCTTGACATTTTTCTGGGCCAAACCAAAGTATTGTTTTAGTTGTAATGTAAGCGAAGTGTCAGAGCCTACTTGAAAATGTTGTTAAGTTTTAAAATGCTTGTGCAGTGACCCTCTGTATCCATGACAAGCTCTTGGCATAGCAATTTATATCCTTTTTTAGAAAGATAAATCATCTGAAGTCAGAGTAAGACTGCCTTTAGGGAACAGTGTTTGAAAACAGCCATGGATGCAAACTTTACACCCTCAGTATCAGAGTGAATCTCTGTTGGGATAGCGAGATTCAGTACCCATTCTGAGTAAAGTTTGATAGTGCCCAATTACAACTTACCATGGGTATGACTGGTGACAAAGGTAATGACCACGCTTTGTTTTGTCCAGTGGATGTCAGCAGTAACAGGGCACACCAGAGCCACCTCTCCCTTCTGCAGCCTCAGGGTTTCCCTCTTCCGGTCACACAGGTTTCCCGCCACGGAGCACAACCCCACAGAAAGCAGCAAAAGAAACAGAGGTAGCGCTCCTGCCCTGTCTGTTGACAAAACAATATTGTGAAGATGTCAGTAATTTCTTGCGTTCTTATTTTAATAATTCCTAATAAAGCTAATATTGCACTAGGATACACACGATGAGCCAAGAAATATGCAGAGACAGTTTTTTCATGATGACATAAGAAACTTAAAAACTAGTAGATCTAGGCCTATTTAAGTAATCTGGAAAGAAAAAAATATCTCACAATTCCAAGGTCATATCCATATTCCTGTATGCCTGTGAACTGTGGACCCTGACTGCAGATTTGAAGATAAAAGTATAGGCAATAGAGATAAGATACTTCCGGAGACTCCTTGGCATCTCCTACAGAGACCACATAAGCAACCAAGACGTGCATAACAGAATCTAGCAAACCATTGGTCCCTACGAAAACCATCTATCAATCGTTAAGAAGCAAAAACTTAAATGGTAGGGGCATGTCATAAGATCAAAAGACTAGCAAAAATAATACTACAAGGCACTGTACAAGGAGGAAGAAAAAGAGGCAGACCAAGGAAAAGGACAACATAAGCGAATGGATTGGCCTAGAACTCAACAAAACCCTGAGAAAGGCAGAACAGAGACAGGAATGGAGGGAACTGGTTGTCAAGTCTTCATGGGTGCTCCCACGGTCACCAGACTAAGATGGATGGATAGATAGAGATACAGACAGACAGACAGACAGACAGACAGATAGATAGATAGATAGATAAATAGATAGATAGATAGATAGATAGATAGATAGATAGATAGATAGATAGATAGATAGATAGATAGATAGATAGATAAGATTTAACCTTCGCCAGAGCCTGTGGGTGAAAAATTACCCAGACTCTCATTTAAATTATCATAACTCTGTAAGTTTTAACTCTATCAAGCTCATTTTTTTTTACTTTGTTTATTATATATCTGTGCATCATTTCACTGAAAATGATGATTTTATGTGTGTAAATAAAGGAGTTATTAAACCATAAAAACGTTGTATAACCCTCGCCAGATACTGTGGGTGGCCTGTCACCCATACTAATCAGAGAAGCAGCATTAATTCTCACATACTAGGGCTTGTGGGTGGCTGGTCACCCATACCTTTTATAGACTGTAACCCTTTCCTACACAGGCAAGTGCTCCTGGGTGGCTGGTCACCCATAACTTTTATAGACTGCAACACTTTCCTACAGACGATAGGGCTCGCGTGTGGCTGGTCATCCACATCTTTTACACAGACAGTAGCTGTTTATATCTGTAATTTCTATGCACGTGCATGCCGGGGCTAGTGGGCGGCTACTACAGGAAGTTCTGGCATGATTCTCGCATCAGAAGCCATTTTGAAGAACACATAGAACCGTAATATCTGAAGGCAAGTACTCTTTTTCTTCCCATGTGTGTGTGTGTGTGTGTGTGTGTGTGTGTGTGTGTGTGTGTGTGTGTGTGTGTATAGTGTGTGTGTGTGTGTGTGTGTGTGTGTGTGTTTGTGTGTGTGTGTGTGTGTGTGTGTGTGTGTGTGTGTGTGTGAGAGAGAGAGAGAGAGTGAGTGAGTGTGTGTCAGTGTGTGTGTGTGTGTGTGTGGGGTGTGTGTGTGTGTGTGTGTGTGTGTGTGTGTGTGTGTGTGTGTGTGATTCTTGTCTGAATTACCGTTTATCTCTGTTTATGTTGCAGTGTCAGATAAATTACATGCTGCTGCTGTTCCAAAGCATGATGAGATTAAGGACCATGATTTTGATCCTGTTCCTCCATCAGACAACTCTGACTCGGAAGGCGATGAAGACCTCCCGTTCCTAACAACACAGGCAAGAGCAGCTGAACAAATGAAAGCATCTCAGCAGCAGAGATCTGGTGCTGCAGCCACAGTTCCTGGGACAAGTCATCAATTCCATTCTGATATTGGTCATGTTGATCGAGAATGCATAGTTACTGCAAAAGATGGCTCTGTGTGGAGTAATGTGCCACCCATGCCAACAACTGGGTGTGCCTCTGCTCAAAATGTTTTCAGGGTACATGCAAACCAGTTGATTGGATGCAATGATCTGGCAGCACCTCTTGATGCCTTTTTGCTATATCTGTCAAACAAGAACATCAAAGTGATGGTCATCTTTACAAACATTGAAGGGAAGAGAGAAAATCCAGGCAAATGGACTGCTACAAATGAGGTGGAAATGAATTCATTTATCAGTTGTGTTTTGTTCTTAGGAGCAAAAAAACACAACAGAGTTGCTTTTTGACTCTCTCTATGGTGAAGGATTAGTATGGTCTACAATCAGTCACAAGATATTCATGCAGCTTTTGACCCACCTCCGCCTTGATGAAAAGACCACAAGGAACACCCAGCATGCCCAAGATGTCTTTGCCCCATTTAGGGACTTCTGAGAGGAATTCACAAAGTGCCTTGCAGACGCTACATTCCTGGACCATTTATCTGCATTGATGAGCAGCTGGTACCATTCCGTGGACGCTGCTCCTTTTTGCAGTATCTGCCCTTGAAACTAGACCGCTATGGCCTGAAGATATTCTGGGCTGTAGATGCAGAAACAAATTTTCCACTTGTTGCAGAACCATACCTGGGATAGCCTCTTGGACAAGAAAGGCAAGTCAACCTTGGAAGAAACGTTGCCATCAAACTCTCAACCCCTTTCTTCAAATCAGGAAGAAATGTCACAAGTGACAACTTTTTTACTGACAAAGAGCTGGCCAACATTTTGCAGACCAATGGTCTCACTTTTGTTGGAACTGTCAGGGCCAACAAACGCTTCCTACCAGATTACTTCAAAGACAAAAAGGACAACCATTGCATGATTCTTCCTTCATGTTTCAAGAAAAGACGACGTTGGTCAACTACCGGAGCAAACCCAACAAGAACGTTGTGGTGATGAGCATGATGCATCATGACAAAGCTGTTGACCCTCTTGCTTTCAAGAAGAAACCTGACATCATTCGTTTCTACAACTCTACCAAGGGAGCTGTTAATGCACTTGACAAGATGGCACATGCATATACAATTATACAGTCAAGAGGATCACAAAACGGTGGCCCATGATCATGGTTTTTTTTTAATGTCATTGACCTCTGTACCATTGCTGCACGTGTAGTCTGGATGAAGAAGTTCCCAGATGACCACCTGGCCAAACAGGACTCCAGGCAGCAGTTCATCATTGCTATTGCAGAAGACCTTTGCCTGGAGCAGATACAAAGATGATTGGGCATTTGTTGGTTTGTTTAATTTGTTGTTATCTTATCCAAGACATTCAGTAATGAAATGTGGGATACTATCCATACAGACAGTTCCGTTTGAATTTCTTCTTAGTATTGTGTGCATTCAAACAGTTCAGAATTATATTTCTAATGCTTTGCAAGTGTGTATGTAAGTGTGTGTGTGTGTGTGTTTGTATGTGTGTGTGTGTGTGTGTGTGTGTGTGTGTGTGTGTGTGTGTGTTGTGTGTGTGTGTGTGTGTGCGTGCGTGTGTACGCATGCAAATGTGCACTTATTTGTATGGGTTATTCTGTTCTTAAATGTACATGCTTTCTTTCCTTACTCATGATTGATATCAGCAGGTACAATTGTTATTTCGCTTTTTGGTTTTGCACATGTTGAACGTTTTGGGGGCTTCTGTTATAAACAGACCAGTTTGAGTCTGACTGAATAGTTCATGGAGAAACTGATAAAGATATTTAAGAATTAATTTATTTGTAATCTTGCTGATCTGTGTTTTGATTTTTTTCTCACAAAGTTGCTGATTTGCAATATTAAAATCTGATGCCATTTGCCGCATGTTTATGAAATATATAATTATTTTGTTTAGAATGCTAAAAACATACTGTATTAATGCTAAAAACATATAGTGTATTTGTTATAGTTCTCTCTCTCTCTCTCTCTCTCTCTCTCTCTCTCTCTCTCTCTCTCCTCTCTCTCTCTCTCTCTTCTCTCTCTCTCTCTCTCTCTCTCTCTCTCTCTCCTCTCTCTCTCTCTTGTGTGTGTGTGTGTGTGTGTGTGTGTGTGTGTGTGTGTGTGTGTGAGTGTGTGTGTGTGTGTGTGTGTGTGTGTGTGTGTGTGTGTGTGTGTGTGTGTGTGTGTGTGTGTTTCTTTGTCAGTCTCTCTATTTCAGTTTACATGCATGCTAGTAAACCTTTCACTTTCAAATCAAATGAATGAGCTCTTATTTCCCACATCGTAATCAACACCACACACCTTGATTCTAAGACATCACCTTTTCAGATTCAGATTCAGTTTTTTTGTCTCAAAAATTACATGATGCTTTGCTGTCTGATTCATTTAAAGCCATAGGTGACTGGTCACCCACGAAATCTGGCGAGGCATAGTAAGGGAAATGTCTATGTAAAAACCATGGGTGACTGGTCATCCACAAAATCTGGCGAGGTGTAGTAAGGGAAATGTCTATGTAAAAAGCATGGGTGACTGGTCACCCACCAAATCTGGCGAGGCATAGTAAGGGAAAAGTCTATGTAAAAACCATGGGTGACTGGTCACCCACGAAATCTGGTGAGTTGTAGTAAGGGAAATGTCTATATAAAAACCATGGGTGACTGGTCACCCACGAAATCTGGTGAGTTGTAGTAAGGGAAATGTCTATATAAAAACCATGGGTGACTGGTTATCCAGGAGCTCTTCCCTGTGAGTTTTAAAACAAGGTATAGTATGGGGAAGGTTAACTAAGCTTATGTAACAGCTGTTTTGCTCTTCCATTCAGTCATTGTTTTTATTGAGTGAAAAAGAATTCTAGTGAGGGTCATTAACTCTCTAAGTTAAAGTCTGTCCCGAGCCATAAGGCTCATCAGGCCGGTGCTTATCCCGGTTTCTGTGGCGTTAAGCGACTGAGAGTCATAGACTCCCCCCTGGATAGGACGCCAGTCTATCGCAGGGTTAACCCCCAACACAAGGTTGGTACCCCTTTTACACCTGGGTGGGGTGAGAAAATAGCCGTAAAGTGCCTTTTCCAAGGGCACAACGCCATAGCGGAATAGCTGGGATCGAACCCGCAACCTTTAGATTACGAGTACAACGCCCTAACCACTAGGCCACAGCGGCGGCTATTAACTCTCTAAGCTTAGACTTAAAGAAGAAAGTCGAACTTGAATTATGAGCTTAAGAGCAGATAAAATGTAAACAAAACTCTGCTTGGTGTAAAAAAAATAAAATTGACGTTCCAAAAACGGTGAAACATGTTTATTTCCAAGGAAAAGACATCTCGGCATAAAATACATTCATGGAATGAAAAGCAAACCAAAAGCATGATCCCTGCAACCTTAAGCAAGCTCCAAGGAGACGAGACTGAGACAACTCAGCCAAACAAGTGGGGAAAATGTAAATGGCTTAATGGCAGTTACAAGCTATCAGAGTTTCACTCCCAAGATATGTAACCAAACCCAATGCTAGAACGGAACGATTAGATTTATGAGCCACCAAGGCACGCTGACGCTCAGACTCATTCTGCACAGACAACAACCAAGCTGAAGAATGGCTCACAGAAGACAAAGCTGCTTTCAGGCCTGGAAGGAGCACGCGTGAGCAAGTAGTTGACTATTCTCGTAATTGAAAAACAATTCCAAACACCCGAAATATCATTTAACATCATTTACCACAAAAACATTAGGCAAGGTAACCTATGACAGACTGTGGCAGATCCTCAAAACGGTTGTAGTTTATGAAGGACTGACACAAGTTCTTCAGGCAATTGGTGAGTCTGCAGTTTTGTATAAGTGCATTTCTGCTTATCTGATTGTTATTCCTTTATTGTGAACTTTATTACATATACGACTGTTTTTGCCCACCATAAAGGTAGCCGCATTCAGACTTCAGATTGATGTTTAAACACATGGGCAGTGCACAATCAGTTATGTCTTATGTGGTGTTTTTTGTCATCCATCTCACTGGCATGAACTACCCGCTTTTCTGAGAGGCATAACGTGTTTTGATATGTGCGCAAGATGTTCTGCATGCGTTCACACACGGGACCTCAGTTTATAGTCTCATTCACAGGACTTTCGGGGAAGTGGAGTCAGTTCTGATGTGACCTCCAGGGAAAATCCCCTTAAACGGGCGTCTCGGTGGTAAGCCGTCAAATTGCCAACGCAGTGCTCTGACCACAGGTGTATCTCCCCCTCCCCGCTGTTTGCATTAGAAATGATTCTCCTTTATGTCTATTTGTTCATTAATGCTTGTGTTCACTACCAGGACCTGCTATTACGAAAACATAATCAGGTCTGAGACACTCCTTGATTATTATGTCACTATATCTATCTCTTGTGACAAACCCACTTACATCAGTTTGCTGAAGGCGTAAAAAGCACTTATAGACACTACATCTTATGACACATCCATACATACTGTCAGTTTTCTGACAACAGTAATAAGATCTCACAAACAGGCTAGAAGAACAAGCTGGCATTCATAGTGTGGAGATCAGAACAAGGGAGAGCAAGGTTATGGTAAAGAGCATTACAGCTGCCATCATCACGAATAGTCAACGACTGGAAGAAGTAGATATTTCAACACTGACCAAATAATTATAGACGTTCAACAGAACCTAGGGGTCAATGTGGCAAGAGGCGATCATGAAAGCTGAGCCACAGGAATAAACAAACCCCTTTTGGTTATAGTGAGAAAGTGGAAGCTGACGTGCATTGGTCACTTCCCACTACACAGCTATCTTGCAACAAATATTGTGCAAACAACACTTGAGGAGGTTAGGTACAGAAATATAAAAGAAAAGACCAACGCTGACACGTCAAGTCTTCGACAAAAACCTGAAGACTGACCAACCTGAAAATACACATAATAAACTTTTGACCAAAACATTTTTCATGTCTTTATAAGATGATGCTAATGATAATGATGATAACAGTGATAGATTCATCGATAAAAAAAAAAAAAAAAATCTGTTTATCGTATCATTTTACCCCAAATGGCCCCCCTTCAAAAGTATAATTATTCAATCATTTCCCTAATTCACAGATGCACCCCCCCCACACACACACACACAGTCTCTCTCCTCTCTCTCTCTCTCTCTCCTCTCACTCTCTCTCTCTCTCTCTCTCTCTCTCTCTCTCTCTCTCTCTCTCTCTCTCTCTCTCTCTCCTCCCCCCCCCCTCCTCTCTCTCTCCTGAAGGTTTTATATATATATATTTTTTATTCATCAAACATCGTATACACATATGCTCATGATTATAATGTATCCCCTCCCCCTCTTCCCTCCCCCTTTTCATTTTTCTCCATTTGTCCTATTGTCTAATATTACGTAAAGTGGAAAAGAGGGATATATGGAAAGTATTGCAACCCTGAGACCAATGAAAGAGGCTTGAGGCTCTTAGAATTTGCCAGTCTTAACAACCTGAAGGTGGTGAACACAGTTGGTCCACACAAACCATCTAGATGTTGGACATGGCACAGCCCAGGAGATCACCACAATCAAATTGACTACATCATGGTCAAACAACGCTTCCAAACAAGTGTCAATATTGCAAAGACCAGGAGCTTTCCAGGAGCGGACATGGGAAGCGATTATGAGCTTGTGATGATGAAATTTAGACTATTATTTAGAGTATTAAAAAGAGGGCAGTTTAAGAATGAAGTTCAATCTTGACAGACTAAAGGACCCAATGTAGCAGAAAACTTCAAAGCTAGGATAGGAGGAAAATTTGCCCCGCTCCTCCTCCTCCACAACCAGGACACTGAAGCAGACACCCTGATTAACAGCATTAACACTGCGGTGACTGAAACAGCTGGCAACATCCTTGGCAAACACTGGCCATCCAAAAAGCCCTGGGTCATGAACACATACTGAAACTGTGCGACAAACGCAGAGAACTGAAGCAAAGGAAGAAAGAGGTAGAGGGTGCAATATTATACAGAGAAATCCATCAACAAGTTAAAAAAGGAATGAGAAAAGCAAAGGAGGCATGGAGTGAAGAACAATGCAAAGCTATCGAAGAAAAACTACAGAAAAACAACAGCAACAAACCAGCCGCCTTGGCGCAATGGTTAGCGCTTTGGATTTCGGACTGGAAGGTCGCGGTTTCGAGTCCCATAAGAGTCATAGGGATTTTTCGGACTCCAGCCGGCTCCTGCCCAGAGTGAGTGTACTGTGGGCTAAGTTGGGAGACTGTGACCACACAGTTGAGCTTC
This sequence comes from Stramonita haemastoma, assembly GCA_030674155.1. NCBI lineage: Eukaryota > Metazoa > Mollusca > Gastropoda > Neogastropoda > Muricidae > Stramonita > Stramonita haemastoma. Next base: position 20,439,294 of record CM060339.1, read on the forward strand.
ATCCACTTTATGGATGCGACTTTGAGAGTGTTGCTCTAATTACCTGACCAACACTGCAGGTGTCTGTGACTCTCAGGCCCGGTTGACGCCGGGATATGTTATGACAGTAAGCGTAGAGTACAACCCTGCCAAGAAGTCTCAAAGTGGATGCACTTCCACAGCAGCATCATTACATCATTCCTATCACCATTGATCATGCAATAATAAAAAGTGCCTCTGACTCCGTGGCCCCCCGTTGCTCTGGTCTCATGGTGACCTCAGATTCGGTTTCCCCATACATTTCTGTGCCCGTGGTGAGTTTGTGTCAAAACCTTTGGGGTTGGAGGTTCTCGGGGAGAATGTCGTTGGAGGGACGTTGTTGTGGTCGCCACCTCGGGTGGGTGACTCACTCACACTGGCTCCGCGACTGAGCTAATACTGTCGTTAGTAGGGGGCTTAGTAGGTGGTTCCATGCGTATGTTAGATCAGTCAGGCACCGCTGAACACCACCAAAGTGACTCAGCAGAAGTCCACGGCCCCTCTGGCTGGTGGCCCCACGGCGGCCTGATATTGATGGGCTCCCTGTGGACTGCTGATACCGGGGATCAGACACAACAGACCTGGGTATGGCTGTGGCAGGGAGATTGAAATGAGTGGCGTGGAAACAGCAGTACGGGGACGTCACAGAAGATGAGGCAACAAAAATCAAAAACAAATAAACAAACAAAAACGGCAACAAAGGTCACCAGCTTGTGAAAGACCTGACAAACTCAAAACAAGGGAGACCCACTACCATCCAAGACAAAGCACGGAAATGTCTCACTGAAGATCAAGACATTTTAAAGAGGTGGACTGAGTACTGCTCTGAGCTGTATACTCACACAACAACAGGAGACCCCAAGGTGCTAGGTGTCCCTCCACCAACCACCAACAGCAACTATCCCATCCTTCCGTAAGAAGTTGAAAGTGCAATAAAATCACCAAAGAGGGAAGTCAGCAGGAGTGGACAACAATCCATCAGAACCGGTCCAGGCAGGAGAGGAGACCATGATAGAGGTGTTACTTACTATCTGCAATAAGATCTGGGAGACAGGGGAGTGGCCAACACCTTGGACACAGTCCCTGATTATCACTCTCCCGAAAAAAGACAACTTACAACTCTGACAAAACTACCGTACCATCAGCCTGATCAGTCATCCAAGTAGAGTAATGCTAAGAATCCTCCAGAACAGACTAAAGCCTCAAGTTGAGGAGATCACCAAAGAAGAGCAGGCAGGGTTCAGGGCAGGATGAAGCACAGCCAAACAAATGTTTAATCTTGGAATACTCTTTGAGAAATACTTGCAAAGCCTACAAGATCTTTACCACGTCTTTGTAAACTTTAAGAAGGCGTTCAATAGAGTCTGGCATGCAGCTCTGTGGGCAACCATGAGGCTGTATAAGAACAACGCCAACCTGATCAGAACCATAGAATGCCTGTATAACAAGGCAACCAGCGCAGTCTACTGTAAAAACAACACTGGAGATCGGTTCCAAACCACATTTGGAGTACGCCAAAGATGTCTGCTCTCTCCCACCCTCTTCAACATCTTCCTAGAAAGAATAATGGCGGATGCACTTGAAAATCATGAGGGAACAGTCAGCATTGGAGGCAGAACAATCACAAACTTACGTTTTGCCGACGACCCAGCTGGAGAAGAACAAGAGCTAGTCAGCCTGGTAAATCACATTGACAAAGCCTCATCAGCATATAGCATGCAGATCAGTGCAGAGGAAACCCAGCTGATGACAATTAGTGCCAATGGCATCAGCAATGACGTAATTACAGATGGTAAGAAAATTAGGATCGTCCATAGCTTCAAATATCTGGGAGCGATAGTATCAGATGAAGGATCAAAATCTAAAATTCTCTCCAGGATAGCCCATACCACAGCTGCAATGACCAAACTTCAAGTCCTCAGGAATGACAAGAACATCACCATCAGCTTCAAGATCAGACTGATGCGTTCCCTGATCATGCCCATATTTTTTATACGCATGTGAAACTTGGATCATAACAGCAAACATTGAAAGGATACAGGCAATGGAGATGAGATGCTTTCACAAACTCCTTGGCACTTCATAGCTCTATACAGAGATCACATCACTAATGAAGAAGTGAAAACTAGAAAAAAGAATGCCCTCGGACCATGATAAATTATGAAGAGCTCCTAACTTTAGTGAAAAAAACGCAAGCTAAGGGGTGGTACAGTCACGTCACACGAACTTCTGGACTGGCCAAGACAGTCTTACAAGGAACAGTAAGGAGAGGGAGACGAAGAGGCAGTCAGAGGAAACGATGGGATGACAACATCAGAGAGTGGGCAGGCCTTGGTGAAGCGATCTGCTACGGAAGGGAGGGCGGAGGACCGTGGGGAGTGGAGGAAGTTGGTTGCAAAATCTTCAGTGGTGTCCCCACAGTCCGTGGGACTATGGGGCAGCCCAAAAAGCAGCCCAAAGTGGAAAACAAACATTGAAATAAAGAACAAGGTCATATATACTGAACACAGAGGGGTTTTATGTACAAACTACTTATTCAATGAAACTACCAACAAGACAGAAAATCAGACCCCCATTTATAGACACAAATTCATTTCATATTTAACAAATACACAGACAAGCAGGCAGATAGACTTAAACACATTTAGACAGACAGGAAGACAAACAAAAAACAAAACTTACGGAAGCCGGAACCTGCAAAATGGCGTCTTTGATCCTCCACAGCTGGCCCACCTACTTTTCTGGACAGGGGAGGACCAGAAGAATCCCAGCGGGAAGTAGGCCTACCAGACATGTCGTTTTTTCCTCCTGTGTTTTCTGGCTGACTGAGGTGTAGGCTTGGGTTCCCTGTCCTGACAGCTATAGAACTCAGGACTCTATGTGACCTCTTTCCTCTGCTTCCTTTTCTTTGGTCAGAAAAGAGGAGTGTTCTTCAAGATCACTAAAATTACATAAAAAAAACTTTGAACGATTCAAATAATTGTAATAATTGTGTGAATCTGAAGTATAGGCTTGACAGATATATAAACCTTCACAAAACCTGTTGACATCATTGATTTCTCAAACTTTGGTAACCTCACTGCTATTCATGTCTTCTGCAAGAGGTTTTCCTGCCCACCTACCAATATTTCTGTTATTCTCCGTCCTTCAAATGGGTCCAATATGTTTCAGGTCCTATATATGTACTCCCCCACTCTTTCAAACACTTAAAAGCACATATGTCTTTTTCTTTCCTCAGTCAAGATTTTTTGTCCCCTCAGGGGCGACCACAGCTCACAAATCCAACGTCACTCAGTCCAGAGTGCTAAATTTACCATGCCCATTCTTATTACTTAGTGCAAGTGTGGTCAGTTCCTGCGATAATTAGCACCAGCTGGTTTTATCTTGGCTAGGATGGGATGAAATCAGTAGCCGCTGAGAAGAGCTGAAAGTGGAGGAAACTGACTGCTGTGCGACCCTCTGTTACGTCGGCTGACTGTCGCTTTGTTTGGTTCTACCAGGTTCAGCTGGAAAGAGAGAGAACAAATACACAGACGGATAAAGAGACAAAAACACAGCTGCATAAATGCATAGAAAAATATGTAGGAAGGCAGACAGACATGTAGATAGATAGATAGATAGATAGATAGATAGATAGATAGATAGATAGATAGATAGATAGATAGATAGATAGATAGATAGATAGATAGATAGATAGATGATAGGTTTATAGACAGACAGACAGAAAGAGATAATGTTACATGCACAGATAGATAGATAGATAGATAGATAGATAGATAGATAGATAGATAGATAGATAGATAGATAAGATAGATAGATAGATAGATAGATAGATAGATAGATAGATAGATAGATAGATAGATAGTCAAGTCAAGTCAAGTCAAAACCACTTTAATCATCCCTGAAGGGCAATTACAATACTGACAGGCATATTGATACAAATCATAATCAAACACACATAGTAGCTACATTTCATTTCTTAAAACATTATATAACTTCAAATAAAAATGTCACAAACACTCACACTCTACGCGCACGCGCTTGCACACACGCAAACACACGCATATACACACACCAATGTTTAGATACAATGTTCTTAAAAACCATTGACTAGAAAAGACATATGATCACCATTATTTACACATTATACGCACGCGTTCGCACCCGCACATATACATGCATGCACGCACGCACGCACACACACCACACACACACACACACACACACACACACACACACACACACACACACACACACACACACACACACACACGCTCCCCCCCTCCCCATACAATCCACACCCACCCGCGCCCACACTCACGCATACACACACACGCTCCCCCCCCCCCCCTACACATACATGCCATCCATCCCCCCCCACCCGTCCCCCCCCCCCACCACCACCACACACAATTGGTAGAAAGACATGAATTTACAAGCAATTCAAAAAATCAATAAAGCCAAAAATAAGACATACTTATTTATGGGTACATATGCATGTATGTGCACACCTGTATGCATTGGCTACATACATAACAGTGGCAGTCAGGTAAGTAATTCAGAGAACACACACACACACACACACACACACACACACACACACACACACACACACACACACACACACACACACACACACACACACACACACACACACTAAACAAACAAACAAAAAAGAGCAAACAAACAAACAAACTAAAAGACAAACAACCTCAGTCAGTGTTATTATGAGTTTAGAACTCGGATAGCTTCTGGCACGAAGGAATTCCTTTTTCTGTTTGTTTTGCTGTTGTGGCATTGAAAACGACGTCCTGAAGGCAACAATTTAAATTCTGAAAACAGAGCGCCGGGGAATCGGCCAAAATGGCTGTTGCTTTGCGTACAAGCTGCTGATTACAAAACGACTTGAGATCTCTTTGTTCTTCTCCGATAATTTTAGAGCAGATTCTCACAATTCTCTGAAGACCATTCTTGTTCTTAATGCTAAGGTTATTGTACCAGCAATAGATAGATAGATAGATAGATAGATAGATAGATAGATAGATAGATAGATAGATAGATAGATAGATAGATAGATAGATAGATAGATAGATAGATAGATAGATAGACGGGGGGAGAGAGAGAGAGATAGACGGGGAGAGAGAGAGAGAGAGAGAGAGAGAGAGAGAGAGAGAGAGAGAGAGAGAGAGAGAGAGAGAGAGAGAGAGAGAGAGAGAGAGAGAGAGAGAGAGAGAGAGAGAGAGACAGACAGACAGACAGACAGACAGACAGACAGACAGACAGACAGACAGACAGACAGACAGACAGACCGACCGACAGACAGACACAGATAGATAGACAGACAGAAACTGAGAGACAGTGAGAGCGAGAGATGTAAAGATGGATGGACAAATGGGTGTGCGTAAATATAATATGATTAGAAGAAGAGTCACAGAGAGAGAGAGTCAGAGAGAGAGAGAGAGAGAGAGAGAGAGAGAGAGAGAGAGAGAGAGAGAGAGAGAGAGAGAGAGAGAGAGAGAGAGAGAGAGAGAGAGAGAGAGAGAGAGAGAGAGAAAGACAGACAGACAGACAGACAGACAGACAGAGACAGACAGACAGACAGACAGACAGAGACAGAGAGAGATTAAGATTGAAATTGAAAACCGAGTTATTTTATCAGTATTGGGTTTAGCCTCTTTCGTAAAGGTTAGAATCTGTTTTCAAACTTGTGATTTCAAATCTAAACGCCATTCAGTAACGCTTTAAATGTCTATCAATATCCAGTGAAAAATAGAGTTTACACTTTCTAGATGCTTAAACGTTCTATGTGATGTAAATCATTCATATTGTGGACATAGGGACATATCCATCCAAGTGTTGTCATCTAGAATCAATACGTCTGACGGTTTCATGGAAAAAGCCCTTAGCATCCTAAACACCTTGATTTAAACATACTGTTTAAATGTTGTTGTGCAATATTTCACAAACATTATCAACCAGAGTGTTTTCCATTATGACGAAGATTTAACAATATTTTAGAGTAGGTAGGACCACTCATTTTTTCAGATGTCATAGAATTTTATGTTTGTTATCTCAAATGAAAGATAGTAGCAAGATCAAGAAGCATGCAAAATTTCATATAATTATCTTAGACGGTTTTTGAGATATACCACTTTAAAAAATTTTCAGATGGGATAAAAATGTCATCTCGTTATTTAAAGCCTTATTTGGACATCTCCCTCATGCTTATTATGAACCTGACAGTGCTGAAACTAGTTTTATATTGTTTTATGCTACTTTGAAGAAACAAATATCTAAAAAGCAGAAAAATAAGTCAAAGGAAGCAAATGGAATTTTACATCAAAATCAGAGAAAAATTCTAAAAATAGCTCGCGAATTGAGCTGAAAGGGGTACTTTACCCTCCTGTAAAAATCTCAAGAATGCCTAAAAGTGTCTAAGATCTATATTACAGCTTGTACTTATTACTCAGATGCTATGTTTTTTTTTTTAAGCTAAAAATCTTGTAGAGGCAAACTGCAGTCATCCAAAACACCCCTATGACAACAATTTGTGAAGCATAAAACCTGTCCAAATAATAACACAAAACCAGCCCATAGGCATATCATCATATCTCAGCTTCTAATTGACTGACAGAAATGGTACACCTATCAAAATGTTTGTCTTTAAACAGTGAGTCTTTTTAAAGGCATTCGAAGTGATTCTGGTCCCCCCTCCACTCCTCTTCCCCCCTCCTTCTACCCCCCCCCCCCCCCCTCAATAGGCATTAACATCATATCTCGGCTTCTAATTGACTGATAAGAAATGGTACACCTATCAAAATATTTGTCTTTAAACAGTGAGTCTTTTTAAAGGGCATTCCAAGTGATTCTGGTTCCCCCCCTCCACTTCTCTCCCGCCCCTCCCCCCCCTCCCCCCCCCCCCCCCCCCCCCCCCCTAGGCATTAACATCATATCTCGGCTTCTAATTGACTGATAGAAATGGTACACCTATAAAAAAATATTTGTCTTTAAACAGTGAGTCTTTTTAAAGGGCATTCCAAGTGATTCTGGTCCCCCCCCCCCCCCTCCACTCCTCCCCCCCCCCCTCAATAGGCATTAACATCATATCTCAGCTTCTAATTGACTGATAGAAATGATACACCTATAAAAATATTTGTCTTGAAACAGTGAGTCTTTTAAAGAGCATTCCAAGTTATTCTGGTCCCCATCCCCCCACTCACCCCCCCCCCCCCACTCAGCCCCCCCTCCCCCTCATAGGCATTAACATCATATATGTTTCTAATTGACTGACAAAAATGGTACACCTATCAAAATGTTTGTCTTGAAACAATGCGCATGTCTTTATAAGGCCATTCCAAGTGATTCTGTTTGTTTTTTTCCCCTACCCCCCCCCCCCCCCCCCCCCCCTTCTGTACAACATATCATAGGTGTACTCATGTGATCATCTGTGTTCTTTCATTAATTTTTTTTTTTTAGGTTTCTGGTGAGCTTACATGTAGCATTGTGATGTTGCATGTATCCTTTTTGTGCCCAGTGATTTTAACCTTTGCATAGTTTCTTCCTAAATATATCACAGACCTCCTAGACCTCTGCTGAAATATCTTTCACTGTGTGACATACTGTTGCAATGCCTGTATGATATAGACTTATTAGTGTTGTATTTTTTAACATTTTTCTTGTACAATTAAAAAATGCAAATTTGGACATTTTTGTGAGTTGCCTAATCTGTGTGTATTCTTAGTGTCTGTACATTTTATTTAAGTGCGCATACATGCAAGTATGAATTGTAGAGGTATGAGTGGTGTGTGTGTGTGTGTGTGTGTGTGTGTCTGTGTGTGTGTGTGTGTGTGTGTGTGTGTGTGTGTGTGTGTGTGTGTGTGTGTGTGTGTGTGGTGTGTGTGAATCGTGTGTGTGTGTGTGTGTGTGTGTGTGTGTGTGTGTGTGTGTGTGTGTGTGTGTGTGTGTGTGTGTGAATCTTATGTGTGTGTGTGGTGTGTGTGTGTGTGTGTGTGTGTGTGTGTGTGTGTGTGTAATATATATATATATATATATATATTGTATTTGTGTGTGTGACTTTGTGTGTGTGTGTGTGTGTGTGTGTGTGTGTGTGTGTGTGTGTGTGTGTGTGTGTGTGTGTGTGTGTGTGTGTGTGTGTGATAAAAATTAGTATTGAATAGGCTTGTTTGTGCACAAAAAAATCATTACAAAGTTTTCAGTTTTTCTTGTGTTTTTTTTTCTTTCTAACTACATGTTTGGTGAAACAAAACAACTTAATGAAAAAGAAGTGAAGAAAGTTCATGCACTGCTTAAAATGTGAAACCAACAGAGAGAACAAAGTTTTACTCAATTTGATTAGCACTTGTATGCTCTGATTAAAAAAAAAAAAGTTTTGTTTTGCATGAATTTAAATGGATGCATTCAGGAGTGATCTCTAATTGTTAAATCACTATTTCTGTTAAAAATGCGGTCTTACATGCACACAGACACAACAAACGGTAAACAAAATCGGCCAAATCTCTATTAGAAATTAGATCAAGGCAAGAGTTATCATTCTTGCATTTGTTTTCACGATGTTTCGTCGAACATTTCGGCACGATATAACAAAGTACAGATCCTAAGAAAAAAAAAACAAACACTACTAGAAACTATTTAGAATAGAATCATCACCCTCATTTATTGTTATAATAGAAAAATTTCACGCGAGCTCATAAATTCTGAGAGCACCCTTCGATGACCTAGTTCTTCGCTCCCTGCGATCCCAGTCCGGGATAAACTTGCGATCAACGATAAGTTTTTAAATCTAAAATCATCGAGATTCGATAGTAACTACGTACAAAATAAAAGCACAGCATTTACTTCTTCAGATGTGAGTGTAAATGCGCCGTACACATCGAAAATCTCTATCGACGTTCGCAAGTCTGAAGCATCTAGATCTATGTGTAGACTGGCTAAGGCCGCCATTTTGGTCAGTTAGAAAAGGGGGGGTGCTGTATGCAAATGAGAACCAGACGTCATTTAACGGAAATAACCGATAAACTGAAATAAGGTTTTTGTTCTTGAAAAAACGAGCTTTTTAACGCTGTGTTGGATTTTTTTGTACGATTAATAGGGAAATTTCTACGACTTCCGAAAAATGTAGGGAATTTTTAAACGCATTATACTGTATTTTTTAAAAACTTCACTAAAGTTTCTCTCATATAATCCGTTAGTGGAGAGTTTCTTCTTTCCAATGGTATGCACTATGAATAGGTTTGTATAGTGAAGGGGTGACAGATCGTGTTGAAAGACGAAGCACGAAAATTCACGTTGCGTTTTCAGCCAGTGAGGCTCCGGTAGCGTCGAGTTTTTAAGTTTATTACCGATATTAAATCATCGCTCGCACTTATCCAGTCATCATTCTTGCAATATGATATCACAGAGTTAAGTTAATGCATTAAACTTTTTACTAGTATATTTTTTTTCGAGCTTTCTTTTAGATTTGGATGGAGAAATTTGGGTGCAAAGTAGATCTAATTTGCAACTTTCCGCTACGCTTTACTCGTTAGCGGCTGCCCTGGTCCTACCTATTTAGAGAGAGAGAGAGACAGAGACAGAGACAGTGACAGACAGACAGATGGATAGACAGACAGATGGACAGACAGACAGACAGACACAGATACAGACAGACAGACAGACAGATG
>CM060339.1:20451491-20456369 GCA_030674155.1 Stramonita haemastoma
CACACACACACACACACACACACACACACACACACACACACACACACACACATGCGCTTGCATACACACACACACACACACACACACACACACACACACACACACACACACACACACACACACACACACACACACACACACCTCTCTCTCTCTCTCTCTCTCTCTCTCTCTCTCTCTCATCACACACACACACACACACACACACACACACACACACACACACACACACACACCACACACACACACACACACACACACACACACACACACACACCACACACACAAGCATATAACCGCTCGCGCATATGCACATGTGGTTTTTTGTTTTTGTTTTTTGTAGAGTTATGGGGGAAAAATAAGAATCATAAAAGTCAAGCAATTATATCAGGTTACAATATCATCTATTTTACACTCATACTGTATATGTAAAAAATTAGTAATCCCAAAAACAAGCAAACAAAATAAAAACAGAAAAAAAAGAGAAACAAACATCCTAAGAATTGATACACAATATATCAACAAAATAAATCATTAAATGATGTAAATCATGACATTTTCATAAGAGGGGAGACGAAAACAAGACAAAAACAAAAACAAAGTTCAAAACAAAACAACAACAAAAATCAAAAGAAAGAAAGAAACAAACAAAATACCAAGCAAACAGATACACATATACACACACGAGAGAGAGAGAGAGAGAGAGAGAGAGAGAGAGAGAGAGAGAGAGAGAGAAGAAGAATAGTTGAATACACCGTTCTTACAAATCATACCAATACCTAGGTACTTCTAGGCAAGGCTAGACAGGGTACAAGCTGTCACATACCTTTACAGTACAGTTCATTCCCACTGCTTGCACAGGTAAACAGGAAGCACAGTTCAGTGTTGGGGTTTACTGTGTGCAGCCCTATTTATATGACGCAATGCTTGTGGCTGCTATGAAACCAGTGATCAGAAGGGGCTGCCACTATAAACAGAGCTGGTCCAGTCCCTAGTCTACTTTTAGCTGATCTTTTCCTCTACATAGGCAGGATATATCACATATCACATCCTGATTCACAGCGTAATATACCTTCTTGACTGAAAAAAAATGTAGGCAGAATAAGAGCCCCAGCCCTGCATTCACCTACACGCAAACTGTTGGTATTGAAGTGTGCTGGGTCAGTATTAAGAACACCACGACATTAATTACAGAGAGCGCATCCCTCTCTCATCAGCATTACTCTCTTCTCCTCTAGGGGTATTCCACTATCCAGGCAGTGTGTGTAAAGCAGGCACAACCTGGCGGAGCCCATTTTTCTCCAAGTCATGAATTGCATGCTAGGCATATTGTTGTTATCCATGCCACTGGTCATAGATGCTCTGCTATGGTTTAAAAGGTAAAGGGGTGGATTTTATGTGCGCTGAAGAAATATTATTAAAATTTATTTACTTTTATTAAGTGAAGCTATCTACCTATTCTGTTGTTTTTTTAAATTTCCAGGATAATGGGAAAAGTACTCGGGTGCCGTTTACATTCAGTCCACGTGTGCAGGCAGTTTTGTCAATTTTATTATCTATTCCCACTAGCATACAATGGCGTACTCTTCTAAAAGGGCAAACATGTTTAATTTGTGCTCAAGATGTTCTGATGGCGTTCACAATCGGTACCGGTCCTCAGTAATATTAAGATGATAAACACACAATAACACAATATGATACAATGACTTGATGCATAGTATACTACAATTTGATATAACATAGTACAGTGTAATGCGGTATGGTATGAGAAAATGTCATAAGATATGATATATAATGTAATATATTATGGTATGATATGATAATTATACTAAGAATATACTACGATACAATGCAATATAACGCAATACAAAGTGATAAACGTGATAAATATAATAGGCTGCACACACACACACACACACACACACACACACACACACACACACACACACACACAAACACACACACACACACACACACACATGCGCGCGCACCACACACACACACACACACAAACACACACACACACACACACACACACACACACACACACACACACACACACACACACACACACACACACACAGATAGAACACAGGGAGAGAGGGAAGGAGAGTTTGCCTTGTTTCTATTGACTGATTTTTTTTTTTATTCTGTTCATCAGCTCCAGCATAGCCTTTGCCTGTTGCTGTTTCCTCTCTGATCTCTGATAGGGAAATAGAATCCCGGAGTCATGACTCAGTATGTATGTCTTTTGGCAGTGAACACTGTTTTCACAAAAGTTGGTTATTAGTAGGATATACAAATTAAACTCAAGTTCATGTGCAAACACTGTGACAGAAGACTCAGTCGTAACAGGCAAAGCAAAAACAAAACAAACAAAAAGATGAGCTAATCAATCTACTAATATATTCATCTGTTTTCTTGTTTCTTGTTGCCATTAACAACTATTGCTGTAGCTCCTTGCTGGCCCATCTATTGCGTAAACTGCGTAGTGTATGTGTGTGTGTGTGTGTGTGTGTGTGTGTGTGTGTGTGTGTGTGTGTGTGTGTGTGTGTGTGTGTGTCTGTGTCTGTGTCTGTGTCTGTGTCTGTGCGTGTGTCTGTGTGTGTGTGTCTGTGTGTGTCTCTGTGTGTGTATTTGTGTGTGTGTGTGTGTGTGTGTGTGTGTGTGTGTGTGTGTGTGTGTGTGTGTGTGTGTGTGTGTGTGTGTGTGTGTGTGTGACCTCACTGCCTGCATACTGCAAAGAGGTTTCTTCTCACAACCAAGTATGTGGTGCAGATTGTATGCCTGGTGTTTGTGTCTTTCGTGGCCCTGGCAGTAGGTCCGCCCATTGCAGACAGCTGATAAAAGACATTGGTGTGTGTGTGTCAGGAGGTCAGCCTCAGCCTTTCATCTAATAATCTCATTGGGTTTCACAATTCTGGAACCTTAGGCAGACTTGGAATGCTGCCAGTGGAAATGTGCGGTTCCATATTTTGGTGTGTACAAGATCATTTTGATCCAAAAAGTATGGCACATGAAAGAATACATGTTTAGGGTTCCATTTCCACCCAAAACCCAAATCATGAAAAAATCATGATTTTTCACGGAAATCCAACCCGTGACTGGCCTTAACTAGCAATAAGTCACTAGTTAGATATGAAAAAAAAAACTATGATCGTTATTGCCTGAGAAAGAAATGATCCTTGACCTGTGTCTCACTCTTTGATTTAAATGAGTCACTTTTTTTTTTCTTTTACAGAGAACGCCCCCCCCCCCCCCCCCCCCTCAACGACTCAACACTTAATAAGAAGGGGGGATATATGTCAGTTATCTCTGAGAGGTCTAAAATTATGACAAGGGGGACGAGATAGCCTAGTGGTCAGAACATTGCGCTGGCAATTTGGCGACCCGGGTTCCATTCCAGTGCGGACTCCACTCTCCCCCAAAGTCCTTCGGATGAGACTATAATGCGAGACCCCGTGTGTGAACGCACGCAGAACATCTTGCGCACACGTTAAATCCTGTTCCGCTTTACGTAAGAGTAGATCATCGTGAGCCCGTGGGAACAGATCACATTTACAAAACTGCATAAACACGGGGACTGGATGTAAAAAATTACATGAGTGCTTATCCCATTATCCTGGATATAAAAGAATAAAATAAAATTTTAAAAAAGTAAACACACGCACACAAATACAAACACACACACACACACAAACAGACAAACACACACACACACGCACGCGCACACACACACACACAAACAGACAAACAAACACACACACGCACGCACGCACGCGCGCGCGCGCGCGCACGCACACACACACACACACACACACACACACACACACACACACACACACACACACACACACACAAAGGGCGATGAATTTAGCCACATTATTTAAAGAATACACACACAAGGGGAGGGAGGAAGAAGGGAAATAAAATAAATACGGGAAGGAGAGTTAACTATAAATGTTATTGGCATTAACAAGCTGTGCTCCACACTGTTCCTGGCACTGAATATAGATTCCGGAGGAAACATGGTCAGCATGATCGGATTTTGGTCGTGACAAGATTTCATGGCATATCACCTCTATTTCCAAATCATATTCTAGTTAGCCAAGGTCGTAAACACTGTGACGGGACATCCGTTTATAAACAAACGAACAACAGCAATTTGCATATCAACAGTAAATATCCCAGCAGGCTGATAAACCCTAGATATATCAATCAATCAATCAATTCATCAATCAATCACCCAATCAATCAATCAACGAACAAGTTAACCTCTTGGTAATTAGTCTGTTAACCAATATAGTTCAAATAATTCAGTAAAAATGCATTGTAAATAAAATGTTAAAAGTTTGTTGTTGTTGTTGTTGTTGTTGGGCGTTCCCCAACCTCAACTGATTGTCACCCACACTCTGCTCTCTCTCTCTGTCTCACTCATCACGATTGCAAAATCACCGTGAGAGCATAAACATAAACTATTAACCACTCATTTGATTAAATAATTTTTTTTAAAAAGCTTCCGTGTATAGCTGCTTTCACTACCTAGACCAAGAGGCAGGCATACTTCGATTTCAAAACTTTTCTTCTTCCTTTAATCCATAGGGCCTACAGGTTTTATACTAAAAAGCTTGCTATGGATGAACAATGAACAAACAACCTTTGATATGAGATTTCAAAGCACAGCACATTTTTTTCGAAATGCTTACATCATTGAATGAACGAATTCCTGAACTGAACGTAGAGAGAAAATGTATAGAATAAAAACACCAAATATCAATCATTCAATCAGTCACGAACTGATCAAGAAAACAATTAGACAACCCCCTTTGTATATTTTCATAGATATGTTTACGTTCCTTATAAGTGTCTGGTATTGCTGTT
>CM060339.1:20461469-20463969 GCA_030674155.1 Stramonita haemastoma
CGAAAAGCGGAACAGGATTTAACGTGTGCGCAAGATGTTCTGCGTGCGTTCGCACACGGGGCCTCGGTTTCAAGTCTCATCCGAAGGACTTTTGGGGAGAGTGGAGTCAGCACTGATGTTAACTCCAGGAAGAAAATTTCCTCGACCGGACTCGAACCCGGGTCTTCAAATTGCCTTTCCTAGTGAAAGTGAGCATAGTCTCTTTGAAAAAAAGCAGGGTGGGCGTTTGCTAGGTAGTTACACCTGTGCACAACTTTTGGCCTAAAGTGGGGGTGGGCGTTTGCTAGATGGTGGCTTATGCTAGGGATTTTACGGGTATATATATATATATATATATATATATATATATATATATATATATATATATATATATATATATATATATATATATATATATATATATATATGAGGTTCAAAAATAAGATTGAAATTAGAGGTCATCATATTGCCCTATGGATGACGAAACTGGAGGTGAAAACACTGTTCTGTAGCCATTTGCCAATTATCTCCCCTAGCTTATCACTGCATACATCTTAGCTTTTATGTTTTATTTTCTT
The DNA here is from genome assembly GCA_030674155.1 of Stramonita haemastoma. Classification (NCBI taxonomy): domain Eukaryota; kingdom Metazoa; phylum Mollusca; class Gastropoda; order Neogastropoda; family Muricidae; genus Stramonita; species Stramonita haemastoma. The sequence continues at coordinate 20,462,027 of CM060339.1, forward strand.
TTCCATTTTAAGGATTATGGAATAAACACTCATGTGTTCCTTACGTTCGGTCCCTGTGCATATGCAGTTTTGTAGATTTTGTCATCCGTTCCCGCCAACACACAATGACCTACTCTTCCAAAAAATGGTACAGGTTTTAAAGAGTGGGCAAGATGTTTTGTGTGCATTCACACACGGAAGCATAAATTTATAGTCTCGTCTGGAGGACTTTTGGGGGTAGTGGAGTTGGCACTGGTGTTAGCCCCAGGGAAAAATATCCCATTGAACGGATTCGAACCCTGGTCAGCAGATCACAAACGCAATGTGCAACACTGACCAGCCAGGCTATCCTGTACACCGTGTAGTGTGTTCTTGGCCTCCTCAAAGAACTGACATGTAGTAAAACTTTTTGTTATGACACAGATTGCATATGATTGAAAACTTGCAAAAATAAGAGCTAGTTATGGACTAATATTTTAGTGTTCATACAAAGTACCTCCTCTTTTGACAGTTTAAAATGTAAATTGCAGTTTGAACGATTTTGTTTTGTTCCTCAGCTAGAGCCCTGAGGTTTTCCAAAGATGAGATTTTTGCAAAAGCGATGGTACGGGCGTGAAATAAGATCAACATGACTTGCAAAAACAATAGTGCAAGGCACTGTCCAAGGAGGAAGAAAAAGAGGCAGACCAAAGAAGAGATGGGAGGACAACATCAGCGAATGGACAGGCCTAGAACTCCACCAAAACCCTGAGAAAGGCAGAACAGAGAGAGGAATTGAGGGAACTGGTTGTCAAGTCTTCATGGGTGCCCACACGGTCGCCAGACTAAGAGATGGACAGATAGATAGATAGATGGATGGATGGATAGATAGATAGATAGATAGATAGATAGATAGATAGATAGATAGATAGATAGATAGATAGATAGATAGATAGATAGATATATAGATAGATAGATAGATAGATTGTTAGACACAGGCCCACACATATTCTAATCAGATGAAGTTCACACTGGGTTTAGGAAGTTACAAGGGTTATTTATGATCCTAAAAGCATTCTTAAAAACACAATGAGAACAAGTGCATACCACATTCTGGGACTACTTGGTTTTCCAGGAGTTTAAACGCAGGTTATATATTATATTAAAAATATGTCTTAGGCAAGACCATATTTCTGGATGTTCTTGTAGATAGGATGTATGCATGATTCACTTATTGCGAATTAATTTCATGAAAATCAAGTTTTAATGTACTTTCCCTGTATTTCTATTTGCACCTTGTTTTGCCAGTTTATCTGGCGTTTCATTCCAAAACAGACCACAATGTGAAGGAATCCAGCAAAATACTATTTTAACACTCTTGACATAATAATATGTATGAAATATCTTATGTCAAAGAAGAAATCTTTCCTGTTCTTAGAGTACCCTGTTGTAAACCATATCGAACAGATTTGGAGTCAACACATATTTATAACAAGGTCAATTTTTGTCTGATGTCAGCAACATAAAAAGACCTAGAGGCATAAAAATAGCATACAATTCTGATATTAGAGCACAAAACCCTTTTTCTTAAGGCCATAGGACTTGTGAATTTTGAAAACAGGAATAACAAAGCCTGATCCTGCACTTGATTCATACACTGAGACATCAGTGAAGACTTTTAAATCATTAGAATGATTAGTTTCAAGATTTTCTCTAACGTTGCAAGTTAAAATATTGATTTTTTAAACAAATATTTTCTGGACATGGCATAATCAATATGTTGTTGTCCTCGTTGTTGTAGTTGTTGTGCGTTCCCCAGCTTAATGCCCTGGCGGTCACCCAAAAAAAGCACTCTGACTCACTCATCCTACCTAGAAATCACTGTAACACTGTTATTGCATTTAGTATAATCAATGTCAAATGTAGCAGATGTGTGTTCCCATTGTGGTACCTTAGGTACTATTGGAGTTAACAATGTTTTTTGA
>CM060339.1:20476469-20478969 GCA_030674155.1 Stramonita haemastoma
AGTGCAGCGCATACCCATTATTTTTTTTTTCTTTTTCCTGTCTGCAACTGTATATTTCTTTCCCTCTCAGAGTGGCTTTTTTTCTACAGAATTTTGCCAGGGACAACCCTCTTGTTGCTATGGGTTCTTTTACGTGCGCTAAATAATGATATGTAACACATGGGACCTCGGTTTATCGTCTTATCCTAAAGACTAGCAGCCAGACCACCACTCATGGTCTAATGGATGGGGGGAAAATTTTTGGCCCAAACAGGATTCGAACCACCGCACACTCCAACCCGGACTTTTCGCTTTTTAGGCTGACACGTTACCTCTAGACCACCGATCCATCTGTTTGTCCAGAATGTATCTGTTGACATGCTAATTGCTATTGATCGACTTGTTTCTTCGTTTGTTTATAAACGAACATCCCGTCACAGTGTTTGCTTCTTTCTTTATTTTCTTTATTTATTCTTTTATATCGAGGATAATGGATGTGGCTTTTTTTACATCCAGTCCCCGTGTGTTTGCAGTTTTGTAAATTTTGTCATCTGTTACCACCGGCACACGATGGCCTACTCTTACGAAAAGCGGAACAGGATTTAAAGTGTGCGCAAGATGTTCTGCGTGCGTTCGCACTCGGCCCGGGTTTATATGTAAAACCGCACTGGCAGCATTCCAAGACTGCCCAAGTTTCCAGAATTATGAAACCCAATGGGACTATTAGGTGAAGGGCTGGTTGACCTCCTGACACATACACACGCAATGTCTTTTATCGTTAACAGTTGTCTGCTATGGGCGGAGCTACTGGCAGAGCCACGAAAGACACAAACACCAGGCATACAATCTGCACCACATACTTGGTTGTGAGAAGAAACCTCTTAGCAGCATGCAGGCAGTGAGGTAAAACACACACACACACACACACACACACACACACACACACACACACACACACACACACACACACACACACACACATATATATAAAATACACACACACACACACACACACACACACACACACACACACACACACACACACACACACACCACACACACACGGTGGGCCAGCAAGGGGCTACAGCAATAGTTATTGATAACAGCAATAAACAAGAAAACAGATAAATATATTGGTAGATTGATGAACTCATCTTTTTGTTCTTTTGTTTTTGCTTTGCCTGTTACGACTGAATCTTCTGTCACAGTGTTTGCACATGAACTTGAGTTTGATTTGTATAGCCTACTAATAACCAACTTTTCTGAAAACTGTGTCCACTGCCAAAAGACATACATACTGAGTCATGACTCCGGGATTCTATTTCCCTATCAGAGATCAGAGAGGAAACAGCAACAGGCAAAGGCTATGCTGTAGTTGATGAACAGAATAAAAAAAAAAAACAGTCAATAAAAACAAGGCAAACTCTCCTTCCCTCTCTTCCTGTGTTCTATCTGTGTGTGTGTGTGTGTGTGTGTGTGTGTGTGTGTGTGTGTGTGTGTGTGTGTGTGTGTGTGTGTGTGTGTGTGTGTGGTGCGCGCGCATGTGTGTGTGTGTGTGTGTGTGTGTGTGTGTGTGTGTTTGTGTGTATGTGTGTAGCCTATTATATTTATCACGTTTATCACTTTGTATTGCGTTATATTGCTTTGTATCATAGTATATTCTTAGTATAATTATCATATCATACCATAATAGTATCATAATATCATATCATTGTATATCATATTATTATGTCATGGCATTATGCTATATTACATTATTTAATCATATCTGATGGCATTTTATCATAACATACCGCGTTATACTGTACTATGTGAGGCCTATATCAAATTGTAGTAATACTACTAGTATACTATGCATCATTTCATTGTATTATATTGTGTTATTGTGTGTTTATCATCTTAATATTACTGAGGACCGGTACCGATTGTGAACGCCATCAGAACATCTTGAGCACAAATTAAACCTGTTTGCCTGTTTAGAAGAGTACGCCATTGTATGCTAGTGGGAATAGATAATAAAATTGACAAAACTGCCTACACACGTGGACTGAATGTAAACGGCACCCGAGTACTTTTCCCATTATCCTGGAAATTAAAAAACAACAACAGAATAGGTAGATAGCTTCACTTAATAAAAGTAAATAAATTCTAATAAAATTTCTTCAGCACACATAAAATCCATCCTTCTACCTTCTAAACCAGAGCAGAGCATCTGTGACCAGTGGCATGGATAACAACAATGTGCCTAGCATGCAATTTATGACTTGAAGAAAAATGGACTCCGCCAGGTTGTGCCTGCTTTACACACACTGCCTGGATAGTGGAATACCCCTAGAGGAGAAGAGAGTAATGCCAATGAGAGAGGGATGTGCTCTCTGTAATTAATGTCGCGTTGTTCTCTTATTAATGTCGTGGTCATACTGACCCAGCACACTTCAATACCAACCGTTTGTGTGTAGGTGAATGCAGGGTTGGGGCTCTTATTCTGGGCTACATTTTTTCAGTCAAGAAGGTATACAAC
>CM060339.1:20483969-20491469 GCA_030674155.1 Stramonita haemastoma
ATACAGTCTCGTCTCCTCTGAGCATGCTTAAGGTTGCAGATGATTGTCCTTCTTTAGTAGCAATTTGATGCTCTCACCACTTCTCTCAGCTTGTCAAGTATGAACAAAAAGTAGATATGTATTACTGGATTCTGTGGACACTAACGCCAACATTCTTACCATAGTTTAAGGTTTGATCTAAAGCATATAAGAAACAGCTGTAAAACTGTTTCCAGGACCCAAAAAAATTTACAACCATGAATTACTAACATTTCAAACTTCTGCTATGAGAAAATCAAACTGAAACTTACTAGATTTTTAAGTACAAATCAGCTAACAACTAATACAAGCAATCAAATCTAGCAAAAGCACACTGACTAAAGCAGTTCGCCACCCTCCTCCAAACCCAACAACTGACCCTCAGATCAATGCAGTCTCTTTGAGGAGGATATCAGAAGCCGAAGGGAATACAACACGCTGGGAGAAAAATCTAGCACATTAGTCACTGGCAGCACTAAAGTTCTCAGCAGATGGTACATTATTGCCAAGAACTGATAACAACCTCAAATAGGGCTTTGACAGGGTATGGCATGACGGCCTCTGGCAAGTACTCAGGCACTTCAACATTGACAGCTGTCTAATTGAAGTCATCAAAGCTCTGTACGAGAACGCAGAAAGTGCAGTTTTTATGAATAATCACGTGGGCGAGTTCTTCAAGACCACGGTTGGGGTTCGCCAGGGCTGCCTTCTCTCACCTGTACTCTTCAACCTCTTCCTCAAAAACATCATGACAGAGACACTGCAAAACCACCACACTTCCATCTCCATTGGTGGAAGACCCCTTTGCAACCTCAGATTTGCAGATGACATTGACCTCATGGGCAGCAGCAAACAAGAACTGCAAATCCTCACAGACAATTTAACAGATCGAGCGAGCGCATACGGCATGGAGGTCAGTACAGAGAAATCAAAGATCATGGTCAACAGCGCGAGTAATGACATCACGGAAATAAAGATGAATGGAGAAACACTAGAAGAGGCGAGCCAATTCAAATACTTAGGCTCCATCCTAACAAAAGATGGCACATCAAACAATGAAGTGAAAGCTCGCATTGCAACAGCAACATCTGCTCTAGTCAGACTCGAGAAGATCATCAGAAGCAACAACATCAGCTTCTGCACCAAATACCACCTTTACAAATCCCTCGTGATATCTATCCTCCTATATGGCTGTGAATCATGGACTCTGACAGCAGAGTTAGAGAGGAGAATCCAAGCATTCGAGAACAAGTGCCACAGAAGACTCCTCAAAATATCATACAAAGAACACAAGACCAATAACTATGTGAAAGAAGAAATCAAAAAGCGTGTGGGCCCCCAAGAGCCTTTGCTCTCCACCATAAAGAGGAGAAAGCTGATGTGGTTTGGTCACACCACAAGACACAACACCCTAGCAAAAACCATCCTGCAAGGAACAGTCGAGGGCAAGAGAAGAAGAGGCCGCCAAAAGAAATCATGGGTTGACAACATCAAAGACTGGACCGCCCAACCCCTGCAACACCTCCTACTAGCCACACAGGATCGTGAAGCATGGAAAAAGATCTCTGTTGCGTCTTCTCTCATGTCCCCCCTACGTCCTTTGGGACATGGGACTGAGTGAGTGAGTGAGTGATAACAACCAGAAACAGGGAGACATCACCACACTGCAAGAGAAAAGTTACACTACAACAGGCATGGTGCTAGGGTTCAGAGAAGTATAGCAGACGAAAAATTTAGATTTATTTTGCACTTTCTCTTTGTTTCTACACAATATGAAAAGATTTTTCATTAGCACGTATTCTTACCAGTATCTTTCAGACAGTTGTGAGAGATTTGCTAATTGCAAATAGTTTTATCATTATATCGTGCTTTTGGTTTGCTTTTCGTTACATAAATATATTTTGTGCAGAGCTGTCTTTTCTTTGGTAATAAACAACAGTTTCACCGTTTTTGGAACGTCACTTTTATTCTTTTAAATCAAGCACTAACAAAAACAATACTGCAAGGCACTGTCCAAGGAGGAAGAAAAAGAGGCAGACCAAAGAAGAGATGGGAGGACAACATCAGCGAATGGACAGGCCTAGAACTCAACCAAACCCTGAGAAAGGCAGTACAGAGAGAGGAATGGAGGGAACTGGTTGTCAAGTCTTCATAGGTGCCCCCACGGTCGCCAGTAAGGGATAGATCAAGCAGAGTTTTGTTTTCATCAATCTGCTCTTAAACTCAGAATTTAAGTTCAACTTTCTTCTTTAAATCTATGCTTAGTGATTCAATGAAAGTCACTAGAATTCTTTTTTCACTCAATAGAAACAAACAATGCCTGAAGGGAAGAGTAAAATGGTTGTTATGTAACCTTAGTTAAATGCTACTTCTAAACTTTCTTATGTCATCATGAATGAACTGTCTCTGCGTGTTCCTTGACTCATTATTATGTATCCTAGCGCAATATTAGCTTTGATATTAATAATTAATATAATAACGCAAGAAATTACTGACATCTTTGCAATATTGTTTTGTCAACAGACAGGGCAGGAGCGCTACTTCTGTTTCTTCTGCTGCTTTCTGTGATGGTGTGCTCCGTGACGGGAAACCTGTGTGACGAGAAGAGGGAAACACTGAGGCTGCATAAGGGAGAGGTGGCTCTGGTGTGCCCTGTCACCGCTGACGTCAACAGGACAAAAGAAAGCGTGGTCATTAGCTTTGTCACCAATCATACCCATGGTAAGTTGTAATTGGACACACTCCAGCTTTACTCAGAATGGGCACTGAATCTTGCTTCCCAACAGAGATTCACTCTGATACTGAGGGTGTAAAGTTTGCATCCATGGCTGTTTTCAAACACTGTTCCCTAAAGGCGGTCCTACTCTGACTTCAGATGATTTGTCTTTCTAAAAAAGGTTATTATAAATTGCTATGCCAAGATCTTGTGATGGATACAGAGGGTCACTGTGTAAGCATTTTATAGCATAACAACATTTTCAAGTAGGCTCTGACACTTTGCTTACATTTACAATTAAAATAATATTTTGGTTTGGCCCAGAAAAATATCAAGCTACCATAAAGTGTGGGCATTTATTTTTAGTTAGATATTTGAGGAATATTGCTTTGCTTTTCAATGTTAAAAGATTTTTTGAAGAAATTCAAATCACTGATGATACAAACTATGTAGTTGAGGTAAATTAGTTTTGTAAATCATACTCAGTCACTGTAAAAGGTCATTTTTGAATTATGTACAACCTCTAGCAATATAATTGAGACCAGTAAAAACTAGATATTGCTTCTGTCACCATGGCTTAGAGGTGCTAATTATACCAACAGTGCCAAGAGGAAAACGTAGAATGTGACATTTTATCCCTCATCTTTGCAACAAAGTCCATGTCATAATATACTAGACAGCAGGATATCTTATTACAGTGAAGTCCGGATGTAGTGATAGACCCATATAGTGATAGTCCGGCTGTAGTAATAGAATTTCTGGGTCCCGGTCCCAGTTGTTCATGTTCTTTGTTAACTTAGTCTGGTTGTAGTGATATTTTCAGTCCGGACACAGTGATAGTCCGCTTGTAGTGATACTATTTTCAAGTCCGGGGAAGCTAAAGTCCCGCTGTAGTGATAATGTTCGAGAGTAATCTCCCTTTACCAAAATGGCGAGCAAAAGCCAGCCACGCACTGTGCTTACTCTGAAGCGGAAAATTGATCTCTTGAAAGACATTGAAAGAAAACAAGGTACAGTGTCAGAGAAAACTTTGACAGATTTAAAGTCCAACTGCAAAACATGATGCTGAGAAATTTGGGCGTTCAAACTAAAGTTACAGATTTCTTCCTCGCCAAGAGAATACACAGCATCAGGGGCCCAGTCACACAGGAGAGGGATCTAGTCACACAGCCGGACAGGGGTCTAGCCACACAGGACAAGGTTATAGTCACACAGGACAGGGGTCTAGCCACACAGGACAAGGTTATAGTCACACAGGACAGGGGTCTAGTCACACAGGACAGGGGTCTAGTCACACAGGACAGGGGTCTAGTCACACAGGACAGGGGCCTAGTCACACAGGACAGGGGCCTAGTCACACAGGACAGGGGCCTAGTCACACAGGACAGGGGCCTAGTCACACAGGACAGGGGTCTAGTCACACAGGACAGGGGTCTAGTCACACAGGACAGGGGTCTAGTCACACAGGACAGGGGTCTAGTCACACAGGGCAGGGGCCTAGTCACACAGGGCAGGGGCCTAGTCACACAGGGCAGGGGTCTAGTCACACAGGGCAGGGGTCTAGTCACACTGGACAGGGATCTAGTCACACAGGACAGGGATCTAGCTACACTGGACAGGGATCTGATGATAATGATACGGATATCGAAATCCAAGAAGTTGAAGGGGGACCTCAACTTAGTTTTACGCCAACTGGGTCCCAGTGGCGAAGAGAGCATGCCTTTCAGCTGGGGTTACCCGCTCCTTTGACGTTGCCCGAACGGCGGGCAAAGTCTGCTTTGGGTGAGCCTTGTGAAGTAGACCTTGTCATTGGCGATGGCAATTGTTTATTTCGGGCACTCAGCCTAGAAGTTTCTGGTACGCAAAATTATCATGAGGAAATCAGGGCGAGAATTGTTGACATTATACTTCAAAATCCAAACACCTTTGAAGAAGCATTGGCGATTACGTTTTGGAACATAGCCTTCCGTTGCGCACATGGGGAACTGACGCAGAGATTTATGCTGCGGCAACACTTCTCCAAACAGGTATTGTCGTGTACACGGCAGTGAATGAGTCCCGGAGAGAATGGATCCATCACCTGCCCCTCTTCCCAATTCCATCCATTGGGTTCAGCCAGGAAAACATTTATCTAAGAAACCTATGCAGCCACTTTGAACGTGTTGTCAGCGTTCGCTAAGCTCAGACTATGTCACATAGGCTACACTGGAAGTAGCTACTAAGATGCTGTTTCACAGTGTACATGTACATGCACATGTACATATAAGCTTTACTTACCATTTAAGTTACACACAGTCTGTGGAATACTAGCATTAAAAAGCATTGTTCTTTTTTAGCACAAAACTAATTCAGCTAAGTCATTATTTAAAATTGATTGATACAGATATTGTGTTTTATCTACTTAATCACTATTGTTTTCGACATAACAATTTTAATACATGTAGTTACATGTTGTATCTTTTAGCCTGTGTTTGAAGTTTCAATCCAAAGAATTGGATAGTGTTTGCGTTAAAAGGAAGTACATTTACTTGTACAGGTGTACATTTTTATTATTTCATTTGTTACTGATTAAAGACTACATTTCATTCCTAAAAAATCTGACAATTTTTCATTTAATCCTTATTTCTAAGTGGCCCTTCTCTCTCTCTCTCTCTCTCTCTCTCTCTCTCTCTCTCTCTCTCTCTCTCTCTCTCTCTCTCTCTCTTCTCTCTCTCTCTCTCTCTCTCCTCTCCTCTCTCTAAAACACACACACACGCACGCACGCACGCACGCACGCACACACACACACACACACACACACACACACACACACACACACACACACACACACCGGCTGTTGAACTGCCAGGACGGGGGTAGGTTAACACAGGACATTTGCAAGCCTGACAAAGACAACAGAAGAAACGTCACAAAACGAAATCAATAGTGGTTCCAAAAAATCACCTTGTTACTGCCTTGAGGCTAGTTTACCAAATGTGCCGCCGCATGTAGCAATAAAAGCTTTGAAGATATCACTACAACTACAAGTGATTGGCCGGTTGTAGTAATAAAACCTACAAAAATATCACTATAACCGGACGTCCGGATGTAGTGATTAAACCTACAAAATTATCACTATAACCGGACGTCCGGATGTAGTGATTAAACCTACAAAAATATCACTATCACCGGACGTCCGGGTGTAATGATAGCCCGATGTAGTGATAAAAAATGGTCCCGAGGGCTATCACTACATCCGGACTTCACTGTATATGGAATATTGAATGTGATCTGAATGGTGAGGCTTTATCCTGGATCATGGCTATGCATTCTAGTTCAGCATGTTTTTCTCCTTGGACTTCAACACTGATTCTCATGGGCGCATCATTTCCTTTTGAGTGTTGTAGATGATACTGTTATCTAATACAAAAGGTGTACATACACACGTGACAACTTGAACATGCATTGAAAACCTGGTTTGTTGCTAAGCTTGAATGCACATCACATCTTGTGCATGCGTTAAAACAAATCCAATAACTTTTTTTGTAAGGAGAGCATGCAACTTAGACTGACACTATGGGTAACACAGAAAGTTCAAGCATACATCCAAGAATTTACTGGTATATTTGGTCGCACTTTTGATCAAGCATCTCCTATAATCATGGCCAATGCGGTGTGTAGAGTATCTGGACACCTTTACTTGTGAACACTTCCTGAGTGATTATAAACCTGAAAACATTGGCTTTAACTGCTGGATCAGAGACTGACTTCCGTTCAAAACTAGCAAAACCTAGACATTACAATTGGGAGCTCAGTCTGTGCAGTTGTTAGTTGGTGTTTGTCTTTGTCATAGTCAGCTCACGGCAAAAACTAGGTATGAGGACAAGATACGCTGGTGGAACTATGTGTGAACCAGGTCCACGTTGTACCAGTGTTTTGGGGAAGATTGTTGCAAAACACTTTCTGCTGCGATTTCCCCTCAAACCAGGTCCAAGTAGTACCGTTGTTTAGGAGGGAGATTGTTGCAAAAACACTTTCTGCTGCGATTTTCCCTCAAACCAGGTCCAAGTAGTACCGTTGTTTAGGAGGGAGATTGTTGCAAAACACTTTCTGCTGCGATTTTCCCTCAAACCAGGTCCAAGTAGTACCTTTGTTTAGGAGGGAAATTGTTGCAAAAACACTTTCTGCTGCGATTTTCCCTCAAACCAGGTCCAAGTAGTACCCTTGTTTAGGAGGGAGATTGTTGCAAAAAATCTTTCTGCTGCAACTTTTCCTCAAACACGGTCATAGTGATGGAGGCCTTGTCAGCTATGCCTAGCTTGTAAAGCTGCCACCTGTTCTCAATTATTCTGCTGATTCCAAATCATCCAGGCAATGAAGCCAAGACCTTTGTCAATACAAACCCATAGCTTGAAGTCAACTAACAGGATCAATCAGGCTTTCAGCAGATGAGAGGTGAAGACACAGTTTCAAGAGGTTGATATGCCCATCTTTTGTGAGGTGTCAGGTGACGACTTACTGGGTTCCTCTCTCAGCAGACGTTAATCAAGCTACTGGGCTGTTTATGGTATTCCAAATAAAGTACAACATGGTTTTTCTGCAACTGAAGTCAGAGAGTGATATTGGAGAAAATCCATTCTAATAATACTGGCCAATTCTTAAAATGCTGCAATGTTTATTTATATCCTCAGCATGTTTGTTGTTAACTACTGCTATCGTTTGTGTTTATATTACCTGAAGGTCTGTAGAAAGACTAATTGTCAAGGAAGTCTTGTTTTAGCATTCAC
>CM060339.1:20496469-20501324 GCA_030674155.1 Stramonita haemastoma
ATTTCATATCTGCTGCTATTTTCAATGTGTGAATGCCAATCCTGCCACTGACATGCAATTAATCTATCACGAAAAAGTCATAAGAACAAGGAATGATTTTCAACACCCTGATTGAGCCACACATAACCAAAACCGTTCTCATACAACTTTCTTTTAACTTTAGTAACCCAGTTTGATTTGCCCTTTTCATCTAGCTGATATAACATTTTATAAGCTTTACAAGGAAGTCTATGTTGTTCCATTTCAGTTTCAACCAAAAACGAATACACTTTACAGCTGAAACAATTTGTAATGAGTATTGGTTCGTTTCTCCATATACAAGATTATTAGGTGTTTTTACTGATACACCGAGAAATTTCTTTAGGGCAAATAAATGAACTTTCTCACTATGAACAGATGCTGCATCAAGTCCCCACATTTCAGCCCCATACAATGCTATTGGCTGGACTTGTGAATCAAATAATTTCATGAATAAGCAAAATGAATAATTGTTCAATTTAGTTTACTTTTTCATTATAGAAATTAGAGCCCTCTTTGCCCGACAAGCAAGGTCTTTACAAGCAAACATAAAACTCAAACGTGTTGAAAAATATAGTCCCAGATATTTATATGCATTTACTACAGCCATATTGACACCATTAAAATACCATCTTTCTCTTGCAGCAAGATAGCCACCTTTTCTGAATACAACTATGTTACTCTTAGACATGTTGACCTTCAGTTGAAGCTTAGACCCTGATCTCTGTAGACATTTTAATTGATTTTGAAGACCTACTACAGTTTCAGATAACAATACAACATCATCAGCAAAAAGTAGAATAAATAGTTCCAAGGCTTCATCATCAAAAGAAACACCATGCTTTCCATATTCACGAATTTCTCTAGTTACTTCATTTATAAATAAAGAAAACAAAACAGGGCTGCATACATCCCCCTGCTTCACACCAGTAGTACAATTGATACAATCAGTTAAAGCACCCCCACACCTAATTCTTGCTTTCACACTGTTGTACATGCTCATAACACAAGTAAGTAATTTACCAGAAATTCCATTCTTTACCAAAATTGGCCATAATATACTTCTATTGACAGAGTCAAACGCCTTTTCAAAATCAATAAAAGCCATATATAACTTACGATTTAAACTAAGTTGCTTTTGTACACACGCAAGATGTGTGAATATATGATCTATTGTAGAATAATTACTCTTAAAACCAGCTTGAAATTCGTCTGTTATATTATTTGCTTCTACCCATATCTGAAGTCTATGATTAATAATTGAACTATAAAGCTTACTGGCTACATTACAAATTGATATACCTCTGTAATTGTTTGGATCAGCAGTATTACCTTTTTATACAAGGGAATTACAATAGATTCAGACCAAGCTGTTGGAAAAAATACCTTTGTTAAATAAAGTATTAAACAAAATCACAAAGAAGCTGATAACTTGACCACATCTAACAGAATTCTTCAAAAATTCTCCAATAATGCCATCAATACCTGCTGCCTTAAGATTTTTTAATTTTCTTATGGCTAGAAGAACTTCATCCACAGAAATTGGACCATCAAATTCACAGGCTTCATCTCTTATTACACTTTCAATTATTTCACCAAAGTTAATATTTACAGAATCTTTTTCAAGTAAGCCTCGAAAATGCTGATACCAGGTATCAATATCTATGATAGTATGGGGCTGTTTACTTTTGGAAGAAATTTTGTGCATATTATTCCAAAAAGTTTTCTGATCATTCACTGAACTAGTCAACTCATTGATCATAGTCTCGTTATATTCCTTTTTCTTTTGTTCCAAAAGATGCTTATATTCACGCCTGGCATGACAGTAATTATCTCTGTCTTCTTTTCTTAGAGTACGTCTATATTTTTGCAACAAATTGCGGACATATTTCTTAAGTCTACTACATTCCTTATCAAACCAACTACTTGCTTTACTGCACTCACTGTTTTTAAAAGTCTTATTCATACATTCAGCCACATCTTTCAGACAACCATTGAACAGACTAAGTGCAGTGTCAACATCTGAATCAAGGTGACTAATTGCTACATCTAACCTATGCTGTATGTCCCCTGAACACATCTTATCAAAGAATTCTTCAAAACAATTATCATTCCATACATATTTTTGCAAAGTATATTGTTGCATATTTTTAGTTGACTTGTTAGGATTGTCTTGAGGAAACTCTATATAGAATTCTACAAGCATATGGTCTGATTCTAGTCGTTCACTTACCATGAGCTGACAATGATCAATAAACATAAAAAATAGATCACAGGAAACAAGAAAATAATCATTCACGCTACTACCAGAATCAGAAATAAAAGTGTAATGACCAACAGAATCACCAGAACAAATGCCATTTATAATATGTAGATCCAGGACAGTGCACATATTGAGCAACAACTTCCCATAGTTATTTAATTTATCATCCTCAGAATTTCGATCAAGACTGATAGGATGACTTTCACATGTAAATTCAACATCAGAATCGAAATTCCTGCAAATGTCAGATGCATTAGAAGTCCTACTATTTAAGTCTCCACACATCAACATATACACGTCATTGGAATCAATCAAATAATCACATAAAAAATTTTCCAGTGACAATCTACCATTATCGATATCGTATTGCATATACCGTAAAATCCCTAGCATAAGCCCACCATCTAGCAAACGCCCACCCCCCACTTTGGGCCAAAAGTTGTGCACAGGGGTAACTACCTAGCAAACACCCACCCTGCTTTTTTCAAAGAGACTAAGGTCACTTTCACTAGGATTTGTGCAGACTGTTCTAAAAGTCATCTTTTCCCCCTTCTTTACCTTTTCGTGTTTCTTTCCTTTTTTCTTATTCTTTGTCCTCTCTCCTCACTCCCGCGACAGTCTTACACTGTATCTTTCAAATTGGAAGCCCTCCAGTACCTGGATAACGAAGCAGGTGGGAATGTTTCGGAGTGTGCCCGTGAATTTTCTGTGGATAGGAAGAGGATCAGGGAATGGAGTGAAAACAGAGATAGACTTGAACAGCAGTACGGAAAAGACGAACAAAAACGGAAACTGTCTAAAGGACCAACAGTTAGATCTGAACATGTTGACCAAGGTGTGCTGCATTATCTGGAAGATGAAAGATCTGAAGGCAGGGTATGGCGAAACAAGGACCTACAACAGAAAGCGATGGAACTCGGCCTTCTTTGCCTCAAAATCCCTTTTTTTTCTATTTTCCTTCACTTCTACTCACACGACCTAACTTACATGCTTTCGGGGTTTCTATTCACTCAATTACACGGTTGAGCACAAAAATTATTTTGTGCAAAGGGGTCTATCCCTAGCAAACGCCCATCCTCCAATTTTGCCCTAAATCAGTGCACGGGGGGATGGGCGTATGCTAGGGATTTTACGGTAATATGGTGCACCCTCTGGAGGAATGTAAGTGCACACAAACAAAACATCTTTCAGTGTGCCAAACAAAGACTTGTTGATTAAAAACACACACGTGTTATGTAGGGTAGTTTCTATTTGTTTTTTACATATTTACAAAAACTCTTTTTAATCAGACAAATAATCCCCCCCCCATCGGATCGTCTCCCCTGATTCAACAATTTCAGAGCGGGTATACAGAATAACTCATACTCCACAAAACAACTGTTTTC
Organism: Stramonita haemastoma; assembly: GCA_030674155.1. Lineage (NCBI taxonomy): Eukaryota > Metazoa > Mollusca > Gastropoda > Neogastropoda > Muricidae > Stramonita > Stramonita haemastoma. The sequence continues at coordinate 20,500,136 of CM060339.1, forward strand.
AAAATATTCAACAAATGTTTCAAGTAAACAAACAAAATCAAAGAACAGATATAGGAAACAAACTCGTTATCAGATATTTTGTTGAACAGACCATGAACATTCCAACTCAAAAAAGAAAACGGAATACTTTCCGGTTTATCATTTATGTTTTTATTTACAAAATTATCTGTTGCCCCCTCTGTGCCACATGCACGTGCATCACCCCGCCATTCCTTGCCACATGACAGGGAAGGACCAGCGCTATTTGACACTGTCTTCGCCTTGGCAGAGCAGAGCTAGCACCACGCTCAGCACGTGAGGGGAGCAAGTCACAGAACTGGTCAAACGGGGTCTGGGTTTCCCTACCACAACCCGGTGCTTTCTCAAAACTACTACCCTCAGAAAAATCAACCACTGGCCGGCCAAATCCCTATTTCAAAATACAGAGATCCCCATCATCATTCACACCATACTTCACACCATCAATAAACAAATGATCAAAAACTAATTTTGCTTGTTTACCGTCAGCATGTGCCTTTTTGAAGTGAGGTGTTAATAGTTTTCTTATATTTCTGACATGTGCAGTGAAGTCCTCATTGATAAATGCGTTTGTTCCCCTCAGCTTCTGTCGGGCCCTCAGGATGGCTTGCTTCTGTCTGAAGAAGGTGCAGCATGCTACGATTGGGGAGTCTGGCCTGGAATTGAGACGGTGCACACGGTCAAACTGAAAGTCTTCAGTCAGGTCCATCTGGTCAGTGATCATGTCTTTCACTCTCCCCTCACAGTCCATACTGGTTTCACCGGAGAGTTTGGGCAATCCGTGGACGATGATGATGTTCCTTCTGATTCTTCCCTCCAGGTCGTCCACTTTCTTCGTCAGGTCTTGGTTCTCCTTCCGCAGACTCTTCACCTCTCCCCTCAGCTGCTCCACCTCTCCCCTCAGCTCCTCACGCAGCTGACTCATTTCACCTTTCAAACTGTCCATTTTCTCATTCAGTGCAGTGTTCATTGAGTGCAGCGTACTGAGGACATCTGCCACAGACTGCTCCAGGTTCGAGGCGCGTTGACTAGGAGAAGAAGTGGCATCACTGGTGTGGTCGGCACTGGGCAGTTTGCTCTGGCGGTAGCTGTCACGCTTGGGTGGTCCGGGATTCAACTAAACATCTCCACACTGTTGCAAAAAATCGCCGTAGAAAAGTTGAATTAGGAG
>CM060339.1:20501424-20506424 GCA_030674155.1 Stramonita haemastoma
ATACGAAACAAAACAGTCCCAAGATTAAAGAAAACAAAACAACCGATAAAACTGGTTGATCAGTATCCTCACGTACTTGTATTCGACTACCATCTTGAGGAAATCTATGTTTATAATTATGTCAGACCAACATTACGCCACCATTAGCCACCGTTTACAGTAAAGAGCAAAAAGTCACTATCTACTTCATTTACTTTGGGCTTCAACATCACCTAGATGCTTAAATTCACACACACACCCCTACGCACACACACACACACACACACACACACACACACACACTCACACTCACACACACACACACACACACACACACACACACACACACACAGGTAGACATACACACACTTCTACACTTCTACACGCATACCTACACCTCCCCCTCTTCCTCGCACAAACACACACAGGCAAACAGACATGTTTTTTCCCCACAGCAGACGAAAAGACGTCAGATTTTTAGACTCTCCCTTTTCATGGTAATCATCTGTGAAGAGGATTGCTGGAGGGGATTTTTCCCATGGAGTTAACATTAGTGCTGACTCCACTCTCCCCAAAAGTCTTTGGGATGAGACTGTGAACCGAGACCTGTTCCACTTTTCGTAAGAGTTAACTAGTAGGCCACGTGTTCTGGTGGGAACAGATGACAATATTTACACAACTGCATACACACGGGGACTGGATTATAAAAAAAGCACATGAGTGCCTATCCCATTATCCTCGATATAAAAGAATGATATAAAAATAAATAAATGAATAAATAACTAAAATGAAGACCATTGTCCTCATGACAGTGAGCAGTTCGTCTGAGGCATTCGATGAGGTGGGAGAGTACCATGGCCACGATTATCTCCCCCTCCACTCCGACAGTACCATCTTACCTCCTCCACTACGTAAGTTTATACAGGCTTCTGCAGTGCACAGGATTGTGCTGGCTTTGTGTTGGCGTGTTGTGCTGTGGGTTGCACTGTGTTATCAGTCTGCTCTGTTCTGTTGTGGTGTGTTAAGTTTTCGGCCTACTCTGTTGCGGTGTGTTATGTTTAAGGCCTGCTCTTTTGTGGTGTGTTATGTTTTAGGCCTGCTCTTTTGTGGTGTGTTGTGTTAGGCCTATTCTATTGTGGTGTGTTGTTTTAGGCCTACTCTATTGTGGTGTGTTATGTTAGGCCTATTTTATTGTGGTGTGTTGTTTTAGGCCTACTCTATTGTGGTGTGTTGTTTCAGGCCTACTCTATTGTGGTGTGTTATGTTAGGCCTACTCTATTGTGGTGTGTTATGTTAGGCCTATTCTATTGTGGTGTGTTGTTTTAGGCCTACTCTATTGCGGTGCGTTATTTTTTAGTCCTACTCTATTGGGGTGTGTTATGTTTTAGACCTACTATATTGTGGTGTGTAATGTTTTAGGCCTACTCTATTGTGGTGTGTTGTTTTAGGCCTACTCTATTGTGGTGTGTTATGTTAGGCCTATTTTATTGTAGTGTGTTGTTTTAGCCCTACTCTATTGTGGTGTGTTGTTTTAGGCCTACTCTATTGTGGTGTGTTATGTTAGGCCTACTCTATTGTGGTGTGTTATGTTAGGCCTATTTTATTGTAGTGTGTTGTTTTAGCCCTACTCTATTGTGGTGTGTTGTTTCAGGCCTACTCTATTGTGGTGTGTTATGTTAGGCCTATTTTATTGTAGTGTGTTATGTTAGGCCTATTCTATTGTGGTGTGTTGTTTTAGGCCTACTCTATTGTGGTGTGTTATGTTAGGCCTATTTTATTGTAGTGTGCTGTTTCAGGCCTACTCTATTGTGGTGTGTTGTTTCAGGCCTACTCTATTGTGGTGTGTTATGTTAGGCCTATTTTATGTAGTGTGTTGTTTTAGCCCTACTCTATTGTGGTGTGTTGTTTCAGGCCTACTCTATTGTGGTGTGTTATGTTAGGCCTACTCTATTGTAGTGTGTTATGTTAGGCCTATTCTATTGTGGTGTGTTATGTTAGGCCTATTCTATTGTAGTGTGTTATGTTAGGCCTATTCTATTGTGGTGTGTTATGTTAGGCCTACTCTATTGTGGTGTGTTATGTTAGGCCTATTTTATTGTAGTGTGCTGTTTCAGGCCTACTCTATTGTGGTGTGTTGTTTCAGGCCTACTCTATTGTGGTGTGTTATGTTAGGCCTATTTTATTGTAGTGTGTTGTTTTAGCCCTACTCTATTGTGGTGTGTTGTTTCAGGCCTACTCTATTGTGGTGTGTTATGTTAGGCCTACTCTATTGTAGTGTGTTATGTTAGGCCTATTCTATTGTGGTGTGTTATGTTAGGCCTATTCTATTGTAGTGTGTTATGTTAGGCCTATTCTATTGTGGTGTGTTATGTTAGGCCTATTCTATTGTAGTGTGTTATGTTAGGCCTATTTTATTGTAGTGTGTTATGTTAGGCCTATTTTATTGTAGTGTGTTATGTTTTAGGCCTACTCTATTGTGGTGTGTTGTGTTAGGCCTATTTTATTGTAGTGTGCTGTTTCAGGCCTACTCTATTGTGGTGTGTTGTTTCAGGCCTACTCTATTGTGGTGTGTTGTTTCAGGCCTACTCTATTGTGGTGTGTTGTTTTAGGCCTACTCTATTGTGGTGTGTTATGTTTTAGGCCTATTCTATTGTGGTGTGTTATGTTTTAGGCCTACACTTTTGTAGTGTGTTGTTTTAGCCCTACTCTATTGTGGTGTGTTATGTTTTAGGCCTGTTCTATTGTGGTGTGTTATGTTTTAGGCCTACTCTATTGTGGTGTGTTGTTTCAGGCCTACTCTACAGCTAGGAATGGGGCTTTACCCGAATGTGTGTTTATTTTAAATTGTGTTGTTGTGTATTGTACTATAAGTTTGATTCTGTGCTGTTTTGCATTACGTTTATAACACGTTGGTTGAATGCAGTCCTGCAAGAGTTGCTAAGGTTTATGAGTGAATGAATAGCGTATTTCACTGTGCTGTGTGGCATTGAATTTATAGCACTTTTGGTTCCTGTGTTCATGCTAGATTTCAGAAGGCCTATACAAAGTTGTTAGTATAAAAGTGTTTTATTGGTTTAGTTGGTGTTTGATGAAAAGAGCACTTCTGAGTCTTTGAAAAGGATCTGTATGGCACACATGATGCTATTTGGTGATAATACTACAGAATATTACAAGAGTATCCAGGTAGGTAAAGGTGTTCCATAACCCATACGGTCGTTGGGGAGTGAAATGTCAGAGACCTCAGCTTTTTCAGTGGGCGCAATATTGAAAGAAGCGCCCATCTATCTCTTCCCCCTCACTGCTTTACCTTCCCTGACCATAAAATCGCAGCTACCCATTTACCTGAAGCCAAGGCGAGCAAACGGTCATCAACCTACTTGGTATCCCTTCTCAATGCTGCTTAGCCTTAGCTCTGGGAACACGAGTGCTCTGACCACTGAGCTTTGTAACTGACAGACACCTATTGTGCAGTATCATTTATCCTGATTTTTTCCACTGGCTAGATTTGCATGAAAAAGGTAGGAATATAGATTTAGGTGGTAGACTATAAGCATGAGAGACAGACAGATAGGCAAGAAGGCTGATGAATAGACAAATACAGATAGATAAAAAGAGCCTCTACTACTGTTATGTTAATAATATATCTTTTGCTCAACCAGAGATTTGTAACATTCTGAAATTTGAGTTAAAGCCATGACCTTTTTTTCTCTTCTCTTTCCTGTGGTAGCCTGAAAAATGTCAGGCATTGTGTTAGTCATTATCCATCTAGGACTGACCATTTAAGTGAGTTAATATTACCTTTTTTGCATCCATTTAGAAGTATTCCCAAACATAAGGCATACAGATCTACTAAGTATCTATATTCCGCCATATATAGTTTCCTTTTTATTGGAATATCATATATTTTTAGCGTGCTTTCTTCCAGTTTCTGTTATCAGCTTTTGATGGCAGTGTTGACAAGCCACAAGAATTTTTAGTTCCTCTTGTGACCACGATTTGCATTCTAAAGTATGAAACATTGTCTTGGTATAAGGCACCACACAGGGTAGTCCTATCCTTCAATCACACTGTCTTTGTATAAAGCACCACACAGGGTAGTCCTATCCTTCAATCACACTTAGTATAAAGCACCACAGCGGGTAGGGCTATCCTTCAATCACACTTAGTATAAAGCACCACAGAGGGTAGGACTATCGCTTCAATCACACTGTCTTGGTATAAAGCACCACTGAGAGTAGGCGTAATGCTTCAATCACTGCTGGACCTCTGAAGAGTGCTTGTCTAGGAGCCAAAACTTGAGTCAGATCAGGTACAAGGTCTTTACTCAGTAATGCCTCAAATACTGCTATCTAAAAATCTGTTTTTGTAAGGTTTTTTTTTTTTATATCCGATAAATATTGTTCAAACTGATGGAACGTTTGAAACTGGTTACCTGCACTTGGTTTTTTTTCAAGTACTGTTTTTAAAAATTACACAATATAATAATGTACTCTCTTAATCATTTACCTACTTATAACCTTTTGTCCAGCCACAGCAGATGGCAGCCCCACAGCCCTCATTGATGACACAGAAGGCACTGCTCCTCCAAAGTGTGTCTTTCATCCAGCAGCCATCAGCAGCAGACAAAGGAGGCAGGCAGACCTCGAAGACCCTGACACAGGGAACGTCCATTCACACATCCCCTCAGTCATCCAGGATGACAGGATCTATGAGACACCTCGGCCATCAGGTGCAGGTTAGTGTTGTGGTCAATATGAAAGAACAGATGTTTTGACCAGTTCTGTTTAGTAGTTGAAACACAACTTATTAACCTCTCTCCATGACATAAAACAAGTACGTAAAATACCACAAATTGTCATTTACTGTCTTCTAGTTTGCTGTTTCACCAGGTTTTTTTTTTTTAAACTATATTAATCCATGAGTATGTTGAACAAATGTGTTGACAAACTTAAGTATTGAGTGGGATGATCATTTAAAGCCAGGCAGACAGACCAGCCTCAGACTTCATCTGTGCCCTCTGC
>CM060339.1:20511424-20526424 GCA_030674155.1 Stramonita haemastoma
GTCGTCATTATCATCATCATCACTATCGTCATCCATCATCATCACTATCATCATCATCCATCATCATCACTATCATCATCATCGTTGTCGTCATCATCGTCGTCGTCATCATCATCAGCAGCAGCAGCAGCAACACCAGCAGTAGCAGCAGCATGAACATTATCATCGTCATCATCATTTTGTCATCATTACCGTTGTTATTACAATCACTGTCATTTCTAGCGTTACTGTTGTTTCCTGGATAGGAAAAACGCAGAGAAATTACTGAGGGGGTTTTGTTGTTGTTAATAGCCTGTACAATTTGTGTATATTTTGCTGTCAAACTGTTTATTGTTGAAAAATATATAATATCTGTTAAATATCTTTTCTAGTATATTTCTGATCAGGTAAAAAGTATAAAAAAAAATGTCGGGTTTTTTTTTGCATTTGTTGCACATTTGTAAATAAAGGCTAATGCATGTAGCCTGTTTGTTTTGTCCTTTTGTCTGATGATTAAAAATCAAGAACTGTATATATTTGTTTTCACAAATGAGAAATAATTTTGAATTTGGTTGAAGACATAGAGGTTTCTTTAAAAATCTGTTTCGTGTTCTGTAGATTAAACAGCAACATTTGCAGGGTTTTTTTATTTGCTAACAACAAATCAAGTATACTACATAATTCTGTTTGTATTGTTATTGTTGTTATTGTTGTTATTGTTGCTGTTGTTCTGCCATCGTTGTATTTGTTGTTGATACGTGATTTTTTAAACAATTTTACAGGAAGAATAAGTTTGTTTGAGCTTATTATGATCTCATTACTTTAGTTTTGATTCCATGCTACACCGATATCTCTCCCGCCCCACTTGCTACAGACTTTTTATTCCTCTAAGTCTCCCCTCTCCTAAAAGTGAAATATGGAATGAATGTTGTATAAGTCTGTTTGTTTAAAGAGTTCATTTATTGTATAGTCTGGTTTATTTGTATCATATTTAGAGACATTAGTGTACTATTCGCAAGAAAGACTTTTCTTGTTCCTCGAGTTACGTTAATTGAAATCCAGAATAAAAACATGGTATGAAAATTGCATTTGTTACGGATTTGTGAGTAAGACTAATGTATAGGGCTTGTTTATTTTTATGTTGATTTTCAACGATCAAACCTAGAGGAGACTGTTCATCTTTTGATATTATTGTGTGTAATATGAATGTTGGCTGAAAATTATACCGTAACAGACGTTTTATTTTTGCATTTGTTAAGTATGCATTTGTGGATAAATGTGTTTGTGGCATTACTTTTTTTTCCATGACAATCATCGAGAAGAGTGTACAATTTTCTTGTTGAAAACAAAAGCCATGCAATTGTCTATCAGAGCCCATTAGACTACACAACAAAAGTAGTTCTGGTGTCCGATACACTGCAGGCTTACGTCCCTTGGAAGGCTCTTCTCCCCAAAGAGTGAACTATGGAATGTTGTACAGATCTTTCTGTTATAAAGAGTTTTGTATTACATTGTTTGGTTTTCTGCATTGCATTTAAAGACAGTATTGTACTTCTTGCTTGAAATATATTTTTTATTGTCTTCAAGTCATGTTAAATGAAATGAAGAAAAAAATTGTACAAAAATTTGTTGTCTCATTTGTTGCTGATTTGTAAATAAGAATTATGATTTTTAAGCTTTCTATTTTTGTATTTTTTTAATGATCAAACCAAGTAAAGATTACTTATTTTTTAATATTTGTTTGTAAAGTCGATTTTGGTTGAAAATGATATAATCATGTTCAGCATTTGTGTATAAAAACAATGTTTGAGCGGTTTTTTTCTTTTCTTTTTTTCATGATAAAAACCAAGAAGTGTACATAATTCTTTTTTATTGTTGTTGCGAGGTGTTTTTTTTTACCGTTGTTGCTTTTTGTTTTTTAAAACTATGATTTCATATTGTTCTGTGATAAAATAGCTTTGTCTATGCTTCTAACTCACTCTGTCTTGTTGTTGAAATTTAAATATTGCCGTGTTTACTGTGGTGAATGTCTTGCTGCTACATTCTGTTCAGTCTATGCTCTGAGCAATAAAATGCTATCACCTCCTAGTCCTAGTCTTCCTCCTTTGGTGAATGGAGTTCAGAGACCTCGGGGACAAAGGCCTTAGAACAGAGCCTTCAGCACAAATAGAGTCCTCTACTGTATGCATACAGACTTTACCAGCATCTTTGATATAGGTGGCACCATTTTTTTTGGCAATGCCACAGCCCCACAGAAGACAGCCTGTCGAACCAAAACCTGGTACAGTACACACAACAATACATGATATTACACATAGGGGGGGGACGGGATAGCCTAGTGGTCAGAACATTGTGCTCGCAATTTAATGACCCAAATTCGATTCCCGTTCTAGGGTATTTTCCCTCTGGAGTTAACATCAGTGCTGACTCCACTCTCCCAAAAGTCTTTCGGATGAGACTATAAACCGAGGCTCCGTGTGAGAACGCACGCAGAACATCTTGTGCACATGTTAACTCACTCCATACTAGCCGTTGTCTATTTCCATCCCCATGTATACCAACAGTGGCTATAGCCATTCCGACTTACGAAAACTTCCCTAAGTGACATAATCACCCAGCGTCACAGACAGAGCCCTCCATGGTACAGCCTAATTAGCATACTTCAACCTTAGACCAGTGGAGTCACTGGTTAGCGTCTATTTGCTGTGCTAAAGGATTTTTCTTAGCATAGGTCCCTTCCTCCTGTTCAAAGGAACAACAATGAAAAATGAAAAATTATGAATTTGTCGATTGCATTTTACTAATATATTTTAAGTTGTATAATCCATACACACTCAAATAGCCTTTTTTACATTCTACAGGGTTTCTCAATGTGATTTTTGAGAAAAAAAACGTTTTTTTCAACAATGCTGAAAGTTTTCCTTCTAAGCATTTGAAACTAGATCTACCCAAAATTTTGTAGTTGTAAAAAAAAACATGTTTTTTCACTACAGCTACAAAAAATGAACCATAAAAGTAAAGGCTATGAAACTTAATACCGTGCTTTTTCCATTTATAAATAAATGTGTCTCAAAATTTCAAGTCATTGTGTCATGTCATTTATTTTTGGTGATTTTTTTAAAAGCCTATACAAATGGCCAGTACCCAGAGGAACACATAAATACAAAGGGCCCAGTATGGAGTGAGTTAAATCCTGTTCCGCTTTTCATAAGAGTAGGCCATCGTGTGCCGTCCAGAGATGACAAGATTTACAAAACTGCATACACACGGGGACTAGCTGTAAAATAAAAAATAAAAAAGCACATGAGTGCTTATTCCATTCTCCTCCATTTAAAAGAATAAAATAAATTTAAAAAAAAAAAATTAATTAAAAAAACACATACACACAACAATGCACACATAACCAGGAGTGCGCACACCCAAACCCATGTGCATACAAAAACCAAAAGATAAGAAGAATTTCGAGAAGATATGACAAAAGGCTGGTTTGAGTACCGTCCTACCCCGACTTTGGCACGGCAACAGAGCCCAAAGCTCCAAGAGAGTGTTTTACTGAATGCATGCACACTTTACTAGCATCTTTCATATGGGTGGCGCCATTCTTGTGGCGACACCATAGCCCTGAAGAGGGCAGCCTGGCTTGAATATAACAAGCCTGTCAAAACAAAAGCTGGTGCAGTGTGCGTAGCAATACATAATATTACACATAATGATAATATACAGTATGATCGATCACAGCACAGTGCAGGGCCACTGCAACATGCACACACACACACACAAAATAATGCTCACACTTACGCGAGCGCGTGCACGCACGTGCGCTCATACCCACCCCCAAGAATAAGGTGCATTTTGAGAAGATATGACAAAAGGCCTGTTTCAGTCCCATCTTACCCCGACTTGTTCACATTAACAAAGCCCACGGCACCAAAATGAATGCTCTAATTTATGCACACACACTTCACTATCATCTTTGATATAGATGGCGCCATTCCTTTCGGACACCACAGCCCCAAAGGGAACACCCTGGCTTGAATAAAGCAAGCCTGTCGGAACGAAATCTGATACAGTGTACGCAACAATGCATTGTATTACTCATGATAATATTGATAATATACAATATAATGCACTACACCACAGTGCAGAGTTGCTGCAATATGCACTCACACGCACACACAAAATGCACACGGAAACACGAGTGTGTGCTGGCAAGTACACACTTACACACCCTCACGAATAAGGGAGGCTTCCGACAAGACAGATCATGCATAGATCAGATCGCCACATTGGGCATCATCATTGAGCAGTCTCTGGAGTGGCAGACCCCCTTGTATTCAGTCTTTGTCGACTTTCAGAAGGCATTTGACAGCGTCGACAGAGATGTCATCTGGAGACTGACGCATCACTATGGCTTCCCACCAAAGTTCGTCACCATCATCCAACAGCTCTACGAAGATGCCACCTGTCAAGTCATCCATGACAGTAAATCAAAGGAACTATTCTCAGTACAAACCAGCATTTATCAAAGCTGTCTGTTGTCACCAGCCATCTTCCTGTTGGTGGATGACTGGATAATGCAACAGGCCACAGCAGGCAGGAGAACTGGCATACTGTGGACCATCACAAGGCAGCTGGAAGACCTGGACTTCGCAGACAACATCAGCCTTCTCTCCCACAGGCACCAAGACGCACAAGAGAAGCTATGTCATTTTACGGAAGAAGCGGAAAAGATAGGCCTCCAAATCAACATCAGGAAGACGAAGGTCACGAGGGTGAACAACAAGAAACAAGACCCATTGCAACTACACCAAGAAAACATCAAGAAAGTTGACAATTTACCTACCTGGGCAGTGTCGTTAGTAAAGATGGGGGGACGGATGAAGACATCAAGTGCCGAATAAATAAAGCCCATCACACCTTCAATACTCTTCGCCCAATTTGAAGATCAACAGCCCTCTCACTCCCCAGCAAGATCGGAATCGTCAACACCAACGTCAAGTTAGTCCTACTTTATGGCTCAGAAACCTAGCAGGTAACAAAGACCAACACCCACAAACTCCAGACATTAAATTTTTACCAACAGATGTCTCAGGAACATCCTCAGTATCAGGTGGCCAGAAGTCATCTCCAACAAAAAACTGTGGGACAGGACCAGACACGCACCAATCAAGTCTGAGATATAAAAAAAAGGAAATTGGGATGGATCAGCCATAGCTCCTCCTGCTCTGTAAGCCGGCTTCAAACGTCACCAGGCATGCCCTTGACTGGAATCCACAAGGGAAGGGGAAAGTGGTTTGACCAAACCAGTTCTGCTACAGAGGCATCAAAGCAGAGAAGACCAAGTCCATTGGAGGGGTGTTGTTGTGGCTCTTTGTTCCTCAAGGAACACACACACACACACACACACACACACACACACACACACACACACACACACACACACACACACACACACACACAATTTCAGTTATGGCCTCAATTTCTGAAAAGTGCTATCATGTACCACCACAGCTTAGCAGGGAGCAAAAATCCTCAGTATAAGGACAGGTGTCCTAGCAACCGGAATGTAGGGAGGTCACAAGACAGTGACGTCATTCTAATGTTGTAATGAGTACCCTTTCTTTCGAAGTATGGGTGTATACACACCCACGATGCACTGGGAATTTGACTGCTTATTAAGTGCATTTCTTTTAAACAAAACAAACAATTTTTGTGTATGTTTAGAACAGATGTTTATTGACAAAGTCATCAAATTTCAAGGTATCAGCAATCAAAGTTCTTGAGTTATAGGGCAAAATATAGGGGTATGGGTGAGAATTCACCCAGAGCATATGGCAAAGGTTAAAACATGTTATGTAACATTAGAAAATCAAAATTCTTGAGACTAGAAGAGACATTTAGATTTTTCATTCATTCTCCATTAAAAACATATAATACTTATTTCTCTCTATGAGAATGTTTTGTTAATTACCATCCCAAAAACTGTAAAAATATCTGGCAGTGGCATGGCCCTTAAATCAGATTTTTCCTGGCAGGGAATGGTTAAAATGCTTAAATGTCTCCATGCTCCTGAGGTAGTCTAAACATCATTATCACAAACACATGGTGGCTTCCTATATCTGCCCCTGGAAAGTACCGGGTTTTTGGAATATTGGCATTTGATTTTGACCATGATCTAGTCAATTTGATTGTGGTGATCTCCTCCTGGGTTGTGCCATGTCCAAAGTCTACATGGTTTGTGTGGACCAAATGTATTCACCACCTTCAGGTTGTTAAGACTGGCAAATTCTAGGAGCCTCATTCCGCTTTCATTGGTCTCAGGGTTGCAACATTTTCCACATATGACAGGGGGGAGGGGGGCGATAGTCAAGTGGTCAGAACATTGTGCCCGCAATTTGACGACCCCCGGTTCGATTCCCCTTCGAGGGGATTTTTCTCCTGGAGTTAACATCAGTGCTGAATCCAATCCCCCCAAAAGTCCTTCGGATGAGACTATAAACCAAGGCCCCGTGTGCGAACACACGCAGAACATCTTGCACACACGTTAAATCCTGTTCTTTTCGTAAGAGTAGGCCATCGTGTGCCGGTGGAAACAGATGACAAGATTTACAACACTGCATACACACAGGGACTGAATGTAAAAAAAGCACATGATTGCTTATTCCATTATCCTCGATATAAAAGAATAAATAAAAATTAAATTAAATTTAAAAAACATATCCCCTTCCAATTCTTGCTCACCTCTGCTCCTTTTTTTTGCATTCCAGTCACCCAGAATTACAATGTTATCTTTCTTTGGCATCTGGTCTATGACCTCTTGCAGTTGATCATAGAAGTCTTCAAAGTCCTCGTCATCATAGTAGCTTTGTATGATGGTGATGTTAAAAGGTGCAGCCTTCAGACAAAAATAATGGTAATAAGTCAACTAGAGACTGGTTGACACCCCACTATGGTATTTGCAGTGTTTTTGTGGATGAAGATTCCAACTCCTTGTTCACGTTTGTCCACCATTATCAAAACTCATTGACGTTGTGTAACAGCTCACCTAGAAAAGTTACTTTACACATCAACACGTTCTGTACTAGCACGTCACATAACAAGAGTTTTCTTTAAACATTAAATCACGTTCAAGCTAAGGGAAACTACTGTACCAAATCAGTCTCCTTTCAAATTAGTTCCTTCCCTTTAACTGTCAGTTGCTTTGTGCATGTCTCCTTGTACTTTTTTTTCTTTTCTTTTTTTTATATCACCAAAGTCCATAATTTTTCAGGATGAAAATGGCCACAAAGAAGAGGTACATGCTGAAAGAGGCAGTATCGGTAACTTTTATTTCAAAGTGATTCCTGAGGCTGAGGAAACATTACTGTGTGCGAGATTAATGTGATTTTTTTTAACTTGTGGATTAGCTGATGGATACTAACACCTTGCTGAAATTTATTCTATTGTATTCTCTTTAATGCAGCTGGCTCCTACCCAGAGTGAGTTTGCTGTGGGCTTAAAGGGAAGACTGGGACCACGCAGTCAAGCTTCATCCACTTCGCTGATGCCATTTTTAAGAGTGTTGCTGGTACTACTTAACCAACAATACAGGTGTCTTTTTTTTTAGGGGGAAGAGGGTGGGGGCCAGGGATGTGTGTGTGTGTGTGGGGGGGGGGGGGATAGGGAAAGGCCCTCAGCCAGAGCGCCAGATTCACCAACGGTGAGATTTTTTGGATGTGACCGTTTTTTGCTCATTTTGAAGGTAGCCGCATTGCGACTTCGGATGTATGCTGGGTATGTTTTTTTTTTTTTCCGTAACCCACCAAACGCTGACGTTCATACGGGGATCATAATTGTACATGATTGTGCTCTTCTACATATGTATGTACACGAATTGAATTCAGGCACTGGCAGGTCTGGACTTGAAGTTGACCTGGGAGATGGCCAAAAAAAAAAAATCCCCATCCAGAATTGGCGAGACGCCACCGAGATTCAAACCCACAAGTTCATTGACCCAGTTAACATCAGTGCTGACTCCACTCTCCCCAAAAGTCCTTCGGATGAGACTTAAAACCGAGGCTCCGTGTGCGAACGCACGCAGAACATCTTGCGCACACGTTAAAATCCTGTTCTGCTTTTCGTAAGAGTAGGCCATCGTGTGCCGGTGGGAACAGATGACAATATTTACAAAACTGCATACACACGGGGACCGGATGAAAAAAAGCACATGATTGCTTATTCTGTTATCCTCGATATAAAAGAATAAATAAATAAAAATAAAGGTAAACTTTCATATTCGTTAGGTTTAATCCAGGGGAAACCACTCGGATACTTAGTTGTAGTGTTTCTGTAAAAAGTGTTACCTCCTTTTAACTGAAAGTCGTCTTGAATGTTTTTCTTTTCGGCTCTGTGTGTGTGTGTGTGTGTGTGTGTGTGTGTGTGTGTGTGTGTGTGTGTGTGTGTGTGTGTGTGTGTGTGTGTGTGTGTGTGTGTGTGAAAGTCAAAGTCAAAGTCAAAGTCAAAGTTAAAGTAAAAATTTTATATCCAGATGGTACACTGAGTAAGCAATACATTTGATTTTTTTTCAAGCCATCTATCTAGCAACAAAAAAAAAGATAAAAAAATATTTTTTTTTAAAAATCCCCTAAAAAGACCACTTAAAAAATGATATCCAATCCATAACACTCAAACCGACCAAAACCTTCAAACCGACAAATCACCCATAATGACAATGATAAAATTTTACAACATGATAATCACCCATCACCACCTAAAGCAATAACACAACAACAACCAAAAAAGAAATGTGAAAGAAGTCTGAAAAGGAAAACTGAAACTTGACCACCACGGCCTTTGTTCAGAGCTACATTCATGAATGATTGTGTGTTTACGAATGTGGAGTACAAGATCTGATGCATGATACATCTCTCTCTCTCTCTCTCTCTCTCTCTCTCTCTCTCTCTCTCTCTCTCTCTCTCTCTCTCTCTCCTCTCTCTCTCTCTCTCTCTCTTTTCTCTCTGAAAAGGGCGGGGACTGGATGTAAAAAAAACACACGAGTGCTTATCTATTATCCTCGAATAAAAAAAACTTGCCTTGCCTTGCCTTGCCTTCTCTCTCTCTCTGTTTTCAGTCATTTATCCTCATCGTATTCTCATGTTTGCTCCTTAATTATTGCGCCCCCCCTTTTCTTTCTTTTTTTTGTTGCTGTTCTGTTTGCTTATTTGTTTTGTTTGTTTGTTTGTTTGTGTGTGTGTGTGTGTGTGTGTGTGTGTGTGTGTGTGTGTGTGTGTGTGTGTGTGTGTGTGTGTGTGTGTGTGTGTGTGTGTGTGTGTGTGTGTTTCAAATCAAAATCATCATTGATTCTTACTTCATATTTTTGTTTCAGAATGAGTGCCTTTTTGTAACATTACCTCAATATTGTATCTCTGTCTTATTCCTTACCTGTTGTTGTTGTTCTTTCTCCCCTTTTATCAAAATCTTATGTTTTATGGGACTTATTTTGATGATAGATGGTGGTGGATTGATGTTTTCAGTCATTTAACCTCATCATATTCTCATGTTTGCTCTTTAATTATTGCGCTTTTTTTGTTTTGTTTTGTTTTTTCTTTGTTTTGTTTTTGTTTGTTTTCCTTTATTCAAATTAAAATTATCATTGATTCTTACTTCTTATTTTCGTTTCGGAATTTTTGCCCTTGCCTTGTCTCTCTCTCTCTCTCTCTCTCTCTCTCTCTCTCTCTCTCTCTCTCTCTCTCTCTCTCTCTCTCTCTCTCTCTCTCTCTCTCTCTCTCAGCAATCTTCCTCCCCTCTTCTGGCAAGTGACGACAACACTACACATCACCAGTTTGTTTATAATCAGTTTCTTCACAACTTTCCCTCGGTCATCACACCAAAAAACAATTGTCAACAAGATGGATTATTACGAATAAATGATTCCAATTTGAAACTCAATAGTACACACACACACACACACACACACACACACACACACACACACACACACACACACACACACACACACACACACACACACACACACACACACACACACACGAAACAGACGCTGTACCCAAAGCTGCGCACTATGCATTTTATTTACACACAAGCTAATTCTGACTTTAAAAAATAAAAGAAGAAAACAAACGCACATAAATTCGTAAGCACTGTGAGCTAAAACAACAACAACAACAACATATTTAGCACCAACCGAAATCACAAACTTGGAACAAACAAAAATCTAAAATGAATATGCAAAGGTTTTTTCTTTTTTCGTTTTTCTTTTTTTTACAGAAAGTTTACATGAAGTGCTTACCTCTGTTTTGTCTGTTGATCTAAACTCAAAGGAATTTGAAAATGTGAGTGAAATATTGTTTAGATATTCATTTAGATGTACAACAAAAAATTCACGACCAATGGTTTTGTAAAAGTTTTGTAAGATTATACTGGATATAACAAAAATCCTTGATGTAATCGATTTATTATTATTATCATTATGATAGGAAAGTTGATGATGATAATGATATATTCCTCATCTTTTTTTTCTCTATTGTTAGTAAGTCTATCAATCTTTATATGTATGTATGTATGCATGTATGTATGTATGTATGTATGTATGTATGTATGTATGTATGTATGTATGTATGTATGTATGTATGTATGTATGTATGTATGTATGTATGTATGTATTTATATGTATGTATGTATTTGTATGTATGTATGTATGTATGTATGTATGTATGTATGTATGTATGTATGTATGTATGTATGTATGTATGTATGTATGCGTGCGTGCGTGCGTGCGTGCGTGCGTGCGTGCGTGCGTGCGTGCGTGCGTGCGTGTGTGTGTATACGTGTGTATATGATATACATGCATGTTTGTTAAAACAATAAAATCCTTACACATTTTTTGCAAAAAATAAGCGAGGGAGGAGGTGTAGGTGGGGGGGGGGGGGGGTAAACTTTAGTGTATGAGAAATAAACATCCAAAATAGATAGATAAATAAATGATGCATAGATCAATATATCACAAAATAAATGAGCGATCTAATACGATTCAATAAATGAGCGAGCTATTACGATTCTACCTGAGAACAAAAAGACAAATACGAGGAATTATCATAGAATGGCACATAAAAAACGAAAGAAAAACAACAAACAAGCCCTCAACAACAATACTTTTTTTTTTAAACCTCAACATCAATAACCACACTCCATGTAATATTTCAGTGATCATTTCCGCTTACAGATAGAATTTAAAATTGAAAGTAAAAGTCTCGAAGACAAAAAAGTCGAAAATGCCCAAACAAGATCATTTAAAGCGGCTTTCCCTCAAGAGATTAATATACATGTCTTGTATATTATGTATCATATCACCATAGAGTCTTTTAATACCTTCCTAAAAAAATGATTTAAAAACCTTTATAACAAAAATGTCAATAACAAATCCAGCTAATATGGATCAAAATAAAGGTCTACACTACAAACCCGTGACGGACTCACAAAAACACAGCTAACAATAATAACGAACAAAACTGTCAAGGGAGACGATCCACATATAACATAATTCAAAGACTTTGGACTTAAAATACATGTCTTCCTGGTCTTGCAGCGATCTTCAGAATCAAAAGAAATACTCGATATTCTGCTATTAAAATCCCCTCCCAATATGACATAAACATCGCAACAAGAGAGAGAGAGAGAGAGAGAGAGAGAGAGAGAGAGAGAGAGAGAGAGAGAGAAGAGAGAGAGAGAGAGAGAGAGAGAGAGAGAGAGAGAGAAGAGAGAGAGAGAGAGAGAGAGAGAGAGAGAGAGAGAGAGAGAGAGAGAGAGAGAGAGAGAGAGAGAAACTATCAATTAAACAAACAATTTGTATCCCCCAAAAATATAATATTTATATAAAACTAACGGTATGTGTATTTAGGAAACATTGTCCCTGACTTTGTTATCTGTGTCTGTCATTGCTGCTATTTCCATTCAGTTAATTTTTCCCCAGTCTTCTTCTTTGTTCGTTATGGCGAAAAAAATGTTTAATTTAAAAAAAAAGATAAATAATAACAATGATGATGATGATGATGATGATGATGATATAACAATAATACTTATAATCTAAAAAATAAGAATAATCATCATCATATCCATCATTATTATTGTAGTTGCTGCTGCTGTTGTTGTTGTTGTTGTTGTTGTTGTTGTTGTTGTTGTTGTTGTTGTTGTTGTTATTATTATTATTATTATTATTATTATTATTATTATTATTATTATTATAAGAAGAAGAATTGGCTTGTATACAGCGCTGAATCCCGTAAAGCAAACAAATTGAAGCGTTTGCATTCGAATCATTTACACACATGCAACTTTCCACAAATATTAGGATTAACCGTTATCAAATTTACACACACACACACACACACACACACACACACACACACACACACACACACACACACACACACACACACACACAGAGCAAATTTTGATATTAATTACACAGATATGAAGAAGAACGAGAATCCAAATGTTTTGGCAGCTACTGTTAGATCTTATGTTCATGATAACTACTGTAATTACCTTAAAGTGTACACTGACGGTTCCTTATTAGAAAACCACCAAGCTGGTTCAGCTTTTGTTTACCAGCTCTAAAAGTAGAAAAATCATATTATATTGGTGTAAATCGGTCAGTATTTACAGCTGAGCTGGTCGCAATTTTAATGGCCTTAACATACATGTTAGATCATCCATATAGTTTTCATCAGATCTTACTTTGTGTGGATTCCAAATCAGTTTTACATGCCATAAAATCTGCTGATTACAAGAATTATTCGAAGCTTATATTAGATATAAAACATATTGTACACCTTTTAAGTTTAAGAGGTATTTTTGTCACCTTTCTTTGGATACCTTCACACGTAGGATTGTACTCCAATGAATGGGTTGACAGGGCTGCAAAAAGAGGTGCAGACAATATAAGTGGAAACATTGAGTTACGTATTCCTTTAACTATCCAAGAAGGATACCATATGTTAGAAAAAGCATCCTTAAATAAATTCATTGAAATAATACAGCAAAGAACGGTTTGCAAAATGGGTTCCAACCAGGATAAAAGTGTCTATGAAAGCATACATCAGTCAAAGACTTATAGAAATATTGTCAAGGAAAGACAGCTTGAGGCTTTATTTTTTAGAATTCGATTAAACGCTTTTATCACAAAATTTAGCAAGGATGTTAAATGCTTATGTGGAAACAATAATATTTCAAATACTCATATTGTACTTGAGTGCAAGACTTTAAAACATTACTTACCTAGCTTTTCTGAAACTTCCCTTGAACAAGTTCTAGATAATATCAATTTAGTGTTTGCTATTGCTAAGAGTTTATTGTTAAGTCCCATTGGGCACTTTGTGTAGTCATGGCGTTGTTGTTTCTTTCTTTTTTTAATTTTATTTTTTCCTGTTGTTAATGGTTATCACACAGTTTCGCTTAATAGAATGAGGATATCTTCAGCCATAACTACATACATACACAAGAGTACAAACACAGAGACACGAACGCACACACGTACCCACACACGCACACGCACACGCACGCACACCCACACGTAAACGCATATGCGCGCACGTACGCGCGCGCATGCGCGCGCGCGCGCACACACACACACACGTCATCAATTTTTAATTTTATTTTTTATCTAAATCCCTTCCATTCCCAGCCATTTTCTCTGTCACTGTCTCCCTTTCTCTCTAAATTTCACCAGTGTTTTAGCTCTTATTGTTACTTTATTTTTTTCATATGGGTAACTGTGTTTTCATTCTTTATCTTAATTTATTTACTCATATGTTTATGCTCGTATTTATTTATTTATTTAATTATTATTTTCTTTTGTTTTATTTATACTTTTCCACCTCCACAAACCCAGTCCGGTATCACTGTATGTGGAAGGACGTAAAATTGAAGACTACTACTACACACACACGCAAACATTTTAAGAGTAAACCACTCCAAATATTTGTGGCCATAAAAAATCCCAACCATAGCGCAGGCAACCTACTCAAAACATTTAAACCGAAGCGAACGTGTGCGAACGCAAAACATCTGCACACACGTTAAATCCTGTTCCACGTTTCGGGAGAGTAGGCCATTGTGTGCCGTTGGGAACAAATGACAAAGTTTACAAAACTGCAAGCACATGGGGACTGGATGTAAAAAAGAAACACACACGAGCGCTTATTCCATTACCCTGGATATAAAAGAATTAAAAAATAAAACATGGCCGTTAAAAATCACAACCATATTTAAAGCATAGTTCTCCAAACATTTGCAGCCATTAAAAACTCCTCGAAAAATCACAACCATATTTAAAGCATAATTCTCCAAACATTTGCAGCCATTAAAAACTCCTCGAAAAATCACAACCATATTTAAAGCATAGTTCTCCAAACATTTGCAGCCATTAAAAACCCCTCGTCCTTTATTTCCATTGTTCGTGTCAAATGTTTGCTGATGATACATCAATTCAATGTAACAATGATGATCCAAACCAGCTTGTGAATGATATGCAGGCAGATATCAATAAACTTATCGAATGGATAGAACTCAATAATATGTCTCTTAATTCAAAGAAAACAAAATGTATGTTTATAACCACTCGGTAAAAAAGACAGAAATTGAGTTCTCCATTCGCGCCAATTTATATCCATGGACAACAAATTGAAGAAGTAGTCTCACACAAAGTACTAGGTGCAGTGATTGACAACGACTTGTCTTGGTCAGATCACATAGCCACATTAGGATAACGAATCTCAGTAAGATTATATCAACTTAGAAAAATCAAGAATTTCCTAAATCTACAGTCACGAAAACTATTCTTTCACATCCATATTCTATCTCTTTTGAATTATGTTTCCAACTTATGGGATAGTGCAAGTGAAACAAACCTAAAGCATATAAACCGCCTGCACAAAAGAGCTGTGAAACTAATCCGTTTGAACCCTAATACACTGACCACCACCAACTACAAAGAACTAGATATTCTTCCACTCAAAGAAAGAC
>CM060339.1:20531424-20533924 GCA_030674155.1 Stramonita haemastoma
ATCCCTTTTTGGTTAAAAGGTTAAAAAAAAAGAAAAAGTGTTTCCATAACCTATGCGGTTGTTGGCGAGCGAGATGTCAGAGACCCAAGCTTCTCTAGGGGCCAGCATATTGAGGACGGCGCCCATCTCCTCTTCTTCGCTGCTTTACCTTCCTTCCCTGACCTTAAAGAGGGCAGGTACCCATTTACAGCTGGGTGAACTGGGGGACTATACTGAAGCCAAAGCGCACAAACGGTCACCCATCCACTTGATAACCACGCTCAATGCTGCTTAACCCTAGCTTGGAGAAAGCGAGCGTTCTGACCACAGAGCTGTCCCGTCCCGTCCCTTGCTTTACCTTCACACTATTCCTCCACGCTATAACAGCCCCAGTCTGTGTCCCTATGACTCACCTGACTGTCCGGGTTTCCCAGACACTGGCGGTGTTCCCGCTACAGCAGGGTCGGGTTCGACAGCAGGGGCAGGCTCGATGCTCCTTTCCGGATCCTGCGCATGTGCGCCGAGTTCTGTTTCCTCTTCCGGTAACTGTGGGAGGGGAGGAGAGTGATGACCTCCCTTTGACTCCTCTTTGTCGTGAGAGTTGATCTTTTGCGTGGTGGGGTCTCCAGCGGGTGTCACTTTTGGCTGGTTTTTGTTCACCTTAGCGTATACGTTGTTCTCTGGGATAGCCTTGGTTCCAGTTTGGTGTGGTGGTGTGTTAGCTGTCGGTGAAGGTGGGGGAATATCGACAGAAGCGTAGGGGCCCTCATCACCGGCAAAGGCAACAGAAGGTGCGGAGTTGCAGCCGCCATCTTGTTTCTGCTCCGTCTTGTTTCTGCCCTGGACAGAGGCTTCGGATCCCAAAGACAGCTCTGGCACAGAGGCGTAGCCAGGATCCATGTCTGGCACAGAGGCGTAGCCAGGATCCATGTCTGGCACAGAGGCGTGGCCAGGATCCATGTCTGACACAGAGGCGTAGCCAGGATCCATGTCTGACACAGAGGTGTAGCCAGGATCAGTGTCTGACACAGGGTCAGAAGGGTTTCTGGCTGGCTGGGAGAAGGTTGCAGAAGGGGTGGAAAGAGCTGCAGCTGAAGGTCTGTTCAGGGATGGAGGGAGATCATCTGCACTGACATACGCCATGTTGATGTGCTCCTCAAACTCTGAAAGATAAAGGAAGCAGTGAAAAAAAAAAGATAAAGGTTGATGTGCTCCTCAAACTCTGAAAGATAAAGGAAGCAGTAAAAAAAAAAAAAAAAAAAAAAAAGGTAAGGGTTGATGTGCTCTTCAAACTCTGAAAGACAAAGGAAGCAGTGAAAAAAAAAGGTAAAGGTTGATGTGCTCCTCAAACTCTGAAAGATAAAGGAAGCAGTGAAAAAAAAGGTAAATGTTGATGTGCTCATCAAACTGAAAGATAAAGGAAGCAGTGAAAAAAAAGGTAAATGTTGATGTGCTCATCAAACTGAAAGATAAAGGAAGCAGTGAAAAAAAAGGTAAATGTTGATGTGCTCATCAAACTGAAAGATAAAGGAAGCAGTGAAAAAAAAGGTAAATGTTGATGTGCTCATCAAACTGAAAGATAAAGGAAGCAGTGAAAAAAAAGGTAAAGGTTGATGTGCTCTTCAAACTCTGAAAGATAAAGGAAGCAGTGAAAAAAAAGGTAAAGGCTGATGTTGCTCTTCAAACTCTGAAAGATAAAGGAAGCAGTGAAAAAAAAAGGTAAGGGTTGATGTGCTCCTCAAACTCTGAAAGATAAAGGAAGCAGTGAAAAAAGGTAAAGGTTGATGTGCTCTTCAAACTCTGAAAGATAAAGGAAGCAGTGAAAAAAAAAAAGGTAAAGGTGATCCTATAACCTGTGTGGTCATAGGGGAGCGAGGCGTCAGAGACCTCAGCTTCTCTAGGGGGCCAGCATGTTGAGGGCGGCGCCCATCTCCTCTCCCTCGCAAAAGAGCGGTATGTTTAATTTATGAAATGTCGAGTTTTAAAATTTGCTGCACTGTTTTATTTTTTGTAAATTGAACAGTGATGTCTCTTTCTTTTTTTTTAACATAACCCCCCCCCCCCCCCCCCCCCCCTGTTCCTTGGTTACAGCTCCGATGTTTACAAATGATGAGATTTTTGGGTATGCCACCGTTTTTTTCTGCCATCATTTAGGTAGACGCATTGCGACTTCGGAGATTTACATTTCATGTTGGCTGACCTCGTAAGACACAACAACACCCCGGCCATTTTATCATCATAAGTTCACAGAGTTGTTAGTGTTGGGCTGCCGTGAAGCCACTGACTAGAAAAGATCCAGCACTGTTTCTGACTGAATCACTCTGATGATAGTCAACATTACTCAGAAAACTCTCTTCCTGGGTATCTCCAAATCCTGAAAAATTTCAAACAAACTTTAGATTCAAGAAGCCTAAAACTAATCATCACTCCATACCCACTCCCAAAGTTACGGAATCTGAGACAATATTCTTTGACACCTACATAATCAATATGGAGTTAACATCAGTGCTGACTCCACTGC
>CM060339.1:20536424-20541424 GCA_030674155.1 Stramonita haemastoma
GCGTGCATGCGTGCGTGTTCTCAACTTAAATGCCATAAATGACATGATGTATACGTTTAGTGTCCTATAGAAACAGTATGTGAAAGAAACTTTTTAAAAAAATCAACATTTACAATCAACAGAAGCAAACAAAAACAAAAACGAAAACAAACACAGGACTGAAAAACAAGCAAACGGAAAACAAACAACCCCCATAAGACAGACAAACAATTATTTCTGTAAAACAGATGCAACGCAACAAAAAAAAATCTCCCATAAAACAGTTTCTGTAAAACAAACCTACAACTCCCATAAAAGAAACAATTTCTGTGAAATAGACGTAACAAAAACAACTTCCATAAAACAAACAAATAATTTCGGTAAAACAAACAAAACAAAACAATTCCTATAAAACAAACAATTTCTGTAATACAAACAAAACATCTCAACAACAACAAAACCGAAACAAAACCCCCCATACAACAAACAAAACAATACCCATAGATCTAACGAGCAGACTAAAACTGTAATCCAATCCGCAACAATAACAATGGCAGCAGAAGACAGAAGCAGCGCCCCCAACAACAAAAGCAACACTAACCACAAAAACACCATCACACATGCCACGCCCATATTGTTTACCTCTCCGTCTTCTCCTAAAAACGACCACGACGATGACGATGACGATGACGATGATGATGACAACGACTGCTCCAGCTACTCCGCCTGCTATGGGGGCGTTGTTGTTCATCTCACTCGTGTCCTCATCTGAAGAGCAAAAGGTAGATGAGGTATGTGTGCAGAACTGATACAGGTGTGTGGTCCCAGTCTCCACAATGACCTCATTGTAAACTCACTCTTGGTAAAAAGGCACCCAGACTTCTTATGACTCTTACAGGATTTGAAACCACGATCTTCCAGCCAAAACCCCAACGTACTTACCACTGTGTCAAGGTGGCTTTTGTTGTTGTTTTTAATATTTACTTTGATGTTACTTGTCTCATATTAAGTGGATATAACAAAAACCGTAACCTAGTTATAATGCCATTGGGAACTCTTTTTTCTTTTGCTGAATTAACAAATATCCAGAGGAGTCATGATTGACAGTCAATGGACTCCTTCATGCAACATGTCCACCAGCAAAACTCATTCTTTTACCTGTGCATGACACGCAACTGTGGCTGGATGTTCCTCCGAGACACTTGACCAGTCTAGAATAACAACTTCAACGTAGCAACGAAAGACAACTATGACAACTCCAGTGTAGCATTTTTTCCAAAGTTTTGTCGATATAAAAATCGTGTTGGAATATACAAGAATGCAGAAGTGACATTGCAGTACCTTTAAGACGAAAGTTTAAAGAACATTGGCTTCTTCTCTACCGGTTGGACTGATCAGGTTTTGTCCAGAGTCACTTAAGGTGTCTCTTTATCAAAAGTGTTGGTTTAATGGAGTTCTTAATTCTGAAACTTTGTAATCAGCCTGTGATCATTCCCATTTTGAAAGAAAGAAAATAATCTGCCTTCAATAGAAAATATTTGACAAATAGCTCTTACATCTCATGTGGGAAAACCATCCTAAAAATAATACAAAAGTGATTACTTCTTGTTTGTGCGAAAAATGGCAGCAAACCTAAAACTCAAGCAGGAGTCAGAAAAGGTTACTGTACCAAGAAGCCACCTTGTTAAGTTGACCATGCACAATTTTCTCATGACAAAATCACAATGGCCATCTTTTCCGATGTAAATAAGGCATACGATCAACTCTGGCGTAGCAAACAGCTACATAAATGGATCTTAACAGGTATGATTATTGGGCATGATATGGAGTTCTTTAAAAAAAAAAAAAAAAAAAAAAAAAAAAAAACCCTCTCTGAAAGAGAAGCATACGCACACGCTTGGGTAATTGTACTGGATGTAAAGAAGCACATGAGTGCTTATTCTCTTATCCTCGAAATAAAAGATTTTAAAAGATTTATTCATCACTCAAAGAAGCTGATACAGGGATATCTTAAGGATCTTTTATAGCTCCTTTCTTTTTTAATATACTAGTCATTCATGATCTTCCTTGGACTATGTCATAGAGGTCATCCCTCATTTTTCTTCTTAAAATCCAAACCATATGAAAATGTTCAAAGATGATTCTATATCGTATGTGGTCAATGCTAGAGCAAGCGCTGTTATGTCATCATTAAGGTTCCATTACTTTTTTCATCTTGGAAAGGGTTTTGCTACATTCACATAAAAAAATTATGCTATATCAAAAGGTTTTAGAGTACAGAAATGAATATTTCTCATACTATACATAGTTTCTTATAAGTTGATTCTAAATCTGCTTTGTACACTCTCAAAGTCATGGCAAAAACTGGAAATGATATTGCGTTCGAAACCGATTCAATGATGCACCGATTCCAATCAAAGGGGACTGTTGTTGATTTTGCTGGGTTCCCGTGCACAGTGAATTATATTTGAATGAAGTGTGTACCAGTGCTGCAAAGCAAGGAGCATTGAACTCTCACTCAGTCAGTCCCATGTCCCAAAGGACGTAGGGGGGACATGAGAGAAGACGCAACAGCGATCTTTTTCCATGCTTCACGATCCTGTGTGGCTAGTAGGAGGTGTTGTAGGGTTGGGCGGTCCAGTCTTTGATGTTGTCAACCCATGATTTCTTTTGGCGGCCTCTTCTTCTCTTGCCCTCGACTGTTCCTTGCAGGATGGTTTTTGCTAGGGTGTTGTGTCTTGTGGTGTGACCAAACCACATCAGCTTTCTCCTCTTTATGGTGGAGAGCAAAGGCTCTTGGGGGCCCACACGCTTTTTGATTTTTTCTTTCACATAGTTATTGGTCTTGTGTTCTTTGTATGATATTTTGAGGAGTCTTCTGTGGCACTTGTTCTCGAATGCTTGGATTCTCCTCTCTAACTCTGCTGTCAGAGTCCATGATTCACAGCCATATAGGAGGATAGATATCACAAGGGATTTGTAAAGGTGGTATTTGGTGCAGAAGCTGATGTTGTTGCTTCTGATGATCTTTTCGAGTCTGACTAGAGCAGATGTTGCTGTTGCAATGCGAGCTTTCACTTCATTGTTTGATGTGCCATCTTTTGTTAGGATGGAGCCTAAGTATTTGAATTGGCTCACCTCTTCTAGTGTTTCTCCATTCATCTTTATTTCCGTGATGTCATTACTCGCGCTGTTGACCATGATCTTTGATTTCTCTGTACTGACCTCCATGCCGTATGCGCTCGCTCGATCTGTTAAATTGTCTGTGAGGATTTGCAGTTCTTGTTTGCTGCTGCCCATGAGGTCAATGTCATCTGCAAATCTGAGGTTGCAAAGGGGTCTTCCACCAATGGAGATGGAAGTGTGGTGGTTTTGCAGTGTCTCTGTCATGATGTTTTCGAGGAAGAGGTTGAAGAGTACAGGTGAGAGAAGGCAGCCCTGGCGAACCCCAACCGTGGTCTTGAAGAACTCGCCCACGTGATTATTCATAAAAACTGCACTTTCTGCGTTCTCGTACAGAGCTTTGATGACTTCAATTAGACAGCTGTCAATGTTGAAGTGCCTGAGTACTTGCCAGAGGCCGTCATGCCATACCCTGTCAAAGGCCTTTTTGAAGTCTATGAAATTGTGGTACAAGTCTTTTTGGTGTTGGAGATGCTTCTCTATCAGAATTCTCAGATTGAAAATTTTTTCCATTGTGCTGCGTTTTGGTCTAAAGCCCGCTTGTTCTTCTGCCAGAAGTTTTTCCGCTTGGTTTTTCAGTCTGTTGAGGACTACCTGCAGCATGATCTTGCTAGGATGACATGAGACTGATGGTTCTGTAGTTCTGGCATTGTTTGAGGTTTCCTTTCTTTGGCAGGGGTATTACAAGAGACTGTGTCCATTCTTTTGGCCATTCCTTGGTGTCGTGGATCTTCTGACAAAGTTCTGTGAATCGCCTTGCTGTTTCATTCCCTCCATTTTTTATGAGTTCAGCTGGGATGTTATCGATTCCAGGGGACTTCCCCTTCTTCAATTGTCTAATAGCTGCATCTACTTCACACCTTAGTATTGGTGGGTCTTTATCTTGGTGTTCAGGGGGTTTGTCATAAACTATGTTGGTATCTGGGCGTAGTGGGTAGTTGTACAATCCCTCACAGTATTCTGTCCAGCGTTGGAGGATGGCATTGTTTTCCGTTAAAAGATTTCCTTCTTTGTCTTCAATAAC
The DNA here is from genome assembly GCA_030674155.1 of Stramonita haemastoma. Classification (NCBI taxonomy): domain Eukaryota; kingdom Metazoa; phylum Mollusca; class Gastropoda; order Neogastropoda; family Muricidae; genus Stramonita; species Stramonita haemastoma. Next base: position 20,540,611 of record CM060339.1, read on the forward strand.
AGAGGCTTTAGGCTGTGTGGTTTTCGTTAGTGCTTTCAAAGTGTCGTAAGCTGTTTTGCTGTTTCCCTTGGTCATTCCAGCTTCGATGTTGTTGCATTGTTCTTCTATCCACGCTTCTTTGGCTTCTCTCATCTTTTTCCTCACTTCTCTGTGGCTATCCATGTACTTCTTGTAAGCTTCTTGACTTGTGAACTTTTGTTTTTTAAGTTCTCTTCTTTTGTCGCAGAGGTCTCTACTTCATACTCTACTTCATACAATTTCAGATTATTGGCTCATAAAATGTTTGAACTCTTACAAAACTCTACATCTTCCTCATGTATCCGGAAAATTCATTACTCCACGTTGTTGGAGCATAATGTTGCTCATCTATAAACTGAGACTTGATTCATGGAAAACAACATTTCAAAAGCAAGGCAATTTCTATCTAAATTTAGTTTTCTGAACGTCTTATACTATTTACTAAGAATGGTAAAACATTGATTGATTTTATCAAAGCATTCAATAAAGCTAGGTACAGTCTTAATAGCAAAGGTGCTTATCTTGTTGATATCATAAAAGCTATGACAGCATCACCAGTTTGTAGTCTTTGTAGATTCGTGTTGAAGTTGTGGGTTGTTGTTGCTTTGGTTTTTTTGTAGTTTTTTGAAAATATTTTTCCCATCTGATATCCCATTTATGAAAAGACGTTAAAAAATTGATTCTTACAGTCAAAGTTTAGTGTCTGGCATGCAAGATATTAAAATGGCGATATTTTCAGTGTAGATCAGAAAAATAAACGCGGAGACAGAGATAAGGAAAAAGATTCAAAGATAGA
>CM060339.1:20561424-20571424 GCA_030674155.1 Stramonita haemastoma
ATTGGTGTTCTAAGTGGTAACGCGCCTGCCTGGAAAGCTAAAAGTTCCCCTCGGAGTGTGTGCGGTGGTTCAAATCCCGTTTGGGCCCAAAACTTTTTCCCCATCCATTAGTGGTGATCTGGGCGCTAGTCTTTCGGATGAGACGATAAACCGAGGTCCTGTGTGTTACACATCATTATTTAGCGCACGTAAAAGAACCCACGGTAACAAGGGGGGGTTGTCCCTGGCTAAATTCTGTAGAAAAAAGCCACACTGATAGGGAAACAAATACAGTTGCAGACAGGAAACGGAAAAAAATGGGTAGGCACTGCAATTGTGGCGACGCGCTCTCCCCGGGGAGAGCAGCCTGAATTTCAGGCAGAGAAACCTGCTGTGACATAAAGTGGTATAAACTAAAATAAACAAGCAGTATAATTATACGGGTTGTCTTTCAAAATGAAACATGATTTAATCTCCATAAATTCACTAGTTCACTCAGAGGTGGCAGGTTGCTGTAATCATATTTTGAACACTTTTGCTTAGTTAAAAACAACTAGCATAATTACACTGGTTGCCTTAACAAATGAAAGAAGACTTAATCTACACAAATTCACTAGTTCACTCAGAGGTGGCAGGTTGCTGTGATTATATTTTGAACACTTTTGCTTAGTTAAAAACAACTAGCATAATTACACTGGTTGCCTTAACAAATGTAAGAAGACTTAATCTGCACAAATTCATCAGTACACTCCGAGGTGGCTATACAACTCTTAGTCTGGAAGCACACACACACAGTCTGGAGCAGTGGAGGCACTGGAAGTCAGCTGTGACCACACCCCACAGTCAGAGACAATTCACAATTGATAATCCCTGTCTCACTGAGGTCAGGAAAATATTTCTACAAAAATTCGCCCCCTCTTCAGTAAAAGGACACATCAGTGCACACACTTTATGGAAGATTCAAACAGTAAAGCTTGTTTACAGCTTGCCAGGTATGATTTTTACTGTAGGTGGAAAATATTATTCGAATTGGTTTAGGAAACTCGAATTCTTTTCCTAGTTGTGTCTTTGTGGGCCAGTCAAGCTTGGCTGAGTATGGAGTGATGTGGGTTTCTTTGTTGTTGTTCTCTAACTTCCTGTTTGAATGAATGGCTGTAGTGTGTGTGTGTGTGTGTGTGTGTGTGTGTGTGTGTGTGTGTGTTGTGTGTGTGTGTGTGTGTGTGTGTGTGTGTGTGTGTGTGTGTGTGTGTGTGTGTCTTCGTTTTAACGTCTATCCACTAAAAATTGATTTTAGAAAAGTGACTGGGAAGGAAAAGAGATAAAAATGAATGTCGATGTGTTTATGTGGACAGGTGAATGGAAGATAACAATAAATTAAAAAAAAGGTCTTACCATCAGAAACTGCTTGAACTATGCATACAAAAAGATAACAAATAGAAGCAAGTGCACTTGAGTAAGATAAATGTAAGCAAGCAAGCAAGCAAGCAAGCAAGCAAGCGCGTGTGTGTGTGTGGTGTGTGTGTGTGTGTGTGTGTGTTGTGTGTGTGTGTGTGTGTGTGTGTGTGTGTGTGTGTGTGTGTGTGTGTGTGTGTGTGTTTGAGGGAGAGAGAGGGGGTGTAAATGAGGCAGATAGGGCAGGAGGGGAATGAGAAGGGCAGACAGAGTGACTGGGAAAGATTTTATTTATTTATTTTTTTTTATTCTTTTATATCGAGGATGATGGAATAAGCACTCATCTGCTTTTTTTCATCCAGTACCCGAGTGTATGCAGTTTTGTAAATATTGTCATCTGTTCCCACAGGCACTCGATGGCCTACTCTTACGAAAAGCGGAACAGGATTTAACGTGTGCGCAAGATGTTCTGCATGCGTTCGCACACGGGGCCACGGTTTAAAGTCTCATCCGAAGGACTTTTGGGGAGAGTGGAGTCAGCACTGATGTTAACTCCAGGGGAAAAATCCCCTCGACTGGGAATCAACTCCGGTTGTCAAATTGCGAGCCCAATGTTCTGACCATTAGGCTATTCTGTCCCCCTGTGTGTGTGTGTGTGTGTGTGTGTGTGTGTGTGTGTGTGTGTGTGTGTGTGTGTGTGTGTGTGTGCGTGCGTGCGTGCGTGCGTGCGTGCGTGCGTGCGTGCGTGCGTGTGTGTGTGTGTGTGTGTTTATTTTTCTATTTTATTTATTCTTTTATATGGATGATAATTTTCTTACTTTCTCATTTTCTCTTATTCAATTTTTTTCAACATACATTCTAAGCATATTTTCTATCTCTTTTTATCACCCTCTTTTGAGGGCAGCTTCAAAAGGCCACAGGAATATCAAATATTTCTTTGGATACAATTAACATTCTTAAATTCTGAAAGGTGTCTTGCTGTAAGGTACCACAGTAGTAGAGTTTCAATCACTGCCGGGACCTCTGATGAGGGCTCATCCAGGAGCCGAAACTTGAGTCAGGTCAGGCTAAAGGCATTGTTCTTACTCAAAATTGCCTACAATACTGCTACTGAAAGACATTATTCCTAGAATCGATTTTCATTTCAGATGGGGTTTTTTTGGTGTGGTATTTTTTATATTGAATCTTTGATAAGTCAATTTCAAACTGATTGAGAAGTTGGTACCTGCACTTGTTTTTCCTCCCTACTTTTTCCTCAATTATATCGAGGAAAATGAAATAAGCATTCATATGCTTTTTTTTTACATCCAGTCCCCTGTGTATGCAGTTTTGTAAGTGTGTATGCAGTTTTGTAAATTTTCATCGGCTGAGCAGGATTTAACAGTTGAACACAGGGCTCGGTCTTTGTTCTGCACATGGGCCTCCTCGTCTCATCCAACGAGGTGTGTGTATATGTGCATGACTGTGAGTGCGGGCATGTATATATATATATATATATATATATATATATATATATATATATATATATATATATATAATATATATATATATATATATATATTGTAGGTTAAACCCTGAGAACCGCAGAACACGGAGAGAAATGGAGAGAACTGGTTGTCAAGTCTTGGTGGTGCCCCCACAGTTGCTAGACTAAGGGATAGATAGATAGATAGATAGATAGATAGATAGATAGATAGATAGATAGATAGATAGATAGATAGATAGATAGATAGATAGATAGATAGATAGATAGATAGATAGATAGATGGTTACAGCAGGGTGCTTGAGATGTATCATTTTATACAGGTTTTCAGGCAACACTGATAGATTTATTTATTCAGGAAGGGCAAAGTGTTATTGGTGAACATGAAAGGTATTCTTCTTACAGATGATGTAACACTGTGTTTTAAAGGGAATTTGTAGCATTGATGTGTATTGATTTAATGTACCAACCTCCTCCTCTGCCTGTCTGTCTGTCTGCCTCTCTCCCCTTTGTGTGTGTGTGTGTGTGTGTGTATGTGCCTTCGTTTTAACCTCTATCTACCAAAAAGTTATATTAGATTGGCTAAGAGATGAAAGGTCAATGCCAGTGTATTTGACAGACAAACAAATCTAATTGAAGAGATGAAGACACCAAATGTAATTCTAGGCGGAGACTGGAATCTTGTTATTGACCCTAGACTGGACTATCACAATTACAAGAACATTAACAATCCCAAAGCCCGGGAGAAAGTGACAGATATGATGTCAGATTTTGAACTGGTAGACGTATGGAGAGAACTTAACCCGGAAGTGCATAAATATAGCTGGAGAAGACGAACTCCTCTCCAACAAAGTCGGTTAGATTTCTTTTTGGTGTCAGACTTGTTAAGTACTTTTGTTAAAGACACAGACATTCTTTATGGTCACAGAAGTGATCACTCTCTTGTTTACATCGTCCTTGAATTCAAACCACCAGAAAAGTATAGAAGCTTTTGGAAATTTAATGCACAGCTTTTAAGAGATCAGCAATATACAGAACTTGTAAAAGAAACGGTTTTGAAAACCAAAGAGCAATATGCAGCCCTACCTTATGATAGAAATAATATTGACTGTATCCCTAACACCCACATTCAATTCACGATACCTGACCAGTTGTTTCTTGACGTTCTCCTAATGGAAATCAGAGCGCAGACAATCTCATTTAGTATTAACAAGAAAAAAAGAGAGACTACACTAGAAAAAGAATTAGAAAGGGATATTACAGAACTCGAGAGTATTCTACCACTAAATGAGGCGGATACACGCACTTTACAGCATAAAAAGATGAGTTGAATGAAATTAGAAAAAGGAAAATGGAAGGTATAATTCTGAGATCAAAAGCAAAGTGGGCCTCACAAGGTGAAAAGATTACCAAATACTTTTGCTCACTAGAGAAAAGGCACTTTATCAGCAAACAAATGACAAAACTAATAACGGATAAGGGTGACACCTTAATTGAAACAGATGATTTGCTCAAAGAAACAAAGCAGTTTTATGAATCACTATATGCAGAAAGGGAAACTCAAGAGGTAAATCTTGATAGCTTTGTTCAGAACTTGCCTCACCTTACAAAAGAGGAATCTGACAATATCGAAGGCTTAATTACTTTAGATGAAGCATCAGAGGCCCTAAAAAACATGCAAAATGATAAAACCCCAGGTACAGATGGAATGACCACTAATTTCTTTAAATTTTTTTGGAAACAGTTAGGCACTTTTGTGGTCCGCTCCTTAAATGAAAGTTTTGTCAAAGGAGAAATGTCCAGCATCCAAAAAGAAGGAATTCTGATCTGTTTGCCAAAAGGAGATAAACCTAGGGAATTTCTTAAAAACTGGCGACCAATAACTCTACTAAATGTTGTGTATAAAATTGGGTCAGCCTGCATTGCAAATCGTATTAAGTCTGTGTTATCCAAATTAATAAATCAAGATCAAACAGGATTTGTACCTGGTAGATATATAGGCAATAGCATAAGAATAATTTATGACATTATACATTACCTGGAAGAAAATGATTTATCTGGTCTACTCGTTTCTATAGACTTTGAAAAAGCGTTTGATTCGGTCAGTTGGTCATTTATGAGGAAAGTTTTAAAAATGTTCGGATTTGGAGAAGATGTATTGAAATGGGTTTGCACATTTTATAAAGACATAAAGACGCGTGTGACAGTAAATGGTAAATCGTCAACTAGTTTTATTGTTGAAAGAGGTTGTCGTCAAGGAGACCCAATCTCACCATATTTATTTGTACTCTGTGCAGAAGTACTTGCGTGTAAAATAAGAGAAGAAGTAAATATTAAGGGCATAAAGATAGCAGACACAGAGTTCAAAATTAATCAGTATGCTGATGATACAACATTTACATTAGAAGGGGATAGGAAGTCATTCGAAAAGTTGTTTGAAGTTTTGAAAGAATTTGAAATGATTTCAGGTTTGAAATTGAATTACGAAAAAAACCTTGAATGTATGGTTGGGAAACAAAAAGAACTGTCTAAACAGATTTTTGACAGATAAAAAGATGGGATGGAACCCCCCAAAATTCAAAATATTGGGAATATGGTTTACAAATGATCTAACACAAATGACAGAAATAAACTCAGATGATAAGTTCCTCGAAATAAAAACTCTTTTCAAAATATGGTTGCAAAGAACAGTTACACCTCTAGGAAGAATAGCAATACTAAAATCACTTATTCTCTCAAAACTGATATATCTGTGGATTCTGCTACCCAATCCTCCTGAAACTCACATTAAACAACTACAAAAAATGTGCTTTGAATTTGTGTGGGACAAAAAGACTGATAAGATTAAAAGAAAATATGCTGTACACGATCTTGAAGGAGGGGGTATTGGTATTCCGAATATTGAAGTATATATAAAGGCATTAAAATTAGCATGGCTGAGAAAGTTTGTAAATGAAACTCCGAAATGGGCGATTATTATACGAACCTTAAGCCCAGAGACTGACTTGATCCACACGTATGGGGCCAAACGTTTTGAAAAAAGTAGATTGAATCTGTTCTGGAGAGACGTCTTCTTGGCCTACATACGTTTTTGCAGACAGGTTGAAGTAAAAGAGGGACGCGAGTTTCTTTCCGAGCCATTATTTTATAATGAAAAATTCAAAATTGATAATAAACCATTTCACTTCAAGACTTGGGTAAATAGTAATATTGTTTTTGTAAAAGATATGGTGGATATAAATGGTAACTTTATAGGTTACCAGGCATTTACCGAAAAAATTAATTCAAGGGTAAACTTCTTAAGTTACATGAGCTGTTTGCAATCAATAAATGAATACAAAAGAAAGAAAAACATTGAAGTGAAAGACAACGAAAAAAATGAACTTTCGAAAGCGATGCAGCTAATACTGAATACGCAAAAAGGTTGTCGACAGTATTACAGTGCTCTACTTGAAGAAATAGAAATATTAGACATTAAACCTTTTGTAAAATGGGAAGATAAACTGAAAACTGCAGTCGATTGGACAGCAGTGCTGAAGAAAATCAAAAAGATAAAAGAGGTAAAACTTAAGTGGTTTCAAACAAAAATTTGTTATAGAATTCTTGTGACCAATGTGATTTTGAAGAAAATGGGAGTTGTAGAAAGTGACAGGTGTAATTTTTGTAGCGTGGAAAAAGATGCAGTAGAGCACTATCTATATAACTGTCGCTTTTCCCTCTCTTTTTGGAGGGAATTAGAAAATGTACTAAAAACAAAATGCTTTAATTGCTGTAACTTATCATTTGACAATAAACTTATTTTGTTTGGTGTGGCTGAAAATATCAAAACTGACGAAATACTAGATTTCATAATTCTATTTAGCAAATTTTTCATATATAAATGTAGAATCAATAAAACCGTTCCAAATGTTGACATTTTTTTAAGAGAACTAAATAAAAAGTTTAAAATTGATAAACATGCAGCTTATCTGAATATGACATACCATGCTTTCCAAAGAAGATGGTTCCCATACATGGGTTTACTTGAAACATGAAAAGAAAAAAAAAAAACCTAGAGGGAACTGAAAAACAGGAAAAAGCAGATAACATGGTCATTCAGACTACGTAGACAGTTATTTAAGACAAACAAGGAATAACTATACTGATTAGTATGGCCATGCTATCTCTTATCATAATTTGTGGCCTTCAGGGTACCTTAGTAACAGGCCGTCCTTAATATGTAGGCACCCAAGGCATATATACCTGTCTTGATTTTTGTTGTTGTTTGCATTTCCCCATGCTGTACATTGACGAGTCTCTCGCCATAATTGATTCTGCATCAGGGCAGACATGTATGTTCTGCGGACACTCGGGTATTCTTGGGTGCTTGGTGTATGTAGCTGTAGGGTGTACATGTATGCCCTGATATGCATGATTGATCCTGCTGTATGTATATATGTATGTTAGAATAATGTATGTATGTATGTATGTATGTATGTATGTATGTCTGTCTGTCTGTCTGTCTGTCTGTCTGTATGTATGTATGTATGTATGTATGTATGTATGTAGGTATGGGTGTATTATGTACTATACCTATGCATTTATGCAAAACTTTGGATGTAAACAAGATTATTGGTATTATACTAACCTGTTTGTATGTTTGGTAGTTTTGTTTGTTTTTGTTCCCCTTAGTGACCATGTTTCTGTATATAATAACTGTAGGATTCAGAAAAGGGGGTTGTTGGTAACGATGATAGTAGTCTCGTTTTGTTCTTATGACTTTCTAGGATGTTTTGGTGTCTTCCTTGTTGTAATTGGTGGTAATAATTTGTGTGCATGTGGGGTGTGCTTCTGAATTGCTTTTTGTACTCTATTTGAAAAATTAAAAAATATTATTAAAAAAATAAAATAACAAAAAAATAAAAATAAAATAAAAACAAATCTAACCATCAGAAACTTGTTGAACTATACATACAACAGTAAAAACAGAGGGAAAACAAGCACGTTTAAGTAAGATAGATACCAGAATGCGCGCGCAGGCCTGCGTGCTCATGTGTGTGTGTGGGGGGGGGGGGGGGGGGGGGGGGGGGGTCTATATCTCACTGTTTCTTCTCTTTTTTGTCTCAATCTCTCCCTGTGTCTGTCTCTGACCCTCTCTCCCTATCTGTGCTTCAGTTTGTCTGGCAAACAGGGCATACATGAGTTTGACGTCATGGATTTGAGTGAGGCTGCAGATTGCGTCATTTTTCTGTCTTCAATTTCACGTCAGATGAGTGGCGGTTTGTTTTGTGTGTTTTTTTCTAGGAGACAGGAGGCAGCAGTTTTGGGTGAGTACATGAGTAGGCGAGCTGGAGTTGAGTTAACGCTATATGAATTCCATGTATTATTATTATTATTATTATTATTATTATTATTATTATTATTATTATAACTCGGCAAATGTTATGCTGATACCCTGTATTGAAAATGATGTTTTTATGTGTGGTCATGTTAAAATTGTCTGATTCATCCTCAGTCTTGGACAATTTCTCTTCAGCCTGCTTCAGAGTGTAGATCCAGACTGGAGTATTGCTTTAATTAAGGGTTAGTTTTCTTTAGAGAGGTAATCCTGTTTTCGGACTGATTCAATGCCGTTTTTATTGCGCATTGCGCTCGCAATTTGACGACCCGAGTTCGATTCCCGGTCGAGGGGATTTTTCCCTGGAGTTAATATCAGTACTGACTCCACTCTCCCCAAAAGTCTTTCGGATGAGACTGTAAACCGAGGCCCCGTGTATGAACGCACGCAGAACATCTTGTGCACACGTTAAATCCTGTTCCGCTTTTCGTCAGAGTAGGCCATTGTGTGCCGGTGGGAACAGATGACAATATTTACAAAACTGCATACATACCGGGACTGAATCCTGAAAAAAGCACATGACTGCTTATTCCATTCTCCTCCATATAAAAGAATAAAATAAAAATAAAAAAAGTGTGTACTAGCTCCCCTCTCTGTCTGTCTGTCTGTCTGTCTGTCTGTCTGTCTGTCTGTCTGTCTGTCCTCTCTCTCTCTCTCTCTCTCTCTCTCTCCTCTCTCTCTCTCTCTCTCTCCTCTCTCTCTCTCTCTCTGTACAACTATTATTTGGGTTAGCTCATTATCTGTTCCGGTGGGAACATATGACATTTACAAAACTGTATACACACAGGGGGACTGGACGTAAAAATAGCACAAGAGTGCTTATTCCATTATCCTCGATATAAAAGAATAAATAAATAAATCAATCAAACAATCAATCAGTCTCTCTCTCTCTCTCTCCTCTCTCTCTCTCTCTCTCTCTCCTCTCTCTCTCTCTCTCTCTCTCTCTCTCTCTCTCTCTCCTCTTTCACACACACACACACACGCACACGCACGCACGCACGCACGCACACACGCACGCACGCACGCACACACACACACTCACACACACACACACACACGCACACACACACACACACACACACACCACACACACACATCTCACACACTAACACTAACACCTTTCCCCTCGTAAGTTTTTCAAAAGAAATATCTTGACATATTGCCAAGTTCCACTGGCCCACAAAGACACAACTAGGAAGAGAATTCAAGAAGGGGCACACACGATTTTTATCAGCTGGAAACTGGGGATCTTTTTTTACTCGCACAACATAAGCTGTACACTCCAACTGTGAGAAGTGTGTCTGATTAAATCTTCTATATAATGTGTGCACTGGTGTGTCATTTTTTCTGTATATAGTGGACCATCATCTGCAAAAACAATATTGTCCAGACGTCACTTGGTAAATAGTAGTGGTGGGTTGTCTCTGACAGTGGCCACAACAGACTTCCAGTGCCTCCACTGCTCCAGACTGTGTGTGCTTCCAGACTAGAGTTGTACAGCCATTTCTGAGTGTTGTGATGAATTTGTGGATAGTAGGCTTCATTATTCCTTGACCGAGACAACTGGTCTAACTACAACTGTGATTACAGCAATGACAAGTTCCAAATCTTGTAACCTGTGTTCTGAAGTGATTTTTCTCTAAAGAATCATTTCTGTGTTGAGCTTGGTTTTGAGTGCGAAAGGATTTCTTTTTTTTATATTTCTCAGGGTTTTTTTTGGTAGGACTTATTATTCATTTCCTTCCAGTTCTCATTGGCAGCTATATTCA
>CM060339.1:20573924-20583924 GCA_030674155.1 Stramonita haemastoma
ACAGAGAACACCTGAAACATGTATATAAAACAATCTATCTAAACTAAGTCTGAGGTGAGGATACTACTTTGTTTGGTTCAAGTCTGTTTTTAAAGAGTTTCTACCAATTATATAAAAATTGCTTCTGACATTTTTGCAAAGCTTGTATATATTGACTTTAACATAATTTCTTATACGGTTTACACACAATCTGTGCTGTTATTCAAAAAGCAAATGTATCAGCTTTGATAGTGATGTAGTGTGGAGATATAGATCTATGTAGCAATAAGCTGTTCTGTGATGAACTATCTAAAGTATATGTCACTTTTTTTTTTTCATTTTCTGGTGTTGAAAATTGCAAGAGACTCCTGAGTGATGTACTGAGAAACATTGCTAGTTTTCAATTTAGATCTAGACGTGACTAGAAAAAAAATCATGTCTGTATGAGAACATTGCCTCTTTCTTCTAGATCTCTGCAGGCTTGTCCTCTGCCCTCTACACCACCCTAGTGTTGTTTGCTGCACAACTTTGGCAGCATCAGAAGAGCAGGGTGGTCTGACAAGGATTCCTTCATTTGTACATGGGGCTGTGGTGAGACAGTCTAGTTTGTTCAGAAATAGTTGACTCTAGCTAGGAGAATGCTCAAGTGTTGTGATTGGTAAGTTTGTATCGCAGTCTTTTGCAGCAGCAAGGTTGGTAGATTTGGAGATCGAAGGAAGGTTCATCCTCACAGATCTGTTCATGTACAGGGCAGATCTTAACACGCAAAACGCTTATATGCTGAGATCTAGTCATCTTCTGCCACTGGCATATTTTGTTTCTCAGACTTTTCCTCCCATCTGTAGATTTTTCAAGTAGCAGTCTCAGCTGCACAATGTGCCTTCCATTGATTGTACACTGCTCCTGCTTCTGATACTTTTTGGCACTGAGGTGGCCACAATCACATTTTTTTTTTTATAATTTTGTTGTCTCCACTGCTGACCTTATCATTTTCATCTGACCAGTTGCTTTGTAGCTGATTAACGTTGTGATGACAGAAAAAGGGACATTTGATTAAATGTGAAACATTTTACATTACAGGTTACAAAATCAGCACTTGTGATAGCAACAACAAGCTTCAGGTAAACGAAACAAGTGAGGCTACACTGACCTGTGATGGCATTACACATGACGCAATGGTGTGGAAACTTCGCCACACCAATGGAACAGAGTCACAGATCGGGACATGCACCTGGTCAACTGGTACTTGTAGTGTTACTGACAGCTCCTATACACTGAGGATGCCAGGGAACTCTACCAGTCAACTGACCATCAGAGATGACCTCAGGAACAAGATGGCTGGTACAGTGACATGTGCAGGGCTGTCTGGTGGAAGTGTGGTGAACGCTGCATTCTGTGATGTACGAGTTGTGTGTAAGTGATATTGCATTCTTGCTTGTGACTGTGTTGTGCATTGGCCTCTCTCTCTCTCTCTCTCTCTCTCTCTCTCTCCCCTCTCTCTCTCTCTCTCTCTCTCTCTCTCTCTCTCTCTCTCTCTCTCTCTGTCTGTCTGTCTGTCTGTCTGTCTGTCTGTCTGTCTCTCTTCTCTCTCTCTCTCTCTCTCTCTCTCTCTCTCTCTCTCTCTCTCTCTCTCTCTCTCTCTCTCTCTCCTAGATGTAAACACAAGTGTATTTCTTTTCGCAGTTATAGAAACTTTGATAAAGAGGGATTTTTGTCTGACCTATGCAAAGCAGATTTTTCATGTGTATATCAGTTTACTGACCCAGACAAAGCTCTCGCTACTTGGTATAGTGTCTTTACATCGGATGAGACTTTAAACCGAGGCCCCGTGTGCGAACGCACGCAGAACATCTTGCGCACACGTTAAATCCTGTTCCGCTTTTCGTAAGAGTAGGCCATCGTGTGCCGGTGGGAACAGATGACAAGATTTACAAAACTGCATACACACGGGGACCGGATGAAAAAAAGCACATGATTGCTTATTCTGTTATCCTCGATATAAAAGAATAAATAAAAAAAATAAAAAAAATACATCAATATTTGATAGTCACGCCCCTCTCAGAGTAAAACGTGTTAAAGCTAGAGACAAACCACCATGGCTCACTGATGAAATTAATGAAGCAATAATTATCCGTGATAAATTACTCAAATTAACAGGAAAAGATGAAAAGTTTAAGGAACAACGAAATAAAATAACATATATGAAACGAATTGCAAAAAAGAAATATTTCAGTGAACTAATTTCATCCAAAAAAGATTCAAAGTCTATCTGGAAAGCAATAAACCAATTAGCTGGTAAACCATCCATAACAAATACTTCATCAGATACAGGCCTGTCAGCAGAAAATATCAATAATCATTTTTGTACTATAACTGAAAAACTTGTGAATGTTAACCACTGTGAAGAAAATAATTTACTCCTTTTAAAGAAATTTTGTAGTTCTAAAACTATTAAGTCAAAACTTACCTTTAGGTTTATTGGTGTGCATGATGTGTATAAGGAATTATGTTTATTAAAGCAAACAAGCTCTCGTGGTTTAGACAATTTAGATAGCAAAATTTTGAAAATTTCTGCACCTGTGATCTCGGAACATCTTGCTTACATTTACAATCTTTGTATTGAAAAAGGGTGTTATCCTCAAATGTTCAAAGATGCCAAAGTAATACCCATATTCAAATCCGGCGATCCTAATGACCCTTCTAATTATAGACCTATCTCAATACTATCTACGTTGTCTAAACCTTTAGAAAAACATCTAAAACAACATTTTTTGTTACACTTTACAAAATATGAATTATTTCATCCTAACCAAAGTGGGTTTAGGAAAGATCATTCATGCCATACAGCACTTAGCAATTTAATAGAGCAGTGGCATTATAATATTAACAGTGATCTATTAACGGGTGCAGTATTTGTTGACTTTGCAAAAGCTTTCGACTGTATTGAACACAACCTACTCATAAGGAAACTGACTATGTATGGCATATGTCCAGATGCACTTAAACTTATTAACTCATTTCTTAATGACAGGAGACAAATTGTTTATCAAGACTCGAGAATGTCGTCTGTCTTGCCCATAAAATATGGTGTTCCTCAAGGGTCTGTGTTAGGGCCCATCCTTTTCTCTATATACATTAACGATCTTCCCCTCCATGTTTCTTCCACTTGTGAACTTTTTGCAGACGACACTACCATACATACTGTAGGTAAAGACTTAATCTCCTTGAGTACAGTTTTACAAAATGACTTGGACAATCTGACAACATGGACAGAACATAATCATATGGCTCTCAATCCTCAGAAATCAAAACTCATGGTTGTTACAACAAGGCAAAAGCGTCAAAACTTCAAAAACAAATTAACTGGAATAAAAATTAATGATAACATATTGGAAAAGGTAAATTCATTTAAATTACTTGGCCTATATATTGATAATAACTTGTCCTGGTCTAATCACATCTTTAATGTCTCAAAGAAAATATCTAAAAAGCTTTTTCAGCTTAACAGAATAAAACATTTTCTAGATCAGCATACTCGCAAGCTATTCTTTTCTGCTTATATAAAACCAGACCTAGATTATGCCTCTACTTGCTGGGACTTGGCGAGTAAAAACTGTATGAAACGAATAGAAAGAGTGTATAAACGTTCACTAAAGGTAATTCTCCTCAAAACTAATTCCCTAGAAGTTTGTGACTATAAAGAATTGGATATTCTTCCCTTAAGTCTAAAATGTCACTTTAATAAAGGCCTATTTATGTATAAAATTATGAATAATCTAGCGCCAGGATATCTTTGTCAGAAATTTCCAGTGAAAACAGTTCGAAATAAAAGTGTGGTTGTTACTCCTCGACCAAGAACTGATCTTTTTATGTCCTCTCTTGTATATTCTGGTACCAGACTATGGAATGAAATCCCCATCTTAATTAAAAATAAAAGTAGTGTATCATCATTCAAAAAAGCGTACCACACATACTTGTTCAATTCAATGTGATTGACATTAGTGATCTCCCTTTGAACTGGTGTGTGTTTATTTTCATTTTATTTATTTTATTTGTTCTTTTGTATCAAGGGTGACGGAGTGAGCAATCGTGTGCTTTTCTTCGTCCGGTCCCCGTGTGTATGCAGTTTTGTAAATATTGTGTGTGTGTTGTGCGCGCGCATGCGCACGCTCACGCGCGTGCGTGCGTGCGTGCGTGCGTATATGTGTCAAAACAAGTCAAATCAAACTTTTATTTCCATATTGTACATTGAAGAAGCAGTACAATTGCTTCTTTTTTTTTTTTTCTTCTTTTTTTTTTTCCCCAACATTAGTAAGCTCCCTTTGAACTGGTGTGTTTTTGATATTGGTGAGCTCCCTTTGAATTGGTGTGTGTGTGTGTGTGTGTGTGTGTGTGTGTGTGTGTGTGTGTGTGTGTGTGTGTGTGTGTGTGTGTGAGTGATTGAGTGAGTAAGTGTGTGTGTGTGTGTGTGTGTGTGTGTGTGTGTGTGTGTGTGTGTGTGTGTGTGTGTGTGTGTGTGTGTGCGTGCGTGCGTGCGTTGTGCGTGTGTGTGGGTTTGTGTGTGTGTGTGTGTGTGTTTGATAAATAATGAGATTGTAAAAGGTTCTGGTTGTGTTTTTGTTGTTGTTGTTTTGTTTTGTTTTTATTTTCTTGTGTTTTTTTTTTTGGTTTTTTTTTTTTTTTTTGGGGTGGTTGTTTGTTTGATTGGTTGGTTTTTGTTGTTGTTGTTGTTTCTGAAAGGATGTAATGCTTATTTTCATGATTACTCTTTAAGCATTTCCCATTGTATCGGACAAACTGTACATGTGTATGGATATGTATTCAGGATGATTTGTGTGTGTGTGTGTGTGTGTGTGTGTGTGTGTGTGTGTGTGTGTGTGTGTGTGTGTGTGTGTGTTTGTGTGTGAGTGATTGAGTGAGTAAGTGAGTGTGTGTGTGTGTGTGTGTGTGTGTGTGTGTGTGTGTGTGTGTGTGTGTGTGTGTGTGTGTGTGTTTATGCATTGTGGGTGTGGGTGTGGGTGGAAGGGTGTTATGTCTTGACTTTTGGGGATGAACTGTTTATGGGAGGGGAGTTTTTCATGTTTGACTGGTTTTGCTTATTCATTTGATTTGTTAACTTATGTCATTTTTCAATGATTTCCTGATTATCAGTAATTAGATGACAAAATGAATGATTGCTTGTTTTTTGCTGTCTTACATTTATTTGTTTATTATCATTGATTTATTCATATTTGTTTCATTTTTGCCCATGAGGGCCTGGTGTAAAGAAGCCTCTGGCTTATCCAACTACCCTCATTAAAATTTCGAGTTTCGAGTTTCTCTCTCTCTCTCTGATACGTACACACATACACACACACACACACACACACACACACACACACACACACACACACACACACACACACACACACTTATACGAAGTCACTACCAATGGAAAGTAAAAGGTTACTTTGCAAAGCCTACCTGACGCTGCTTGATGTAGATAGAACTGGAAAAGATAGCCAGGTACTGAAAGTCAGGGGAATTTTCTATAAGCCTGAGAAGCTATGGCCAGTCCCCGTTTGCAGTCAAACTTTTCCCCAATTCATTCAATCTTTTTATTTATTTTTTAATCATTCTTTTATATCGAGGATGATAGAATAAGCACCCATGTACTTTTTTTCATCCAGTCCCCGTGTGTATGCAGTTGTGTAAATAATTGTCATCTGCTCCCACTAGCACACAATGGCCTACTCTTACGAAAAGTGGAACAGGATTTAAGGTGTGTGCAAGATGTTCTTGAGTAATTGTGTGGGTATTAGTCTTTCATATTAGACGACAAACCAAGCTAACCTATGGAGCACAGTTTTCGTGCGCTTAAAAAAAAATCCACAGCAACAAGAGGGTAGTTGCCAGCAAAATCCTGCACTAAATAAGCCACTCTCTTGGGAAAACATAATTTAATTTACATGCAGACAGGACAAAATGGGTTGACTGCTTTTGTGATGAAGCGCTCTGCCTGAGAGTAGCCCTGATTTTATACAGAGAAATCTTGCATGACTCACAGTGGTACACAATACGATACGATACGATGTGGCACAATACGATACGATACAACACAATACAATGCAAAAAAAATGATACAATCAATTCAAAATAGTGCAATACAATTAGCAAGATAGACACTTAAATATGTTGTTTTTATTATCATTCTGTTGTTAATGCTGATGATGGTGATGATGATGACGTTGACTGTGGTGGCGGTTTTAATGGTTTTTAAAGTTTGTGGTCCCCCGTGCAGTACCCGGGAAGTTTGCTAAGCAAGCTGAGAATAGGACTGCTGTTACCTGCCAGGCATGTCGTAAAAGGCGACTAAGAAGGGTCTCACTTGTCAGGTCAGGCTTGCCTGCTACCAGTAATCCATGCTAAACTGGTACTACCTGTCGTATGTGGGGGAAGCACACCCCAACAGAAAAAAGCCTGGTCCTCCAGGTTGGGGGTTGGGCACAGGGCCAACAACCCTGTCTCGTAAAAAACAGTACGTTACAGAAACAGCAACAAAGAAAAATACTACTTCTGTGTGTGAGGGGCCTTCCGAGCCCAGTGAGGCTCGAATGAATGCTGGTGGCCAAAGCCGAGAGGACGTTGCCAGCAGGATAAGGATGGACCTGAACACCACCAAAACCAAGATCAGACTAGGACATTGGAATGTAACAACAATGTACGAAACAGGCAAGCTGGCACAAGTAACATCAGAAATGAGACGATTCAAGCTTCATGTCCTAGGAGTGAGTGAGAGCAGATGGACTGGATCTGGGAGGATGAAAACCACCACTGGAGAAACCGTCCTCTACTCTGGGAGAGACGACAACATGCACCATGAGGGAGTTGCCATCATCCTCAAGAAAGGTGTAGAGCGACGCCTGCTAGAATGGAAGCCAGTAAACAACAGACCTATGAGTGCCAGATTGAAGGGCAGGCACATCAACATCTCCATCATTCAGTGCTACGCACCAACCAACGACGGTAGCAAAGAAGACAAAGACAACTTCTACAGCCAGCTCCAGACAGAGACAGAAAAAAACCCGCGGCACGACCTTCTAATCATCATGGGGGATCTGAACTCTAAGGTCGGAAATGACAACACCGACTATGAACGAGCAATGGGGAAGCGTGGTATGGGGACCAGGAATGACAATGGAGAGAGACTGGTAGAGTTCTGTGCCATGAACAACCTGGTGATAGGAGGGACCCTCTTCACACACCGTGACATCCACAAGCTGACCTGGAACTCGCCAAATGGAAGAGACAGGAACCAGATTGACCACTTGATGATCAACGGTGTATGGCGACGCTCCCTTCTGGACGTGAAGACCATGCGCAGTGCGGACGTCGGAAGTGACCATCACCTAGTGACAGCAACTATCTAGTCAAAGTTGAAGAAGACTGAAGCCAGGCCAGCCACTCAGGCACGCTTTGACACCCAGCGACTGAGAAGCAACACCATAAAGGCTGACTTTGTATGTGACCTAAGAAACAGATTTCAGACCTTACAAGACCTGACAGATCAACAGGACATAGACTCAACATGGAAGCATATTGCCACGATATACACCGAGAGCAGCAAGTCGACGTTAGGCCACCGAAAGAAGAAGACAAATAAAGACTAGACCCAGCAGGAGACGTTAGATGCCATCGAGGAGAGAAGACAGATCAAGAAAAGAATGCTGCAGACAAAATCCCCACGACTGCAAGAGAGTCAAGAAGAGATGTATAGAGAGGCTAACAAGAAAGTGAAGAGACTTGCACGCCGCGATAAGAGAGATGCCATGGACCAACTTGCAGCTGAAGCGGAGGAAGCGGCAGCAAAAGGGGAGCAGGGAAGAGTCTTCAGGATCACAAAGCAAGTGTGTGGCAAGTTCAAGGGAGCACAGGGGGCCCAATCAAGGACAAACAGGGAAAACTACTGACAAATGAGAAAGAACAAGAAAATAGATGGACCGAACACTTCAGGGAAGTTCTCAATCGACCATCTCCTGAAGAGACAACAGACATTCCAGAAGCTGCAGAAGACCTGGACATTGACACTGACCCTCCGTCAAAAGAAGAAATTGTGGCTGCGATCAAGACACTCAAAAATGGCAAGTCACCAGGCCAGGACAACCTTGATGCAGAACTGTTCAAGGCCAATCCTGAGCTGGCAGTGACCATTCTTCAGCCACTGTTCACAGCCATATGGGAGGGGGGAAAAGTACCTGATGACTGGACCAAAGGGATAATTGTCAAGATCCCCAAGAAAGGAGCCCTGAACGACTGCAACTACTGGAGGGGAATCACTCTTCTGTCAGTGCCAAGCAAGATACTGGCAAAGGTCATAATCAGAAGAATGTCAGATGCTGTAGACAAGTCATTGAGAAAAGAACAAGCAGGGTTCAGAAAACAAAGAAGTTGTACAGATCAGATCTTCGCACTACGTACCATCATTGAACAGTGCACCGAGTGGCAAAGGCAACTATATGTGAATTTCGTTGATTTTGAAAAGGCCTTTGACAGTATTCACAGGGACAGACTTTGGACACTATGGCATCCCATCCAAGCTGGTAAACCTGATTAAGAGCTTCTATAACAACTTCAGATGCTCAGTAGGCCATAGTGACACACTCTTTGAAGTCAAGACAGGTGTACGACAAGGATGTGTAATGTCAGCAGTTCTCTTCAATCTTGTCATTGATTGGGTCATGAGGCAGACAACAGAAGACACTCCAAGAAGGATCAGATGGAACCTCTTCTCAACTCTTGATGACTTGGACTTCGCAGATGACCTGGTGCTACTATCCCACACACACCAGCATATACAGGACAAGACCAGCAGACTGCAAACCTTCGGACGACAAGTGGGCTACGAATCAACACCAAGAAGACAGAAACAATGACGCTAAATGTTAAAACACTAGCCCCTGTCAAAGTAAATGGAACAGACTTACGCCAGGCGGACAAATTCACGTATCTGGGCAGCATCATCAAACCTGAGTGCGGCACCAAAGAAGACATCCACAGAAGACTGGGAAGGGCCAGGAATATGTTTAGGGAGATGAACAACATCTGGAGATCTCCACAGTACGGTACCAACACCAAGCTGAAGTTGTATCAGAGCTGTGTTGTGTCTACACTCCTGTATGGATATGAATGTTGGAGGATGACCAAGACGGATCTTGCCAAACTTAGGTCCTTTCACACCACCTGCCTCCGGAGAATTCTTCGAATCTTTTGGCCAGAAAAGATTTCCAATGAAGATCTACTGAGGAAATGCAACCAAACTGACATGGGCACCATCATTAGCAAACGAAGATGGAGTTGGATTGGGCATATACTCTGGAGAGACACAGAATCTATTGCAAGAACAGCACTGCACTGGACCCCAGATGGCAAGAGAAAGAGAGGAAGACCAAGAACAACATGGAGGGCAGTGGAATGTGAGATGGAAGCCATGCAACACTCTTGGAGTTCATTGACTAGGCTGGCCCAGGATAGGCAGGGGTGGAAAGTCTTTGTTGCTGCCCTACACACCACTGGGTGTAAAGGATGATGATGATGATGATGAAAGTTTGTGGTTGTAGTGATGGTGGTAACCATGGTGGCGTGGTAGCACTGCTGTTGCTGCTGCTGATGGTGATGATGATGAGAAGGAGGATGATTGTGATTGTGATGATGATGATGATGATGGCGATGATGATGGCGATAGTGATGGTAATGAAGATGGTGATCGTGATAATAATGCCAATGATAATGATGATGATAACGATGATGATGATTTTTCCCACAGACACAGACTACAATGTGACCAACTGCCAGACATCAGTGTCCACTACAAGGGACTGGGGAGTGAACGTGGCATGTGAGGTGACCAGAATTTTTGCCTCTGATGGAAAGTACAACTGTCGGTGGACAGTTTCGGCTTCTGGGGTAAGGTGTGTGTGTGTGTGTGTGTGTGTGTGTGTGTGTGTGTGTCTGTGTGTCTGTGTGTCTATGTGTCTGTGTGTCT
>CM060339.1:20588924-20601424 GCA_030674155.1 Stramonita haemastoma
AAAATCATGGTACGTACAGTCACTCAGAGAATGATATCTTCTGTTCCTAATGATCTGAAAATCATGGTACGTACAGTTAATTAGTAAGACATCTTCTGTTCCTAATGATCTGAAAATCATGGTACGTACAGTTAATTAGTAAGACATCTTCTGTTCCTAACGATCTGAAAATCATGATACGTACAGTTAATTAGTAAGACATCTTCTGTTCCTAATGATCTGAAAATCATGGTACGTACAGTCACTCAGAGAATGATATCTTCTGTTCCTAATGATCTGAAAATCATGGTACGTACAGTTAATTAGTAAGACATCTTCTGTTCCTAATGATCTGAAAATCATGGTACGTACAGTCACTCAGAGAATGATATCTTCTGTTCCTAATGATCTGAAAATCATGGTACGTACAGTTAATTAGTATTGATATCTTCTGTTCCTAATGATCAGAAAATCATGGTACGTACAGTTAATTAGTAAGACATTTTCTGTTCCTAATGATCTGAAAATCATGGTACGTACAGTCACTCAGAGAATGATATCTTCTGTTCCTGATGTTCTGAAAATTACGGTACGTACAGTCACTTAGAGAATGACATATTCTATTGCTAACGCTCTGAAAATCATGGGTCGGTGGTTCGTGTCTCACCAGAACTCGAAGAGAACAAGGGAGGTAATCTTGCGATCTCTCAGGTCAGTTTCTTTCTAGAATTGTCCATGTTTTATTCTCTTTCCTCTAAAAGGATAATAATATGTCATGTTAAAGGTCCCATAACAGCATAAGCAACAATAAATAGCCGAGACCAAAACTTGTACAGAAGGACAGGAATAGTTCCATCTTTATCTGTCTATCTGTCTTCTGTCTGTCTTCTGTCTTCTGTCTGTCTGTCTGTCTGTCTGTCTGTCTGTCTGTCTGTCTGTCTGTCTGTCTGTCTGTCTGTCTCTCTTCTCTCTCTCTCTTCCTCTCTCTCTCTCTCTCTCTCTCTCTCTCTCTCTCTCTCTCTCTCTCCATCACCACACACACACACACACACCACACACACACACACACACACACACACACACACACACACACACACGCACATTTGTTCAGTAACTCAATCCCTATCCTCTTGAAGGGCTGTATTTTGTGTTCCAGTCTAACACTACAAACTTTTAGTAATTATAGCCTGTGTCTGTTTGCTCTTATCCAGAATCAGGTTTTTTTCTCAGAATCAGTAAATACATCTTATAATATGTGTTTCAGAACAACCGCCAATGCAACGCAACAACAACGCCACACAACATCATGTCTACGAAAATTATTCTGCTGGAAATACATAGCTCAGCTCTTCTGAAAGACAGTACGAAAACACCGCCGTAAACAAGATGCCAGCTCCATCTGAGCAGGAATACGAAAACACGGTCAACAGTCAGCAGGAAGTTTCATCTGATGTGCAATACGAAAACACGGATGTCAACAAGGAACATTGTTCGTCTGACTGAGCAATACGAAATGAGGGATAAAAATGCGAAAACTGACTAACCATGAGTTCACCTAGACTGCTTTCATTTGTTTTCCTGTCTGACCATACGAATCCTAATCCAATTCAATTATTTTGCTTAAATCCCCGCGACCACACAGTCCATATCGGGGGCTGCCACCATACGACTCCTAGAAGTCATCTATAGAACCATGTGTACAAATAGTCAGCAATATCTCATTCTAATAGTTCGAGTAGTTTTGACACCAGAAAAGCAAATTTTTGTATTACATAACATATCCAGTAGTCTTCTCAACCCGTAGAGGCGCCATGGCTGACTACACAACCTTCCTCTCTCTTTCTCTCTGTCTTCTGCTTCTGGCAGTGCTTCCCTCATATCTTCACCCTGTACACTCTTGTGCAGAGATAATGTTGCCTAAGAATCAGCATGGTTTCACTACATGAATACTTTGATGCACTTTGTACAAATCATTGAAGCTCAAAGACCTACACAGTGTGATTTGTCTCTTCCACCTAAGTGAATCAGTGTTGGTGTTGACCAGTAATGTTTTGTTATTCTGTTGCAGGAACAGGGATTTCACCTGCAATAAAGCTGAAGAGACCTTAAAAAAAGTGAATAACTGTAAATATAGATAAGATTCTAATCTTAGATCTTATAGCTGATGTTTCAACAGGGTCTTGGTGGCTGTATTTTGATAGTTCTAAGCTTTGAGATGAAAGGACCAGAAAGGTCTAGTTCAGGAATTGGGATATATAGTTCTCTGCTAAGAGATGGAAAGAACCAGAAAGGTCTAGTTCAGGAATTGGGATGTATAGTTCTCTAGTAAGAGATGGAGAGACCAGAAAGGTCTAGTTCAGGAATTGGGATGTATAGTTCTCTGCTAAGAGATGGAAAGACCCAGAAAGGTCTGGTTCAGGACTGGGGATATATAGTTCTCTGCTAAGAGATGAATAAACCAGAAAGGTCTGGTTCAGGAATTGGGATATGTAGTTCTCTGCTAAGAGATGAAAGAACCAGAAAGGTCTAGTTGAGGAATTGGGATATGTAGTTCTCTGCTAAGAGATGAAAGAACCAGAAAGGTCTAGTTCAGGAATTGGGATATATAGTTCTCTGCTAAGAGATGGAAAGACCAGGAAGGTCTGGTTCAGGAATTGGGATATGTAGTTCTCTGCTAAGAGATGAAAGAACCAGAAAGGTCTAGTTTAGGAATTGGATATATAGTTCTCTGCTAAGAGATAGAAAGACCAGAAAGGTCTAGTTCAGGAATTGGGATATATAGTTCTCTGCTAAGAGATGGAAAGAACCAGAAAGATCTAGTTCAGGAATTGGGATATATAGTTCTCTGCTAAGAGATGAAAGAACCAGAAAGGTCTAGTTGAGGAATTGAGATAATTATATAGTTCTCTGCTAAGAGATGGAAAGACCAGAAAGATCTAGGTCAGGAATTGGGATATATAGTTCTCTACTAAGAGATGGAAAGACCAGGAAGGTCTAGTTCAGGAATTGGGATGTATAGTTCTCTGCTAAGAGATGAAAGAACCAGAAAGGTCTGGTTCAGAAATTGGGGTGTATAGTTCTCTGCTAAGATATGAAAGAACCAGGAAGGTCTAGTTCAGGAATTGGGATATATAGTTATCTGCTAAGAGATGAATAAACCAGGAAGGTCTGGTTCAGGACTGAGGTCTGACTCTGAAGATCTGTTTCTGACTCTACTGATGTTGGAGGAGTCTGATGTCATGTTTGTTGTTGTTGTTGTTGTTGTTTCGGTGTTTTTTGAGGGTTTCTTTTTTGGGGGGGGCTGTTTTTGTTTTGTTTGTTGTTTGTTGTTGTTGTTTTTGGGGGGAGGGGGGCACTTGTAGGAGGACCATGAGGGTCTGTGAGAATTTTGTTGTTGTTATATAATCATGAAGAAACAGTGAAGTTGGGTTTTTTGTGTGGATGTGTATTAGTTATGTTGTAGTGACTTGTTGACCTGTTTTGTGTCGCTGATACCTGTTTGTGTGTTTGAAATATTGTCCACAGTAAAAGGAGGGAATTGTAAGAGGCGTTTAAGGCTGAGAAGAAGATCTGAATGTGTCGGCCTGTGTTTGAACTGTGTGTGGCTGAAGTGTGGAGCACAGATCATGACACTACACACATGACAACACACACACCACACATAAACACACACACACACACACTACACACACACACACACACACACACACACACAACACACACACACACACACACACACACACACACAACACACACACACACACACACACACACACACAACACACACACACACACACACACACACACACACACACACACACACACCACACACACACACACAACACACACAACACACACACACACACACACACACACACACACACACACACACAACACACACACACACACACACACACACACACAACACACACACACACACACAAAAAACACAACACACACACTCACTACACACACAACACACACACACACACACACACACACACACACAATATATATAATATAAATAATATATAAATATATAAATATATATATATATATATATATTTTTTCCTTACATCACATATCCTGTAGTCTTCTCATGGGGGGCGGGATAGCCTAGTGTCAGAACATTGCGCTCGCAATTTGACGACCCGGGTTTCGATTCCCATTCGAGGAGATTTTTCTCCTGGAGTTAACATCAGTGCTGACTCCACTCTCCCCACAAGTCCTTCGGATGAGACTATAAACCGAGGCCCTGTGTGCGAACGCACGCAAAACATCTTGCACACACGTTAAATCCTGTTCCGCTTTTCGTAAGAGTAGGCCATCGTATGCTGGTGGGAACAAATGACATTTACAAAACTGCATACACACGGGGACTGGATGTAAAAAAGTACAAGAGTGCTTATCCCATTATCCTCGATATAAAACAATAAATTAAAAAATTAAAAATAAAATAGACACATATTCACACACACACACACAAAACTCACACTCACACACACACACACACCACACACACACACACACACACACACACACACACACACACACACACACACACACACACACACACAAGTGCTTCGTATGCGACTATAAACGGAGGCCCAATGTATGAATACACACAGAACATCTAGCGCATACCTTAATCCTGTTCCGCTTTTCGAGAGGGTAGGATATTGTGTGCCAGTGGGAACAGATGACAAAATTTAAAAAACACACGGAAAACTAGATGAAAAAAAGAACATGAATGTTCATTCCATTATCCTCGATGTAAAAGAATAAATAAAGAATAAAACACACACACACACACCACACACACCACACACACACAACCACCACACACACCTGTAAAAGAATAAATAAAGAATAAACACACCACACCACACACACGCACGCACGCACCACACGCACACACACAAATACACACACACAGTCCCCCCCCCCCTCTCTCTCTCTCTCTCTCTCTCTCTCTCTCTCTCTCTCTCTCTCTCTCTCTCTCACACACACACACACACACACACACACACACACACACACACACACACACATTCCCTTCATTTTTCCTCACACACACACACCACACACACACACACACACACACACACACACACACACACACACACACACACACACACAGACGCATTCCCATCACTTTCCTTCACAACACCGCCACACACACACACACACAAACACCACACACACACACACACACACACACACACACACACACACACACAACACACACACCACACACACACACACACACCACACACGCATTCCCATCACTTTCCTTCACACACACACACACGCACACCACACACACACACCACACACACACACACACACACACACACACACACACACACACACACCATCACTACAGCCATTCATTTAAACAGGAAAACATGGACAAACACATCACCCGACGCACAGTCAAGCTTGACTAACCCACAAAGACGTAACTAGGAAAACAATTCAAGAATCCCCCAAACCAATTTGTGCAATCTTTTTCCCCCCACAGTATGAATCACCCTCGCCCACTCTAAAGAAACTTTGAATCTTCCGAAAAGTGTGTGCACTGATGTGTTGTTTTACTGAAGAGGGGGCGAACTTCTGTAGAAATAATTTTCCTGTGTAATAATTTTCCTTAGTGAGATAGGGATTATTAGTAGTGGGTTGTCTCTGACAGAGGTCACAACAGACTTCCAGTGCCTCCACTGCTCCAGATTCTGTGTGTGTGTTTCCAGACTAAGAGTCGTACAGCCACTTCTGAGTGTACTCATGAATTTGTGCAAATTTTTGTCTTCTTACATTTGGAAAGGCAAAACCAGTATAAAATTCTAGTTTGTTTAAAATTATGAACTCACTGAGCAAGTTGTTTAATTTACGCGATTACACAACAACCTGCCCCATTCGAGTGAACTAATGGATTTGTGACTCTCCACCACATAAGCAGTCGCATTGCACCAGAGGTCAATTTTTTTGTTATTGACATGCTATTAAACTGCAACGAAATGGCTGTAAATACAAAAAAAACATATTGAAAATCTGACAATTCTTTGAAAAGTTATTACAAGTTGAAATGATAGACAGCAGGAAATGAGAAATGAACAAGTTTAACATCGTAATAAATGGTCAGAATGAAGGCTTGGGCATTTAAAAACACGTTTAAATGCAGAAGGATGCATGATTATGACTTAATATTTCATTACAATTTACAATAATGGCTATAGTTTTATAATCAATCAAAATCTCAAAATTGCGAACTTGACCCCACCTGCCTTTAATGGCTCCTAGCAGAAAAGTGGGTTATGTGCTAAGCGACTCATTTCGTGGTGGAGCATCACATTTGTGGAGATCAACTTTTTTTTTCTTTTCGAAAAACAACCAGTATAATTATGCTAGTTGTTTTGAACATATGAATTCACTGAGCAACATTTTTTTTTTTTTTATTCAGAACACATAATTATAACTATAGCAACAACAAAGTCGAAAGCTTGTAGGGTGCTTTTACTGTACCCGATATTTTGTGTACACCATTTTTTTCTATGAAGGATCACAGACACAATGTTAACATTGGTTATGTGTTTCTGCACATGTGGCTTTCTTCTTTTTTTCTCTCTCTCTTTTTAAAGAGCTTTTTCTTCATGCTCCTCCGGCCTGTTCTTGTGTGTTCTTGCTCACCTTTCATGGTATGTTTTACATTGTGTGTAAAGGTGTACAAAGAAATGAAAAGACTGCTGTTCAGTGTCTTGCTTTGTGGAGTACGTGTGGGGCTGCTACCTTATTTGTGACGCTTCACCATGAAATGAGTCGCTTAGCACATTACCCAATTTTGCGCTAGGAGCCATTAAAGGCAGGTGGGGGTCAAGCTGTCAATTTTGAGATTTTGATTAATTGTTAAACTATATCTGTTTATCTACTTTATAATGAAATATCAAGGCATAATTTGTATTCCTTTTGCTTTTAAAGGTGTTTTGAAAATACCCAAGCCTTCATTCTGACAACCTGTTACGAAAATAAACTGGCCCCTTTCTTATTTTGTCCCATCCTGCAGTCTATCATTTCAATTTGTAATAACTTTGCACAGAAGTGTCCGATTTTCAATCTGTTTTTTCTGTTGTATAGCCATTTCATTGCAAATTGATAAAATGTCAATACCTAAAAATTGACCTCTGGTGCAATGCGACTCCTTATGTGGTGGGGCGTCACATTTAAGGAATATATTTTCATCCATCATTTGTGACTTTTTTTTTCTGAGAGAAAGAGAACGTTGTTTTCAGTCTTGGGAGAGAGTGTTGGGCTTGTGATGTTGAGGAGCTCTAATGAATAACAGACATTAAGTGAATAATGTACTGGTTTTCCTGGAAATATTGAGGGCGTATATTATAGACATGAAGTGAATATGAGAAATATTGAGGACTAGATAAAAGTGAACAATAACAGGTGTCCTGGTTTTCTTTGCAATATTGAGGACGTAGATAAATGTGCACAGTGACAGGTGTCCTGGTTTTCTTTGCAATTTTGAGGACGTAGATAAAAGTGAACAATGAAAGGTGTACTGGTTTTCTTCTGTGTTGCTGTTGCTGGCTGCTTAGGTAAGAGTTTGATTAACTGATGTGGTTTTTATGTGTTTTTCTTGTGTAATATGTGTTTATGGTTAAATTGGTGTGTGTTTCTGTGCGTGTGTATCTGTGTGTGTGTGTGTGTGTGTGTGTGTGCGTGTGTGTTGTGTGTGTGTGTGTGTGTGTGTGTGTGTGTGTGTGTGTGTGTGTGTGTGTATACCTATCTATCTATCTATCTATCTATCTATCTATCTATCTATCTATCTATCTATCGATCGATCTATCTATCTATCTATCTATCTACCTACTTATCTATACCACTCTCTCTCTCTTTCTCTTTCTCTTTTTCTGTCTGTACGTCTCTCTCTCTCTCTCTCTCTCTCTCTCTCTCTCTCTCTCTCTCTCTCTCTCTCTCTCTCTCTCTCTCTCTCTCTCTCTCTCTCTCTCTCTCTCTCTCTCTCTCTCTCTCTCTCTCTCTCTCTCTCTCTCTCTCTCTCTCCTCTCTCTCTCTCTAGCCTAGTGGTCAGAACATTGCGCTGGCAATTTGACCACCCGGTTCGATTCCGGTTGAGATTTTTCTCCTGGAGTTAACATCAGTACTGACTCCACTCTCCCCCAAAGTCCTTCGGATGAGACTTTAAACCGAGGCCCCGTGTGCGAACGCACGCAGAACATCTTGCACACACGTTAAATCCTGTTCCGCTTTTCGTAAGAGTAGGCCATCGTGTGCCGGTGGGAACAGATGACATTTACAAAATGCATACACACGGGGATTGGATGTAAAAAAGCACAAGAGTGCTTATTCCATTATCCTCGATATAAAAGAATTTTGTTTTAATTTTAAAAATCAGAGTCTCTCTCTCTCTGTCTGTCTTCCTCTTTCGTGTTATACATAATAGTTTTAAAACCCAACTCTTTGGATTACTCTGCCATGTTTAAACCAGGAAACTTTGCTCTATTTCTGTCCTGGATATTGAAGAAGGAACCAGGTTTGTTGAATGCACTCTATGTAGAAGGCGGAGTGAAATGACAACAGTTGGTTTTTGTTCTTTTTTTGAATTTCTGCCCGAGTTCCATTTATAGGGAGCAAAAGTTGATTTAAGAAATCAGCTTGATTTCTTTAAGTCCTCAAAAAATCTTCATAGATTATAGCATTTTGGTTTTCAATCTGTAGTTGGAAAATAAAGACATCAGTAGGCAATGACGTCACTTGTCAGCTTTAACCTTAATCATGACATCACACAGGCTGTCATAAGAAAAATTATAGCATCATGTCAAACTATCTATCTATCAATCCCTTAGTCTGATAACCGTGGGGGCACCCCTGAAGACTTGACAACCAGTTAAACATTACTAATAAAACAAGCTCTTTAAACTGACTCTGAGATGCTTGCACTACTTCATTTGATTTACATGGCTTTGTAAAGCAACCATCTAACAATAATATAGAATTGCTTCATTAGTTCTTGACACTTTTCAGGCAGCTTGTAGATGTTGAATTTTACAACAACTATGTTGTTTGTCCCATCCCCAACTCCAGAATGCGCCTACTTTGATGGTGGTTAAAGACAATCGCATATGCAAAATCTCACTGTTGAGGCATCTTGGAACTCTAGCCCAGGCACGAAAAAAATGTGTTAGTCCAAAAGATGTGCTATTATTTTGAACACAAATAGGCATAATATCAGCTATGTAACAAAGATTTTCCATGTGACACAGGAATATAATTATCCAAGCTCTGTGTCACACATTGTATATCTTTTCAGTTTTTAGTGTTGAAAATTGCTTAAGATTCATAATGTACATGGAAAATGTGATTGCCGTAATCTACAGACTGAACAAAAAACAGTCATGTCTGTATGAGAACACTGCCTCTTTCCTCTAGATCTCTGCAGGCCTGTCCTCTGCCCTCTACACCACCCTAGTGTTGTTTGCTGCACAACTTTGGCAGCATCAGAAGAGCAGGGTGGTCTGACAAAGATTCCTTCAAAAGTAAATGGGGCTAATATGAGTTTTCTCATTCAGGAACAGTTAGCTTTAGGGTAGTGCTTAAGTCCTCTGACCAGTATGTTTGAAAAGCAGTCTTTTGCAGCAACAACAGTTTTTCAGCAACATTGTTGATGCATTCGAAAAGTGAAGAGGGATTCAGCCTCACAGACTTAGAGCTTTTTTTCCTGTCACCTTCTTCTTTTCTGTTTTCTGCCTTCTTGGTCTATTCTCCTACATTTTATTCCAAAAAAGGCTGAAAACATAATTTTCTCCTACAATGAAGTCCAATTCACATGGCCTGACAAGTCAGACACTTAACAACCTATTTACGGTCATATGACAGATAACAATAGTTACTGTCTGAGGGTTCTATGTAAAACAAGAAAGTTGCAATCAAAGCAATTCTATGACCATCCACCACGAAATGATTTGCATTGCACCTGACCCCTTTTTTCAGTGAAAGCCATTTCAGGCAGGTGGAGGTCAGGTTGTGGATTGTAAGATTTTGATTGATCATAAAACTATCAGCTTTCATTAAATGAGGTATAAAGGCATAATTTTGTACTCCTTTTTTTTAAAAGCGTGTTTAAAAAACACACAATTCCTCATCTTGACCACCCATTACAATGCAAAATTCTCATTTCTCATCTTGTCACTTCTTATTGTCTAGCATTTTATTTGTAAGAGCTTTTCACAGAATTATTCCATTTTAAATCTGTTTTTTTTCATTGAATACGTTTTATGTATAGTCATAACATGCTAACAATGAAAAGTTAATCTCTGGTGCAATGCGACTCATTCTGTGGTAGAGGGTCACATTCTAATATGGAAAAAGCAATCAATGTTGAAATCCACTCTGTCCCTGGTCATCTCCAGTGACATGAATGTCCGTTTCTCATCTCTGCATTTCTCTGACCAGTAGATACTCCTGTGTAGCAGTCTGTGCTGATCATGTTGCCTTCTCTTGGCAGCGCACTGTTTCTGCTTCGGATATTTCCTTTCAATGAGGGGGTTACAGCAAATGTTTTACAAGTTGGTTAGTTTACTTCTTTCCTCGTCATTTGTATCTTAATGGTTACCTTTTTAAAGTGATTGATTTTAAAACATTCTACATTTCAGGCTACAAGATGAGTACTTGCGATATCAACAAGAAGCTTCAGGTAAATGAAACAAGTAATGCTACACTGACCTGCGATGGTATTACACATAAAACGATGGTCTGGAAACTTCGCCACACAAATGGAACAGAGTCACAGATCGGGACATGCACCTGGACCTGGTCACCTGGTCAGTGTAGTGGTACTGACAGCTCCTATACACTGAGCAGGACACAGTACTCTACCAGTCAGCTGACCATCAGAGATGACCTCAGGAACAAGATGGCTGGTACAGTGACATGTGCAGGCTGTCTGGTGGAAGTGTGGTGAACGCTACATCCTGTGATGTACGAGTTGTGTGTAAGTGACATTGCATTCTTGCTTTTTATTGTACTGTGTATTGCTCTCTCTCTCTCTCTCTCTCTCTCTCTCTCTCTCTCTCTCTCTCTCTCTCCTCTCTCTCTCTCTCTCTCTCTCTCTCTCTCTCTCTCTCTCGTCATTCTCTCTCTCTCTCTCTTCATTGACTTGCTTATTGCTTTTTCTTCTTCTCTTCTCTCTCTCTCTCTCTCTCTCTCTCTCTCTCTCTCTCTCTCTCTCTCTCTCTCTCTCTCTCTCTCTTCTTCTCATCTTCTTATCTATCTATCTATCTATCTATCATCTTCTATCTCATGCAACGTTGGTTCAGGCTACTACCAACGGAAAGTTGGGCTACCTTACAAAAGCCTACCTGATGTTGCTTGATGTAGACAGCTCTGGGAAAAATGGCCAGGTACCGAATGTCAGGGGACATTTTCTTTGATACTGAGGAGCCATGGCCAGGTCTGTCCCAGCTTCAAGCCAAACTTTTTCCAAGTTCATTAAATCTGGAGTTGTTGTCTGGCTGCTGCTAGTGTTTCAGATCAGATGACAAACCGAGGTAACGTGTGCATATTTAGCACACGTAGAAAACCCCATGGCAACAAGCGGGGTGTTGCCAGCAAAATTATGTACTGAAAAAGCCACTCTCTTGGGAAAACGAAATTTAATTCACATGCAGACAGGAAAATAAATTAGTTGGCTGCTTTTGTGGTGACACGCTCTGTTGAGAGTAGCCCCGATTTTATACAGAGAAATATGTCATGACTGAAAGTGGTATACAATACAGTACACGATAAGCACACGTTAAAACCCGTTCCGCTTTTCGGAAGAGTAGGCCGTTGTATGCCAGTGAGAACGGATGATATTTACATAACTACATACACACTGGGACTGGATGTAAAAAAAAAAAAGCACATAAATGCTTATTCTACTATCCTCGAAATAAATAAAAAAAATAATTAAATATGATTATGCAATACATTATATTGCAATACGATACAATGCAATACAAAACGATACAATGAAATACAAAATGTCACAATACAATTAGCAAATGTGTTGTTTTTGTTATCAGTCTGTGGTTGTTGTGATGATGATGATGATGATGATGATGATGATGATGATGATGATGATGATGATGATGATGATGATGATGATGATGATGATCGACGATCGACGACGACGACGACGACGACGACGACGACTTCGGTGGCCGTTTTGATGGCGGTGGTAGGTATGATGATTTTGATGTTGGTGGCAGTTATTATCGTGGTGTGATGAAGCTGCTGCTACTGTTGATGATGATGATAGAGAGAGGAGGAGGAGGAATAATGGTTGTGGTGGTTTATTTTTTTTGTTTTATTTATTTTTATCTTATTCTTTTATATCGAGGATAGTGGAATAAGCACTCTTGTGCTTTTTACGTCCAGTCCCCGTGTGTATGCACTTTTGTAAATGTGATCTGTTCCCTCCGGCACACGATGGCCTACTTTACGAAAAGCGGAACAGG
>CM060339.1:20603924-20618924 GCA_030674155.1 Stramonita haemastoma
GTGTGTGTGTGTGTGTGTGTGTGTGTGTGTGTGTGTGTGTGTGTGTGTGTGTGTGTGTGTGTGTCTGTCTGTCTGTCTGTCTGTCTGTCTGTCTGTCTGTCTGTCTTCTCTCTCTCTCTCTCTCTCTCTCTCTCTCTCTCTCTCTCTCTCTCTCTCTCTCTCTTCGCTCGCTCGCTCTCTCTCGCTCTCTCTCTCTCTCTTCGCGTGCATGCGTGCGTGCGTGCGTGCGTGCGTGCGTGCGTGCGTGCGTGCGTGCGTGCGTGCGCGCACAAAGTAAAGCTAAGTGGAAGAAATACACTGCTCATCTACACATTTTCAGGGCTTTATCAACCATCAAGTACGGAAGTTGAAACACAGCATGCATAATGGGCAAACTACTGCTACAGATTTTAACTCTATGGAATTGCATTAAAAATGACTTGTTCATTCTGTTCCGATGAACGATGTCTGCCACATTTTGTCAACTCAACATACTTATACAGCCTGAAAAATTTGTTCAAATCCAATATTATTTAAATTAGATTTAACTACTTTTTTTAAACTTTACCCAAAAAAAAAGTGTTTTAATGTATGCTTCAGATTGCCTTTTTGATAATGTTCAAATGATACCATTTGATGCAAAGAAGGCCAAAAAAATTACACGTGTCTCACAGGACATGGAATATCAATAATCTATTCCAGTTCGGGAAAAAAAAAAAAAACATGATTCCAACCCCAAGATTCATTTTCATATTTTCTTGTGAAATAATTTCAAAGTCATGTCTAAGTATAGACACTGTGTATAAGAAGAAAGCTTTCAGAGCATTGAACAGAGTTTTACTTTCAGTTTCTTGCAAAACACCATTGCTCTAGTACAAGCTGCATCCGTTCATGATCAACAGGGGAAAGATGGAGATAGGAAAATGATACATAATTATAGGTTTAGGTTTATGTATAATGTAGATTCCCTTGTACTGAACTTCACTTAGCATCTTTAAAAAAAAAAAAGAAAACCAACAACAAATCAAACTATTGACGACGTCTAAGGTTTGGGACACCATACTGAGGTGACAGTGTGCCAAAGATGGCTTCAGCAATACGCCGAACAGTTGGTAGGAAGACTGATTCCACACTGTTATTTATTTATTTTTTATTCTTTTATATCGAGGATAATGGAATAAGCGCTTATGTGCTTCTTTACATCCAGTCCCCGTGTGCATAAAGTTTTGTAACTCTTGTCATCTGTTCCCACCGACACACAGTGGCCTACTCTTATGAAAAGCGGGACAGGATTTAACATGTGCGAAAGATGTTCTGCGTGCCTCTGTTTATAGTCTCATCTGAAGGACATTTGGGAAGAGTGGAGTCAGTACTGATGATTACTCCAGGGGAAAAATCCCCTTAAACGGGAATCGAACCGGGGTCGTCAAATTGCGATCATAATGTTCTGACCACTAGTCTATCCTGTCCTCCAATATCATGAACTTTGCATATGCCAGTTTGCTAGTGCTGCTTCGTTGACTAACGTGACCAGTGAGGTGTATTTGTATCTGTGGGGTCTGGTTGATGTTTTGGATAATCTATCTATCTATCTATCTATCTATCTATCTATCTATCTATCTATCTATCTATCTGTCTGTCTGTCTGTCTGTCTGTCTGTCTGTCTGTCTGTCTGTCTGTCTGTGTCTGTCTGTCTGTCTGTCTGTCTGTCTGTCTATCTATCTATCTATCTATCTACCCCTTTGTCTGGTGACCGTGGGGGCACCCATGAAGACTTAATAACCAGTTCCCTCCATTCCTCTCTCTGTTCTGCCTTTCTCAGGGTTTTGTTGAGTTCTAGGCCTGTCCATTCGCTGCTGTTGTCCTCCCATCTCCACCTTGGTGGATTATGATATATCGATGCCTCAGAGCAAGAACGGTTTATCTGAAAAAAAACCAATTTTCAATTTTTTGATATTTGGTAGAATTTACTGTAAACTTTCAGATGACAAAACGATAAAAAAAAATTTTTAATTAATTTTAAAGATATTTGAAGAAAACCTTTCTTGCACAAAATTACCTGAGTGAATTTCTCATGGTAAAAGGGACGACTGCACGGCACTCCGCTTTTGCTCTAAAGGCTGTAGTGCCAATTAACCTGGTAATTTGTGTAAGGAAGGACTTCCAGCTGTGCAAAACCTTCTTGCGTGGGAAGGGATACACTAGGACCACTGGGCAGAGTTTACGCAACACTGGCGGGCCTGGATGCCGTGTGGTTCTTGCGTGGGAACACTGGTGGCTGGAGAGTGATCTTATCTGGGAAAAAGGGTCAAGCTAATCGCCATGCCATGCTTGCATGGGAGGAAGTGCCAGTTCTGCTGTAATTTCTCTGCAGACACGGGTGGTCTGGCTTCACTGCCAGTGTTTTTGCTATCATGGCGTTTCTTCTACATGTATTACAACACAAACATACTATGGTAAAGATACATCAATGCCCTTCTCTCTCCGAAAACCGAACGCTTCCATTCAATCCTCGATTTGTTCTGACCTTTCAAACTTTTCAAGTGAGCATATCTCGAAACTTTTGAAAATGGCAACTCTGCCGTAGACCTTTCTTGAGCTCGAAGAGCAGCAGCCTTGCTTTACCTTACCCGACTTTCAGAGCAGAACCCTGGACCTCCCCCCCATCTCTAGGGCAGTGCACTGCTCTGATTGGTTGCACTGATGGTCTGTGTGTTAACTTCTTTCCTGCAGGCAGTGCACTGCTCTTGGTTCATGATGGTGTCTGTGTTAACTTCTTTCCTGCAGGCAGTGCACTGCTCTTGGTTATGATGGTGTCTGTGTTACTTCTTTCCTGCAGGCAGTGCACTGCTCATGGTTCATGATGGTGTTAACTTCTTTCCTGCAGGCAGTGAACTGCTCATAATGGTGTTAACTTCTTTCCTGCAGGCAGTGCACTGCTCATGGTTCATGATGGTGTTAACTTCTTTCCTGCAGGCAGTGCACTGCTCATGGTTCATGATGGTGTTAACTTATGTCATGCAGGCAGTGCACTGTTCATGGTTCATGATGGTGTTAACTTCTGTCATGCAGGCAGTGCACTGTTCATGGTTCATGATGGTGTTAACTTCTGTCAAGCAGGCCGTGCACTGTTCATGGTTCATGATGGTGTTAACTTCTTTCCTGCAGGCAGTGCACTGCTCACGGTTCATGATGGTGTCTGTGTTAACTTCTTTCATGCAGGCAGTGCACTGCTCATGATGGTGTTAACTTCTTTCCTGCAGGCAGTGCACTGTTCATGGTTCATGATGGTGTCTGTGTTAACTTCTGTCATGCAGGCAGTGCACTGTTCATGGTTCATGATGGTGTCTGTGTTAACCCTTTTTCATGCAGGCAGTGCACTGTTCATGGTTCATGATGGTGTCTGTGTTAACTTCTGTCATGCAGGCAGTGCACTGCTCATGATTCATGATGGTGTCTGTGTTAACTTCTTTCTGCGGTGCATGCCTGGTCAGGGGCATTCTTCCTGCGCATGCATGGATGGTTCGTGTGTTAACTTCTGTCATGCAGGTGCATGTCAACTTTTACTCATGCAGATGCACTGATGGTGTGTTAACTTCTGTCATGCAGGCAGTGCACTGCTCATGATTCATGATGTGTTTGTATACTCCTTCACTTCTGTCATGCAGGCAGTGCACTGCTCATGGTTCATGATGGTGTCTGTGTTAACTTCTGTCATGCAGGCAGTGCACTGCTCATGGTTCATGATGGTGTTAACTTCTGTCATGCAGGCGTGCACTGCTCATGATGGTGTCTGTGTTAACTTCTGTCATGCAGGCAGTGCACTGCTCATGATGGTGTCTGTGTTAACTTCTGTCATGCAGGCAGTGCACTGCTCATGATGGTGTCTGTGTTAACTTCTGTCATGCAGGCAGTGCACTGTTCATGATTCATGATGGTGTTAACTTCTTCTGCAGGCAGTGCACTGCTCATGATGGTGTCTGTGTTAACTCTGTCATGCAGGCAGTGCACTGCTCATGATGGTGTCTGTGTTAACTTCTGTCATGCAGGCAGTGCACTGTTCATGATTCATGATGGTGTTAACTTCTGTCATGCAGGCAGTGCACTGCTCATGATGGTGTCTGTGTTACTTCTGTCATGCAGGCAGTGCACTGCTCATGATGTGTTGTGTTAACTTCTGTCATGCAGGCAGTGCACTGCTCATGATGGTGTCTGTGTTAACTTCTGTCATGCAGGCAGTGCACTGTTCATGATTCATGATGGTGTTAACTTCTGTCATGCAGGCAGTGCACTGTTCATGATTCATGATGGTGTTAACTTCTGTCATGCAGGCCGTGCACTGCTCATGATGGTGTCTGTGTTAACTTCTGTCATGCAGGCAGTGCACTGCTCATGATGGTGTCTGTGTTAACTTCTGTCATGCAGGCAGTGCACTGCTCATGATGGTGTCTGTGTTAACTTCTGTCATGCAGGCAGTGCACTGTTCATGATTCATGATGGTGTTAACTTCTGTCATGCAGGCAGTGCACTGCTCATGATGGTGTCTGTGTTAACTTCTGTCATGCAGGCAGTGCACTGCTTATGGTTCATGATGGTGTTAACTTCTGTCATGCAGGCAGTGCACTGCTCATGATTCATGATGGTGTCTGTGTTAACTTCTGTCATGCAGGCAGTGCACTGCTCATGATTCATGATGGTGTTAACTTCTGTCATGCAGGCAGTGCACTGCTCATGGTTCATGATGGTGTCTGTGTTAACTTCTGTCATGCAGGCAGTGCCAGGACAAGTCTGTGTCAGACTCTGTCTGCAGACTCCTGGGAGGACAGGAGGTGGAGTCATGGGGATAGACGTCAGACCATCGTCAGTCCATACTGAATAGGAATCTACGGTGTATGTGCACACTGTTTGTGTGTGTTGTTAAATGCAGCCCTTGTTGCTGACTGGATTAGGACGTTCAACTGTTCAAACCCTGTCAGAAAAAAACTTCAATGTGTTTTTAACTGCTAAGCACTTGGCTTTCTATCGACTCACTAAAATCGCGAACCCAAATAATGGTAATAAAAAGATGTCATACAAATAAAATTTCGGTTGACACTGCCAACATAAAACAAGTACTAAGTTCCTCATCGGCAGTCTGTTGTTTTTCCCAATTGCCACACCATAAAGACAATAAGACAATAAGAAATGTTAGATTCGGAATTGTTTATCTGGCGATTTTCAGTCTGTGCATTGGCACAGGAGATGAGAAAGAGATGAAGGAGATGAGACAGAGATGAAGGAGATGAGAAAGTTGACTTTTTTCTGCCGAAAGTTTCCAGACCTAGGGAGAAGGTTTTATCTCCTTTGATGCCGTTTACATTAAACCACTGTTTGACACAACATTCGTACCTAAAGAAATTTGAATACGTGTTGCACGTGCATGTTGTTTGTGTGTACAAACAGATAATAATGTGGGTTGTACACATGTGGTCATCTTTCAGATCCACTCCCTTCACCCCCCATGATCCAAGGAGCCCTCGACTACACAGAAGGAGATTCTCTCCACCTCACCTGCACAGTGACAGGTGGTTATCCTCCTGTAGCTGATGTAGCATTGTCCTGTGGGAACCCACAGTCAGGCAGAGGTCACTGCAACATATTCCAGAGGTCAACAAAGGGTCAAGAACATCACTATCAGCAGCCTCACTGCCCAAGATCATAGATCGTTGTGTGTCTGCTCGGCCACTTGGAAGACAAGACCCAGCCTGTATACATCTACATCCACTGTGATCATTGTTGTCCAGGGTAAAATGTTGCTTTATCTTTCTTTTCTTTCTTTCCCTTTCTTTTTCTTCTTTGTGTCCTTACACGGTTACTCCGTTATTTATGTTTCTCCCCCCTTCTTCGCTTTCACACTTAGGTGTCTGGTTTCTGGCCAGTTGCTCTTTTCTGGGAAAAGAGAGATGCCTGCAAAACTCTCACTACTTCTTTTTTTTTTTCTTCTCCCTTTAAGACAGGATTTGACATTAACAGAAAAAGTACACAGAAACGTTATCACAGCTCATTCAGTTCATACAAACATGATTGTTTAACGTTCAGTTGATAGAAACATGAATATTCAAATCTAGTTTTATCTTAATGTCATTATACAATCCTTCTCAATTTTGCCTTTTTTTTTTTT
Source organism: Stramonita haemastoma (assembly GCA_030674155.1). Classification (NCBI taxonomy): domain Eukaryota; kingdom Metazoa; phylum Mollusca; class Gastropoda; order Neogastropoda; family Muricidae; genus Stramonita; species Stramonita haemastoma. Next base: position 20,610,064 of record CM060339.1, read on the forward strand.
TTAGAAGTGATACAGGCTTTGAAATGAGCCAGACGTGCTATGCTTTTTGATATGACCATATTAAGGCTATATTGTCGTAAAGAAGTTTTAGAAGGTCGTTTTGTTGCATAATAGCAAATTCACACCATCTTAATAGCTTTTATAAATGGTCGTTGCATTTGATAGCAAATTGACATCGTCTTTGTGGCGTTTTGGATGGTCATACCATTAATAATTGAAAACTGACGATGTATTGAGGATGTGTTTAGCCAGTCATCTAGACATTGAAACAGAATTTACATGGTGTTAGGATGTTCGTGATTTGTCATCTTTCTCAGGCAAATGCACTGACGTCACATAGCGGTTAATATAAGGGCTGTCATCGCCAGCACACTGACATCACATAACGGTTAAGATAAGGGTGGGCATCACATTGTCATACCGAGTATATTGACATCACATAGCGGTTAATATAAGGGTTGCCATTGACATAGCGAGCACACTGACATCACATAACGGTTAATACAAGGATGGACATCACATAACGAGCACACTGACATCACATAACGGTTAATACAAGGGTGGACATCACATAACGGTTAATACAAGGGTGGACATCACATAGCGAGCACACTGACATCACATAACGGTTAATACAAGGGTGGACATCACATAGCGAGCACACTGACATCACATAACGGTTAATACAAGGGTGGACATCACATAGCGAGCACACTGACATCACATAACGGTTAATACAAGGGGTGGACGTCACATAGCGAGCACACTGACATCACATAGCGAGCACACTGACATCACATAACGGTTAATACAAGGGTGGACATCACATAGCGAGCACACTGACATCACATAGCGAGCACACTGACATCACATAGCGAGCACACTGACATCACATAACGGTTAATACAAGGGTGGACATCACATAGCGAGCACACTGACATCACATAGCGAGCACACTGACATCACATAACGGTTAACACAAGGGTGGACATCACATAGCGAGCACACTGACATCACATAGCGAGCACACTGACATCACATAGCGAGCACACTGACATCACATAACGGTTAATACAAGGGTGGACATCACATAGCGAGCACACTGACATCACATAGCGAGCACACTGACATCACATAGCGAGCACACTGACATCACATAACGAGCACATTGACATCACATAACGGTTAATACAAGGGTGGGCATCACATAGCAAGCACACTGACATCACATCACGAGCACACTGACATCACGTAGCGAGCACACTGACATCACATAACGAGCACATTGACATCACATAACGGTTAATACAAGGGTGGGCATCACATAGCGAGCACACTGACATCACATAACGAGCACACTGACATCACATAACGAGCACACTGACATCACGTAGCGAGCACACTGACATCACGTAGCGAGCACACTGACATCACGTAGCGAGCACACTGACATCACGTAGCGAGCACACTGACATCACGTAGCGAGCACACTGACATCACGTAGCGAGCACAAGTCTGGCTGTCAGCAGATCTGAGTGCAAGTCTGCAGCACACCTCTGGTCTCGAAATGTAAAGGCTGTAAACAATAGTGCTGTAAAGGTACATCCTGTAAACATACATGCTGTCATCGTAAATACTGTAAACATACATGCTGTCATCGTAAATACTGTAAACATACATGCTGTCATCGTAAATACTGTGAACATACATGCTGTCATCGTAAATACTGTAAACATACATGCTGTCATCGTAAATACTGTAAACATACATGCTGTCATCGTAAATGCTGTGAACATACATGCTGTCATCGTAAATACTGTGAACATACATGCTGTCATCGTAAATACTGTGAACATACATGCTGTCACCGTAAATACTGTAAACATACATGCTGTCATCGTAAATGCTGTGAACATACCTGCTGTCATCGTAAACACTGTAAACATACATGCTGTCATCGTTACCACCGTAAATATACATGATGTTAACGTTAATGCTATAGACGTAGGCCTACGTGCTAGAAACGTACACTTAAACGTAAACATAAACAGATCATGTGGATATATAAACAACACCACGTTTCCATACATTCAAGCACCAGATATAGATATGATTTGACCTCCTTGTTCGAGGCTTTATAACTTTGTTTCATTTTTCCTTCTTTCTCGTTCAATGAATTTTTCACCATTGTCAATGATTTTTTTTTTTCCATTATTATATTTTCGGACGTTCTGAACAACCCCCTCAAATCATCGCCACAACAACAACAACAGCCAAGGACAGCAGTGATGACGGTGGCGATGTGAAGCTGGCCGCCATAGTGGGAGGGATCACAGGTGGTGTGGCAGTTGTCATCATCGTCGCCTGGTTATCGTCATCGTCGTTGTTTGGAAGAAAAGATGTGAGTGTAGTATCCAGCTGTTCTTTAACACAGAATCTTCTTTCTTCTTCTTCTTCTTCTTCTTCTTCTTCTTCTTCTTCTTCTTCTTCTTTCTTTTTCCTTCTTCTTCTTCTTCTTCTTCTTCTTCTTCTTCTTCTTCTTCTTCTTCTTCTTCTTCTTCTTTTTCTTCTTCTTCTTCTTCTTCTTCTTTTCTCTTCTCTTCCTCTCCTCCTCCTCCTCCTCTCTCTCTCTCTCTCTCTCTCTCTCTCTCTCTCTCTCTCTCTCTCTCTCTCTCTCTCTCTCTCTCTCTCTCTCTCTCTCTCTCTCTCTCTCATATGGGTGTACATTTTTGTGTTGCCAAGGTCTAATCAAAGCTGATGAGAAGTTATGATTAAGTGCACTTTGTGTTTGGGGGGTTATTTGTCCTCTTTCCACCCTTGTATCTTGAAATGTATTGTGGCCAAAGGCCCATGTGCATTAAACCATTTCAATGTTCCATGTTCAGTTCTCTCTCTCTCTCTCTCTCTCTCTCTCTCTCTCTCTCTCTCTCTCTCTCTCTCTCTCTCTCTCTCTCTCTCTCTCTCTCTCTCTGTGAAAAATGAAAATGTGTTGAATAACTTGGCATTATACATTTATAAAGCCTTAAAACGTCTGCATGCTGCTCTGTCGTAAGCCACTGTCTGATATGATATGCTTTGGTGTTATATTTTCTGATTAAAAATGCAATGATTTACATATAGTATGGATAATGATCACCCCTTCAGTTGAGGGCTATGGCCTAATTTGAATAATTCATTTTGCATTCGCATTCTCTGTGTGTGTATGTGTGTGTGTGTGTGTGTGTGTGTGTGTGTGTGTGTGTGTGTGTGTGTGTGTGTGTGTGTGTGTGTGTCTGTTTGATTTGATTTGATTTGATTTGATTTGATTTATTCTTTTATATCGAGGATAATGAAATAAGCACTCTTGTGCTTTTTTACGTCCAGTCCCCGTGTGTGTGCAGTTTTGTAAATGTCATCTGTTCCCACAGGCACACGATGGCCTACTCTTACGAATAGCGGAACAGGATTTAACGTGTGCGCAAGATGTTCTGCGTGCGTTCGCACACGGGATCTCGGTTTAAAGTCTCATCCGAAGGACTTTGTGTGTGTGTGTGTGTGTGTGTGTGTGTGTGTGTGTGTGTGTGTGTGTGTGTGTGTGTGTGTGTGTGTGTGTGTGTGTGTGCGGGCGTGCTTGCGTGCGTGCGTGCGTGTGTGTGCGTGTTTACGTGTGTATATGTGTGTGGGGGGGAGGGGAGGGGGGCTGTCTGTCTTTCTGTATGTATGTACGTAACGGGGAGGGGGACGGGATAGCCTAGTGGTCAGAACATTATGCTCGCAATCTGCCGACCCAGGTTCGAATTCCTTTCGAAGGGATTTCCCCCCTTTCAGTGCAGACTCTACTTTCTCCAAAAGTCCTTTGGATGAGACTGTAAACCGAGGCCCCGTGTGCAAACGCACCAAGAACATCTTGCGCACACGTTAAATCCTGTTCCGCTTTTCAAAAATTTAGGCTATTTGTGCTGGTGGGAACATATGACAAAATTTACAAAACTGCATACACACGGGGTCTATATGAAAAAAAAAAAAAAAGCACATGAGTACTTATTTCAGTGTCCTCGATATAAAAGAATAAATAAAAACAAATTCGTGCTTTTTCTGCCTGTCTCTCTGCCTTTCTGTCTGTCTGTCAGCCTGTCTCTCTGTCTATCTGTTCTTCACCTGTCTGTCTGTGTGTGTTTTGTCAGGTGATCCTCTCTACGCCACACCTTCCTCAACACGTGAGGCAGACGGCCACACTTACACAGACCTTGATCACTATCAGCACACCACCCCGCCTGGTATGTACAGTCACTTGGTGTTGCCAACGAGTAAAACCGTGAGGTTCTGGGTTCGTACCCAGCCTCGCCCTTTCTTTCCAGTTTGACGAAAAAATCGAACTGAATGTCAAAGTCATTCGGATGAGACTATAAACCGAGGCCCTGTGTGCGAACGCACGCAGAACATCTTGCGCACACGTTAAAACCCGGTTCTGCCTTTGGGAAGAGCAGGCCATCGTGTGCCGGTAGGAGCCGATGACAAAATTTTAAAAAAAACAAAAAAAAGCCAGCATGCACACAGGTGTCGTGTTTAGACACCATCCCTGAGCGAAAAAAATATAATGGGTAGGCGCTGTACTTGTGGCGACGCGCTCTCCCCGGGAAGAGCAGCCCGAATTTCACGCAGAGAAATCTGCTGTAACATAAAGTGGTATAAATAAATGAATAAATAAATATCTGTTGTTCCTAATGCTCTGAAAATCATGGTAAGTACAGTCACTTAGTGTTGACATCTTTTGTTCCTAATGCGCTGAAAATCATGGTACGTACAGTTAATTAGTATTGACATCTTCTGTTCCTAATGATCTGAAAATCATGGTACGTACAGTTAATTAGTTTTGACATCTTCTGTTTCTAATGCTCTGAAAATTATGATACGTACAGTCACTCAGTTTTAACATTTTCTGTTTCTAATGCTCTGAAAATCATGGTACATACAATCACTCTGAGAATGATACCTTATGTTTCTAACACTCTGAAAATCATGGTACATGCAGTCACTCTGAGAATGATATCTTATGTTTCTAATGCTCTGAAAATCATGGTACATACAGTCACTCTGAGAATGATACCTTATGTTTCTAACATTCTGAAAATCATGGGTCGGTGGTTCGTATCTCAGCAGAACTCAAAGAGAACAGGGGAAGTAATCTTCGTGATCTCCCAGGTTAGTTGCTTTCCAGATCTGTTTATACTTCATTTTTCTCCTGTATAAAGATAACAAGCCGTCAGTTTAAGTTCCCATGGCAGCGATAGCAACAAGCACAACTGCCTAGACTAAAACCTAAATAGAAAGACATGAAAATCTGTATTTAATTTTTATCTGCCTGTCTGTATGTTTGTCTGTCTGCCTCTGTGTGTGTGTGCATGTGTGTGTGTGTGTGTGTGTGTGTGTGTGTGTGTGTGTGTGTGTGTGTGTGTGTGTGTGTGTGTGTAATGTGTGTTTGTCTTACTTCAGAATCAGTAAACACATGCTATGATGTGTGTTTCAGGACAACAGCCAACACAACGCAACAACAACGCCACACTACATCATGTCTACGAAAATAACTCTGCTGGAAATGCACAGCTCAGTTCTGCTGAGAGACAATACGAACACACCACTGTAAACAAGATACCAGCTTCCTCTGAGAGAGAATACGAAAACACGGTTAATAATCGGCAGGAAGTTTCTTCTGATGAGCAATACGAAAATATGGATAAGAAATGGAAAGCATGAGTGACCATGGATCGAGTATTTCATGATAAAGTCAAAGAACAATTATTTCATCGACTTCTGTCTGCAATCAGCTGTCAGGAATAGTTTATAGTTGTAGCCAGGTGCGGTAGATCTAGTACCGGGTGGGGTAGATCTAGTGTGTGAGACTTAGGGCGACAGGGATTATCTCCCATATGTGTGTATGTATTTGTGTGTGCGCGCGCTAGAGAGAGAGAGAGAGAGAGAGAGAGAGAGTTTAGACTAGCGTTGGAGTTATTTCCCTATAATGCAATTGTTTTTTTTTTAGATTTAGAAAAGAAAGATTGTTAATAGCGGCTTTGAAAACTCATAATATTTGCACATTTCATTGATATAATTGTTGAAAATCTTATTTTTGCATGGTTCATCTCGAACAACAGTGACAGGCCTTTGTTCCGTTTGATTACTATTTTTCCCTGTTGCACCATACCAGGTTATAGTGCCTTGATCTCTAGATCGTAAGAATATGACGTCTTTCGACATAAGACGGTAAACTCTGTTGTTGTATCCTACAAATCTGAATGAAGAGAGCTGAATGGGCGGCAGATTATCTTAGATCTGTGTGTTTTTGCATCGCTGTTTAAATATAGATATCTCTATAAAACATCTTTGATTAATGATATGTACATCGATAGAAACCTTGGATGACTTCTTCCTTTCTCTGTCATAAAGTATTTTGTTTTGTTAGATGTTTAATGTTTTATTGCCTAAAATTATAGCGTGAACCTATTAAAAGTGCCTGCAGTCAGCTGCTTTAATAATATTTAGTTTGTAGACAGATGATTGTTGTGCAACATGCAATGGTGCACAATTAATGTTTGGTACTTATTCTGGGTTTGGGTTTTTTTATGTGTAATATGTTTAATTTTGTTGCGCCGCCGAAAAGATAATCACCATTGAAGCTGCATGAGAAAACACAAATTTGCCTCCATTTTGGCTCAAATCTGCCGATTGGATGCAGCTTCATGGTGCTTTCTTTGCAGTCCGTGCAGTATGTATATATAAGGGATGGTGACGTGACGGAGGTCTGTCGCTTCCGGTCATCCCTGCACAGCCAAGGAAGGAATAAGAGTGACCTGCCAGCTGCTGCCTTCCCCTGAGTCTTCTGTTGCCCAGTTGCTATGAATTGTTTCTTGAGAGTCGTTGCTTGAAAATTGTAGCTTCACTCTTTCCCTAACCTGTCTTATTCCGTACCTCTCAGTACCATCACATAGTTATGAGGCTGTAGATCTTAATTACTTTCACAGTATTTATAATTACTGTCATGATGAATAAGAAGACCTGTAACTTTAAAGATGTAGATCTGTATATTACTATTTCACTGTAAATATTTATAAAAACTCAATGTCATGATGAAACAGAAGACTGTGTGTAGACGTAGACCTAGGTTAAAACTACTTACTGATATTTATCAATCTGTATTTTAAAAAAAAAGATGTTATGGGAATATGGATCTTAATTATTTTCCAAGTATTTAATATTCCATGCCATGATGAAAAAATGACACATTTTTGCAATGTTGGTGGCATCAATTGTCTGTCTCTTTTTTCCAAATAGAAGTTTGAAATATCATAAGCTGTAATGTTGTCTTTATTTTTCTTTAAATTGTTTATCTTGAACATGTATTTACAGACTAAACTTAATTTCATGATAGATGTGAATCAATATGTGATGCGTATAGTTGTTTTTTTTAAATGCACATATCAGTTTATCATTATTATATAAAATGTATTTTGCTGTCGAGTATTGCAAGTCTTTCGATGCACAAGCTTATTGCTTTCACATGAGTGTTTTGTTTGTTACTTTGCATGCTATGTTGCTTTACTTTGTTACCCGTACTTTGCATTCATACTTTTTTTTTAAATTCTGCATTTGAAATCATTTTAGTATGGCTTTTCTATTCTGTGTTTTAGGTTTTTGCTTAAAAATTATTATTTAAAAGAAATGAAAAAGAAATGACAGCTTACTTCTGACATTTGTTATTTTTATATAAAGATGTTTTCTTGGATTGAAAATTGTATACTGTTAGTTTTATGTATACTTACGCTACTTTGAATGGCACTTTGTTTAAACTATGTTTCAGCACTGTTTTTCATTTGTAGTTACACATTGTCGTCTACTCTAGAAATTGTTGTTTTATATGCAAATAAGATAGATGCTTACTCATAACTCTGCTAGACATTGAAACAGATACCTATCCAGTCTGTTGTTTCTTAATCGTAGAGTTTACTGTACGTCTATTTCGGATGTTATATTCTAAAGTATATCATACTTTCTCACGTTTCTGAATCCTCAGAATTTTGTTATTTCAGTGTTGTTTATATCCTGTCATGGTAGCAAAGTTTACCAGGTCAGTTGTTTAAGTCATCAACAGTGTTAGAGGGAATCTAGTTGGTTTGTCTTCTTTTTAGTTTAAAGCATGTAGGCCTTAACTGTCTTGTATTTGTATCACTTGATTTCCAACATTATTTGTATCGCTTTTAAAAATAGCTTGATATATATATATCTTTTGGTGCTGTGTGTGTGTTGTGTTGTGTTGTGTGTGTGTGTGTTTGTGTGAGTGTGTGTGTGTGTGTGTGTGTGTGTGTGTGTGTGTGTTGTGGAGAAAGTGTAGGTGGTGAATTTCTCTCTCGCTCTCTCTGTCTCTCTCTTCTCTCTCTCTGTCTCTCTTCTCTCTCTCTCTCTCTCTCTCTCTCTCTCTCTCTCTCTCTCTCTCTCCTCTCTGATGAATGAATGGCTGACAAAATTTACAAAACTGCATACATACGGGGACTGCATGTAAAAAGCACATGGGTGCTTATTCCATTATCATCGAAATAAAAGAATAAATAAATCAATAAATAAAATCTCTCTCTCTCTCTCTCTCTCTCTCTCTCTCTCTCTCCTCTCTCTCCTCTCTCTCTCTAATGATATGCATTGCTGTCTTTTCTTTTAAATCTGGAACTAGTTTTATGTATTTGTTATTGTGGTACTTTTCAACATCCCTGAGACAACTACAAAAACAAACCACAGGTGTAAACTCCTCACACGAAGAGTGGCACATGGCTAACAGCAAGATAATATTGTTAACAGAGTGCAGATATTGATCTGCCCCGACTCTCTGTACAACT
>CM060339.1:20623924-20631424 GCA_030674155.1 Stramonita haemastoma
CTTTGCAACATTGAGGACTGGATAAAACTGAACATTGACAGGTGTGCTGGTTTGCTTTGCAACATTGAGGACTATATAACAGTGAACAATGAAAGGTGTGCTGGTTTTCCTCTGTGTGGCTGTTGTGGGCTGTTTTGGTAAGAGTTTGATCCTTTTATGTGTTTTTTTTTGTGTGCATTGTTGTTGTGGGGTTGGTTTTCACATTTTGATTGCACAGAGAGAGAGAGAGAGAGGAGAGAGAGAGAGAGAGAGAGAGAGAGAGAGAGAGAGAGAGAGAGAGAGAGAGAGAGAGAGAGAAGGGGGGGGGGTATTTATTCATAGGCCCCCTTATAAAGGGGTATATGAACATGATATGATAATTTAAACAGATGTAGTCAGATCCAAAATTTTTAAAACCCAATCTAATTCTATCCATCTATCTATCTATCCTTTGGTCTGGCAACTGTGGGGGCACCCCTGAAAACTTGACAGCCAGCTCTCTCCATTCCTCTCTCTGTCCTGCATTTCTCAAAATTTTGTTGAGTTTTAGGCCTGTCCATTTGCTGATGTCCTCCCATCTCTTCTTTGGTCTGCCTCTTTTTCTTCCTCCTTGGACAGTGCCTTGCAGTGCTGTTTTTGCAAGTACATTTAAAATTTAGGCTTCTTAACAATTGACTGAAGATTTTCATAGGGACCATTGATTTGCTGGATTATGTTGTGTTAAAACTAATTGCCTAGTATAAAAAGACTCTCAGGACATTACAAGGTCGGCTAAGCTTAAATGGTTTGTATAAATACAAGGCAAGATTAGGGACTTCTTCTAGAGCGGATGATGACATCAACAAGGTTATTTTAAACAATGATGGCTGTTTATGACATTTTAGCTTGATGAACTGTTTCCCCATCCTTAGAACAGGACAAAAAACAAACAAAAAATGAACTTCATTTTTTCTGCCTCTTTACACAAACAATAAATCAAATCATCATTATGAACATGTTTATATCTATATAAAGAACAGCTAACTCTAATACACATAATTTTGTTGTTATAAACATTTAATGTTTATTCTTATCCAGCCTTAAATATGGTTTTGAAACCGGTAAAACTACAACTACTTCTGTAGACTGCAAATCTGTCACTATTCTGAATATGACCAGACCATTTCTGCCAAAAACAATCTAATGAACGTTGACAAAAAAAAACAAAAAAACCACAGGTATAAAGCTATCAACTTAGTCAAGCCCTGATTTTGGTTACCCACCTCCATTATCTAAGTTATGCAACATGTACTCTGCTTTACAGGCTATTCTATCACTAGTCATGTGCTGTAATTTAAACCCCTATAGGGATACAGGTAACAGGGGATACTATGTAAATGAGGGGTGGGGGTGGCCGTTGGTTTCCTTGGTTTCGCTGTAAACTAGGTCATTGGGAGTTGGCTTACCTACAGTTAAATAGCTCTTTATGGCAAAAGTCTATGAACATTTTCACAATGTACAGCAGATTTTTTTTTTTAGCGCCTATAACTCTGATCCATGTGGAGAGAGAGAGAGAGAGAGAGAGAGAGAGAGAGAGAGAGAGAGAGAGAGAGAGAGAGAGAGAGAGAGAGAGAGAGAGAGAATCTGTGTTTTTGGTTTCTATTTCCTGATTCATTTCTCTCTCTCTCTCTCTCTCTCTCTCTCTCTCTCTCTCTCTCTCTCTCTCTCTCTCTCTCTCTCTCTCTCTCTCTCTCTCTCTCTCTCTCTCTCTCTCTGCATGCATGGGGGAAGTGGAGGGGGCATGTGCATGTACATGTGTGTATATGTACGTGTGGGCGCGCACGTGTGTGTGTGTGTGTGTGTGTGTGTGTGTGTGTGTGTGTGTGTGTGCGTGCGTGCGTGCGTGCGTGTGTGGGGGGTGGGGGGTGGGGGGGTGCCTACGTGCGTGCGTGCGTGGGGGGCCGTGCATGCGTTGGTTGGCATGTGTGCATGGAGAGAAGTTTACAAACTCTTAAACATGCTTTCGTCCTATGCAAAATAGATCTACCCTTATGTTCTATTATTTGGACTTTCAATTACATTCCCTTACTGAAGAACAGTTTTAAGTTCTGATACCATTGGTTTTTCAATTAATATCTCTCTATCTATCCCTTAGTCTGGCGACCGTGGGGGCACCCCTGAAGATTTGACTACCAGTTCCCTCCATTCCTCTCTCTGTTCTGCCTTTCTATGAAGGGGAAAGGCTTTATTTATTTATTTTATTTATTTATTCTTTTATATCGAGGATAACAGAATAAGCAATCATGTGCTTTTTTTCATCCGGTCCCCGTGTGTATGCAGTTTTTGTAAATATTGTCATCTGTTCCCACCGGCACACGATGGCCTACTCTTACGAAAAGCGGAACAGGATTTAACGTGTGCGCAAGATGTTCTGCGTGCGTTCGCACACGGGGCCTCGGTTTAAAGTCTCATCCGAAGGACTTTTGGGGAGAGTGGAGTCAGCACTAATGTTAACTCCAGGAAGAAAATTTCCTCGACCGGATTCGAACCCGGGTCTTCAAATTGCCAGCGTAATGTTCTGACCACTAGGCTATCCGCTTAAGAACATTAGGCCTACAGCATTATGACATGGTACACATGTTTATAAAAGACAGCAGTCTCACAAAGCTGCTAGAATCGTGACTTAGTACAGGCATTCACAACACAGATTTGATATCATGGCTACCGGATTTGATTTGCCTCCAAAAAAGCCAACTTTTAACAGCTTTCTAAAACTGTGCCTATTCATTCAAAGCAACTACCCCTTTAGCCCATGACAGGAATAATATCTTTATATCTGTATACAAACCAATTTTTTAGAACACCCCATGGTGCGACGTTCACACCAGGAAGTTTTGATGTAGACTCTATTTCTGTCCTGATTTTTCGTAGCACAAAGTTGGGGATTTGGGGGTTGAGTATTAGTAAAGGAACATATTCAAACCACTTACCCTGATCATCTCAAAATCTATACCGATGGATCTGTTCTAAATACTAATGAGACAGGTGCAGCCTTCATTATCCCATCATTGAAAGTAGAACGATCTTTCAACCTGGGAAAAAATAAATCTATATTTACAGCTGAGCTAACTGCCATTCTGTTGGCATTATACTTGACTTCCCTAAAAACATATTCAACATCCTTATGTGTGTCGATTCTAAATCGGTTTTGCATGCTTTAAACAATTCTACTTCTAAAGTAAGAAAAGACCTCATCACTGAAATCAGGCATCTGGTACACTTTTTGATTTTAAGAGGTAGCACTATTACTTTCTGTTGGGTTCCCTCACATACTGGTATCTATTTTAATGAAAAAGTTGACTGCCTTGCAAAGTTTGGAGCCAGGTGTAAAAATAATTCTTGTGAAATAAATGTTGCCTTATCTCTGCATGAGGGATATAACTTGCTACAAAATGCTTGCTGGAAGCATTTTAGAAAGAAGATAAATGAGTCTGGCTATTGTCCGTATAATAGCCGCGCAAGCAATGTGATAGATTTTCAGAATGCTTTAGTATGTAACAAAGTTTCTGGTTGGTATAATCGGAGAAATGTGTCATCCCTCATTTATAGATTTAAACTAAACGCTTTCAGGACAAAATACGTGAAAGATGTAAACTGTATTTGTGGTGAGATGATTACAAACAGTCATGTCATTTTAATTGTGAACATTTAAAAACATTTTTACCTGCTGTACCTAGTTTGTCACTGGATCAGATTTTGTCTGAACCTTCGTTGCTGTTGGACATTGTGTTAGCGTTGAAAAGAAGTCCAACAATCCAGTTTTTGTAGTGTTAGGATTAGTTTTTATTTCAGTGTTGTTAAATGACATTTTTCAGTTTATTGTTAACTTTTCTAAATCCCCCCCTTGCCCACCCTATTCATACAGAGCAATGGTTGACTAGGCTAAGGAGGATTTGATTTCTTCCTTTCTTCAAGAGATCTCCCGATGTTGTTCAGGTTTTCAAACTGTAGTTAAAAAAGTGAAGATGTAATGTGTGCTATGACGTCACTTTTCAGCTTAGGCACAGATATTACATCATGAACATCTGTGGTGAGACAAAAAAAATTGTTGAACAAAATTTGACACAGTTTTGATTTCCTTTCAGCCTGGGAGATGCTGGGTTGAGGGTGTGTGTGTGTGTGGGGGGGGGGGGGGGAGTCTTGTAAGAAGTGTATGCAGCACTTCAAGTTGTTCTTTGAGAAATGCAGACTGATAACAGCAATAAAAACAATGTAAATGGAGCAACGTGGCTAATGATATCAAATTTAGATCAAGATTCATTTCAACATTACACAGAACGATGAATGTTCTGGGAGTGACTGTGATGAATTTTCCAAGTCTCACAAGCTGTGACCCTCGTAGTGTATTCAAAACAGAGCTGAAAGTCACAACGTTTGATTGAAACTGAAAATGTTTCTGTGAAAGATTAGTCCTGTTCCCTTAAATAATTGTAACAGTATGTGACTGTTGAACAAGTCATGAAAATTCATCTCTTATTTCTGTACTTTGCACAAAGATAACAAAGAGTGTCCAGCAACACAACCAACACAAAGCAAGATATTGAGATTCACTTAATATTAATAATTATTATGCTTTACTAGACCTAGATCTATACATGTCTGTTTGTAAAAAAAAAAATCCAACAAATAACTGAATAGCTAATCAACTCTTAGTACCATTTCATGGAGCAAGAAAATGTTGAATTTTACATCATTTCTGATACTGTTTGCACGAATGTATGCAGTTAGGCCTATTCAAATACAATAACGTCAGTTTTGTTAGCGGTGCATTACAGAGATAGAGGTGGCAGAGAAAGGTTATGCACAAAAATATAGTTAAGGAACTTGTCGATTATTGTGATTTAAAAAAATATATATATATCCTGATGAAAATAACTGGACTCGTGTTTGATACATAAAGAAATTTTCTAGCCTCCCCCCTGTAAATTAAAACAAAAGCACTAGTTTCTCTATGAACACATTGTTTTATTTTTATAGATCTTTGCAGAATTCTTGGCTGTTCTTTATATCACCCCAGGTGAATGGGTTTGTCTAGAATGTAACGCATATGCCTTGAAAGCGAAAAGTACAGATTTCAAGTGCGAGGTGGTTTGATCCCTGTTTGGAATCGAAACTTTTCCACCCATTACTAGACCATGATTGGTGGTCTGGGTGCTAGTCTTTCAGATAAGACAATAAACCAAAATTCCCGTGTGTAACACGCGTTTAGCACACATAAAAGAAAGCCCAGCATCAAGAGGGTTGTCCCTGACAAAATTCTGTAGAAAAAAAGCCACTCTGAAAGGGAAACAGAATTTGCAGACCTGAAAAAATGGGTGACGCAGCTCTTGTGGCGACGTTCTCTCCCCGGGGAGAGCAGCCCGAATTTCATGCAGGGAACTCTGCTATGACTTAAGGGGGTGTACAATTACTGCAGAATTTTGTAGCCTTGGAAGAACAGGGTGGTGGGACAGGAATTCCTTCACCAGTAAATGGGGCTGTGATGAGATAGGGTTTTTTTTCAGAAGTAGTTGACTTAAGGAGAATGTTGAAGTGTTCTGACCAGCATGTTTGTATAATTCTCAATCTTTTGCTGCTACAATTTTGATAAATTTGAAAAATAGTGGAGGACAAAGCCCCTCAGACCACGTTATATACAGAGCAGCTGTCCACATGAAATAAGCTTCTATGTTGAGACCTTCCCATTTCCTGGTCCTCACCTGCCACATGCATGTCAGTTTCTCAGGTTTTCCCCTACCTGTAGATTTTCCTGTGTAGCAGTCTCAGATGAACACGTTTCCTCCCATTAATTGTGGGCCTTTTAATTTCTGCTTCTGACAGTTCTTCTCACCGAGGTAGTTACAAGGATTTTTAAAACCTTGGTGTGTTGTTTGCTGTCCTCATCGTTTCTAGCTTATCAGTTACTTTTTTTTAACTGATTGATTTGAAAGTGTTCTGCATTGCAGGTTACAAGATTAGCACTTGCAATGACAACAAGGAACTTCAAGTAGAGGAGGGAATGCATAAGACTAAACTGACCTGCAGTGGTATTACACATGATCAAATGATCTGGACACTTCGCCACAGAAATGGAACAGAGACACAGATCGGGACATGTAACTGGCCAACTCCTAACTGCAGTAAGCCTGACAATTTCTATACTCTGATTAGGCCATCGGAATCTACCAGTGAGCTGATCATCAAAAGTGACCACAGGAACAAGATTGCTGGTACAGTGACATGTGCAGGGCTGTCTGGTGGAAGTGTGGTGAACGCTACATCCTGTGATGTACGAGTTGTGTGTAAGTGACATTGTATTCTTGCTTGTGATTGTATTAGGTATTGGCCTCTCTCTCTCTCTCTCTCTCTCTCTCTCTCTTCTCTCTCTCTCTCTCTCTCTCTCTCTCCTCTCTCTCTCTCTCTCTCTCTCGCCTTCCTTGGGACACTGCACTGCACTGAAGTTTTCAAGCCGTGTCTCTTGGGCAAGTTAAACCTGGCGGAGTCCATCCCTCTCAAAGTACAGGGCGCATGCTAGGTTTGCTCCTGTTTCTGTAACCTACCAAACGCAGACATATTATGAGTTCTTTAAAGTGCATATAAGATCCCCGTGTGTTTATACATATATAGATTTATCCGTGGGAAGGTATGCTTTTTAAGTCACCCAGCCAGAATATCTTTTTAAAAATCCCTATCGTTATTCACCAGACGCCACACCCGAGATTCAAACCCACGACTTCATAGACCCCTGGGATATGAGTCCAAAGCTTTTATTCACTCGGCTGTTGTGTCGTGTCCATTTAGATTAGTATTAAAAAAGGAATATCCTAATACCAGTTGTTTTTTTTTTCAAAATTCAAAGACTTAATATCTTACAAATAGAGAAATTCTATCTATCACCAACTCCTCTTCTCACATCTATCCCTACCCTTACTCCAAATAATAAATTTCATCGTATGAGATTTGGAACCAGTCAATAGGAATTAACACAAAAATTAATGTAAACAGTTCTGTCTGTGATGAAAGGCCCCCTATCCTGCGTTTTGGGGCTGCTGTAACAAACGAAGTTTTCCCCCTTGGGCTTAAGCAATTGTATCATGGTTTGTTTGTGGAATTTTTCATGACGTTTTATTCTATCTACTTAGATTTCGTATCATTGTGTGTTTTGTTCCTTTTTTTTCTCGCGTAATCCTAGTACCAGTAGCCAGTGTGCACCCTCAAAGTGAAATAAAAGAGGATACCTTTTAATGCCGATGATCTCTTGGATTAAGCAAAAAACCCATCAAATTCTATAGGGAAATATTTTCAATAGTGTGTTAAAATGAAACACTTCCCTGTGGACATGCCTGGAGCCTATCCCTATAAATAGCGTCCCCAAATTCTAACAATTCTGTGCTAAAAGTTCC
Organism: Stramonita haemastoma; assembly: GCA_030674155.1. NCBI lineage: Eukaryota > Metazoa > Mollusca > Gastropoda > Neogastropoda > Muricidae > Stramonita > Stramonita haemastoma. Next base: position 20,631,325 of record CM060339.1, read on the forward strand.
TCTTTTCTACCACTCTCTTTGATTCTGCCTTGTTATTCTTTTATTCCTGTCGCCTCCTTCTCGTCTATTTTCTTTCTGCCCTCTTGGTCCATTCTCCTGC
>CM060339.1:20636424-20641424 GCA_030674155.1 Stramonita haemastoma
ATTTAACGTGTGCGCAGTATGTTCTGCGTGCGTTTGCACACGGGGCCTTGGTTTAAAGTCTCATCCGAAGGACTTTTGGGGAGAGTGGAGTCAGCACTGATGTTAACTCCAGGAGAAAAATCTCTTCGACCGGACTCGAACCCGGGTCGTCAAATTGCCAGCGCAATGTTCTGACCACTAGGCTATCCGTCCCCCGGATAATGAAGAGAGAGAGAGAGAGAGAGAGAGAGAAGGAGAGAGAGAAGAGAGAGAGAGAGAGAGAGAGAGAGAGAGAGAGAGAGAGAGAGAGAGAGAGCAGCTTAAGGTACAAAAAAATAAATTGTAATGCTTCAGAATTGCGTCACTATCATTAATATATCATAATTTTTCAAATGTTTCTTTAAAAGGGTAAATCAAACCGTTGACAGATAAAACTTTTTTTGTGATAAACACCAAAACAGTACCTGTTTTTTTCTATTTTCTTAATCATCAATTTTCATAGTAAATGTTATAGGCCCATCAATGCATAGTATTTCATAGCTCTGGGCTACCCAAGTGAAAGCTCTATATGACATTACTTTACACTACACTACACTACACTACATATTACATTACATGACATTAAATCAGATTACATTGCATTACACTACACTACGTTGCATTAAAGTGTATTATATTGCATTCTATTGTATTGCATAACATTCTACTCTATTACACTGCATAGCAAGGCATTATCTTGAAAATTGTTGCATTGCATTTTATATTACTTTGTATTTCAATGCATTGTATTACGTCATATTTCATAGTATTACATCACACTACATAACATTATATCATAATACATTATAGTGTATCTGTGGTAATATATTTGCCAAAGATTTCAAAGACTTAACACAGACATTTGAACTGCTCGGGTGGATTTTTTAAGATTGTGTAGTAATAAAACTTCATTTAGTCCTGCCCCCCCCCCCCCCCCTCCCTTGAATACCAATACAATTCTCATAATTCAGAAGTGATTTTGAAGTTTGTATGAATAAAGTAAGTCTGTAGGAATAAAATAATAATTGTGCATGTGGCCTCCAAAACTCTTATCAAAGGCTAACATTCGAAAACAGTGTGTGTAGGAAACTTTATGAAGAAATATAGACCACACAAATTTAGATATGAAACAAACTAAATGATAGAAAAGAGTGACTTTAATGTACCTGGTATTTGGAGGTCCAAAAGGATGAAATGGAATTCAGAAGCTGAACACAGCACAAGACGTCAGTATTAGTTAAGTAATAACACAAATATTGCCAGACAATGAGCATTGACACATGTTATGTTGAATTGTTAATACAAATATTAGAACACTCAGGATTCAGTTGGTGATCGTTGTTTATTACCATGAGGTTTATAAGGCCATTCTTGAAATAAATATCGTTATCGTTTAAAAAAGAAAAAAAAAGGTATACAAGGCCATGTTTTTTCAAGAGCAAGCTCTCTTCAGTTGCTCAAGGCAAACAAGGGGTAGATAATATGGGGTTGCTTCCCTTATTCCATATATCCATTACATGTTACAACACAGGCAAGAAAATTTGAAACAGCCTCTATAACACAGACGCGCGCGCGCGCGCACGCACACACACACACACACACACACACACACACGCACACGCACACACACATACATACACACACACAAATGCATGGGCGCATGCACGCACACACACACAACACACACACACACACACACACACACACACACACACACACACAACACACACACACACACACACACACAAACACACACACACACACACACTCATCTGTGAGGAATGACTATGTAAACAACATTGCTGTCTGTGTGTTGTCAGCCTCTGCTAAAGGTCCCCCAGTTCTGCCCAGCTGTCCAGACTACGTCATGGAGGGGGAGGATGTTAACTGTACCTGTCAGGCCTCGGCCTCTGAACCCCCTGCTGTCGTCACCTGGTCCTCTGGTGTCAGTGACGTGGTCAGCAACACGTCAACACTGACCCTGTCCAATGTATCAAGGTCACTGAATGGTGGGAATTACTCGTGTACACAGTACTGGGGTGGATTCGGCACTGAACATTTGAAGACAGCTGTGTATACCTTGAATGTCAGATGTGAGTATGCAGTCATGGTGATTTTGATCCAGCACCATCTGTCCTCGGCTCTGTTTTTTTTTTTCTTTCTTTGCTTCTGTCTCTTCCTCTCTGTTTCTATCCCTTTATATTGATCTCTCTCAGGTTATGTGATCGTAAACAAAACATAAATGACGCGTTGTTTCTTATCTGCACGAAAAATGTCATTATCTTCATAACTCATATTTATGCCAAACATTATTTTGGGGGTTGATTCACGACAAAATCTTATCATTCGTAGCAATCTTGGGGGGGGGGGGGGTAAACTGTTATCTTGAAGGTACTGCTGTAACCATGACTTTTACCAGATCTGTAACCATGACTTTTACACCTGTGACCATGACTTTAACACCTGTGACCATGACTTTTACACATGTAACCATGACTTTTACACATATAACCATGACTTTTACATGATTTTAACACCTGTGACCATGACTTTAACACCTGTGACCATGACTTTTAGCTGCCGCTGTAGTCTAGTGGTTAGGCGTTGGACTCGTAATCTAAAGGTTGCGGGTTCGATCCCAGCTTTCGGCTCTGGCGTTGTGCCTTGGAAAAGGCACTTTACAGCTATTTTCTCACCCCACCCAGGTGTAAAAGGGGTACCAACCTTGTGTTGGGGTTAACCCTGCGATAGACAGGCGTCCTATCCAGCGGGGAGTCTATGACTCTCAGTCGCTTAACGCCACAGAAACCGGGATAAGCACCGGTCTGATGAGCCTTAGGCTTGGGACAGACTTTAACTTTTTTTTAACCATGACTTTTACACCCTTTACCATGACTTTTACACCCTTTACCATGACTTTTACACCTTTTACCATGACTTTTACACCTTTACCATGACTTTTACACCCTTTACCATGACTTTTACACCCTTTACCATGACTTTTACACCCTTTACCATGACTTTTACACCTTTTACCATGACTTTTACCAGATCTGTAACCATGACTTCTACCAGATCATTGTGTCAGCAAAACTTTGAAAAAAAAGGTTACTTACTGACGTCTAGGTGATACTGCCACCTGATGCATACATTATGTTTCTTGTACAAAAATAGCACTGATTTCTTTAGAGCCAACAGTCTAAACTAGATTTCCTCATTTGCTTGCATATGCAATGGTGTGTTCTACTTCCTTATTTTATTTGTTTAAAGTGCTGTTTTCATTCACTAGTCAGGGGGAGGGGAGAGGGGGCAGGATGGCCTAGTGGTTAAAGCGTTGCATTCATGATCTGATTGCCCAGGATCAAATCTCCACAAAGGCAATCACTTAAGGGAACTTTCCTCCTGAAGATTCTACTGTCTACTAGGTTTCCTCATTTGTAAAGCACATTCTACATCCTGTTCTACTTCTTTTCATTCTACTTCCCTGTAGTAAACATTTTTATGACTCCACTTCCCCCAAAGTTCTTCACATGAGACTATAAACCAAAACCTCATGTGCAAATGCATGTAGAACATTTCGCACTCACGTTAAAAATCTGTTCCGCTTTTTGGAAGAGTAAGCCAATTTGTGCCAGTAGGATCAGATGATACCATCCCTGAAGTCGGAATGTAGCTACCTTAATGGATGATAAAAAGCTTGGTATACGCAAAATCTCACCATGGGCGAACCTTGCAGCTCTTGCGGAGGAACAAAAAGAAATTTGAGTCAACCTTTTTTTTTTCATTTGATTGCACACTTATTCTATGGTGTGCTCTACTTCTTGTCAAAAGCAGCACCCATTTCCCCATTAGTTTGCATGATTTTTCTACATCTATGTTTCTGTTTTGCACGGGAAAAAAATGACATTGTGATGAATCTTCACTCTTTTTTCTCGTTTCAAAGATGTTGGGAAGCTTTTGAAAATCCAAATCAAATTTGTGGAGGCTCCCTGGCATAGAAGCTGGGTTTAGGATTACAACAACAACAACAACAAATTGCTTTATCCTATACTGCCAGTGTCTACTGGTGCATCAGCAGAAGCAGTACTGACCTCAGGAGTCTGATAGTCTGACAAGGTGCAGTGCATCCTCTCACACCTGTTGGCACTGTGATCCAGATATTTAGTTATATCAACAGGATCTTTTTCAAATATGACTGTAAAGATCTTGGCACATTTGGCACCCTGAATTTTTCATCACATCACTTGTACAGGTTGCAGATTGAAGATATAAAGACGAAGACTAAGTATGGACACTTACAGTCTGACTCCATATAGATTTTTTGTGTCCCTTTTCGCTTTAGCTTACATCTTCTGTCTTATTTTAGCGCCATGTTTCAGTTTAAATTATTGTTTCAACCTCACTCTCACTTTGACATAACGATAGACAGGAGGATTTGTATTCCTGTCAAAAATTAGGAGAATGTGGAAAGAAACTGGTGCTGGTATGGAAACTGAGGTGAACCCATTGTGACGGATTTGGAATTTCAACCCCCCCCCCCCCCCCCCAAAAAAAAAAAAAGAAATAAATAAAAAGCCTTTTGATTTCCTGTTCATTTCTTGCAAGTTGAAATGTAACACTGGAGTACTCCTTCTACTGTGTGTAAGAGTGTGTGCGTGTGTGTGCGTGTGTGTTTTGTGTGTGTGTGTGTGTGTGTGTGTGTGTGTGTGTTGTGTGTGTGTGTCTGTGTCTGTGTGTGTTGTGTGTGTGTGTGTTGTTTGTTTGTTTGTGTCTGTGTGTGTGTGTGTGTGTGTGTGTGTGTGTGTGTGTGTGTGTGTGTGTGTATGTTGTATGGTGTGTGTGTGCGTGCGTGCGTGTGTGTATGTGTTGTACATGTAGCAAGTTATACATGTATATACATCGTTTCAGATCCACCCCTTCACCCCCATGATCCAAGGAGCCCTCAACTACACAGAAGGAGATTCTCTCCACCTCACCTGCAC
>CM060339.1:20648924-20651424 GCA_030674155.1 Stramonita haemastoma
AGAGGTTTGTCTATGTTAGATCAGATTAGGTACTACTAAATATCATCAAAGGGATTTAGTAACAGTGCAGGATGCATTCTAGTCAGTGGCCTTACAGTAGCAGCTCACCAACAGCTCTGTGGCCATATCAGTCTGATAGGTATGACAAAATAGCCTAGCTATGATTGTATATGAGGTGAAATCAATCAGGTAAAAACAGCAGCAGAAAGATTGGAGCAGCAATTTTCTATTTAAAAAATTCACATTTCCATCAGTCGAAGATTCTGCTTTCTTTGTGTTGCAGAGTTTGAGGAGCACATCAACATGGCCTACGAAAGTGCAGATGGTTTCCACCAACCCCAGACCAAACCTTCAGCTGTAGCTCTTCGCATTCCTGCCCCAGCCTCCCCCCAGCCAGAGGGCAGTGAACCTGACGCTGTGGAGGACATTGATGGTGGCTATACCTCTGTTTCATCCCAGGCTCTTGGACCCTCTGTCTCAGGCAGAGCAAACGTGACACAGCAGGCACAAGATGACGGTTTGTACTCCACAGCGGATGAGCTGCTGCTGCTGCTGCTGCTGCTGCTGCTGCTGCTGCTGCTACTGCTCCTGCTGGTGGTCTACAGACTGATCCCTACTCCGTTGTTGATCTTGGTGATGATTATGATGTGGACAACCCCTCCCCCTCTCCTGGGGTGGCAGTTCCAGCTTCTCACCTGCATCAAGTTCAGGAAGACGTAATGCAGGTGCACACGCCGCTGCCCTCAACCCACCCCAGACCCAGCCTGACCTTCAGAACAACGAATACTGCGGTGGTGAACAAACCCCGGAAAAAAACACAGCAACCCGCGAAGTTTGCACCAAGTGGAAATGGCGATGAAAACCCGGCACAAGATGTCTACGCTCAGGTGAACAAGAAACCAAAGGGAGGCAAGCCTCCTTCTTCAGAGCTACAGGAAGAGGAAACAGAACTCGGCGCACATGCGCAGAATCCGGAAAAGGGCATGAAGCCTACCCCTGCTGTCAAACCCAAACCTGCAGTAGCTGAAAAGCCTCCAGTGCCTGGGAAACCCAGACAGTCAGGTGAGGCCAGCACAGTGAACAAATCCAACATCACTCAGTCAAGAGTGCTAAATTTAGTGCGCTCCTCTCCTCTCTTACCTAGTCCATGTGTGGTCAGTTCCTGCTATAAATAGTACCAGCTGCCCCCCCATCTGGATGGAATGGGATGGATTAAGTGCATTTCTAATAAGCACAAACTAACCATTTTTTGTGTAAATGCAGAACAGATTTTATTGACAAAGTCATGAAATTTCAAGGCAAGTGGGTTGAAAGTTTTTTGAGTTACAGAGCAAAATATAGGGGTCTGGGTGAAAATTCACCCAGAGCGCACGGGGAAGGGTAAATTAATTAGCAGCTGAGAGGAGCTGAAAGTGGGAGGAAACTGACAGCTGTAGAGGCAAAGGGACACAGACTGGTGCTGTTATCACTTTGTAGGAATAGCCTGGGAGTAAACCAAGAGAATAAGTACAGACGAGAGGCACATACAACAATGATAGACATGAATATAGAAACAGAGCAAAAGAAAGGAAAGGAGAAGGAATTGCCTGACAAAAACAGTGGCAAACAAAAAAAACAACAACAGATGTTCACCTTAAAATGAGATTTTGTTTTTTTCCTTGGGATTGGGATTGTTCATTTGCTGTGCACAATACCTTGATTTGTTGTCTTCTAATGTTTATTGCTTTGAGTTGAGAATACACCTGATGATCTTAATTTTCTTCATAGGTTGAAAAATTGTATTTTCTTTTAGGCTATACATTTTGCTCTGTCTCTGTTTCTGTGTCTCTGTGCTCTGTCTGTCTGTTTTCTGTCTGTCTGTTCTGTCTTGTCTGTGTCTGTGTGTCTCTCTCTCTCTCTCTCTCTCTCTCTCTCTCTCTCTCTCTCTCTCTCTCTCTCTCTCTCTCTCTCTCTCTCTCTCTCACACACAACACACACCCACACCAACCACACACACACACACAACAACACCACACACAAACACACACACACACACACACACACACACACACACAGAGTCCTGCACACTTGCACATGATTATTTTCACCTCCTTTAAAGTCACTGGAGTTGTTTGGTAGCCAGAGTACTCCAGGTTTGGTGTGGCAAAATAACGCGCGTATGCCTCAGCTCATTGCGGCACATTTCAGAGTTTTTGTTGAATAGTAAATGAGGTTCAATCAAAGGGGAACAACTGTTGGCATCAGGCCAACCATTTGCCTCGATAAAGAGATATTTTCCTTTATTTTTAAGTGATTGGTAATAAAGGAAATATAATTCTGATAATAATTTAGATGGGTTTTTTTAAACTTGTAGATATGTATGTTTTCTCAAAAAGAATACCAGCACAAAAGAGGCAGAATAGATTTTTTCGGTAAATATCTTCGAAATTGATTCTTTGCTTTACAAGATTCAGCATTGTAGAAGTTCTTTATAATTATCATTTCTCTTCTCTTTCTTCTT
>CM060339.1:20653924-20661424 GCA_030674155.1 Stramonita haemastoma
GATTACTCAAAATGGGAACATATTTAAATTGAATATAGTATCAACAACAAAAAGTTTATATTTACATCTATCAAATATTCATACCACACTTGGCATGAAAATGATTTATAACATTTCTAATAAATATCTGTGGTACTCCCTTTTGAATGATGTCAAAGTGCATTTATTTTTGATGGAGGAAGGTATTTCATTCCATAATCTGCTACCTGAGTATACCAGAGATGTCATAAAAAAATCTGTTCTAGGTCGAGGAGTAACAAGGATAATTTTATCTCGAATGTTTTTTACTGTAAATCTGTCACAAAGGTATTGAGGGGAAAGGCTGTTCATAATTTTATACATAAGTATGCCTTTATTGTAACGACATCTCATACCAAAAGGGAGAATATTAAGCTCTTTGTAATGACTTATTTCTAAGGAAGAAGATCTAAGAAGTATTAGCTTTAGTGAACGTCTGTATACAGATTCCAAGGGTTTTAAGCAATTCTTACTAGCCAAGTCCCAACAAGTTGATGCATAGTCAATGTCAGGTTGGATGTATGCATAAAAAAATAATTTTCTGGTGTGCTGGTCAAGAAAATGCTTAATTCTATTGAGTTGGAAAACTTTTTTAGCTATTTTCTTGGACAGAGTATAGACATGACTTGACCATGATAGGTTATTATCTATATTAAGTCCAAGAAGTCTGTGTGAATTTACTTCTTCTAATACATCATTACAAACTTTTAATATATTTAAGTCACATATTTTAGTTTTAATGTTCTGACGTTTCTGACGTGTTGTAACTAACATGAATTTTGATTTATTTGGATGTAGGGCCATATGATTTGAGCCCGTCCATGTTACAAGTCTATCAATATCTTTTTGTAGATCTGTGCATACTGTTTTCACATCTTTTCCTGAACTGTGCAAGGTTGTATCATCAGCAAAAAGTTCACAGCAAGAAGAAAGAGGTAAAGGAAGATCATTGATATATATTGTAAACAGTATTGGGCCTAATACAGATCCCTGGGGAACACCAAATCTTAAAGGCATTAGTGAAGATACTAAAGAATCTTGAAGGACTGCTTGTCTTCTATTAGTAAGGAAAGAGGTCAGTAGTTTAAGAGAGAGAGAGAGAGAGAGAGAGAGAGAGAGAGAGAGAGAGAGAGAGAGAGAGAGAGAGAGAGAGATAAGCACTCTTGTGCTTTTTTACATCCAGTCCCCATGTGTATGCAGTTTTGTAAATGGCACCTGTTCCCACCGGCACACGATGGCCTACTCTTACGAAAAGTGGAACAGGATTTAACGTGTGCACAAGATGTTCTGCGTGCGTTCACACACGGGGCTTCGGTTTATAGTCTCCTCTGAATGACTCTGTGTGTGTGTGTGTGTGTGGTGTGTGTGTGTGTGTGTGTGTGTGTGTGTGTGTGTGTGTGTGTGTGTGTGTGTGTGTGTGTGTGTGTGTGTGTGAGAGAGAGAGAGAGAGAGAGACAGAGAGAGACAGAGAGAGACAGCAGAGACAGAGACAGAGAGAACTTCTAAGTGTACCAATGGTGATATTTTTGTGTATGCAACCGTTTGTTCAATCTTAAGGTAGCCGCATTCCAACTGCAGTGATAATGTCTGTAACACACCATCAGATCACTAAACAATGATTTTTAACCACCGGGCTATCCTGACCCCCTTTCTTCCCGACCTTGACCCCTAATTAATGTCACTGTTACGTATGATGCAAAGGCGCATGCATTCTGCTATTGTTATTTATCCTTTACTATTAATTAATAATAATAATCATAATCATAATAATACATGGAGTTTATATAGAGCTCTATCTTGCAAAAAAACAAATCAAAGCGCTTGCATTCGACCTTTACAACACACAAGCAATCAACAACAATAATTTTAACAACTTTGAATGTGCGCGCCACACACACACACACACACACACACACACACACACACACACACACACACACACACACACACACACACACACACACACACACACACACACACACACACACACAAACAAACACACCCGGCAAACACACTTATAAAGGTATAATACACTTCGCAAGGGTGGACGGGATTTCAGATTATGAAGGCATGGACAGATAAGAGATGGATATTCCCTTCCAGGAGGCAGACCCAGCAGACATCGGCACAGAGGACGAATACAATACTCTGCAGTTTCACCGCCCACCACCCACTGAGCCACCAGGGAACCCTGAGGCCACCTACAGCCATATTGGAGCTCTGCAGAAATAAAGGACGACAGGTTTTTTTTATGGCCGCAAATGTTTGGAGAACTTTGCTTTAAATGTGGTTGGGATTGTGGAATGGCTGCAAATGTCTGGAGAACTTTGCTTTAAATGTGGTTGGGATTGTGGAATGGCTGCAAATGTTTGGAGAACTTTGCTTTAAATGTGGTTGGGATTGTGGAATGGCTGCAAGTGTTTGGAGAACTTTGCTTTAAATGTGGTTGGGATTGTGGAATGGCTGCAAATGTTTGGAGAACTTTGCTTTAAATGTGGTTGGGATTGTGGAATGGCTGCAAATGTTTGGAGAACTTTGCTTTAAATGTGGTTGGGATTGTGGAATGGCTGCAAATGTTTGGAGAACTTTGCTTTAAATGTGGTTGGGATTGTGGAATGGCTGCAAATGTTTGGAGAACTTTGCTTTAAATGTGGTTGGGATTGTGGAATGGCTGCAAATGTTTGGAGAACTTTGCTTTAAATGTGGTTGGGATGTGGAATGGCTGCAAATGTTTGGAGCACATCGCTGACAAGAGGACTGAGGTTTGGAAGGGCTGTGGATATTAAGTTTTGGCTTATAAACTGACTGTTGGTTTGGGCTTATAAACTGACTGATGGTTCTGGCTTATAAACTGGCTGTTGGTTCTGGTTTATAAGCTGACTGTTGGTTCTGGCTTATAAACTGACTGTTGGTTCTGGCTTATAAACTGACTGGTGGTTTTGGCTTATAAACTGGCTGTTGGTTCTGGCTTATAAACTGAATGTTGGTTTTGGCTTCTACAACGCTGAATCTTGTAAAGCAAACAATCAATTTCGAAGACAAATACCAAACATGTCATAAACTGACATGTTTCTGGCTTACAAAATGACTGTTGTTTTTAATGCCCACAAATGTTTGGAGCCTGTTGCTTGACAATATGACTGGGGTTTGAAAGGGCTGGGATATTTAGAGTTGTGGCTTATGAACTGACTGTTGTTTTTAATGCCTGCAAATGTTTGGAATAATTAGCTTTAAGCATTGTTGTGTTGTTGTTTTTTTATGGCCACAAATGTTTCGAGTCGTTCACTTTTAATGTGACAGTGGGGTTTTTTTGCCACAAACTTTTGGTGGGATTTGCTTACAAAATTACTGTGGTTTTTACTTCTTCCTCATCTGGTTAGTTTATATCAATTCACTTCAAGGTGATTTAGACAATGGTACATTCACGTTAAGAATGTACAGAAAGAGGGGATGAGGATAAGGGCAAAAGGATGAAGAATGTAATGGATGGTGATAAGTCTATAAGATTTCATTAACAGTAACTGTCCTACTGGTGACTGGCAAATACTTTCTGCAACTGTACATGCGACTCGGAATCATACAGGACATTTAGGATATTTCATATTTTTTGCTTAGAATTATTCCTTTGCTTTGATATGAGGCAATGAGCACAGGACACTCAAACAATACATGATGGACTGATATAGTAGCAGAACAAATGCAGAACATATTTTTGCAATATTTAGCTCTAGTTTTCCAAAAAATTTAGACGTAGTTTATGAATTAATAATTTAGTGGGCACCAACATCAAAATAAAGTCTATCTTTGACCAAAAATTGCAGAATTTCATAAGTTTAAAGGAAGGTAAGTCAACTATAATTTTGTAAATTTATTTTGTGAAAGTTAGCCATCATTCCTGACTATTGAATGAAATATTCACAAATCATATAAAATTTTTTTTCTTATTTTATTAAATATTTTATTATTATAAATTCATTATACACTATTAGATGTAAACTTGTCAATTTCATTTTTATTTTGCAGCCTAGCATTCAACTTTCATCTTTTCTTAGAATTGTCCGATTTCAATCTGTTTTTTGTATTGTATAGCCATTTTATTGCAGTTTTATATCATATCATTACTAAAAATTGATTCTTGGTGGCAATGTTTCATTTATGTGGACAATGGAGCTGTCACATTTATATATTATCGTGAGGTACAACTACAAAGCGATTATCAAAATGTAAGTACTAGTGTAAAAAAAAATTATCATAAATGTTTGAAGTAATTGTTACAAAATATTTCCAAATAGCACAAGTGTTAGTGCTTTGAAAAATATTTGTTTAATTAAAATTGACATTTGCTTACAAGAGGTTGGTTATGATCAGCAGTATTCTGAGTAATTGAATCAAGTGACTGTTGATTTGTATTGCTTTACAATGATTAGTTTCTAAAAAAATCCCTTTTTTTTTTAATTATTATTATTATTATTATTATTATTATTATTATTATTATTATTATCATCATCATCATCATCATCATTATTATTATTATTATTATTATTATTATTATCATTATTATCATTTATTATTATTATTATTATTATTATTATTATTATTATTATTATTATTATTATTCAGATGTAAATATTGTAAAACCTTTTCCAATAAAAAAAAATATCTTTTTACAATTAAGTCGGGTAAAACCAATGCAGTCCCGCACATGCCCCATTCTAAGAGAAATCCTTTTCTGTGTATACTTTCAAGTGGTTTGAATGCTGACTTGGCTATGGATATGAATAGTTTTTTGCTTATAAGATGGCTGTTGTTTTTAATGGTCATAAATGTTTGGAGCACGTTGCTTACAAAATAAGTGCTCCTTTTTTAATGGCCACAAATGTTTGAAGTAATGTGCTTACAAAAAAATGATCATAAATGTTTGAAGTATTGTGCTTACAAAATGACTGTGTTCCTTTTTTAATAGCCACAAGTGTTTGGAGTGCTTTGCCTACAAAATGACTGTTGCTTTTAATGGCTACAAATGTTGGGACCACTTTGCTTACAAGATGGTTGGTTTTTATGATCACAGATATTCTGAGTACTTTGATTACAAGATGACTGGTTTTAATGGCCTTGGTAATTTCTTTAAAATGACTATAGGTTTTCTTTAAAAAATTATTGGCCACAATTGCTTGGAGCACTTTGCTTATAAGTTGACTGTGGCAAATCTGATAGCCATGGAATGTTCCGAGTGCTTTGCTTATAAGATGGCTGTGGGTATTTTTTTTCATTACCAGAAATGCCTGGAGCATGTTGCCTATAGTTCATAATGGCCATTAATATCCTAAGAACTTTGCTGACAAGAGAGAGGATGTTAATGGCCATAAATGTTTGGAGTACTTTGGTTAGAAAATTACCATGGGTTTTTAATAGCAGCCACAAGTGTTTGGAATACTTTGCTTAAAAAATAACTGTGTTCATACTTAGATTATAAAACAACTGTATTCCTTTTTGATAGCCACAAATGTTTGGAGGTTTTGCTTACATCATGGCTGCATTTTTCATCGCCACAAATATTTTGCAGGTTTTTCTTGCTTACAAGATGGATTTTTCTTATCAGCCAAAAATGTTTGGAGTAATTTCCTTTAAATATGGTTTTGAATTTTAATGACCACAAACGTTTGGGATTTTGTGTTTATAATATAACTGTGGCTTTTAGTTACCTGAAATGCTTTTGAGTTCTTTACTTGAAAGATGGCTGTAGTCTTTAAAGCTATGGTGTTTTAGTAATTGAAAGCAGAAGGGAGTTTCTGAGTATTTTCTGGTGGTATGTAGTTTTGATATTCTGATGAATATTCGAAATAATTCGTCATACACTTTGAGCTGCAGGAAAAGATGCTCTATGAATACCCAGGTATATAGTTAGTAGTAGTTGTTGGGAGGAGGAAGGGGGAGGAGGAGGAATATCATTAATTATTGTCGTTGTAATTGTTATTATTATTATCATTATCTTATAATTTTTGTTTTATCTTTTATTGACATTATTATCATTATTATTATTATATTTGTTAGTATCATTAGATCTGTTATTAATATTAGCATCATTGTAATCAACAGTATTTTTATAGTAGTAGTAGTAGCAGCAGCAGCAGCACACAGCAGCAGCAGCAGCAGCAGACAGCTACCTGCTGCTGCTGCTGCTGCTGCTGTTGCTTGTGTTGATATGTTGTTTAATATATGACCTTTAAAAGAGTCACCCATAAAAAAAAGAAAAAGGCAACAGGACACTTAAATTTGTCGTAGTGTGAGGTTTTTATTATAATTCAATGCATAAAACAATACAACAACGACGACAAACTTTGATATGACATGCAATGAAGTGTTTTATCAATGTAAAGAAAAAGCTATAATAATAATCCACAGTATCTAAACATACAAGTGCAATTTCGAAGTTAATCCTTTCATATTGTATCTGTATAATTTTCAAATAAACATTAGCACGATGTAAACAACAATAGCTGTATGTACATTGACAACAATAGGTACAGTACAACAAAAATGCCAACAAGAAACAAGAACACACACACACACACACACACACAACACACAGCACGCGGCGCGCGCGCGCGCGCGCGCGCGCGGCGCAGCGCGCAAGAACGCACGCACGCACCACGCACTCACAGCAAATGAATATTAATTTTTAAAAGACATAAAAAATCAACAAAATAAGCATACAACAGGGTGTGGTTCTAGCACCCAATCTAAACTTCAATAAATGATTACACAACAGAATTCTATGCATCTTTTAAACAATATTTGCAGGTAAGAAGCTAATACAGTTTCATTAAAGCAACAAATAAACACAGAAACAAACAAAAAATAAAGGAGGGAAATCGGAAGGACATGACTTGATACCATTCTTTAAAGTTCTGTCAAGAAATAACAGAACTTTAAATGTACTAGCTTACACTATATCAAGTTGGAGGGGGGGGGGGTTACACATGATAAACCTTCGTTTTGTTATCCATTTAGTTCAGCTGAAAACAATTACCTTTGTTTGTTGATGGTTATTTGACTTTTTAGTAGATTGATAAGTTGGTTGATTAGTTGTCAGGATAGTTGGGGGGCTTGCTTTTTTTTTTTTAAATCGATTGCTCGATCTTACATTGAGACGTACTTAAAGATCGATTGCTCAGATCTTACATTGAGACGTACTTAAAGATCGATTGCTCAATCTTACGTTGAGACGTACTTAAGATTCTGTTTTTTTCTTTTTTAATGGAATGAAGCATTTGAAAACACGATTCTGTTAAAAACAATACTCAGGTGAGTGAGGAGAAAATGTGATTCTCTAAGTTTTGATTCAAATCCTCTTGCATGCGCATTTCATGTTAGCTTTGTTAGTAAAAGTTTGGCTGGTTTGTCTGTCACTTGCTTGCTTGGTCGTTTGATGTTTAGTTATCTATTTATTTTGTACTTATTCTTTTATACAGAAGATAATGG
>CM060339.1:20666424-20676424 GCA_030674155.1 Stramonita haemastoma
AATAGTAAATTGAAAATTCACCACAGAATTATGATAGTAAATTCACCACAGAATTATGATAGTAAATTCACCACAGAATTATGATAGTAAATTCACTGCAGAATTATGATAGTAAATTCACCACAGAATTATGATAGTAAATTCACCACAGAATTATGATAGTAAATTCACCACAGAATTATGATAGTAAATTCACTGCAGACTTATGATAGTAAATTCACTGCAGAATTAGGAAAGTAAATTCACTGCAGAATTATGATAGTAAATTCACTGCAGAATTATGATAGTAAATTCACTTAAGACTTATGATAGTAAATTCACTGCAGAATTATGATAGTAAATTCACTGCAGAATTATAATAGTAAATTCACTGCAGAATTATGATAGTAAATTCACTGCAGAATTAGTAAAGTAAATTCACTGCAGAATTAGTAAAGTAAATTTACCACAGAATTCGTAAAGTAACTTTACCACAGAATTATGATAGTAAATTCACTGCAGAATTATGATAGTAAATTCACTGCAGAATTATGATAGTAAATTTACCACAGAATTATGATAGAAAATTCACCACAGAATTATGATAGAAAATTCACCACACAACCAGAATAGTTAATTCACCACAGAACCGTAATAGTAAATAGCAAATTCACCACAGAACCAGAATAGTGAATTGTAAATTCACCACAGAATAAGGACAGTAACTTGTAAATTCACCACAGAATTAGGATAGTAAATTTACCACAGAACCATCATAGCAAATTTACCACACAACGATTATGATAAATTGTAAATTTACCACAGAAACACAATAGTGAATAGTCAATTCACCACAGAACCATAATAGTAAATTCACCACAGAACCATAATAGTAAATTCACCACAGAACCATCACAGTGAATTCACCACAGAACCATACTAGTAAACAGTGATTTCACCACAGAACAATCAGAGTTAATTCACCACAAAAACCATTATAGTGATTTCACCATGACCTTTCATGTAAACTTGTTTTCGAAATTGGAGTTACTGTGTTTTACCAGTTGGGGACAGAAGACCAAACTACAAAAATCTGATCAGTTGCTTGAGATAGGCCTACTGTATGATGTATAATGATACAACATAACCACACAAACACATCACCCATACAACATCGTACACAATCACATAACACAAGACAGTACAACACAACACCGACAATTAATAATCATGATCATGATGATGACAATAACGATGATGATGGTGATGGTGATGATGATAATGATGACGATGACGACGACGACGACAATGCTGCTGCTGCTGCTGCTGCTGCTGCTGCTGCTGCTGCTGTCTGCTGCTGCTGCTGATGGTGATGATGATGATGATGATGATGACGATGATGATGATAAATATGACAACGACGATTGATGGTGATGATGATGACGACGACGATGATGATGATGACGACGACGACGATGATGATAATGATGACGATAATGATGGTGATGATGATGACAAAGACGCTGCTGCTGCTGCTACTGCTGCTGCTGCTGCTGCTGCTGCTGATGTGATGATGATTGATGATGATGATGATAACAATGATGATCTTCCGACACAAAATACACAAGCAGAAGAACGGTACGGAGATAGACACCGGCAAGTCTTACTTTCGATATTTGAGGGCGAGGACGACAAGCAAGACGACCAGCAAGATGATGATGACCGTGCACACCACTGCTCCTATCACGTCTGAAACATGCCGCCCACATGGCTTTGTTGTTGTTGGAGGTGGTGGTGGCGGTGGTGGTGGTGGTGTTTTTGTTGATGTTGTTGGTGGTGGTGGTGGTGGCGGTGGTGGTGGTGGTGTTCTTGTTGCTGTGTTGTTTTTGGTATTGTTTTGTTGTTTTTGTGTGTTGTTTTTGCTGTTTGTTTGTTGTTGCTGCTGCTGTTGTAGTTGTTGTTGCTGTTGTTGTTGTTGTTGTTGTTGTTATTCTGGCGGTTGTTGCTGTTATTGTTGATGCTGCTGTTTTTGTTGCTGTTATTGTTGCTGTTGTTGCTGTTATTACAGTTGTTGTTGTTGTTCTTGATGCTGTTGCTGTTTGTTTTTGTTGTCATCAGTGTTAGTATTTTTCCATGCACTTAAGCGCGCCCGCGCACCCACACCCACACCCACACACACACACACACATACACACAACACACACACACAAACACACACACACAAAACACACACACAACACACACAACACACACACACACACACACACACACACATACACACACAAAACACACACACATACACACACACACATACACACACACACATATATAGTCATCATAGTGTAATATGCAGATGACATATGTATGTGGATGAATGTTTCTATGAAACGAAACACACCAAAAAGAGTGTTAAACTACATTAAAAAAGTATACCAGAAACAACTTAACAACATCGATAATTATATGCTTGAAAATGGGTTTACTTTATCCACAGAAAAAACTTATACTGTGCTTTTTAATAATAGCAGTAATCCAGATGAGCTACCAGCATTTAAAATTGGGGCCAACATGATAGAGTATAAAAATACCATAAAGTTCTTGGGTGTTATTCTCACTTCTAAGCTAACTTGGAATGCACATATCGAACACAATTTAACTAAAGCAAAAAAAATGCTTAAACTTGCTGAAGATGGTAAGTAAACAGTTCTGGGGCCAAGACACATCAAATCTAAAATGTTCAGCTACATCTCTTATTCGTTCGAAATTATCATATGGCCAAGAGGTCTTTTTCAGTGCTCCTAAGTATTTACTTAAAAAGTTACAAAGTATAGACTGCAAAGCATACAGGCTTGCTCTTGGTGTGCCTTATCACGCCTCAGCTCTGGGAACGTATAACGAAGTCGGCATATTACCTTTAGATGATTACCGTCAACTAGCATGTGCTAAATTTGTGCTTAGAAACAGAACAACTAGAAACTTTATTTCAGAAGAAATAGAAGTAAAATCAGAATTAAATTTTCCGAAAAGAGCAAAATCTATAGCCTCTCTAATGCCTGTAAGTACATACGTGTCTGAACTCGTAGAAAATTCTGAAATCAATCAACACAGCATGGACACAAGAGAAGCAATCTTACCTTGTCCATCATTGGAGATGAATAAAGCACACTTCGACATAGACGTGTCTAATGTAAACAAGAATGACAATCTAAACATAATGGTTTCCGATGTTCGATCCCACATCCATCATAAATATTTTGATCACTTACAAATTTATACAGACGGATCACGTCTAGATAATCAAGAAACAGGTTCTGCTTTCGTTATACCAGCGTTAAAAATCGAAAAATCATATCATGTTGGTAAACATCACTCGATATTTACAGCAGAACTAGTAGCAATATTAATGGGTCTTACTTATATCCTTGATTTGCCATTGTGTATATTTCAAATCCTTCTTTGCGTTGATTCTAAGTAGGTATTGTATGCTTTAAAATCCCCATGTTACAAGAAAACTTCGAAAATTATATTAGAGATTAAGCATGTCATACATCTCTTGACCTTAAAGGGGATAAGTGTCAATTTCTGTTGGGAGCCCTCACACTCTGGATTCCTTCCAAATGAGTGGGCAGATAGAGCTGCTAAAAAAGGTGCAAAACATGTACGGGATTCAATAGAATTGCATGTGCCTTTATCCTTGCAAGAGGGGTACAGTTTACTAGAACAGAAATCATGGAGAAATGTCACCAAAACTAATCAGCAAAATAATATATTTTTAAATAGAACTGTGACCAATACCAATAATCTAACAGTTGTCAACCACGCAAAGACGTGTAAATGTTTTCACGTCAAGAAGAATTAATACACTATTTTATAGAATGAAACTAAACGCATTGATAACCAAGTTCAGCAAAAATGGTAAATGTCTGTGTGGTGAGAATATCACTAATACTCTTATACTTTTTGACTGCAAGAGTGTAAAGCCTTTCATGCCCCATTTTTCTGAAAACTCCCTCACCAGCATATTCAGTAATGTAAAATTGGCATTTGAAATTTGTAAAGGGTCTCTATTACAGTCCCATAGGACATTTGTTATAGTTACATTAATGTTGTAATGAGTTCTTATATTTCTATTATTTCTATTGCATAACCAAATTTCTTTGTGGGCTGTAGTTTTTTTCTTTTTTTTCTTTTTTAAGGGTGGAGGGTGATTTTTGTGTGTGTGGGTTGTGGGGGGGGGGGGGGGGTTTCCCATCGTCTAATATTACTAAAAGTGAACAGACGTAAAATTGAAGACAACAACAACAACACACACACACACACACACACACACACACACACACACACACACACACACACACACACACACACAACATACACACACACACATCATCATCATCATCATCATCATCATCATCATCATCATCTTTGTTTATGCCTACAACTTTTACCCCATCCACTGGACCGTGAGTGCTGGTCTGGCTGCTAGTCTTTCGGATGAGACGAAAAACCGAGGTCCCATGTGCAACATGCATTTAGCAACGTTAAAGAACCCACGGCAACAAGAGAGTCGCCCCTAGCAAAATTCTGTATAAAAAGCCACTGTGGTAGCGAAACAAATACACACGCAGACAGGAAATTAAACTGGGACGCTAACACTGACGCCATTGTCAAAAAGGGGCGACAACATGTGTGTTTTCTAGGGAAGCTTAACTCCTTTTTTGTTGACAAAAAGATTCTTTCTTTGTTTCACAAGTCTTACACAGAGTGTGTTTCAAGTTTTGCTTTCATCTGTTTGGTACAATAATCTTAAGTGTTAAAAACAAGAATAGTCTTCAGAGAATTGTTAGAGTGTGCTATAAAATAATAATATAATAAATAATAATAATAATAATAATAATAATAATAAAATAACAACAACAACAACTAGAGAAGAACAAAGAGATTTCAAGTCGTTCTTGTAATCAGCAACTTGTACGCAAAACGACAGCCATCTTGGCTGATCCTTCCCATGCTTTGTTTTCAGAACTTCATTTGTTTGCCTTTAGGACATCGTTTTTTAGGTGTTCCAACAGCAAAACAAAAACAAAAACAAATTATTTTGTTCCAGTAGTCATTCCAATTCTAAATTCCCAACACTGACAACCCAGTTTTACATTCTCTGAATGACTTGCCTGGTTGATTGACATTGTTGTGAGTGTAGTCAATATACACTGTTAGTCACCCATCTACTTGGAAACCACGCTTGATGTTGCTTAACCTTGGCTTGGGGAAAGCGAGTGCTCTGACCACAGAGCTATCCCGTCCCCACAAATAATATACAACACGCACGCACGCACGCACGCACGCACGCACGCACGCACGCACGCACGCCGCACGCACACACACAACACACACACACACACACACACAAAACACACACCGCACACAAGTCCTTCGGATGAGACTATAATTATATAAACCGAGGGCCTGTGTGCGAAAGCACGCACATCTTGCGCACCCGTTCCGCTTTCCGGAAGTGTAGGTCATTGTGTACCAGTGGGAACGGAAGACAAAATTTACAAAAACTGCATACACACGCGGGCTGGATGTAAAAATGCACACGAGTGCTTATTCCATTATCCTCGATATAAAAGAATAAATAGAGAAAAGAAAGAAAGAAAAAAATGAAAAAAAGAAAGAAAGAAAGAAAGAAATATATATATATATATATATATATATATATATATATATATATATATATATATATATATATATATATATATATATATATATATGATAAGCTTGTATAGGCTCCCTTAATAAGATTATATAAACCGAGGTCCCGTTTGCGAATGCACGCAAATCTTGCGCACACGTTAAAACCCGTTCCGCTTTCCGGAAGATTAGGCCATTGTGTGCCTGTGAGATCGAAAGACCAAATTTACAAAACTGCAAACACACGGGGACTGGATGTGAAAGTTCACATGAGTGCTTATTCCATTATCCTCGAAATGATGGAATTTTTTATTCACACACACACACACACACACACACACACACACACACACACACACACACACACACACACACACACACACACACACACACTACAAACAGCAACAAGAGTACAAACACAAAGACATAAGACACAGACCTCCCACAGTAAAAGCTTTTCCGTTAATGACGAAGAGAGTCTCATGAATGACGCTTGGTTTCGATGACGTCATCGACATGGAACTGGCATCCATTTTCCGGCAGACGACTTCGAACATGCCTATGACAAAAACACCCCAAAAGCAAATAGTTATTATTTGGTCATTTTATTACTAATTATACATTCGTCAGTTGTTGGGAATATATATATATATATATATATATATATATATATATATATATATATATATATATATATATATATATATCACTTGTATCATATTGCTGCAAAGGCAGTAGTGTTAAATGAATCAGAAACGCAGCAATATGTTTTCCGTGTTTTCCGCGGGGAGAGAGACAGACACACAGAGAGACAGACAGAGACAGAGTCACAGAGAGAGGGAGTCTAAAAATAAAAGCAGTATTATTAGCAATAGTATGAACAGCAGAGCGTGTGTGTGTGTGTGTGTGTGTGTGTGTGTGTGTGGTTCGATTCTTCGATTTTACTTCTGTTCACTCTCGGGGGGTATTGCATTGTATATCACTTTAAGTCAGGAGGGGCTGAGACAGACAGATGAAGATTAAAAGACTCACCCAACTAACGAATGAACCAGTAAACCAGCCAACCAACCAACCAACCAAACCAAACCAACCAAACAAACATACAAACACACTCACTGGAATCTTCCAACGAAATCCAGTGCGGATGCAAATCCACTCCAGTCACTTGCAGCTGAAACTCGATCTTAAAACGAGGCTCCTTCACTATCCACCAATAAGGTAAGCGCGATTCCGTGACGTTGGTCCTGACGTCATTCACCACCACGATGATGTCATCCATGCCTGACGTCACATTCACCGCGTCTCTAGGGACTGTAGACGGTGACTTCAAAGCGGTAATCTTGATGTTGGGTGATGAGGAGTCGGAATTGACGTTGCAGTGGGTGACCAGGGTTGTAGGGTTCGAATCTTGGCTCAGCAAAGCTAAGGTCATTTTCTGAGCTTTCCAACTGAACGTTGCGTTGTACGGGTCAAAAATGATTCCTGAAATTTGGAAACAAAAAGAAAAATATACTTCGGAAAGTTTGTAACTCTTGTAAAAGAACAGTACAAGGAGGTAGATGAAGAGACAGAGAAAATGAAGGGAAGACACAACATCAGAGAGTGGACTGGCCTTGAGAGGTAACAATTTGCTACAGAATGCATTGGACCTGGGAAGTGAAGGAAGCGGGTTGCAAAATCTTTAGGGGTTGCCCCCCACTGACCCAAAATCTCGTTTCCAGCTTCTTTGACACTATCATAAAGATATCTTTCCCCGCCACTCTTTTTATAAAAAAAAAATCAATGAATTGATAAATGCTAACAGAATAATAAATGACGAATAAATGAACATGTGATGAATGAAGAGATCAATAAGGAAATAAATAGAGAAGTCAATGAATAAATGTATAGATGAAGAAAAAAATAAATAAATGAGGAAATAGATAACTAAACAAATAAAATCACCTTCCAGACAAGAATACCCAACATTCAACGAAACTGGAAGCCCGGAAGCAGCCGAAAAGTTACACTGCGCAGGCGCGGCGGAAGGCCAACAGGAATCGTACAGCAGCGCCACCTCTTCTTCCCGCGCACGCTGCACGCATGCACCGTTGCGATAGTAACAGTTGTCCTCCTCGGTGGCTTCCGGTCCCATCCTGCATTTGGCATCGCAAACTTTCGGCGAGGGAGTGGAGTAAAAGGCCTCTTCCATAACTGCCAGGCTCTTGGGGCAGCGGGCGATGTCTTGTGTCCATTGCAAGCCCTGGGAAAGGCCCATCTGACCTGGAACGAAAAAAATGTATCCCACAAGATTCCAATCCAATCCAATCCTGTTGTTTATAGCCCCGCCGACCACACAGGCCATATAATCATCATCATCATCATCATGAGAAGAAGAAGAAGAATACATTGAATTTATCTAGCGCTATATCTTGTGAAAACAAATCAAAGTCCTTGCATTCGACCTGTACAACACACAATCAAAAACGATTTATTGTATCGGGAGCTGTCACCTAGTAAATTTTTAAATCTCAGAGTAAAACTGTGCAACTAAAAGTAAAGGTAAGGTAAAGGTGTCCCATAACCTGTGCGGTCGTAGGGGAGCGAGACATCAAAGACCTCAGCTTCTCTAGGGGCCAGCATGTTGAGGGCGGCGCCCATCTCCTCTCCCTCGCTGCTTTATCTTCCCTGACCCTAAAGAGGGTATGTACCCATTTACAGCAGGGTGAACTGGGGGAACTGTACTGAAGCCAAGGCGCGCAAACGGTCACCCATCCAACTGGTAACCACGCTCGATGCTGCTTAACTTGACTGGGGGAAAGCAAGCGCTCGACTGTGCAACTATATATACAGATTAAAACTGGGTATATAAAACCAACTCTACTGTCCTTCCTTGTATCAACGCTCTGGTCAACCATATGAGTCAGCCCAGGATGGGCACCGCGTTGTGGAAAAAAACACATCAATCCCACATAAAATGATAAAGTTAAAGTCTGTCCGAGCCTAAGGCTCATCAGGCCGGTGCTTATCCCGGTTTCTGTGGCGTTAAGCGACTGAGAGTCATAGACTCCCCCCTGGATAGAATGCCAGTCTATCGCAGGGTTAACCCCCAACACAAGGTTGGTACCCCTTTTACACCTGGGTGGGGTGAGAAAATAGCCGTAAAGTGCCTTTTCCAAGGGCACAACGCCATAGCCGAAAGCTGGGATCGAACCCGCAACCTTTAGATTACGAGTCCAACGCCCTAACCACCAGACTACAGCGGCGGCTCACATAAAATGAGATAGAACTGAAACCAGATTCCTTAAAGCAACCTTGTTCTTAGCGACCGACTATGACTATCATAAAGATACAAGATGATTATCTCAAGGGGAAGAAAAAAGTACTTTGGTGTATGTGAAATGTTCACTCACTCACTCACTCACTCAGTCCCATGTCCCAAAGGACGTAGGGGGGACATGAGAGAAGACGCAACGGAGATCTTTTTCCATGCTTCACGATCCTGTGTGGCTAGTAGGAGGCGTTGCAGGGGTTGGGCAGTCCAGTCTTTGATGTTGTCAACCCATGATTTCTTTTGGCGGCCTCTTCTTCTTTTGCCCTCGACTGTTCCTTGCAAGATGGTTTTTGCTAGGGTGTTGTGTCTTGTGGTGTGACCAAACCACATCAGCTTTCTCCTCTTTATGGTGGAGAGCAAAGGCTCTTGGTGGCCCACACGCTTTTTGATTTCCTCTTTCACATAGTTATTGGTCTTGTGTTCTTTGTATGATATTTTGAGGAGTCTTCTGTGGCACTTGTTCTCGAATGCTTGGATTCTTCTCTCTAACTCTGCTGTCAGAGTCCATGATTCACAGCCATATAGGAGGATAGATATTACGAGGGATTTGTAGAGGTGGTATTTGGTGCAGAAGCTGATGTTGTTGCTTCTGATGATCCTCTGGAGTCTGACTAGAGCAGATGTTGCTGTTGCAATGCGAGCTTTCACCTCATTGTTTGATGTGCCATCTTTTGTTAGGATGGAGCCTAAGTATTTGAATTGGCTCACCTCTTCCAATATTTCTCCATTCATCTTTATTTCCGTGCTGTCATTACTCGCGCTGTTGACCATGATCTTCGATTTCTCTGTACTGACCTCCATGCCGTATGCGCTCGCTCGGTCTGTTAGACTGTCTGTGAGGATTTGCAGTTCTTGTTTGCTGCTACCCATGAGGTCAATGTCATCTGCAAATCTGAGGTTGCAAAGGGGTCTTCCACCAATGGAGATGGAAGTGTGGTGGTTTTGCAGTGTCTCTGTCATGATGTTTTCGAGGAAGAGGTTGAAGAGTACAGGTGAGAGAAGGCAGCCCTGGCG
>CM060339.1:20688924-20707827 GCA_030674155.1 Stramonita haemastoma
AGACAGACAGACAGACAGGGAGACACACACACAACACACACACACACACACACACACACACACACACACACACACACACACACACACATACACACACACACACACACAGCAGTGGATTGTTGGTTTAGAGGTAACACATCTGCCTAGAAAACGAAAAGTCTTAGGGTTCGAAGTGTGTGTAGATTAATACCCATTAAGTGCTTGAAACTTTCCCCATCCTCTAGACCCGTGAGTGGTGATCTGGGTTCTAGTCTTTCAAATGAGACGATACACCAAAGTCTCACGTGCAAAACGCATTTAGCGCTCATAAAAGAACCCACGACAACAACAAAAAGTTGTCCTTGACAAATTTCTGTAGAAAAACGCCACTCTGACACCCCTAAATAAAAAAACAAATACAGTTGTAGACAGGAAAAGAAAGAAAAAATGGGTGGCGCTGCACTTGTGGCGACGTGCTCTCCTCGGGGAAGAGCAGCCCTAATTTCACGCACAGAAATCTGCCGTGACTAAAAGTAGTATACAATACAAGACAACACACCAACACAACACATCACTACGATATCCCATACAACACCACATAATACCAAAACATACAACAAAACCCAATACAACACGACACGAAACGACTTACCACAGCACAACACAGTACAATACAACACAACAACACAACACAGTACAGTACAACACAACACAATACAATACAATATAACACAATACAGTACAACACAGTACAATACAGTACTACACAACACAGTACAACACAACACAATACAACACAACACAATATGACACAGTACAATACAGTACAACACAACGTAACACGATACAATAGAACATAGTACAATACAATACACACAACACAATACAGTACAACACAACACAACACAACACAACACAATACAATACAGTACAACACAACACAGTACAATACAACACAACACAGTACAATACAGTACAATATAGTACAATAGCACACAATACAATTCAATACAACACAATACAATACAATACAATACGATACAACACAACACAACACAACGCTGTCGATTTCACTAAGGCATAGTGACCTTACTCTAGTTTCATTATAATCATTAATTGGTATATTTGGGTCGGAAGATAACTTGATGAGTGTGTATACATATGCAATTCACACACACACACACACACACACACACACACACACACACACACACACACACACACACATACACACACACAAACACGCACTCTCTCTCTCTCTGTGTCTCTGTGTCTGTGTCTGTGTCGTTCTCTCTCTCTCTCTCTCTCTCTCTCTCTCTCTCTCTCTCTCTCTCTCTCTCTCTCTCTCTCTCTCTGTGAATCCACAGCTCAAATTAAAACGCAGTAAAGTATACTTAACCAAACAATTGCAACACATTCTCAAACCCTCGTACTGAATCAAAAGCCCAACAGAACACTAAACCCATTCACTTCATATCGCTTTAAGGATAAACGGATATAGCAGTTAATAATATGAAGCCTTGGCACACACTAATTCGGATGACTCAAAGTTCGGTAGTCAAAGCGGTCAAGGGTTGTTGTGTTTCGCCTCCTTCCGGTCACGTGCACAGTTTCACCTTTGTCAAGGTCGTATGCTAATCGGGGAAACTGTTAAACAATTATGCTTGGTCTAATTTTAGACAAAATGCAAGCTGGAAGCTTCCTGCAATCGTTATTATCAGATATATGTGTGTGTGTGTGTGTGTGTGTGTGTGTGTGTGTGTGTGTGTGTGTGTGTGTGTGTGTGTGTGTGTGTGTGTGTGAGTGTGTGAGTGTGTGCGGTGCGTGCGTGCGTGTGCCTGCGTGCGTGCGTGCGTGCGTGCGTGCGTGCGTGCGTGTGTGTGTGTGTGTTGTGTGTGTGTGTGTGTGTGTGTGTGTGTGAATGAACTTTGTTTGAAAAGAATCATTTTAAAAGGAAGGGGGAAAAGTCCCATTGAATTCTTTCAGGGGGGTGGGGGTCTTGGGGGGGGGGGGGGGGGGGGTTGGTTTTTTTTTAAAATCTTGATTGCACCAGCCAATGAGTCACTTCCCTACATAGTCCCTCCCATTCCCCTCAAAGTAGGAAGAGAATGAAAATTAATACATGTACACAGTGGACGCGTACGTGCGCAGCGCGCGTGCACACACACAACAACACACACACACACACACACACACAATATATATATACATATACATATATATATATATTATATATAGTTACATATGCACATGCACACATATACACACACACATCACATAATATACGCGCACACACGCACGCAAACATAAACTACACACACGTGATGCAGCACGTAACACACACGACGTCAGTAGAACCCCCCCCTCCCCCCCCCCCACACACACACACACACACAATACACATACACACACACAGAGGACATAAACAGTAGCTAAAGACCACACAGCAAAACAACAAACAAATGACAGAAGAAACACAACAGAGGAATAGAAAAGATAGATAGATAGTTAGATAATAGATAGATAAGATAGATAATAGATAAACAGACAGACAGACAACAGACAGACAGACAGACAGAACAGACGGACAGACAGACAGAGAGATAGAGAGATAGAGAGAGAGAGAGATAGATAGATAGATAGATAGATAGATAGATAGATAGATAGATAGATAGATAGATAGATAGATAGATAGATAGATAGACAGACAGACAGACAGACAGACAGACAGATAGATAGATAGATAGATAGATAGATAGATAGATAGATAGATAGATAGATAGATAGATAGATAGATAGTTTAATATCAACTCCATGAGAGTCTTTGGGGAACTGCACAGAATTTTTCGGGGCGGGTTTCTTGGGCGAGCCGAACCCCGGCGGAGTCCAACCATCTCCAGACACAGGGTGCATGCTGGGTATGTTTCTATTTCCGTAACCCAACGAACACTGACATAGATTACGAGATCTTTCATGTGCTTTCTTTTATCTTCTGCGTGTGATATACTTGAAAGGAATAAGGTGCTTCTTTCCATTATCCTCGAAATCAAAAGAATAGAAAAAAATTAGGAATTTGTATATTGATTGATATGATACAGTATTGGTATTGGTATTGGTAAAAGCGCCTGGGCTTTATCACAGTTCTTGATTAAGCCATTGACGCTGGGGGCAACAGCAAAGTGAGAGGCTGTATGATATAGATCAGTGGCTTCCTTTCCCACTCATAATTCCACTTTACAGCTTAGTCTTTAGTGATCGACTATGACTCTCTGACTAGGAGGCTTGACTTGCACAGTCCTTATGTGCTGCAGCCCTGGAGGCTAGTGGCCTTTGGAGAAATCTCCAACGCTGACTGTCCTTATGCCCTCTTGGCCGAGAGAGTGGGATGAACTGTGGGCAAGGCATCTCCACTATAATCAAATTTCTGCCTCCTCTGCTGTTTTGGAGGTCATCGTCGAACACGACGGACAAACAAACATTGGTGAAAGGCACTGGCAGGTCTGCACTGTACGTTGACCTGAGAGATTCTGTTTATTGTCTGATCTGAATGACTCGCAGAGAAAATGAAATTAAAATCAATGTTAAACTAGGGAATTTCCTCAGACGGATGTCCAGCGCAAAGGGGAATCGAACCCACGCCTTAAGCTAGCCACCGGGATTCCTAGTAACATTCTAACCACTAGGCTGTTCCATCCCTGTTAGCTCTGCGCTCTCTCTCTCCTCTCTTCTCTCTCTCTCTCACGTCATCTCTCTCTCTTCTCTCTCTCTCTCTCTCTCTCTCTCTCTTCTCTCTCTCTCTCTTGCTCTTGGTAATGACATCTTCAATGTCTTTGTGAGCTCTTTTTATCTTGAGTCATCCCTGAAACGGGACTGATGTAAAAAAGCACATGAGTGTCTCATCTATTATCCTCGAATAAAAAATTTTGCCTTGCCTTGCCTTTCCTGCTTCTGCCCTTGCCTGCCTGCTTGCCTTGCCTTCTCTCTCTCTCTCTCTCTCTCTCTCTCTCTCTCTCTCTCTCTCTCTCTCTCTCTCTCTCTCTCTCTCTCTCTCTCTCTCTCTCTCTCTCCTCTGGATTCCCTTAATTTTCAAAGAAAACTTTTATTTTTCTAATCTTTTATTTCAAGAATATTTGAAGAAGTGCTCGTGTGCTTTGTTTTGCATGCAGTCCCTGTGTCTATGCAGTTTTGTAAATTTCGTCACCTGTACCCACCTGCACATGATGGCCTACTCTTCCGAAAAGCAAAACGGGTTTTAACGTGTGCGCAAGATGTTCTGCGCACATGGGACCTCGACTTAAAGTCTCACCCTAAGTACTTTTTGAGGGAGTGGAGTCGGCACTGATGTTAACTCCAGGGGGGGAAATCCTCTCGAATGGGATTCAAACCCAGGTCAGCCGATTACTAGTGCAATGCCCAACGTTCTAACTTTTACCTTTATTTATTTTTTTCACTTTTTTTTTTCACTTTTTTTTTTCACTTTTTTTTTTTTTTTTGTTTTTTTTTTTTACTTTACACCACTTTATGTCACGGCACACGTCTCTGCGTGAAATTCGAGCTGCTATCCCCGAGAAGAGTGCGTCGCCACAAAAGCAGCGCCACCCTTTTTTTTTCTTTTCCTGTAGACTGCAATTGTATTTGTTTCCCTATCAGAGTGGCCTTTTTTTTACAGAATTTTTCCAGAGACAACCCTCTTGTTGCCGTGAGTTCTTTTACCTGTGCTAGATAATGATGTTTAATACACTGGACCACGGTTTATCGTCTCACCCGAAAGACTAACACCCAGACCACCACTCATGGTTAAACAGATGGGAAAAAAGTTTTAGGCCCAAACAGGGTTCGAACCACCACACACTTCGACTCGGACTTCTCGCTTTCTATACAGGTGCGTTACCTCTCGACCACCATCCACAATAACCACCAGGCTATCCCGCCCCCTCTTTTACAGGGCGGGGTACTAGTACCTTGTCTACTACTGCGCTTGTCACTTTGCAGGAGGTCTGCCCACTGGCCTCATAGCTCAGCCCACACATTTCAACTTCAGAGCAGCTCATTTCATTGGACAGGTTGCATGCTGGGTATGCTTGTGTTTCCATAACCCAGCGAACGTTGACAATGAGTTATGGGATCTTTAAGATCGTTATATATATAGATATATATATATATACACGAGAGGAGTTAAGGCACTGGCAGGTCTGCACTTGAAAATTTAGAGAGAGCAGACAGACAGACAGACAGACAGACAGACAGAGGACAGAGAGAGAGAGAGAGAGACAGACAGACAGACAGACAGACAGAGAGATACAGAGAGAATACATATCATATATATAATACATATCATATATATAATTATATACATTATTCATGTTGTTGTTTTTGGTTTGGCATACATACTATATGCACAAAGACGTAAGAAGTTTCACCTGCTCTAATTTTTCATAGATGCAGGCATGATATATTATATTATGCTTGTGCGGTCGAGTGAGTACGCACGTGCGTGCTGGCACACACACACACACACACACACACACACACACACACACACACACATTCCCAATCGTAACTTTTCTCGCTGTAACGTTACAAAGGGAGAGTTGAATTTTTTGTTAATAAAAATTTAAATAAAAAAAAATACTGACCTGTTGGCAAACCATGAACTGCACGTGCAGTAAATCCACCAATCAAAATCACTCACGATTCAAAACCCAAGAAAGTGAGCAGCCGACAGTTTGTGCGTTCCACTACACATTTGTATTTTCGACTGGCGGGCACACAGCACTGCGACAAGAAAAAAATTTGGACAACGCAGCAAAAAGTTTTTGCTTCAGCTCTATTTTATGCTTTGAATATTGTATCACCACTTGGGCGGTTGGCTTTGTATATTTCTTATCATTTTTAGTGCAACGCGCGTGTACTGCCTTGCTTGGGGGTGAGTAGGGGTTTAGTTTTAAGGGGAATATTTTAGATACAGGGCGAGGCTTGTGTACGAAGTTTTCAGCGTAAGACTTCGAATCCAAATTGCGACGACCAATGACAGTGCCTCACGTTTGCATGTCTGAGGTGAGTGGAGCTTGGTTTTTTATTTATTTATTCATGCTGTTTATTGTGAAGGTTTTTTTAAAAATAATTTGTTTACGTTTAAAAGTACTTTTCTACCTCGAACGTGTTGAAATTTTGGCTGGGGAATTTGTACGTTCTTTTGGTTCGCCCCAGGTTAAGAACATCTTTTCTGATGCACTCTTAGTTTTATGGGAAAAGGCTGTCAACTTGAGTACGCCTTTCAAATTGGTTCCATCCACTAAGCAGCAAAAAATTTTGATAGAACGTTCGTCTAAGGGCAGGGGGTAGAAGGTGGAAATCTTTCCAGTTACAATTTCTGTAACCTCAGCACCACTCAACTATTCTGCTAAGTGGTGTTGAGGGTTAGACATTAGGTGAACCAACTATTCAATATGCAAAAATGTTTGAAAGGAGCCAAAATATGAGTGTGCATTTTCTGCATTAATTTTGAATCACGAAACTTAATATTTGTGTTCATATTGCTGTCGGTTTCAATACCATTTCACATACCAGTTTTTGTTGGTTTCCTTTTTTTCGGGGGAGGGGGGGGGGGGTTCTTAAGCTCCGAGGTTCACCCGTAGAGATTTTGAATATGCACCATCTTTACTCAACCATTAAGGTAGCTGCATTCTTACTTAGGGAATGGTGTCCTGTGTGTATGTCTTTATTATATTTTAGTCATCCGTTTCTTATGGAACGGAATGGTCAACTCTTCTGAAAGATGGGACTTGGTTTTAACATGTGTGCGAGATGTTCTGCGTGCATTTGCACACGGGACATTGGTTTATAGTCTCATCCGAAGGACTTTTGGGGAGTGGAGTCAGCACTGATGGTAGGTATCTCCAGGGGGAAATTTCCCTGTAATGGGCGCCTCCTTGGCGGCTCAATCCCGGAACGTCTGATCACGAGCACAACGCTCTAACCACTAGGCTGCCCTGCGCCCTAGAAATAGTAATTAAAATACAGTGGAGTCCTATGTATGGACATGTTTTCGTGAACGATTTATTCACCATCTGAAGAAGCCCCAGCACTAAAAGTTTACCATAGGTTTGGTGTTTGAACTTCTGATCGCCTATTTTGCATGTGGGCTTTACTGGGATTTGTACTTTGCCCCCCCCCCCCCCCCCCCCCCCCCGTTCCCTTTTTATTAATCTAAATTTAACCTGAAAGAAACGTTAAAAATGGATTTTTTTTTAATGCAGAGGAGGTGGGAGGGGAGGGTTGGGGTAGAGCACTTCGTAAAGAGATTAGGGGTGGAAATCTATACTGAAATGGAATTGTGAATTATCACTGTTTTCATTGTAAAAGGCTTTAGTATCTTTTTAACATCATTTCTAATACTTAGTACGAATCTACACTCAAATGAAAACAAGAATAGTTCTTTAAAGCTTTTTTCTGTACGTTTTTCAAACTTGTATTTTTTTCTCGACAGTGCGTTGGTGGAGAAGTATGTTCAGTAGAAATAATCACCTTGCACTAGTTAGTAAGATAATTATAATCTCCATAGTCATGCTGTCCGTATTCTAAGATCCCCCCCCCTCCAACATCCATTACCACAAGGGGGTATGGTCCACAAAATCTTAAACGAACTCTTACCTTATCAGAATACCGGGCATTTTTGATGTCTGAAAAGTGGATTAAGTCCAGCGACCATACAAAAGTACAATAAACATGTCCGGGTGGATAATGGGGTAATGGGACAGGAATATGATAAGTAATCGATACAGAAGCGAAAGTAGGGTATACAAGGAAAACCACTTACAAAGAAGCGAAAGTAGGGTATACAAGGAAAACTTCCTTACAAAGAAGCGAAAGTAGGGTATACAAGGAAAACCTCCTTACAAAGAAGTTCGAAAGAGCCACGGTGGATAAAGAGGAAAAGGGAAAAGAAACATGCAAGTCATTGATGAAAGAAGCGAACATACAATATAATATAATCTATCATTTGCATAATATGGGGAACGCGCGATCACTGAATAAAGAAAATGATACAGTATACAATCTTTATTGTCCATAGTTTACATAATATAGAAAAACGTGATCACTGAATGAGTTAATATAATAAACAACCCAGAATCACCCAACTGTAATAGAGTATTATGACATGAAATTTAACAACCCAGGGATCTTTCTTCCGAAAATGATGGATCAAATGACATAAAATTATCTGAGATCTTTTATCCAACTCAGGATAGATTGAATGACAACACACACACACACACAACATACACTACACACACACACACACCACACACACACACACACACACACACACACACACACACACACACACAAACAAACAATCCTAACAAACCGTGGGATATTTGTCCAAAAGTAATACATTAAATGGAAAAAGCCTAACAAACCCCAAGAATCTTTAATCCAAAAGTGACCAGACTGGATAACATTAAAAACCCTAACAAAACCGTGGGATCTTTTTCTGCAGGCAACGTGGCCATGAAGCACAAGCACACGTTAGAGACGCACCTCCACCGCATCCAGCAGCTGCAGCAGGAGCTGACGCAGCGCAAAGGCCAGGTCCTGGAGGACCTGCAACGCCTGACGTTGCTGCACAGCGAAATCCACCCCCAGGTCACCACCCTCCCCACCCACCAGACCAGAGACACACCCGACCTTCAGCAGCAACCACCCGAGAATCATCGAAACCCCCACACCGATAAAAATGACAAAAACGGTGACCATTTAGAAAACCAAGCCTCCCAAGTTTTCGAACAAGCCCGGCACCGGCTCAAAGACTTAGCGAGGTTTCTAGAATCTTCGAACGCGGAGCTGTCAGAGATCAAGGGCACGTTCGAGAGCGAGTACCCGCTGGTAGGGACTGGCGACAAGGACCCGGAGGTCAGCGAGGAGATCCTCAAGAGGAAAGACCTGGCGGTGCGCAGGATGACGGAACGTCTGGAGACACTGCAGGACGCCGTGAACCGAAAGCTGGACGCGGAGCTTGTCCACAAAGACGTGGAGGAGGAACTCCTCGCCAAGCTGGACCTCCCGGGCAAGGGGAGAGGTCGCCCCAAGACCCGCCTGTCCGCCATCTCAGAAGGGAGCCTGGAGTCAGCGTCTGGACAGAGAAGGTCAAGCTCCTTGTCCAAGGAGAGGCTTCTCAGCAAAGCTAAACAGGTCCGGGCTGCCAAGGAGGCTCACCCTCCACCTCTTAGCACTGCTACCCACGGTTCCAGCCTCCAGACTTCAACAACCAGTGGAGACAGCTTTCAGACCGGGAGAATGTCGAGAATATAGATCCCGCCAAGATACAAGAGAAAGAAAAAGAAAAATTGATTTCAACCATACCGGACAAACAGGAGGGCTGTGTTTCGGGCCCGGACGCGTCGAAAGAACCCAAACCGGAAGTGATCCAGGTCCAGGAAGTGACGTCATCGGTGCAGGAGACCGTCCGGGGACGCCTGCACAACAGCTTCGGAGAATCGCTGACGGAATCGTCCATCATGACGTCATCGACGGTCTCGGCTCTCCTGGGCGACTCGCTGCAGTCGGCGATGTCGTCAGACAACAGTGACGTCAAAGAAGCCACGGGGTCCTCCTCGTCAGACAGTTCCCTAGACTCGATGATGACGCCACCGCCGCCGTCATCCGCGGCAGCAGCAGCAGGGGGAGAAGTATCAGTGGAAGACCCGAACTCGAGCTCGGAACTGATGGTGAAGCACCACGAGGCCTTGCTGCTGTCCACCAGACCCAGGCTGAAAGGATCGCGCTACATCCAGGTCGGCCTCCCGGAGCCGCAAGCGGCGCCGTGGGAAGGCGGCTTCGGCCCCGGCGGCGGCGAGGGCTTTGGCAGCGGCGACTTCTACCACCTCCCGAACACCAACACCACGGCACCACCACCACCACCACCGCCGCCCTCACACCTCCTCCCCTTCCACTCGCCTTACGCGAGCCGGACCCGCCCGAACCCGAACCCGAACCCGGGGCTGTACTTCCCGGGCAGCCCTCAGCACCGTGACCCGTATCGCCGGTCCCGGTCCTCCCACCCCGGGTACCGCCACCCGTGGCAGTCCCTACCCCAAGGGTACTATTACTCCCCACCCCGAAGCGCCCGGCGCTCTCAATCCTCGTACCCGGCGTATCGCCAGGACCACCACCAGTCCGGTGGGGGATTTCTCCGGGGGGTGGATCTTCAGGGCGGGGTGGTTCGTTTGGAGGCCACGTGCCCCGGCGCCGTGCCGTCCCCCCCGGGGCAGGAAGTGGCGTCGTGGCCCCGGGAGCATGCGCGGGAAGGGGTGAACGGTCGGCGGAACGGGGTGTCGAGCGCGGGCAGTTCGGCCTCGTCGGGGTCTCCGATCCCCGAGAATGGGAGCGAGGGCAGGAGTGACGAGGAGCCGCAAGGTGGGTGGTGGTGTTGTGGTGGTGGAGGTGTTGTGTTGTGTCCCTTTTGGTGTTGTGTTGTGTCCCTTTTTGTTGTGGTGGTGGTGTTGTGTTGTTGTGTCCCTTTTGTTGTGGTGGTGGGGTTTTGGGTTTGTTTGTTTTTCTTTAGTTCGAGAGTTTAATGGGAATAGGCTCGTGTGTGTGTGTGTGTGTGTGGGGGGGGGGGGGGGGGGTGCGTGTGTGGGGGGGGGGTGTGGTTGTTGGTGGTGGTGGTGGTTGTTCAGTCCTTGTTTTTCTTTTTTGTTTTTAGTATTTGTCAGTTCATTAATTTGATTCTTCTCATTAGTTTATCCATTCACAAGATGATTTAGGCAATGGTACATTCACATTAAGAGTGTACAGAAAAAGGGGATGAGGGAAGGGTAAAAGGATGAAGAATGGATGCTAAGTCTATAAGCTTTCATTTATAGTAACACTCACATTTTATATTCTAGATACTAAGCTACCTTCTCTCGCAGTCCCTGAATCGGAAACCTCCGCTGGGACGTACATACAACTGCAGCGACACCACATACATTGAATGTTTAACTAACTCACGCTTACATACATGTGTAGTTTTAATAATGAAATAAAATTTTTAGGAAAAAATTGGTATTCACAAAAGTGAATTACATGTGTTGAGCTAAAGTGGTGTTTGAATTCATAGGGTGATGGTCTTTTCTTGCAAAACATCGTCGGAAACGCAAAAGTTTAGAGACCAGCTAACCACAATACCAGAACGATGACTTTGACAGTATAAGTTTATTTAGAAAGATCTGTAACCATTTTGTCAAGATGTAACATGAACGTTGATAATATTTTGGAGGGCTTGCAAAGTTGCTTGAAATCGTGTTGCAATTCAATGTAGATAACCATGTCTTTTCAGGATTTGTTGAAATCATTTTTCCAAGGAGGATGCATCTTTAAGCATATATTTTTTGTAGAAATGTTACTGTTCTGTTTTTGTACCCCCTCTCCCCCCCCCCCCCTCTCAAAAAATAACCTTCTGCAATATTAACACCAAAACAAGCATTCAACTTAACACCAAAAACATGATGCTGTCACTTTATCTTAAAACACGCACGGACGCGCGCTCTCTCTCTGTCTCTCTCTGTCTCTCTGTCTCTGTCCTCTCTCTCTCTCTCTCTCTCTCTCTCTCTCTCTCTCTCTCTCTCTCTCTCTCTCTCTCTCTCTCTCTCTCTCTCTCTCTCCCCCCCCCCCCCCCCGCACACACACACACACACACTGTCCGGTATCACTGTATGTGGAAGGACGTAAAATTGAAGACTTCACACACACACACACACACACACACACACACACACACACACACACACACACAACACACACACACACTCTCATACGCTGGCAATTTGAAGACCCGGGTTCGAGTCCGGTCGAGGAAATTTTCTTCCTGGAGTTAACATCAGTGCTGACTCCACTCTCCCCCAAGGTCCTTCGGATGAGACTAAAAACCGAGGCCCCGTGTGCGAACGCACGCAGAACATCTTGCACACACGTTAAATCCTGTTCCGCTTTTCGTAAGAGTAGGCCATCGTGTGCCGGTGGGAACAGATGACAATATTTACAAAACTGCATACACACGGGGACCGGATGAAAAAAAGCACATGATTGCTTATTCTGTTATCCTCGATATAAAAGAATAAATAAATAAATAAATACTCGCTCCCTCCGATCCTCAACCCCAGCCCCGAGCCATCACCTCCCACACCCACACCCTCACCAATCCTTTCCTCAGTGTTAAACAAACCTTAAAGAACATTTCCAAACTGTGACATCCTTCATCAACAGACGAGGTGGACGGCTGTCCTCTGGAGCTGAAGTCGGGGGAGAAAGGGCAGGTGACGGTGAAGCTGGTGACGTCAGAGCACGTGCAGAAACATCGCGGACCTGGACTGGTGGATCACCGAACTCCGTAAGTTTAACGGACAGTCAACTGTTTATTTTATTTATTCTATACCACTCACACACCACTCGCACACCACTATACCACACGGACATTCAACTTATTTTATTTTATACCCCTTTATGTTACGGCTGATTTTTTTCTGCGTGAAATTCGGGTTGCTTTCTCACCCCTGGGGAGAGCGCGTTGCTACAAGAGCAGCGCCTACCCATTTATTTTTTTGTCTGCAACTGTATTTGTTTCCTATGAGTGGTTTTTCTTCTATAGAATTTTGACAGGGACAACCCCCTTGTTGCCGTGGGTTTTTTTACGTGCACTAAATGTAACACGGGACCACGGTTTATCTTCTCATCTGAAAGACTAGCACCCAGACCACTGCTCATTGTCTAATGGATGGGGAAACACTTTTGGGCCCAAACTGGATTCGAACCACCGCACACTCACTCTAAACTTTTCGCTTCCTAGACAGGCGCGTTACCTCTAGACCATCGATCCACTTCAACTTTTAGTTCCCCCCTCGTGGGGACGGGATAGCTCATAGATCAGAGCACTCGCTTCCCCCAAGCTAAGGTTAAGCAGCATTGAGTGTGGTTGCCAATTGGATGGGTGACAGTTGCGCGCCTTGGCTTCAGTACAGTTCCCCCAGTTCACCCAGCTGTAAATGGGTACCTGCCTCTTTGGGGTCAGGGAAGGTAAAGCAGCGAGGGAGAGGAGATGGGCGCCGCCCTCAATCTGCTGGCCCCTAGAGAAGCTGAAGTCTCTGATGCCTCGCTCCCCAACGTCAGCATAGGTCATGGGAAGAGCTTTTTACAAGATATTGTGCATACATTCGTGCATAGGACCTTGGTATATCCTTCCTTCACCTATCCTGTAGACCGTGGGGGCACCAATGAGTTTTGCAACCAGCTTCCTCCACTCCCGCGGTCGTCTGTTATTTCTAGCAAATCGGTCCGCTTAAGGCCAGTCCACTGTTTTCTTCCATCGTTTTCTGTCTGCCTTCGTCTCCTTCGTTGTCTGTCTGTCTATCTGTGTCTCTGTCTCTGTGTCTCTGTCTCTCTCTGTCTCTCTCTCTCTCCTCTCTTCCTCTCTCTCTCTCTCTCTCTCTGCCTCTTCGTCTCCTCCCTCTGCTCTCGTCTCCCTCCTCTTGCTCTTCGTCTCCTCCTTGTACTCTTCCTGTAGGAAGTCTTGGCCAGTCCAGAATTTTTGTGACGTGCCTACATTGAAGTTTGTATTTTTCACTGAAGTCAGGAACTCTTCATATGGTCTGATGGCGTTTTTATTCTGGTTATCACATCATTGATATCTCTGTATGATAATGCTTTCGCAAACCTTGACATATATTCTCGTCCAAAGAACTTGCAGGGACTGGATCGAAAAAAACTCCACAGGGAAAGTTCCCCTTTAGAGGACAGCTGAGTAGAGACACAAACCCGTACCACATTGACAGATCACTAGTTGGATTCTTTAACCACTAGGCTAGTCTGCCCCCTTAATAGATGCTGTGTAGATGTGTAGAGGTTTGAAGCTTCACTGTCTGTTTCAGTGTCGACTGTTTCAAGTATCCGCGGGAAAAATCCTTGGAGGAACTGGCTGACTTTGTTCACAAGAGACTGGTGAGTGAGTGTGTGTGTGTTCAAATTCCTTTGTCTTTTCACAAATTGATATTACACGGGAATGAGACAGAGACAGAAAGACGGAGCGTGTGTGATATGTCGGGGAGGATGTGTGTGTGTGTGTGTGTGTGTGTGTGTGTGTGTGTGTGTGTGTGTGTGTGTGTGTGGTGTGTGTGTGTGTGTGTGTGCACGTGCACGTGCACGTTTCAATTTTACTTCGCGGATAATAAGCACTAGTGCTTTCTTACGTCAAGTCCTTGTCAGGATGCAAATTTGCGCTCGCTGTGTGTGTGTGTGCGTGCGTGCGCGCGTGCGTGCGCGCGTGCGTGCGTGTGCTTGTGAAAATAGAACTGTCTGTATGTATTTGGAATTTCTTTGTGTATCTATATTCAATGACACCTTGAGAGTAAAATAATAATACAATAATAATAATAATATTGATAATGATGATAGTACTAATGATGATAATGATAATAGTAGCAGTAGCAGCAGCAGCAGCAGCAGCAGTAGTAGTAAATAACAGCAAACTAATGTGCAGAAACAGAACAGCAGAGGACGACTAAGGCTGTGGCTGTTTGAGGAAGATGAGGAGGGAATGTTTCTGCCGCGAAGGATGCTGAAGGGGCACTTCACCAAGAGAAGTGTACGTAGTCTTCTTCTTCTCCTTTCTAAAACTTACATACAACGTATTTCACCAGAAGTGTGCGTGTCTTCTTTTCCATGTCTATCTGCTTCACTTCTAGGTGATTTAGACTCTTCTTTCAAACTAGCATACAATGTAACCTCACCAAGAGAAGTGTTACATGTCTTCTTTTATTTATCCCCGGTTCACCATCCAGGTGGTTAGACACTTCCTTTCAAACTTACATACAATGTACTTCAGGATAAGTGTGCGTGGTCTTTTCCATACTTCTAGGTGATTTAGACGCTTCCTTTCAAACAAATGTACTTCACCAAGAGAAGTATGCGTGGTCTTCTTTCCATTTAGCCTATCAGTTCACCTCCGATAATGTATACACTTCCTTTCAAACTAACAATCTACTTCACCAAGAGAAGTGTACGTGGTCTTCTTCTCCTTTCCATTATCTATTCACTCCGAGGTGATTTAGACTATTTTCAAACTAGTGTAGTGTGTCATACAGCAAACTTCTCATCTAGTGTGTAATTTACTACTCAATCTGTGATTCCAGGTTGGATAGTCAAAAGTGTACCTTCTGGGTGATCCCCAGGGTGGTAAGCTGGAGAATGCACATGTGTGTGTGTGTGTGTGTGTGAAAAAAAACGGGTGTAAAGCAGGGTGGGAGTGGAGGTTGTTTCCCTTGCTTAAAGTATCAACATAAACAAATCGAATTTAATGCACGAACATGCATCAAAATTTTACTGGTATGAAACAGTGTCTCTATCTACGATACAAACAATATTATTATTTTACTGTCATGAAACCTTTTCTGTAAAAAAAAAATATCGTATACTGACTACACCATATTTTAACTGTTATGATAGATAATAATAATAATAATGTTAATAATGATAATAATAATAATTATTATAGTAGTAATAAAAATGATATATAATTACATTATTATAATGAATATGATAATTATAATTAATAATAAATTTAATGTGATTATATTATATATCATATCATGTCGCATATCATATCATATTATATCATGTCATATCATGTCATATCTTGTGCATAATGTATATATTTTACTGTTATGAAAGTTTCTTATCTACGATACTGACCAAAACATATTTACCGTTATGAAAGTTTCTCTTCCTACGCTACTGACCACCCCATCTGTGTCCTGATTGGCTGTGGTGACTGACTGTACAGGTGGGCAGTCTGAACCAGGGCACAGTGACGCTCTACGTGCAGACGGCAGAACAGCGGGAACGGCTGCACACCTTTGACCATCACAGTAAGACCAGGGGCAAACCAAGATAATAACGTTTTTAACGGTCTTTTTTTTTTTTTTTTTTTTTTTTGGGGGGGGGGGGCGATTTTTTGGTCTTTCACACAAATTGAATCCATTATAGAGTTAAAACACAAAAACAACCTCTTAAAGATTCTGTGAATTTTGCTTTTGAAATTCATTTGGGAGGGGGGCGGTAAGGTTTGTTTTTATTTGGGGGGGGGGGGATTTTTTAGGGCGGGGTCTATTTTGTTAAGGATTTTTTGTTTGTTTTTTAAAGGGGGGGGGGGTTTGTTCTGTTTAGTCGTTCAGATGTTGCATTCCTTTATTATCGCTACTTTTTTTTATCATGAGCAGTGCAAGCCTTGAGGACTTACTGCTATATCCAGATAATTGACATTAAACTGTTTTTTTTGCGTTTTTTTTGTTTTGGGGAGGGGGGGGGGGCTTTTTTCCTCTATTGTATAAAAAATTACCGTGATTCATTTCGGGGGATATAAAGACAAGCTGCCGTTGTATTAGGAATAAAATGTAATGGGTATTTCTTGGTCGTATTGCGGTGAAAGTGTACTTTAGAATATAGCTAATTTTTTTTTTGGAGTTGTTGGACGCCTGAAGATGGGAGACTACTGTGTGTGTGGTTACAGAGATGGGCCGACACTTTGCGTCAAAACTCCACAGCGTTTTTTAGTATTGTTGTTGTTGTTTTATTGTTGTTAGGGAAAAATGGGAGACTGTATATATGATGAGAGGTATTTTTTGGTTAAAAACTCCACACTAGCCTATTATAATCATTAGAAGAAAATGGGAGACTACTCTTAGTGGTGGTGGGGTGTGTGTGTGTGTGTGTGATAAGAGGAATGTTTTTGTCTTCGTCAAAACTCGTAAGTTATTAATTTTTATTAGCATTATTAGCAGAAAATTGGAGACAACTATGTGTGCTGTTACAGGGGTACGCTTTGCCATCGTCAAAACTTCACACTGTTGTTGTTTTTATTATTATTATTATTATTATTATTATTATTATTATTATTATTAGATGACAAAAATGGGAAACCTTGTGTGTGTGGTTACAGAGGTTCGCTTTGTCTTCGTCAAAACGCCTCACTGGGACACAGGCGAGTTCGTTGTGAAGGGACATCACCACGTCGACATTAATAAAGCCACGCGTAAGTTGTTCCTTCCCTTGCTCTGCTTCTCTTTCCTTTTCTTTTTCTTAATTTTTATTTAATTATTCTTTTATATCGAGGATAATGGAATAAGCACTGGTGTGCTTTTTTACATCCAGTCCCCGTGTGTATGCTGCTGTGAAAATATTGTCTTCTGTTCCCACCGGCACAATGGCCTACTCTTACGAAAAGCGGAACAGGATTTGTGTGCGCAAGATGTTCTGCGTGCGTGCGCACATGGGGCCTCGGCTTACAGTCTCATCCGAAAGACTTTTGGTGAGAGTGGAGTCAGCACTGATGTTAACTCCAGGGGGAAAATCCCCTCCAACGGGAATCGGAGGAGAGAGAGAGAGAGAGAGAAGGAGAGAGAGAGAGAGAGAGAGAGAGAGAGTGAGTGAGTGAGTGTGATTGAGTGATTGAGTGATTGATTGATTGATTGATTATTTGATTTGATTTGATTTGATTTGATTTGATTTATTCTTTATATCGAGGATAATGGGATAAGCACTCTTGTGCTTTTTTACATCCAGTCCCCGTGTGTATGCAGTTTTGTATGTCATCTGTTCCCACCGGCACACGATGGCCTACTCTTACGAAAAGCGGAACAGGATTTAACGTGTGCGCAAGATGTTCTGCGTGCGTTCGCACACGGGGCCTCGGTTTACAGTCTCATCCGAAGGACTTGTGGGGAGAGTGGAGTCAGCACTGATGTTAACTCCAGGAGAAAAATCTCCTCGACCAGATTCGAACCCGGGTCTTCAAATTGCCAGCGCAATGTTCTGACCACTAGGCTAGAGAGAGAGAGAGATGCGGGGGGGGGGGGGGGGGGGGGGGGGGGCGGTGATAGACAGTTCGACTTCAATCCCATGGGAAGATGAAGTCGTGGGTTTGAATCTAGGCCGTGTCTAGTGATCTAAGGGTGGGGATTTTTACGATCTCCCAGGTCAACTTCAAGTGCCGACTTGCCAGTGCCTTAATTCCCGTTGTGCACACACACACATGCATAAAAGATATGCACATTAGATTCCGTGATTCATATCAACGTTCGGTGGGTTACACAAACACGAACATAACATCCTCGAAGTCGGAAAGTAGTTGCCTTCATGGTAGGCAAAAAAATGTCGCATACGCAAAATGTCACCATTTTGGGGGGACGGATAGCCTAGTGGTCAGAACATTGCGCTGGCAATTTGACGACCCGGGTTCGAGTCCGGTCGGTGCTGACTCCACTCTCCCGAAAGTCTTTCGGATGAGTCTTTAAACCGAGGCCCCGTGTGCGAACGCACGCAGAATATCTTGCGCACACGTTAAATCCTGTTCCGCTTTTCGTAAGAGTAGGCCATCGTGTGCCGGTGGGAACAGATATTTACAAAACTGCATACACACGGGGACTGGATGTAAAAAAGCACAAGTGCTTATTCCTTTATCCTCGATATAAAAGAATAAATCAAATCAAACCATGGGTAAACCTTGGAGCTCTAGCCGAGGAACGAAGCGAGAGATAAATAGTAGATGGGCAAATTAACTGATAAAAGCTGTGTTGTGTGATTGATTTCAGGAGCAGTGATACAAATCCTCAAGAAGAAATTCATGCCCCAGTGTCCCTCGTCGCTCCGACTGTATATTGTAAGTACACATTCCCCTATCACTATATTAATATCTATAGTCTCTATAACACTTTTGGGGACGAGGTAGCTCAGTGGTCAGAGCGCTCGCTTTCCCCTAGCCAAGTTAAGCAGCATTGAGCATGGTTTGCCAATTGGATTGGTGACCGTTTGTGCGCCTTGGCTACAGTACAGGTCCCCCTGTTCACCCAGCTGTAAATGGGTACCTACGCTCTTTAAGGTCAGGGAAGGTAA
>CM060339.1:20707927-20712927 GCA_030674155.1 Stramonita haemastoma
ATGCAGCGAGATTGGAAAAAAAAAAGAGCGAACATGAAAATTCTTTCTTTTTTACAGTGTTTCCTGGTGGGGGAGTGAACAGTTTTTTTTGGATGCCCCCCCCCCAAGGTTTTCCCCTTGGGGAAAACCCCCAGTACTTTAGCGCAGCAAAAAAACGCAAAAACAAAAACCCAAACAGCAACAGGAACAACGCACAACAGCAAAACAACAACAGGGCCATAGAACAACGCAGCAATATCGACAAAAACTCCCCAGCAGCATTTGGACAAAACAACAGCAATAACAAAAAAACAAAAACAACAAAAAAAAATTTACAAAACCACCAGCAGCAGCAATAGCAAAACAACAAAAACAGCAGAACTTTAAAAAGCAGCATCCCGGCAGAACATCAAAACGCAGAGCACAACAAAAAAACAAAGAGCGCGCAACAAAAACAACCAAGAACAACAAAACAGCAGCAATTAAAAAAACCAACAACAACAAAAACAGCAACAAAAACATTTTTTTGGGTACCAAAAAAAAAAAGGCCCCAACACACAACAAAAAAAAACAACACCCGGGGAAA
The DNA here is from genome assembly GCA_030674155.1 of Stramonita haemastoma. NCBI lineage: Eukaryota > Metazoa > Mollusca > Gastropoda > Neogastropoda > Muricidae > Stramonita > Stramonita haemastoma. The sequence goes on from CM060339.1 coordinate 20,708,493, forward strand.
AGTGGAAAAAACGCAGAGCAGCAAAAAAAACAATTAGCGAAAAAAACAACCCCCAGCAACAACAGCAGCAATAAAAAAAACAAAGGGAAAAATTAAAAACCAACACAACGCGTAGCAAAACAACGAAACAACAGCAGCAACAATGTAAAAAAAAAAAAAAAAAAAGCACAGGGGCGCTTATTCTATTATCCTCGAAAAAGGGGAAAAAAAGAAAAAAAAGAAAAAATCTTCCAAATAGGCTAACTTAAAACTTATCTTTTGGGAACGAAAGTCATGATCAAAAAAATTTAAAAAAAAAAATCTTAATACACCCCCTTTTTCAAAAGAAAAAAAAAAGGAGAGAGAAAAGAGGGGAGAGGAGAGGAAGAGAGAGGAGAGAGAAGGGGGGAGGGGAGAAGGGGAGAGAGAAGAGGAAGAGAGAGAAGGGGGAGAGAGATCAAACAAAACCCAAAAAAAACAAAAATTTTTTTTCCGAAAGGGGGGGAGGAGAGAGAGAGGAAGAGAGGGTGAGAGAGAGAGGGCAGACAGACAGCAGACAGGCAGACAGACAACAAAAAAGACAGAGACGGGGCAGAAGGGGGGGAAAGAGAGAGAGAGAAGGGAAAACAGAGAAGCAAAACGACAGATAGAGAGGGCACGGAAAGACATGTACTACCTTACAAGTGAAAAAAACAAAGAACGCACACAAAAGGGGGTAAAAAGGAAAGGGGACCCAAAAGGTAAATAAAGGGGTTTTGAAAAACACACACGCCGTAACTGGGGGGGGGATAGCCCCTGGCAGAAATTCCTTTTGGAAAATTTAGACCCGGGGTTTGATTTCCCCTTCGAGGGGGGTTTTTCCCCCGGAGGGGTTTAAATCAGTGCTGACTCCACTCTCCCGAAAAGTCCTTCGGATGAGACTGTAAATCGAGGCCCGTGTGCAAACGCGCGCAGAACATCTTGCGCACATGTTAAAATCCTGTTCCGCTTTTCGTAAGAGTAGGCCATCGTGTGCCGATGGGAATAGGTGACAAAATTGACAAAACCGCATACACTTGGAGAGGGATGTAAAAAAGCACATGAATGCTTATTCCATTATCCTTGATATAAAAAAATATAAATAAATAAATAAATGAATAAATAAATAAATAAATGAATAAATAAATGAATGAATAAAATAATGAATAAATAAAAAATAAATAAATAAATAAATAAATGAATAAATAAATAAATAAATAAATAAAACCACAAAAACACACACGGCAGAAAGGGAGTGCGGCAAAGAGAGAACGAAAATCAAATGAAATCTATCAATCTATCAATCTATCAATCTATCTATCTATCTATCTACATACATTTTTTTGTGTGCTTCAAAGGGAAGGCTGCTCTACGCCGGGGAAGGAAAGAAAAACCTGTCATGATTGAAAGGGGTATCCCCTCCTCCCCCACACCCCACCACCCCGGGGTGCCGGGGGCCTGTCGGTATAGATAGCATCCTCACCGGGGAAATTCGATGCAAAGAATCCCCTCTTTTCTATCCCTCTCTTAATTTCTGCCTTGTCTCTTTTCTTCCTGTCACCCCTTCTCGGCTTTTTCTGCCTTCTTGGTCCATTTCCCTGCCATTATTTTCCCCCAGAAAGATTAAAAAAAAAAAAAAATTCTCTCCCATGCCGAATTTTCGGATGCGCTGGGCCTGACTTGTCAGGCGCCAAAAGGCAGCGCAACACATTTTTAGTCATATGACAAGAAAACATTAGTTGCTGTCTGAGCGTTTGACGAAGAAGAGGAGGGGTATACAGTACAATACAATAACTACAATATAATAAAATACTACACAATACATCACAATACAATGCAATACAGTGCAATGCAATACAATACTATGGAATGCAATACAATACAATGCATTACAATGCAATATTATACAAAGCAATGCAACACAATATAGATCTAGATCTAACACAATGCAATACAAAACAATGAAATACAACACAACACATGCACAATACAATACAATGTAAAGCAACACTATATCACCTGACTGTGCACACACACACACACGCGCGCGCGCGCACACACACACACACACACACAACACACACACACACACACACACACAACACACACACACACACCACACACACTGAATTTGATGATGCAAATCTTCCTTTTTGTGATATTTTTATTTGCCGTTTGTTTTTGTCCTTTTTGTTTGTTTTGTTTTCGTAATGTTTAAAAAACAACAAACAACCTGGTTGTGCCATTTCTACACATCGTTAACAAAGATATGTTATGGTTCCATTTTTTTTTTTTACAATAAAAATCTTGAATCTCCTAACAAAAGAAATCTCTTAGTGTAGTATGAACTGTGGTTTCTGGATGATTTTTTCCATTAATTTTATACTCCAGGGATAAACACACTTGATAAAACAGAGTGAATTTATTTTCCACATTTCGAGAAGGCTTTTGCTTTGAGGGGGGATGGCGGGTTCGATTCCCGTTGGAGGGATTTTCCCTTGGAGTTAATATCAGTGCTAACTCCACTCTCCCCAAAGGTCCTTCAGATGAGACTATAAACCGAGGCCCCGTGTAAGAACGCACGCGGAAATCTCGCACACACGTTAAATCCTGTTCCGCTTTTCGAAAGAGAAGGCCATTCTGTGCCGGTGGGAACAGATGACAAGATTTACATGGGGACTGGGTGTAAAAAAGCACATGAGTGCTTATTCCATTATCCTTGATATAAAGAATTTAAAAGAAATATGCATGACAAAATATAGAACTTCAACAGTTTATGGATAAAACAAGATGTAACGCAAACATTCTATCTTTTTTTTTTTTTTTATCGTAAAATTGATCTCCAAAGTCGGAGCTTAGCTACCTAGATGGGGGCAAGAGGGGAAAAACCGGTGGTTATACAAATAAATCTGACCATTAGTGAACATAGGGGCTCTAGCCCAGGAACGAAAAAAAATCAAATAACACACTTAAGTGATACTTTTTTTTTCTCATCGGAACTTCAGAAAATCGACATCCTATGCGTTTTTACAAAATAAGAAAGACAATTCATTTCTACAGTAAATTGATTTAAAATGTTTTCCGATAAAAATATTGCAGAACAATCAGGAAAAGTGATTTTATAGTTAATGAAATTACTGGTGGAAATGAGTGGAAAAGGATAAATTATGTTGTCATGATTTATAAACACGCATGCATACAAGCTGCCAAATTATCATTCGATTTACTGTTTTCTGTGTTAGGGCAGGTTATAAACTGTTAGCTTGTTGTTGCTTTTTACATCAATTTGTATGTAATGTATGTCTCTTTCTGAAATAAATATGTATTTAAATACCAACAATTTATGATGGGCACCATTTGAACAATTGAATTATATATATCAAGGATAAATTGATAGCCACAATCACGAAAATTAGATTAAGAGTATTTTGATCTTGGTTTCTAATTTTGTTTGATATCTAATTAAGCATTAAAAAAAAAAAATCTTATTGTCATAATCGCACTTTTTCATATGTTTGTTCGTGTGTCTGCTTTGTTGTTGTATATATTTTTGAAGAAAAAAAAAAAGGGCACATTTGTACGAATAGGCACTAGATCTAGATTCTATGTATCATTCATATAGTATGCAACATGTCTTGTGTTTTTAAAATTTTTATTATTGGTTGTTTTGACAGTTATGTTTATGTGCAATGTGTTAAACCAACACTTAGTTTAGCATCATGTTGTTATGTATTTGTGTGTATTGCTACAGTTATGTTGGCATAGATGTGCGTGATTATACATTTTGTAGCGTAAACAGCTTTGTGTTATCTCCACTAAGGGGAAAAAGCGAGCTTGAAGAGCCCATTATTGTTATTAGCATAATAGATTAATAATGACAATAATGATGATGATGATAACGATGATGATGATAATGATAATGATTATAATAATGATAATAAAAATAAAATAAAATAACAACAATGATAACAATAACAATGCTGCTACTACTACACTACTACTACTACTACTACTACTACTACTACTATACTACTACTACTACTACTAGTGCATCTTGCGCACACGTTAAATCCTGTTCCGCTTTTCGTAAGAGTAGGCCATCGTGTGCCGGTGGGAACAGATGACATTTACAAAACATGCATACACAAGGGGACTGGATGCTCTAAAGCACATGAATGCTTATTCCATTATCCTCGATATAAAAGAATAAATAAAAAAACTACTACTACTACTACTACTACTACTACTACTACTACTACTACTACTACTAACCGTAAAATCCCTAGCATACGCCCCCCCCCCCCCCCCCCCCCCGCACTGATTTAGGGCAAAAATTGGGGGGTGGGTGTTTTGCTAGGGATAGACCCTTTTGCACAAAGTAATTGTTGTGCTCAACCGTGTAATTGAGTGATCCAGATACTGGAGTTCCAATTTGAAA
>CM060339.1:20720427-20734743 GCA_030674155.1 Stramonita haemastoma
AATCAAAATGGAAGAGCGTCGGAGCTCTAGCCGAGGAACGAAAAACAAAACAAAACAAAACAAAACAAAACAAAACAAACAAAAAACCCCACGAAACCCCCCATAACATTTCAACTGTTTTACGCTTTTTTATTAAAAGAAAAGAAAAAAGCATGGTAAGCCCATTAAATGGATAATATTGAACAAAAATCAATAAGATGTCATCCAATACAATATAAAACTATACAACACAATGCGACACAATACAATACGACTGAATGCAATGCGGTACAGTTCCATGCATTGCAAAGGAATGTAAATCAATGGAATAACAAAACGAAACATTCCTACTCAACACAGTTGAATACAATTTACAAATAAAATACAGCACAATTTTACAATTAAAAACAAAATGCAATACACCCCCCATCTCTCTCTCTCTCTCTCACTCTCACTCTCACTCTTTACTTCTCTGTCTGTCTGTCTGTCTGTCTCTGTCTGTCTGTCTGTCTGTCTCTCTCTCTCTCACTCTCACTCTTTACTTCTCTGTCTGTCTTTGTCTCTGTCTGTCTGTCTGTCTGTCTGTCTTCTCTCTCTCCTCTCACTCTACTTCCCCTTTCTCTCTTTCTCTCTCTGTCTGTCTCCTCTCTCTCTCTCACCTCCTCTTTACTTCTCGTCTGTCTTGTCTCTGTCTGTCTCTGTCCTCTCTCTCTTCTCTTCTCTCTCTGTCTTCTTCTCGTCTCTCTTCTCTCTCGTCTCTCTCTCTCTCTCTCTCTCTCTCTCTCTCTCTCTCTCTCTCTCTCTCTCTCTCTCTCTCTCTCTCCTCTCTCTCTCTCTCTCTCTCTCCCCTTGCCCATCCCTTCTCTAGCCCGTCTCTCTCTCTCTCTCTCTCTCTCTCTCTCTCTCTCTCTCTCTCTCTCTTCTCTCTCTCCTCTCTCTCTCTCTCTCTCTCTCTCTCTCTCTCTCTCTCTCTCTCTCTCTCTCTCCTCTCTCCCCCACTATCTCCCCCTCTCCCTCTTTGTTTCTCTAATGTGTGGTCAGCCATAGGCCCACTATACACAGATCAGCGATAGGCTACACAGGGAGAACAGAACGAATAACACCACAAGCAGCGGCGATGGAGGCGCCGACAAGTCAATTAGCCCCCTGCCACTGTCAATTAATTAACCAGCGCTTAGCTTAATCAAGCCGGCAACTGCTAGTCAAGGAGAGGGGGGGGGGGCGGGGGGGGGGGGGGGGGGGGGGGGGGCGAGGGGGGGGGGGGGGGGTGTTGAAGAGGAGAGCGGAGGAGTAGGAAAATGGGATTGGAATGAGAAAAGTTTGAGAAAAAGTAAACGGAGATTTAAAAAAAAAAGTCCCCCTCCACCCCCCCCCCCCCCGTGGAGGCGGGGATGGGGGTGGGGTAGTGTCTATATAAATAGCATTCCCACCTTCTGGAAATTCTGTGCTAGGAATTCCCTGTTTTCTATCCTTCTCTTTGTTTCTGCTTTGTTCCTTTTCTTCCTATCACCTCCTTTTTGTCTGTTTTCTGCTTCTTGGTCCATTCTTCTGCCTTCTTTTTTTTCTTCTTCCAGAAAGACTTTAAATATAACAATTCTTTCCCTTGCCGAAGTCGGATCCACTGGGCCTGACTTGTCAGGCGCTTAATTTAAACAGCGTAAAGCATTTTCGCTCATATGACAGATAACAATAGTCAAAATGGAGATCTTGTGAGGAAAAAAAATTGAAGGAAATGAGCATAATTATAGGAAAAAAATCAGAGAGAAAAATTGAAGAAAAAAAGATATAACGTAGTCAAATTGTATTGGGTATGGAGAAAGAGGAAAAAAAAAAAAAAAAAAAAAAGAAGAAGAAGAAGAAGAAGAAGATTTCTGAAAAAGAAGAAGAATTCTAAAGAAGAAAGAAAGAAAGAAAGAAAGAAAGAGAGAAAGAAAGAAAAGAAGAAACAGAAAAAAAGAAAGAACGAACGAAAGAACGAACGAAAGAAAGAAAACATCTCCAGACACTGGTTGTGACAAGATTTATTGCAGGATTGCAATCTTCACTGAAACAGGTTGACAGATCCCTCAGCAAAAGGAGATGTTCGGGTCTGAATGCAACCAGTGCAATACTACATTTTGGTTTCGGTTTATCACCAGGAAAGAAAAATCGATTTCCGCAGGTTCTTCACCTTCTGCAAATTTTAAGAGATCATTGAAAGTAGAGAAACAATCATGTAGTCTATAGATCAGGCTTTCTCATAAGAGGGGAAGAAAAGTGGAGGAAAAGGGGGGCGGGAGGTAAGAATCTGGAATAGCCTTTATTCTCTCCCTCCCTATCTGTCTGTCTGTCTGCCTATCTGTCTGTCTGTGTCTGTCTGTCTGTCTGTCTGTCTGTCTCTCTCTCTCTCACACACACAAACACACACACACACACACACACACACACACACACACACACACACACACACACACCACAACACACACACACACACACACACACACACACACACACACACACACACACACACACACACACACACACACCACTCAAACATACCCACATGTAATCAAGAACAAAATCGCCCTTCTTTTCTTTCCTTTTCTTTTTCTTTCTTCCCCTTCTCTTTTTTTTTTTTTTTTTTTCTATCTCTCTCTCTCTCTATCGTCTTCTCTCCTCCCGCTTTTAATCTTCCTCTCTCTAGCGTGCTAAAACACTCATGGGAAGAAACGAACCCGTAATTCCCCCGCTTTAAAAGACTAAAAGAGCCAATCTGTCTCGCATCCCCCCCCTCTCACGGCCAATAGTCTGCACCCCAATCATTTGCAGAAAATCAAGGAAGCAAGCAGCCCAAGCAACTGGACTAGTAAGTAGCCTAGGCTACTACCCAAATAAAAAGAAAGACCGACCATCTGTGCGCCTCATCTCAGGCTTGGTACAGTACTTGCCAGACTTCAGTCTTCTAGAACCTAGCCTACCCTACCCAGGCCACAGTTCTCTGAAAACAGGCTACACTCTAGTGTTAGCTTGCGAGGGTTATGCGGGGACGGGATAGCTCAGTTGTCTTCAGCAGTATCGAGCGTGGTTACCAATTGGATGGGTGACCGTTTGCGCGTCTAGCCTTAGCTTCAGTACAGTCCCCCAGTTCACCCAGCTGTAAATGGGTTCCTGCCTCTCTAGGGTCAGGGAAAGAAAGTAAAGCAAGCGAAGCAGAGGAGATGGGTTCTGCCCTCTATAATAATATGCTGGCCCCCTGGAGAGGCGGAGGTCTCTGATGCCTCGCTCCCACCTTCGACCGCTTAAGTTATGGGACACCTTTAACTTTTACCTGTACCATGTTAGTATAGTCTATAGAGTGGTGGTCAGAAAAGTTTGTGCTGATTTTCACAGATGTTTTAAAGTAGGAAAAAAACAAACTTGAGTACTTGTTTTGGGGGAAGTAAAGATAGAGAGCAATACCAGGAAGTTATGAGAAAATTGGAAAGATCGTCAAAATGATTGCTTAGGTTCCCACAGTGTTGAACCCCCCCCCCCAAACACACACACACACACACACACACACACACACACACACACACACACACAACACATGCATATTGCTGTTTTAGGAAGCTAACAGACAAGAAAGGACTGAGGGGGGTACAGTGTTTGCTGAAAAAAAAAAACAACCCACCAAATAAAAATTACACAAGTTTTGAGTCAGAGGCTTTTAGTCTCTCCCCCCCCCCCCCCTAAAAAGTGGCTTTTATTTCTGTGGATGGCTTATTAAATACGTGCGGTATGAATGCCAAAGCGAAATAGGAAAATAGAGGAAAAAACTGACCACAAATTAAAGACGGTGTGTAACCTAATCCTCACCCATAGCATGGCCTCTCAAAACCTTCCTGCCCCTCTCTCCATTCTGTCGCTTCAGCTGTTGGCCATTATGCGTCGCTAACAACAAGGCAAAATGACGCTTATGTCATGAAAGATGCGAGCGAAGATCTAAGCGGTGTGCGCGGGCAGAAGTAACCACTTCTAAACACGCTCCAGGCCTACTAATGAGAGTGCTCAAGATTGTCGACTCCGGATAGATTTTCTTACTACTCTCCCCCCTCCCCCCCCCCCCAATTTCCCCTCGCTGCCCCCCACCTCCTAATTCTCTCCCCTCTCTGCTCTGTCTTCTATTATTTCCCTTCCGAGTCAGTCTCGGACTCTGGGTGTTAATTATGTGTGGAGTTTTGGGGGGGTTATCTGTCTGGAATATCTTTATCTTTTTTTTCTCAAGCTGTTGTGCAGTGTGTGTGTGTGTGTGTGTGTGTGTGTGTGTGTGTGTGTGTGTGTGAATGTGTGTGTGTGTGTGTGTGTGTGTGTGTGTGTGTGTGTGTGTGTGTGTGTGGTGTGTGTGTGTGTGTGTGTGTGTGTTATTTTAATTTATTTTATCCTTTTATATCGAGGATAATGGGATAAGCACTCGTGTGCTTTTTTACATCCAGTCTCCGTGTGTATGCAGTTTTGTAAATATTATCTGTTCCCACCGGCACATGATGGCCTCCTCTTATGAAAAGCGGAACAGGATTTAACGTGTGCGCAAGATGTTCTGCGAGCGTTCGCACACGGGGCCTCGGTTTATAGTCTCATCCAAAGGACTTTGGGGGAGAGTGGAGTCAGTACTGATGTTAGTTAACTCCAGAAGAAAACTCTCGACCGGAATCGAACCGGGGTCATCAAATTGCCAGCGCAATGTTCTGACCACTAGGCTATCTGTCCCGAGTGTGTGTGTGTGTGTGTGTGTGTGTGTGTGTGTGTGTGTGTGTGTGTGTGTGTGTGTGTGTGTGTGTGTGTGTGGTGTGTGTGTGTGTGTGTGTGTGTGTGTGTGTGTGTGTGTGTGTGTGTGTGTGTGTGTATTGGTATGAATCGTTTGTCTTTCTTTCTTTGCCTTGACTTTTCTGCCAGATATGTTTATAAAGTCATTTCTATTGTACTTATATACAACTCAAAGTCACGGCAGATTTCTCTGCGTAAAATTCGGGCTGCTTTCTCCGGGGAGAGCGCGTCGCCACAAGAGCAACGCCACACATTATTTTTTCTTTTTTTCTGTCTGCTACTATATTTGTTGCCCTACCAGAGGTTTTTTTTTCTGAATTTTGCTGGGGACAACTCTCTTGTTGCCGTGGGTTCTTTTACGTTCGCTAAATGCGTGTTACAAACGGGGCATCAGTGTATCGTCTCATCGGAAACACTAGCACCCAAGACCATCAGTCTAGTGGGTGGGGGAAAAGTTTCGGGGACAAGCGGGGGTTTGGCCTATGTGTCAATTTATTTGGATTTTTGAAAAACAGATGTCTGTTAATCATTTGGTAATATTGCACAACCCTTCGTAAAATATCTTGCTTGTTTTACCAGATGACATAGTATAATTATTTCCTATTATTGCATAATCTTTAACCCCCACTCCCTCCACCGAAACAACCCCTGCTATTTGTTTATTTGTAATGTTTTACTCTGTTAAGTTAGATTTGTTTCTGCTTTCTTCTTCTTCTTCTTCTTCTTCTTCTTCTTCTTCTTCTTCTTCTTCTTCAGAATCTTTTCTTCAGAATACTTCTTCTTCTTCTTCTTCTTCTTCTTCTTCTTCTTCTTCTTCTTCTTCTTCTCCTCCTCCTCCTCCTCCTCCTTCTTCTTCTTCTTCTTCTTCTCTTCTTCTTCTTCTTCTTCTTCTTCTTCTTCTTCTTCCTCCTCCTCCTCCTCCTCCTCCTCCGTTGATTACATTTGTTTGAATAATCCTGCTTCAACCTCTAGCTATCTCTGTCTATCCATCCCTTAGTCTGGCGACGGTGGGGGCACCCCTAAAGACTTGACAACCAGTTTTCTCCATTCCTCTCTCTCTGTTCTGCCTTTCTCAACTTCAACCTACCTCAGTCAAAACTTTATAAACTCTAAAAACCGCCCACCCACATAGATCTAGACTTTATTCTCAATATCATTTATTTCCGCCGATAATGTCACCACCGTCATCGTCATCACAACAATGATGATGATGATATATATCTTTGCCCTTGTTTCATCAACACAGCCTCGTTTCCGCTCAGCAGGAAGTGACGTCAGAACGCCCCATGAACTGCGGCTTCCCTGTTGATTCAACTTGCATGGATTAATAATGGCGCAGCGGCGGTTTGTGTATACATGTACCAGGGGGTAGGGGTCTAGGAGAGAGAGAGAGAGAGAGAGAGAGAGAGAGGCACAACAAGTGAGAGAATGATTTCCTAAGCGTAGGCCTACCCCGTACCAGTGCAGTCTCTGTAATAGCCTGCCTACTGTGTGCATGTTCTCTCTCTTTCTCTCTCTCTCTTTGTCATTGTCATTCTCTCTCTCTCTCTCTCTCTCTCTCTCCTCTCTCTCTCTCTCTCTCTCTCTCTCTCTCTCTCTCTCTCTCTCTCTCTCTCTCTCTCTTTTTTTTCAAGCTTATATACAATCCTCAATAGACTATGCTGCAACCCTGTGGGACTCTGCCAGTGCAAATATCATGAAACCATTACTAAGTCTGTATAAACGTGGTCTCAAACTGGTCCTTCTGAAGAAAACAACCTTGCTAGAAGGGGATTATACTCAGTTAAATATCCTTCCCCTACACCAAAGACTAAAATATAACAAAGGCATCATGATGTTTAAGATACTGACAGGAAATGTCCCCACATCCTTAAAAGACAAATTCCCAATGAATCATTCCAGAAATACGGTAAAGCCAAGTGTCCCAATCCCAAGAATAGACTTGTTCAAAACTAGCTTACTATACTCAGGCCCTACGCTATGGAACTCCCTCCCTGACTCAATTAAACAGCATCAATCATTAACAACCTTAAAAACTCACCTTCTAATCTACTTGATGAATCAAAAATAACAAACCACACTTCTCCCCTCTCCAACTATCTGCCCTCTCCCTCCTCACTTCTCTCAGATTATGATGATCTTATGACTATAATCATAAGACTAAGTGAGGTGTGTGTGTGTGTGTGTGTGTGTGTGTGTGTGTGTGTGTGTGTGTGTGTGTGTGTGTGTTGTGTGTGTGTATGTGTATGTGTATGTGTGTGTATGTGTGAGTGTTTGTGTGTGTGTGTGTGTGTGTGTGTGTGTGTGTGTGTGTGTGTGTGTGTGTGTGTGTGTGTGTGTGTGAGAGAGAGTGTAAGTTAGGGTGTGTTTTTTTCAAAAACTGTGCTTTATGGGACTTATTTTGATAATAGATGGCGGGATTGATGTTTTCAGTCAATTAACCTCATCATATTCTCATGCTTGCTCTTTAATTATTTTTTTTTTGCTTTGATTGGTTTTTGTTTGTTTTTTTGTACTCAAATCAAATTCTTCATTGATTCTTACTTCATATTTTCGTTTCTGAATGAGTGCCTTTTTATAACATTACCTTAATATTGTATCTCTGTCTTATTTCTTACCTGTTGTTGTTGCTCTTTCTCACCCTTTATCAAAATCTTATGTTTTATGGGACATATTTTGATGATAGATGGTGGCGGATTGATGTTTTCAGTCATCTAACCTCATCATATTCTCATGTTTGATCTATAATCATTGCGCCTTTTTTGTTTTTTGTTTTTTGTTTGTTTGTTTTTGTTTTGTTTTGTTTTGTTGTTGTTTGTTTTTTTTGCTTTGTTTTGTTTTGTTGTTTTTTTGTTTTTGTTTCTTTGTTTGTTTGTTTGCTTGTTTATTATTCAAATAAAAATCATCATTGATTCTTACTTCTTATTTTCGTTTCTGAATGAGTGCCTTTTTTATAACATTACCTTAATATTGTATCTCTGTCTTATTTCTTACCTGTTGTTTGATACTTGGTGTGGTTTGCTCTTGGTAATTGGATCATTATAATTGTTCTTGTTTTAGTTGAGGCTGTCTTTTTATCTTGATGTTATCCCTGAAAGGGGCGGGGACTGGATGTAAAAAAGCACATGAGTGCTTATCTATTATCCTCGAATAAAAGAATTTTGCCTTGCCTTTTGCCTTGCCTTGCCTTGCCTTGCCTTGCTCTCTCTCTCTCTCTCTCTCTCTCTCTCTCTCTCTCTCTCTCTCTCTCTCTCTCTCTCTCTCTCTCTCTCTCTCTCTCTCTTTGTCATTGTCATTCTCTCTCTCTCTCTCTCTCTCTCTCTCTCTCTCTCTCTCTCTCTCTCTTCTCTCTCTCTCTCTCTCTGTGTCTGTAATTTGTCATCGGTAGTACTTCCCCAAAATTAGGATATTGGCTAAGTTTTCTTTTTTTTGTTGTCCCCCCCCCCCTCCTCTATTACCAAAATATTATGATCTCTAGGCCTATGGCTAAGTTTGTTGACAAATGATGGTTGGATAATGTACCCAGTAGCTAGATCTAACTTGTTATGTTTTATTTACTACTTTTGTTTGTTTGTTTTTGTTTTAATTACTACTTACTTATTATCGGTTTTTCTGATTTCACTTTGTTTTTGTTTTCTATTATAATGATCATTTGATTGTTTATAATTAATTTCAGTTCACCGTATAGCGCCTTTATTATTCTATTATCTTGTCCTTACATCTTGTCTTCTGTTTATTACTGTCTTGTTGTCTTGGTCTTGTTATCTGGTTTATCATTGTTGTTAGTTGGAGGTGTTTCTTAAATTGATGTAATTCCTGATTAGGGCGGGGACTGGATGTAAAAAAAAGCACATGAGTGCTTATTCATTATCCTCGAAATAAAAGAATTCGATTTCATTTGATCTCCACGTTTTGTCATCTGGTTAACTCCCCGCTAGTATTGGTTACACTCCGGTATTATTTTGTGGGTCATTTAGTTCTTTGTATAGAGTGTGGGTGGGAAATATTTTTATGTTGATTTTCACAGATTTTTTTAAGGTATGAAAAAATGCACAGTGCACTTGTTTTGGGGGATTGAGGACGTAGAGCAACACCAGGTAGTCACGAAAAAAATTTGGAAATTAATATCAAATTAGTGAGGATTTGTCTTGTGATGCTGGATACAGGTTTCCCTAGGGTGTGTCCTATCCATCGCCAACGTCTCTGTTGGATTTCTTTCTCAACAGGCTGTTGTCTGGTTCTTTGCCATAATTCTTCATTGTTGATCTTGTCTGGCCAGCGGATCTTGAGGATCTTCCTGAGGCAGGTGTTGATGAAGACCTGTCACCTGGAATCCACAAGGGAAAAGGAAGAGAGGGCGGCCTAGAAATACCTGGCGCCGGGGTCTGGATGCAGATGTAAAAAAGATGGGCAAGACGTGGGGACAACTGGAACGCCTAGCCCAGGACCGAGATGCCTGGAGACAGCTGGTTGGCGGCCTATGCCCCCAGAAGGGACCACAGGCAGACATGACATAGTGAGGATTGCTTGTGTTCCTACTGTGTTGCATATTGGGGTTAGGAAGCTAGATCTAGCAGACGACAAAGGAGTGAGGAGAACAGCGTTTGATAAATTAAAAAAAAAAATCCTAACGTACCAAATTTGTGCAAAATCATAAGTTTTGAGTCAGGGGCTAGTCTTTCTGAAAAGAAAGTGGTTTTTATTTCTGTGGATGCGTTTGTACGTGCAGTGCGAATGCAAAGAGTGATATATGAAAATGGAAGGAAAAGTAGTCCAAATTTATTCCAGCGTGTAGCCATTGTAGTCTTAGTCTTTCTTCCCAGTTAACTCCTCCTGTTAGTCTCTCTCCCAAGCATAGACAGACTGGATGAGCATGAATAATAATTATTATGCAAGCGCAGAAGTTTGTGGTTACGTGCGCATATTATTCTGTGTGTGTGTGTGTGTGTGTGTGTGTGTGTGTGTGTGTGTGTGTGTCTGCGCGCGCGCGCGTGTGTGTGTGTGTGTGTGTGTGTGTGTGTGTGTGTGTGTGTGTGTGTGTGTGTGTGTGTGTGTGTGTGTGTACTTCTGTCTGTCTGTCTGTCTGTCTGTCTCTCTCTCTCTCTAACAAGAACCAGATTTCAGGCCATCTGCAGGCTTCCTGAAACTGCAACAATAACGGGATTCCGGTTATGTGGGGGGGGGGGGGGGGGGGGAGGGAGGGAGGAGAGAGCGAGCGAGCGAGCGAGAGAGAGAGAGAGAGAGAGAGAGAGAGAGAGAGAAGAGAGAGAGAGAGAGAGAGAGAGAGAGATTTGATTTATTTGATTTATTCTTTCATATCGAGGATAATGGAATAAGCACTCTTGTGCTTTTTTACGTGCAGTCCCCGTGTGTATGCAGTTTTGTAAATGTCATCTGTTCCCACCGGCACACGATGGCCTACTCTTACGAAAAGCAGAACAGGATTTAGCTGTGTGCGCGCGCGCGCGCGCGCGCGCGAGAGAGAGAGAGAGAGAGAAAGAGAGAGAGAGAGAGAGAGAGAGAGAGAGAGGCTTTGACCAATTTATGGTCATTGTCCAGTGTGACCTATTGAAAAGGGGAGTTAACGGGCGTCTTTCTTTTGTAAATACAAATAGATGATACAAGAGAAATTTGAGAAAAGAGAAAAAAAAAATTACTTCCCTTTGACACAAGTTTCACAGTGAATAAACTGTGTGACCCCAGGGGTATAAGGGTAAAGTCTTGTATTCAATCAACACGTACGGTTGATTTTTTTTTCCCCCCTGGGGACAAGATAGCTCAGTGGTCAGAGCGCTCGCTTTCCCCAATCCAAGGTTAAGCAGCATCGAGTGTGATCACCTTGTGCGTGGGTGACCGTTTGTGCACCATGGCCTCAGTACAGTTCCTCCAGTTCACCCAGCTGTAAATGGGTACCTGCCCTCTTAAGGGTCAGGAAAGGTAAAGCAGTGAGGGAGAGGAGATGGGCGCCGCCCTCAATATGCTGGCCCCTAGAGAAGCTGAGGTCTTTGACGCCTCGCTCCCCTATGACTGCATAGGTTGTGGGACACCTTTTACTTTTACCAGACGCAATTATATAGACATATATTCCCTTCATAAAAGTGTGTTTGTTGCATGTGCAGGCATGCGTTGTGTTAGGTTGCGAGAAAATGAGAAAAAACCTGATGCCAAAGTACTGCTATACCAGTAGATTTATTAATTCAAACAGCCTACACATGTTTAACTAAAGAATGAATGATGAAAACTGCGCCGCTGTCTAGCACTAGATTCAGGAAATGATTTATTCTTCCCTGTTGTTTATTGGTGTGTATGTAGGTGTATGTTTCTCATAGAGGGGCAAATGCAAAGCATAGTGGTCAGATCATTTAATATATATGTATGTGTGTGATATTTTGTACGTCTCTGAGATTACTCATGTTTTTTTGTCCGTTTATTATTGCCGTTGATAAAATCGATTTCTAAATGATGGAGAAGTTGTAAGCGGTTACCTGCATTTGTTTTCCTCCTCTACTATTTCTTCATTTATTATTGTTTTACCGAGCAAATCATTGTTTGTGTGGGAATTTATTTATGAATTTACAGGATTTTTGCTCTGAGTATATATTTTTTGTCTGTTTAAAATTTGTGTATGTGTGTGCCCCAAACAAGCATATTTTCAACAGAGCAGAGATGGAAGATGGGTGTTGTCATCAAGCCTTTGATTTGTTTGCATTACAAGATTTAGCGCTATATAAATTCCATGTATTATTATTATTATTATTATTATTATTATTATTATTATTATTATTATTAAATTACGACGCATTTAACATAATGAAAAGAGCTCTTTAGAAATGGACTAGATCTAGACTTAAAACTCTGGTGTAAACTCCGCTACAAACTGACTACAAAGTAATATCAAGGATAAACAACAAGAAACATTAAACAACAACTACAATAAGAACGCCGCCGCGGTAGTCGAGTGGTTAGGGCGTTGGACTCGTAATCTAAAGGTTGCGGGTTCGATCCCAGCTGTCGGCTATGGCGTTGTGCCCTTGGAAAAGGCACTTTACGGCTATTTTCTCACCCCACCCAGGTGTAAAAGGGGGTACCAACCTTGTGTTGGGGGGTTAACCCTGCGATAGACTGGCGTCCTATCCAGGGGGGAGTCTATGACTCTCAGTCGCTTAGCGCCACAGAAACCGGGATAAGCACCGGCCTGATGAGCCTTAGGCTCGGGACAGACTTTAACTTTAACTTAACAATAAGAACAGGAACATTCTAAAAATGTTACATTCAACCATCTAATCACGTTCTATGTGAAATTTTCCATGCTGGGGACTACAGCGTATAAATTTGTCTTAAGGTGTGTTCACGAAATGTGAAAATTAATAATTATGTTTAGCTGTGATTGTCGTAGTTTCTGTGCTTTAGCAACGAAATTTGCAACATATTTGATCACAATATCATCATCAGACGATAAGACAGGAAAAAAAGTATCTTGCCTTCAGAAAGCTTCTACAATTTTCAGTTGTGAAAACATATTCTTGACACTGAAATAGGAGAGAGAGAGAGAGAGAGAGAGAGAGAGAGAGAGGAGAGAGAGAGAGAGAGAGAGAGGAGAGAGAGAGAGAGAGAGAGAGAGAGAGAACTCGAACTCGAACTCGAACTCGAACTTTTAATTGACTTTTGGCACGATGGCCTCCATCACAAGGTGAGCAACATTGCAAACATAAGAAACAAAAATATTCCGTTGAAAACAATATATAGAAGCAGAGAGGTTTGTTTTTTCAAGAGATTCATGTTATCGGTTAATAGCATAATAGAAAAAGCATTGTTAGTTTGGTTACGAACATTTTCTTTAGCATCCGTCTGCAAGCATGATGGGCATCTTATCCATTTTTTCTGATCTCAAAACATTTGTGTAAGAACCAAGCCAACTGTCGTGTGGTCTGGGCCTTTCTGCACGACAAAACATCCAGCAAGCTCTGGTCTTCAAAATGTGGGGGTACCGTCTTAAAAAAATCTGGACGAATATTGTTGTATTTACGGCAGTGAAACAAAAGGTGTTTTTCATCTTCTGTGATCTCCGGGCAGAAGGGACAGTCATTCATGCCTGGGTTAACATCGCGATTAAAACGGTTTCTGTGAGTGTTGATGTCACTGACACCCAGTCTGAACCGAACCAGAGAGTCTCTAAAGACTTTTATAGTCACTTCCGAGAAATAGCTCTCTGTTGAGAGGACAGGTTTGAATGACTTGTATAGATTACAACGCTCGCTGTCCCTTATGTCCGCAAACCACTCTTGATGTACACTATCTATCACTCTTTGCTTAAAAGCAGACAAGAACATTGATTCATTCTCTACTCCTTGGTTTAACCATACAAAATTAAAACCTAATGTTTCCAAAAGTGTTCTAACTTTTGATACCCAGTTACTTTTGCCTTGATTGTCCAGATTAAATAGCAATTGGTAAGCCTGATGAGGGAGGCGAAGTCTATCCATTTTTATTACACGGAACCAAAACTTCAATGACCTAATGAAGCAATTAACTATGAGGGGGTACCTCCCCAGCTCGCCGTATACCATGACAGAGGGTGTACGAACGGGGACATTCATGAACTTTTTACATGCATGCAAATGTACTTTTTCAGTTGAATCGCTGTTATGCAAGAGCCCGTGATTATTTGTCTGATGCAGTAGACCCCATATTTCAGAGGCGTAAAGAAGAGTTGGCTGCACTATAGAATCAAACAATTTGAAGAATGTCTGTTTGGTCATACTGTCGATTCGTTTTAATGTCCGTGTAATATCTGCTGTTGCTCGTTTACCTCTGATTGCTAGGAGCTGTGTATTCCGGGATGTGCTCATAGTGGTTGAGAAATTAAACCCCAGGTACATATAGTTATTGACCACTTCCAGCTGTTCTCCTCCAATAGACCATCTTTCATGTCTTCCTAAATATCCCCCTTTCCTGAAAACCATTACTTTTGTTTTGTCACAATTAATTTCAAGTTTGAGGTTAGAGCATGCTTTACTGAGACAGTTTAGTTGATTTTGTAAGCCAGATGGCGAACTTGACAATAATGCTAAGTCATCTGCAAACATGAGGACAAAGAGTTCCCTGAGTCCAGGGCACAATTGGACACCATGCTTTCCTTCAGCTGACAAATTGTCTGCTAATTCATTAATTATCATTGAGAAAAATGTAGTACTAGCTACGCAGCCCTGTCTCAAACCCTGTGGGCAGTCAAAAAAGTCTGTGACATCGTTGTTTGCACGCACACACGCTTTCAAGATTTATACATTGCTGACACAGCTTTAGTGAATGCCCCAGACGTGCCAGACCTTATCAATGCTCTCAACAGGATTTCGTGCTGGACTGAGTCATACGCCCTCCTTAAGTCAACAAAACAAACATACAGTTTAGCAGGTTTACTTAGATATTTTTGAACAGCAGCATACAATGTGAAAATATGGTCTGTTGTGCAGTAACCTTTCCTGAATCCGGCTTGTGTTTCCGATATTTTCTCATTTTCTCCAACCAGAGGTACAAACGGGTGTTAAGGATCGA
>CM060339.1:20734843-20744843 GCA_030674155.1 Stramonita haemastoma
GTCTCATCCGAGAGAGAGAGAGGAGAGGAGAGAGAGAGAGAGAGAGGAGAGGAGAGAGAGGAGAGAGGAGAGAGAGAGAGAGAGAGAGAGGAGAGAGAGAGAGAGAAGGTAAGGCAAGGCAAGGCAAGGCAAAATTCTTTTTATTCGAGGATAATAGATAAGCACTCATGTGCTTTTTTACATCCAGTCCCCGCCCTTTTCAGGGATAACATCAAGATAAAAAGATAGCCTCAACTAAACAAGAATAATTATAATGATCCAATTACCAAGAGCAAGAAACCATACCAAGTATCAAACAACAAGTAAGAAATAGACAGAGATACAATATTAAGAGAGAGAGAGAGAGAGAGAGAGAGAGAGAGAGAGAGAGAGAGAGAGAGGGGAGAGAGGGAGAGAGGGAGAGAGAGAGGAGAGAGAGAGAGAGAGAGAGGTAGCGGTGATGGTGATGTGTGTGTGCGTATGTGTGTGCACGCGCACGCGTGCGTATGTGCAGGCATGTGTGTGTGCGTGCGTGCGTGCGTGTGTATGTGTGTGTGTGTGAGCGCACACACACGTGCACGCACGCATGTATGTGCGTACGATAAGAGATTCGAAAGTATTGGTGGTATGCATAATACCTTTTTAAATTTTTTTTTTTAAGGGGTACTCTTTATAACTAAGTACAGCAACATTACATGAAGAAAGCTAGGTATGGGTGGGAGGGTGGAAGGGTGGGTGAGTGGGGGTACATAAAAAGTAGACAGGCACGTATGTAAGAATTTGTTTGAATGCTTTGGTTGGCACTAGAGCTTCTTTCTCTTCTTTTTTTTTTTTTCTTCTCCTCCCTCCCTCTGTCTGTCTGTCTGTCTGTGTGTCTGTCTGACTTTCTCTGTGTTGGTCTCTGTCTGTCAGTCTGTCTTTCTGTCTGTCTGTCTGTATCTGTCTTTCTCTTTCTATCTCTCTTTCTCTGCCTGCCTTTCTGTCTGTCTCACTCTCTCTCTCTCTCTTCGTCTTTCTCTCACATTCTCTACTCTCTCTTTCTCTCTCTTTCACTCACTTCACCCCCCCCCCCCCCCACACACACTCAACTCTCTTCACACACACACACACACACACACACACACACACACACACACACACACACACACACACACACACACACACACACACACACACACACACACACACACACACCTCCCACATTTAAAACAAAAAAACACAGACACACAAACCAAAAACCAAAAACAAATACCTCCCAAAGCTAAAACAGAAACACACAATCTTGGTAAGTACTAACATTTTTTGCCCCCCCCCCTCTCTCTCTGTCTCTGTCTCTGTCTGTCTCTGTCTGTCTGTCTGTCTGTCTGTCTGTCTGTCTGTCTGTCTGTCTGTCTGTCTGTCTGTCTCTCTCTCTCTCTCTCTCTCTCTCTCTCTCTCTCTCTCTCTCTCTCTCTCTCTCTCTCCCCATCTACTCTCCATTTCATGGTAATTCTAAACATTAATATATTTTCCACGCAGACAGTCTCCTAGACTTCCTTCCAACAGACTAGGCCCTATACCCTACCGGCCACATGTCCAGTTACACATTAGTGAAGTCAAGTTCAGCCACAGTGACGTAATAAAAGGCATCTTCTGATGTAGCCTACGTTTGGTCCAATCTTGCTGTGTGGTCCGGGTGTGGTCCGGTGGGAAAAAAGTGACCCTGTGAAATTTTGTCCCCCCGTCTGGCGGCTAGGCACAATTTTTGTGTGTGGCTATCTTGATGTCATCTCTTCCTCTCTCTTCGTGGAGTCGAACACTCAGACAGCAACTGTTGTTGTTGTTGTTGTTGTCTGTTCCTTCCCCTTCCCCTTCCCCTGTCCCGTAGTCCTGTGGACCGTGGAGGAACCACTGAAGATTTTGCAACCAGCTTCCTCCACTCACCACGGTCCTTCGCCCTCCGTAAGCAGATCGTTCCACCCAAGGCGTGTCCACTCTCTGATGTTGTCTTCTCATCGTTTCCTCTGTCTGCCTCTTCGTCTCTCTCTCTCTCTCTCTCTCTCTCTCTCTCTCTCTCTCTCTCTCTCTCTCTCTCTCTCTCTCTCTCTCTCTCTCTCTCCCCCCCCCCTTTTACTGTTCCCTTTAAGACAGTCTTGGCCAGTCCAGATATTATTGTCTGTTATATGAGTGAAAATGCTTTGTATTGCGCTGCTGCGAACGCTCAAACAGCAACTATTGCATGTCTGTTATATGAGCGAAAATGCGTTGTACTGCCACCTGATAAATCAGGCTCAGAGCATCCTGTTTCGGCGTGGGTGAGAATTTATCATTTTCAGTCTTTCGGGGGGGGGGGGGGGGGGGGGGACAAGAAAATGGAAAGAAGTGACAGCTCCACTCCCCTATAAGTTCTCTGGATGAGACTATAAACCAAGGTTCTGTGTGCAAACGCACGCAGAACATCTTTCACACGCACACGTTAAAGCCCGCTGTGCCTTTCATAAGAGTAGGCCATCGCATGCCGGTAGGAACGGATGACAACATTTTAAAAAATGCATGCATACTAGTGTCGTGTTTGGAAATAATTTTCGAAGTCGGAATGCAGCTACCTTAATGGAGGGTAGAAACGGTGGCATACACAAAATCTCACCATTGGTGAACCTGTGATCTCTAGATGAGGAACAACAAAATTGTTCATTCATTCATTCATTCATTCATTCGTTCATTCATTCATTCATTCATTCATTCATTCATTCATTCATTCATTCATTCATTCATCTAACATTCATTTATTCATGATGTCGTTCGTTCATTAACTCATTCATGCACTTATTCATCTATCATTTATTTATTCCTCTAACATTCATTCATTCATTCATGTAACTTTAATTAATTGATTGATTAATTAATTCATCAGTTCAGTAATTAACAAATTCATTCAATCATTCATCTTTTATTCATTTATCTATTTGACAGGTTTTGTTTTTTTAAAGACCATTTTCTATCAAAATGTATGTATGATTAGATCTATCTCCTATCCATTTTTATACTTTTCTTCTTTCCTGTTTTTCGTTATTCATTTATCTTTCTTTTTTTCATTCATTCATTCATTCATTCATTCATTCATTCATTCATTCATTCATCTATTCAAACATTTTTTTAGAGACCTTTTTCTGTCAAAATGCAACCATATATCTCCACTCCACTTCAAGACTTTTTTCACTTCTTTTTCTCGTCATTCATTTATTCATTTCTTTATTTATTTACCCTTTTTCTATCTGCCTACCCAAACGTCCTTTCAACACGCACTCCTGTAGGTAAGCCTATGATATTATAAGAGCAGTTTGCAGGCAGGGAGGTGAGTTCATCTTATATAATTCACTCAGCATCACATCACTTCAGCTTCGTCAGTGCACCAATGCAAGGGGACACAACCAACCGTCTTCAAAGGGAAGCTATCTAACGCTCGGCTGTAACCCCTGTGGTGAGTATGTAAGGTGATCTTTTTTCTTCTCTCTGCAGGGAGCTAACATGAGCCTGCTAAGCTGACTGACTGACTGACTGACTCTGCGTGTGTGTGTGTGTGTGTGTGTGTGTGTGTGTGTGTGTGTGTGTGTGTGTGTGTGTGTCTGTGCACGCGCGCGCGCGCCAAACCACAGTACTTACTTTAATTTGTCCGACGTGAAAAACTGTCCCTTGCTTGATGATTTTTTTTTTTATCACGAGAGACCACAGGGAGGGATGAGGGTGGGGGTGGGGGTGGCCCAGTGGTTAGAGCATTGAGCTTGTGCGATCTGGCGGTAGGTCTACCGGGGTTCGAGCCACCAGGAACAACAACAACAACAACAACAACGAACACCAAACCAAACCAAAATAAAAGAAACCAACAAAACGTAACAGCAAACAAACCACAAAAACTGCTGGTTTTGAAGGGATTTTGTCCCTGAATTAAGATAAGTAGGGATTCCGTTTCCTCCTGAAAGTCCTTCAGATGAGAGTATAAACCGAGGTCCGATGTACGAACACTTACACGCAGAATAGCGTGTGTTAAAACCCATTCCGCTTTTCGGACGAGTAGGCCATTGCGTACCTGTAGGAACGGATGAAGGATTAAACAACAACAACAACAACAACAAAAAAAACCAAACCAAAACGCATGCATGCACACTGGTGCCATGTTTAATCATCATCTATATTTTAACGGTGGGCAAAAAGGTCGCATATGCAAAATGTCACCATTGGTGAACCTCTCAGTTCTAGCTGAGGAACTCCCCTCCCCCTCTCCCCCCCCCCAGGGAAAAAGGGAACCCCCCCCAAAAAAAAAAGAAAACCAACACAAAACATTGCTTTCACATGAATAATTTAATGATAAACATGTTGCTTATCAAAGATGGCATCAAAACTTGATATCAGAAAACAAGAAGAAGAAGAAGAAGAAGAAGAAGAAGAAGAAGAAGAAGAAGAAGAAGAAGAAGAACACACACACACACACACACGCACGCACGCACGCACGCACACACACACGCACACACACACACATCTATCTATCTATCTATCTATCTATCTATCTATCTATCTATCTATCTATCTATCTATCTATCTATCTATCTATATCTCTCTATATCTATCTATCTATCTATCTATCTATCTATCTATCTATCTATCTATCTATCTATCTATCTATCTATATATCTATATCTATCTATCTATCTATCTATCTATCTATCTATCTATCTATCTATATATATATATATATATATATATATATATATATATAACTATCTGACAAGAACAATGGGCAGATTTACTACTAACTCTAAATGCTGGTGTCAAAGAGTATATATAGAAGATATTCATAAATTGTATGGATCCCAATACTAGGGTTGAGTGGTCTCAAATCTATAGATAAATCAAGCAGGATAATTCCAACAGAAATTACCTCGCCGAAATAAGAAATCAAATTTGTATTTACTCAGTTTGGAAAAAAAAATTCAAAGAAATCAATACAAAGCTTTGGTGACAGCACTTAGGATTTTTAATTTTTTTTATTTGTTTTAAAATTTATTATTATTATTATTATTATTATTATTATTATTATTATTATTATTATTATTATTATTATTATTATTATTATCATTATTATTATTATTTTTATTTTTTATTTTTTTAAATTTTTATTTTATTATTATTATTATTATTATTATTATTATTATTATTATTATTATTATTATTATTATAATATATATATATATATATATATATATATATATATATTTTTTTTTTTTTTTTTACTAAGGATCATTGAATTTGGACAACTTGATTCACGAGTTAGGATTCCTTGATGAGCCATGGTCAGAGAGGCCTTGTTGAGGGTACTACCTGACCATCCCTGGCTCCTAAAGAAGAAACATCTCTTAAAAACCAAAGGTGGTTTTTGCTTTCACAGGAATAATTTCATGTCGATCATGTAGCCTATCAAAAATGGCGTCAAAACTTGTTATCAGAAAACAAGAAAAGAAATGTGCATCATCATCATCATCATCATCATCATCATCATCATCATCATCATCATCATCATCATCATCATCATCATTTTCTTCTTCTTCTTCTTCTTCTTCTTCTTCTTCTTCTTCTTCTTCTTCTTCTTCTTCTTCTTCTTCTTCTTTTTCCTCTTCGCAATTCATCTTCTCCGTCTCAGACAGCACAATTGTTGTCTGATTATAATTCGTATCAACATGCCTGTCAGTATTGTAATTGCCCTTCTGGGATGATTAAAGTGTTTTGATTTGACGTGACTTATATCAGCTATAAAGCCTTGCACTGCCGTTAAGTGCCTGACAAGTCAGGCCCAGCAAATGTGAGAGAGAATAGCTATCTTGTAAGTCTTTCTTAAAAAAAAAAACCCAAACAAACCCAGGCAGGAGAATAGACGAAGAAGGCAGAAAATAAGCAAGGAGAAAGTGACCAAAGAAAAAAAAAAAGGAACAAGGAAGAACGAAAAGAGAGGGATAGAAAAGAAGAAATCCATAGCACAGCATTCCCAGAAAGTAGGTGGGGGATCCTATTTGTACTGACAGACCCCAACCATCCCCTGGTTGATGGGAGGAGAAATAATTATACTAAAGATGACTTTTTTTCTCCTTTAAAAAAACAAACAAACAAACATGCATTTCTTGGCTTTTAGTGTATTGCTTACTCCATTCTGCTCGCTCGCGTAGTTCACACAGAAAGATCATAAGCACTGTCAAATGATCTACGCATGTCAGAAACATACTACTTGCATGTCTAGTGGCCAAGGAGAGAGAGAGAGAGAGAGAGGAGAGAGAGAGAGAGAGAGAGAGAGAGAGAGAGAGAGGAAAGTGAGCGTGCAGGTAAAGCAAAGAAACACTAGCCTCGCGAGGCCAAGGCTGATAGATAGACTGACATATGGAAAGCAACATTAATGCCTGTGATTTGCTGCTGCTGCTGCTGCTGCATAACTGACGTTTCCCCGCTGCACTGCACTGACAAAGACTCATATCCCAGCCAAGTCATGGCTTCCAAATAGTCAGTCCTCATTGACTCTCTGCTCTGTACCCAAGAGAATCAAACCACCAATATTCCTCGCTCTTTCCCCTCCTCCCCCCCAACCCCCCCCCAAGAAAAAAACTTGACTGTCTTCAGTTATAGCATTCACGGCTTAATTATCTCCCGTCCCTCTTCTTCTCTCTCTCTCTCCTCCCCCCCCCCCCCCCCCTCTCTCTCTCTCTCTCTTCCCCCCTCAATTCCCCAGCGCCATGTTTTGCCAGCACACGTGATCGCCATTTGCAGGCACCACCAACACTGCTCTTCTCGCCCCAAAGATCACAGGTTTCAGGGGGAGACCACTCAACAACGGCACAAACCGCTAGCAAATTGCCTTGTTGGAAAAATTAGGGGGGGAGGGGGGTGGTGCGCTGCAAGTTTGGAGGAGTATCTCCTACGTGAGGTTTGCCCTCCTGGGCTTTTGTTATTAATTGTAAAAGGTGTATTGTCTTCTCTGCATTTTTAAATATTTCTTCTGGTTTTTGTTCTTCATCTGTTCTTGTTCTTTTCTTTTTTTTCTTGCTTTGAATATCATTTATTTTGTGCTCCTACAACACAAGCAGACAACAACATACAGCAGGGGAGAGACATAGATCTGGATAATAATGATAATGATAATAAATGAAGTTTGTATGGCACTGTTAGTACACACACCGCCGCTGATATGCAGGCTACACTCCACCTTTAGCTACCCGGGTCATGTAGTATCTTTTATTATAAAAGGTAAAGGTAAAGGTGCCCTGTAACCTATTGTGGTCGTAGGGGAGCGAGGCGTCAGAGACCTCAGCTTCTCTGAGGGCCAACATCAAACTATCGCTTTTTTTTTAGTCCCCCACCCCCTCCTCAACCCATGGTAGATTAACATTTGATGCTTATACAGACAAGTGAAGTACATACAAAAACACTTAAGCTAAACTATGTTTTCATACAATTACTACTACAAAAAAGAAGTGAAGAAAAGCATACAACACTACCAAAACTGAAGTACAGGAGAACTGCAATGAAAAATGCACAAAGATATTAGAGAGTAATTGCTGAGACCCATGGAAAAAAAAATTGTTCGTAAATATATTCTTCATCTTTTCCGTGTCTCTGAATTTTCCAAAATCGTCAGGAGAAGAGAAAGATAGGCAAAATCTGTAACCCCCCCCCCCACCCCCCCCCCCCCCACAAAGAAAACAAACAACAACAACAGAAAAAAACAACAAAATAAAACAAAACAAACAAGCAAAAACAAACAAAACAAACAAAACAAACGTACATTGATAAGATTAACAATTTTATTAACAAAAAAGACATAGAGTTACTTGCAGTTTTGGATTAAAAAAAAATTCTTGAAAACTTGGGCTTTTAGACTTTGAAAAAAAATCAGATCTGGCTTAGCATGATTAATTATTAACCCTAGCTATATCTTCTTTCTTCTTTAGTTACCTATTGTCTGTCTGTCTTTGATTCTCAGTTCTGTCTGTCTCTTTGTCTGTCTGTCTGTCTGTACCTGTGTGTGTGTGTGTGTGTGTGTGTGTGTGTGTGTGTGTGTGTGTGTGTGTGTGCGTGCGTGCGTGCGTGCGCGCGTGCGCGCGCGCGTGTGTGTGAAAGCCAAACAGATAGACAGTGACAGACGACACAGACAATACAGAGGCAGACAGACACAGGCCGAGACAGACAGACAGACAAGACACATACAGAGGCAGACAGACACAGGCCCAGACAGACAGACAGACAGTGACAGATTAGTCAGAAAGAAACAGACAAAAAGCACAAGGACAGATTAATGGATAATCTTTATTTCCAAGGGTTACAGATAAGTATTAACATAGGTCTACTTATTTTTTCATCCGGCCAACAAAGACAGACATATAGACATACAGAGACCGACAAACGAACGGATGATCGGTGATCTAGGAGGTAACGCGCCTTGCCTAGAAAGCGAAAAGTCCGGGTAGGAGTGTGCGGTGGTTCGAATCCCGTTTTGGCCCCCAACTTTTCCCCCATCCATTAGACCATGGCTGGTGGTCTGGGTGCTAGTCTTTCGGATGAGACGATAAACCGAGGTCCCGTGTGTTACACACAACATTATTTAGCGCAGGTAAAAGAACCCACGGCAACAAGGGGGTTGTCCCTAGCAAAATTCTGTAGAAAAAAGCCACCCTGATAGGGAAACAAATACAGTTGCAGACAGGAAAAAAAAAAATGGGTAGGCGCTGCACTTGTGGCGACGCGCTCTCCCCGGGGGAGAGCAGCCCGAATTTCACGCAGAGAAATCTGCTGCGACATAAAGTGGTTATAAAAATAAAATAAAATAAAATAAGTAAACAGTCACAGGGTCATGATTATGTCCCTTCGTCCATCAGCCATGTTTATGTTAAGCGCTTTGATTTGTGTAGTCTACAAGATTCAGCGCTATATAAATCCCACATAATAATACTATGATGGATGATCATGATGATGGTGTAGATCTACATAATACACGCTTAATTAAAAAAAAAAAGTAAAAGACTACGTTACACCACAGTCTCTTTCACTGTGTGTGTGTTGTGTGTGTGTGTGTGTGTGTGTGTGTGTGTGTGTGTGTGTGTGGTGTGCGTGGTGAGTGAGTAGAGAGAGAGAGAGAGAGGAGAGAGAGAGAGGAGAGAGAGAGAGAGAGAGAGAGAGAGAGAAGACACACCACACACACACACACACACACCACACACACACACACACACACACGAGCATGGGGTACGGAAGAGAGAGAGAGAGATATATATAATATGAAAGACACCAGGGCAAAACAAACCCCCAAATCACCTTAACAAGGGGGAGACAAACATTGGCTTAACTGTAAGATTACTTCCCTTTGATGGGCGCAGGGGAAAGTAACTCCGCGCTAATTAGCTGGTCCCGCTCCGTTGTGTATGAGCTGTGTTGACGATAGTCTCCCCTGTCTCTTCTGCCTGACTGCCATGATTCCTGAACTCTGACAACAGAAGGAAGAAGACATACAAGCACTGTTAGGTTACACTCTGGTATTATTTTTGGGGTCAAGTAGTATCTTCTAATAGAGTGCGGGTCGGAAAACTTTTTTTGGTTGATTATTTACAGATTTTTTTAAAGTAAAAAAGAAGAAGAAAAAAAAGCACTGTGCACTTGTTTTTTTTTTGGGGGGGGGGGGGGGGGGATTGAGGACGTAGAGCAATACCAGGTAGTCACTGAAAAAGAAAGAAATGATCATCAAACGAGGATTGCTTGTAGTTCCTACCCCCTTTGACCCCGCGCATGTATATTGGGGTTATGAAGCCAGCAGACGACAAAGGAGTGAGGGGGTACAGTGTTTACTGAAAATTAAAAAAAAAGTTCCAACCTACCAAATTTGTGCAAAATTACATGAGTTTTGAGTCAGGGACTAGTTCTTTCTGAAAAAGTTTTGATTTTTTTTTTATTTCTGTGGATGCCTCAGTACGTGCAGTGCGAATGCACAAGAGTGATATATGAAAATAGAAGA
>CM060339.1:20749843-20754843 GCA_030674155.1 Stramonita haemastoma
CAACAAGTTCTGTGTTTCAGCAGCATGGAAACCCGACACAGACTAGTAAGGTCGCAAGGTTCAAACCGCCTGTGTCTGATCGGCTCTTTTGCCTGTGGGAAAACTTGCATGAGACTGCGCTTCTCTGGAAAACCTTTCCTGGAGAACAGCCGGTTTACTATAGGTCTGTTATGTTGTGTATAGTGTGTGTGGGGGGGGGGGGGAAGGAGGGGGGGGAGTGGTGCTGTGTGTGCTTGTGGGAAAATTTGTATGAGACTGCGCTTCTCTGGGAAACCTTTTGTGAACAGCTTTTAATTTTTTTTATTTTTTTACCTAGGTCGGTTGTGTAGTGTGTGTGTGGGGGGGGGGGGGGGGGGGGGGGGTGAGGGTGAGGGGAGGGGTTGAGTGTGTGCTGTGTGTGCTTGTGGGAAAACTTGTATGAGACTGGCTTCTCTGGGAAACCTTTGTGGAAGACAGCTTTTTTTTTTTTTTTTACCATAGGTCTGTTGTGTAGTGTGTGTGTGGTGTGTGGGGGGGGGGGGGGGGGGGTGAGTGTGTGCTGTGTGTGTGCCTGTGGGAAAACTTGTATGAGACTGCGCTTCTCTGGAAAACCTTTCCTGGAAGACAGGCAATTTACCATAGGTCTGTTGTGTAGTGTGTGTGTGTGTGTGTTTTGTGTGTGTGTGTGTGTGTGTGTGTGTGTGTGTGTGTGTGGTGGGTGGTGTGGGTGGGTGGGTGGGGGGGGGGGGGGTGAGGTGGAGGGGGTGAGTGTGTGCTGTGTGTGTGTTGTTGGGGGGGAGGGGGTGAGTGAGTGTGAGTGTGTGCGTGTGTGTGTGTGGTGTGTGTGTGTGTGTGTGTGTGTGTGTGTGTGTGTGTGTGTGTGTGTGTGTGTGTGTGTGTGTGTGTGTGTGTGTGTGTGTGTGTGTGTGTGTGTGTGTGTGTGTGTGTGTGTGTGTGTGTGTGTGTGTGTGTGTGTGGGGGTGGTGGTGGTGTGTGTGTGTGTGGGGGGGGGTGGGGTGTGGGTGTGTGTGTGTGTGGTGTTGTGTGTGTGTGTACTGTGTGTGTGTGTGTCTGTCTGTGTGTTTTCATTCCTCAGCTAGAGACCAGAGGTTTACCAATGGTGAGATTTATGCATATGCGTCCTTTTTTTTTTATACCCCAATATTTACGTAGCCGCATCCCGATTTCGGGGATGGTGTCTAAACACAACACTTGTGTGAATGCTTGTTTTTTTTCCCCCTGTCATACGTTCCTACTGGCACACAATGTCCTATTCTTCTGAAAGGCGGAACGGGTTTTAAACATGTGTGCAAGATGTTCTGAGTGTGTTAGCACACGGGGCCTCGATTTTATAGTCTCATTCGAGTGACTCTGAAATTCAGTTTGAAATTTTCTCACATTGAAAAAAAGGTAAAGGTGTCCCATAACCTAGGCGGTCGTAGGGGAGCAAGGAATCAGAGACTTCAGCTTCTCTAGGGGGCCAGCATATTGAGGGCGGCGCCCATCTCCTCTCCCTCGCTGCTTTACCTTCCCTTCCCTGACCCTAAAGAGGGCGGGTACCTATTCACAGCTGGGTGAACTGGCGGGGGGACTGTACTGAAGCCAAGGCGCGCAAACGGTCACCCATTTAACTGGTAACCACGCTCAGGTGTGTTTTCTGCCGCAGCCTGCCAGTCCGTCTGTGTCTGCTTTCCTACGAGAGAACGACCAATGGACAATGGCGTTGCAGTCACTGTTGACGACACTTCCGGCGAAGAGCGTTTCCGGAATGGCGTCACTGTCAACTTCGTCAGGCATGCGCAGTGTGTGCTCGTCTGTTTCGACTTGTCGCGTGAGGTGGGTGATATGATGTAATATAATGTAATGTGATGTAAAGTAATATAAAATGACATGATGTAACACAGCATAGCATAGCATAGCATAACATGACATAACATCACTTCACATAGCATAGCATAGCATAGCATAGCATACCATAGCATAGCATAGCATAGCATAGCATAACATATTATGACATAGCATAACATAACTTGGCATAGCATGACATGACATGACATGATATGACATTGTAAGATATGACATGATATGATATATATGATATGATACGATATGATACTAGTTGCTCTGATGGTTCATGGTGACCCAGCTGCTCTGATCTCATGGTGACTTCAGAAGAAGAAGAAGAAGAATTCTGAAGAAAAAGAAGAAGATAGGAAAAAGAAGAAGAAGAAGAAGAAGAAGAAGAAGAAGAAGAAGAAGAGAGAAGAAGAAGAAGAAACTTCAGGACGGATATTTGGCCGTCATAGGGACTACCAGCTAATAGATGCCCTGCCCTTTGAGCTGTTGTAGCGAGATCAAATCCAAATGATGAATGATTGCACAATGTCCTGAATCATCCCTTAGGCGAGTGAATCTAAGGAACGCCCGGCAGTATCTCTTGTTTGCACTGTTTCCTTTAAGGACTCCCTCACTGAAGCTCAAAACCGCTGGCTGCCCTGGGTCAAGGACGAGTGTCGCAGCTGGGTCAAGGTCATTCTGGTCGGTCTCAAGGCCGATCTGACGTATGCAGTACCCTCCAAGGTGAGTTTGCTTGTTTGTACTGTATTGTATTTTATTAATTTGTATTTATTCTTTTTCATCGAGGATACTAGAATAAGCACTCCTGTGCTTTTTTTCTTTTTACATCCAATCCCCGTATGCATGCAGTTTTGTAAATCTTGTTATCTATTCCCACCGGCACACAATGGCCTACTCTTACGAAAAGCCGAACAGGTTTTAATTGTGTGCCAAGATTTTGCACACGGGGCCTCGGTTTATAGTCTCATCGAAGGACTTTTGGGGAGAATGGAGTCAGTACTGATGTTAACTCCAAGCGAAAAATCCCCTCGAACGGGAATCGAACCCGGGTCGTTAAATTACGAGCGAATTCGTGTATGTGTTTTGTGTGTGTGTGTGTGTGTTAGTGTATGTGTTTGTTTGTGTGTGTGTTTGAGTATGTGTTTGTTTGTGTGCTTGTTTTTTTTTTTGTGTTTTGTTTTCTTTCCTTGGTTACAGCTCCGAGGTTCACCGCTGGTGAGAATTTTGCGAATGCGACCGCCACCCCCCCCCTCTCCCCCAAAAACAACAACAACAAAACAAAACAAACAAACAACCCCCCCACCCCCCAAACAGTTGTGTAGCCGCATTCCGACTTTGGGATGCTGTCTATTAAACGCAACACCTGTGTGCATGTTTTTTTGAAATTTTGCCATCCGTTCCTATACCGGCAGGAAATGGCCTACTCTCCCGAAAGGCAGAGCGTGTTTTAAC
This sequence comes from Stramonita haemastoma, assembly GCA_030674155.1. Taxonomy (NCBI): domain Eukaryota; kingdom Metazoa; phylum Mollusca; class Gastropoda; order Neogastropoda; family Muricidae; genus Stramonita; species Stramonita haemastoma. Next base: position 20,753,132 of record CM060339.1, read on the forward strand.
GTGTGCGGAAGATGATCTGCTCCTGTTCGCACAACTAAACGGGGCCTCGGTTTATAGTCTCATGTCCTCTGGTGTCAGCAGCAGCATGGGTTTGATGTGGTGTTTATTCACTGTCTTATGATGTCGGTGTTCCTATCTTCTCTGCGTCTCAGATGCTACTTCATCCATATCTCTCTCTCTCTCTCTCTCTCTCTCTCTCTCTCTCTCTCTCCTCTCTCTCTCTCTCTCTCTCTCTCCTCTCTCTCTCTCTCTCTCTCTCTTCAAAAGCTTTTGATTCTATAAAGAGAAATTTGGTGTGGCCTATTTTGATAAAGCATGGAATTCGAGGAAAACTCTTTAAATGTGTCAAAAGTATGTATAAAAAGTTAAAACTAGAGTTAGATGTGGCAATATGCTTACTGAAAATATAAATTGTAGCAGAGGGGTAAAACAGGGAGATGTATGTAGTCCTGTCCTGTTCATGCTATTTATAAATGAACTAGCAGAACAGCTAATTGGAAAAAGGAAGACATGGTGCCAGATTCACGACTGATCCTACTGAACTGTTTATTTTATTACTGGCTGATGATGTCGTTTTGTTTTCTGAGACAGTGATCGGCTTGCAAACTCAGCTCAACAACTTAAAGATTGTAGCTAGTGAAATTGAACTGAAAGTCAACTTGAATAAGAGCAATATTGTAGTATTTAGAAAGGGAGGTCACCTAGCAGCGAGAGAAAAATGGTTTTATGACGATGTTCCAATGCCTATTGCAAATGCTAGCAGATATCTCGGTATATTATTTTCTACTCGTTTAAGTTCTGCAGCTGCTTGTAGGGACTTATCTAGTAAAGCAAAGAATGCCCTGTTTCAGATTATGAAGAAACTGTTTGTGTTAAACAATAACTCTCTACAACTGTTTGTTAAGATATTTGATACGCAAGTACAGCCTATAATGCAGTATAGTTCTGAATTGTGGGGCCTAGATGTAAAAGCTACCGAGCTCTGTGAGTCTGTTCATTTGTTTGGACTGAAAAAAGGTTTTTAGGGGTTAGACGGAAACCACTTTATGATTTAGTATATGGAGAAACAAGCAGATACCCTATTTTCATTAGTTCTGCGGTTAGGTGCATATAGTGCTGGTTTAAATTATTAAAGATGAATAACGATAGGCTACCACGAAAGGCATACAACATGTTGCTTGATTTAGATGCAAAGGGTAAAGTTAATTGGGTTTCTAATATACGAATATGTTTATCTGAACTGGGACTTGGATATGCATGGCTATACCGGGGCGAAGGACAAGAAAATGCATTTATTAAAACTCTTCGTCAGAGAATGGTAGATTGTAAATGACAAAATTTGGAAAACCATATCAACTCTAGCGATAGATTTGATATATACAGGGTTTATAGTTCAACACATGTAGTCCAGAAATACCTCTCAGTAAACACGGATAAACACTTGAGATTAGTTCTAACTAGATTTCGATGTGGCATATAAGACATTACTGCACATGCTCTCCGCTATAGAAGACTATCTGCTACCAATAATTTATGTTATGCCCACTATGTAAAGAATCAGCTGAAGACGAAGTCCATTTTGTTTTGAAGTGTCCTGCTCTCACTATGTTACGTGTAAAATTCATTCCTGAGAAATTCTATGCCTGACCTTGTTTTTTCCGGTTAGGTTTGCCTACGGCGTCAGTCATGATAAAACTTTCCAAATCTGGCTC
>CM060339.1:20759843-20762343 GCA_030674155.1 Stramonita haemastoma
TGTGTGTGTGTGTGTGTGTGTGTGTGTGTGTGTGTGTGTGTGTGTTTTCCAAATCGAAATCATCATTGATTCTTATTCTTGTTTCAGAATGAGTGCCTTTTTGTAACATTACCTCAATATTGTATCTCTGTCTTATTCCTTACCTGTTGTTGTTTTTTCTCCCCTTTTATCAAAATCTTATGTTTTATGGGATTTATTTTGATGATAGATGGTGGTGGATTGATGTTGTCACGCTCCTTAAGGGAGTGTGAAGAAAACCCCACCCATACCCACTCTATCTAACTTCCCGACAACAACAAACGCAGAACACAGAGGAGAAATTTCCAATCTTTACTATTCAATTTTTGATGATAATGAAAATCAACAATCAAAAAATAACAAGGCAAAACCAACGCACCAAAATACACTTCCTCACGCTCACAAAAAAAAATCTTATATAGTAAACAACAACAAAAATAATAACAATGCAAAAATCACACGCAAAAAATGTACAAGTTTTCACACCCACATACAACCGCACTCTAATCTAAATATTATATATTAGCTCTAATCTAAGGTCCTGAATTTCTCACTCTTTTCCTTTTTCTCTAACACAGTTTTTGAAGTCCAAAAATGAATTTAAAAAGGAAACACGCAAAAACCACACACCAAAAGAATCACTTTCCTGACAATACGATGGAGAAGACGAAGCAGACGAAGAAGACGTGCTGAAGACAAGGTACAAGGAAGGACTTGATGACTGGAGGTAAACAGGGACTGGTGGCGAACAGGAACTGGTGGTAAACGGAAACCTGTAAAAGGCGATACTTAATAATCCTCCACATACACTGGTAACTAAAGTTATTTCTTGATTCTTTTTAGTTTGGCAAAATACCTGTCTCTCCACATTCAAGGATTCCACCTGGTACTCGGGAAAAAAATATATATCTATGTACCTTAATCTAATCCACATTCAACACCTCATAATAGCTATTAACATCCAAATAGGTTTAATTAAAAAAACATTCAAAAGACTCTGTCATGAAGCATATTTATAGCAAAACAATATCAATCCATACTTACCATCAAACACACTCAATTGCACTATCTCGCACATAACTCAAAAATTTCCATATCAATTCCAACGTAAAACATTGCTGAGTATTACAAAACACAATGAAAACCCTTTCCCCACGAACCATTGATGTTTAAAGAACAAAACCAAACAACAACACATAACTAAGGATAAATACCCCTACGTTCGCTATACACCAATACTAGTGTTACTTCACGAAAGATAAATATAATTCAGAACAAAACGCTCACGATGTGCTTATATTTCTTCAGTCCAGATATTTAATTAACAACAAGAACCAATGCCCATTATCAGAGCCAAAACAACAACACACCGAAACCACGCGGAACCAGACATAACTACGACAAGTACAAACTCTCACCTGTCACTGGAACTAATATGGCGCACTCCTGCACCCCAACCGACGTGACTAGACGAACAAGTGACAAACAGTGACGAAGAACGAAGAACAAAGGCAGGAACTGGAGAGTGAAACCTCCTACGAGGCGTAGGCTCTCTCCTGCTTCTCGAACGGAGGCAAACTAATTCTACATGGCGCCCAACCGTAAAAACTGGGACGGCGACCACGTCCCCCTGCTTAGCCGAAGCCCGCAGCCACTCCGCTGATCTAACCGTTAGATCTACTCTCGCTGCGGAACTTCTCGAGAGATCTCGCCTAAGCCTAGATCTATACGAAGAGAAAAGGAAATGAACATAGACAGCTATACACACAGAAGTAAGTGCAGAAAATGCACGCACTGGACAACTAGCCACTATACACATAAAACGATCTATTTAAAATATGCGAACCGTGACAGATGTCTTCAGTCATTTAACCTCATCATATTCTCATGTTTGCTCTTTAATTATTGCGCTTTTGTTGTTGTTTTGTTTTGTTTTGTTTTTGTTTGTTTTGTTTTTGTTTGTTTTCCTTTATTCAAATCAAAATTATCATTGATTCTTACTTCTTTTTCGTTTCTGAATGAGTGACTTTTTATAACATTACCTTAATATTGTATCTCTGTGTTATTTCTTGCCTGTTTGATACTTGGTATGGTTCCTTACTTTTGGTATTTGGATCATTATAATTGTTGTTGTGTAGTTGTGGCTATTATTTTTATTTTTTTCTATCTTAATGTTATCCCTGAAAAGGGCGGGGACTGGATGTAAAAAAGCACACGAGTGCTTATCTATTATCCTCGAATAAAAGAATTTTGCCTTGCCTTGCCTTGCCTTGCCTTGCCTTGCCTTGCCTTGTCTCTCTCTCACACACACACCCACACATGCATGCATGCATACATGTATGCACGCATATGCATGAAAACATACCCTCTAATCACACACACACACACACGCACGCACGCACACACACACACACACACACACACACGCACGCACGCACGCACACACACATATGCACATGCATGCAGCATATGCATGAAAAGA
>CM060339.1:20777343-20779315 GCA_030674155.1 Stramonita haemastoma
TGTTGAAAAGAGTAGGTGAGAGTAGACACTCTCCAATGTTGCGGTTGTAGTACACTGCGCTGGCGGTCTTGTTTTACAGCTCTTTGATGACTATGATCAGGTTTGCATTGATGCTGTACAAATTCGTGGTTGCCCACAATGCATGCCACACCTTGTCGAATGCCTTCTTAAAATCAATAAACACATAGTAGAAGTCTTGTTGGTGTTGAAGGTACCGCTCACAGAGTATTCTTTATTGAATATCTGTTCAGTTGTGCTACGTCCTGCTCTGAAACCTGCTTGTTCCTCAGCAATGATGGTCTCTGCTTGTGGCTCCAGTCTGTTCAGTATAATATTCAGCATGACCTTGCTTGGTTGGCATATGAGGCTGATTGTGCGGTAATTCTGGCACTGCTGAAGATTTCCTTTCTTGGGGAGGGTGATGATGAGTGACTGTGTCCATGACTTTGGCCATTTTCCTGTCTGCTAGATCGTGTTGCAGATTTTTAGTAGAGCGTTGATCATGGCTTCCCCTCCAGCTTGAACCAACTCAGCTGGAATGTTGTTGGCTCCTGCTGACTTCCCCTTTTTCAGCGATCTGACTGCTGTTTCCACTTCTTCTCGGAGGATTGGGTGACTGTCTGTATCTGTGCTTGTGGGGACATTGAGGACTTTTGGATCTCCTGTGTTTTTGAAGTTATACAGGTCGGAGCAGTATTCTGTCCATCTGTTCAGAATATCCTGGTCATCAATGAGGAACTTTCCATTTTTGTCTTGGATTGTTGAGCTTCTTCACTGTTTTATGCCAGTCAAGTCTTTCACCAGTTGGTATGTTTTCTTGCTGTTATTTTTCTTGTTTTCTTCAATGTCCTGACACTGTTCAACAATACATTTCTCCGTTGCTTCTGTCATGGATTTCCTGATTTTTTTGTTAATTGCCCTATACTGTTTTGCTCTTTCTTCTGTTTCATTTTTCTTTTTCTTCAACTCTCTACGTTTGTCACATAGTTGAAGGATTTTAGGTGTGACCCAAGGTGTTTGTTTGCCAAGAAGTTCGCTTGCTGTTCCAGCCACTGCTGTGTTGAAACCATCCATCAAGGAATCTATATCCATATCATCTGAGCCTATCAGAGCGAGTGCTGCAAACTTCCCACCTGTCCTTGCGTGAAAAATGTCTGCTACCCCTGGATCCTTCAGCTTCTCGAGGTCAAACTTGATCCAGATGTTGTTCTGCTTGTGATTTGTTTTGAGACGGAGTCGGAATGTCATCATTACAAGATCATGGTCACTCCCTATGTCCGCTCCCAGAAAGCTTCGTGTCTGTGCAGTGTTTACACTAGACCTAAATCGTCTGTTCACCATGATGTAATTATTTGGTTGTGGTGTTCATCATTTGGGCTATGCCATGTCCATCTTCTGGATTTTTTTTATGTGGGACAAGTGTGTTTACAACCTGGAGATTGTTGTTACTGGCAAACTCCAGGAGTCTCAAGCCTATTTCATTATTTTCTTTCTTGAAGTGTGGTCCACAAATGCCCTCCCAGTCTTTGTGGGCATCTACTCCTATCTTGGCATTCCAGTCACCTTGTACAAGGATGTCTTTCTTGGGAATTTGATTTAGAACCCCTTGTAGCTGGTCGTAGAATTCTTCTATTTCTTCATCCGTGCAGTCTGATGTAGGGGTGTAAGCCTGCACTACTGTAATGTTGAAGGGGGTTGCTCTCAAGTGGATGGCAATAAGTCTGCTGGACACTGGCTGACAGCTTATGACAGTGTTCACGATGTCCCTGTGAATGAGGAACCCCACGCCCTGTTCATGCTTATCCTGTTTTTCCACTGAAGTCTATTTTGTGGTCTTCCTGGGTCGTTGCTTCTCCCATGTTTTTCCACCTTACTTCACAGAGCCCAAGGATGTGCCATTAGTATCTGGCCATCTCATGTGTCAGTTCTTCCACTTTGCCTGTGGCTCTTAGTGTTCGTACATTCCAAGTGC
>CM060339.1:20786915-20794816 GCA_030674155.1 Stramonita haemastoma
CAAGGCAGAAATTAAGAGAGGGATAGAAAAGAGGGAATTCTTTGCACCGAATTTCCAGGTGGGGATGCTGTCTGTACTGACAGGCCCCCGGCACCCCGGGTGTGGGTGTGGGGGAGGAGGGGGATACCCCTTTCAATCATGACAGGTTTTTCTTTCCTTCCCCGGGGTAGAGCAGCCTTCATTTGAAGCAGAGAAAAAAATGTGTGTGTGTGTGTGTGTGTGTGTGTGTGTGTGTGTGTGTGTGTGTGTGTGTGTGTGTGTGTGTGTGTGTGTGTGTATGTATGTATGTATGTATGTATGTATGTGTGTGTGTGTGTGTGTGTGTGTGTGTGTGTGTGTGTGTGTGTGTGTGTGTGTGTGTGTGTGTGTGTCTATATGTATGTATGTATGTATGTATGTATGTGTGTGTGTGTGTGTGTGTATGTATGTATGTATGTATGTATGTATGTATGTATGTATGTATGTATGTATGTATGTATGTATGTGTGTGTGTGTCTATCTATCTATCTATCTATCTATCTATCTATCTATCTATCTATCTATCTATCTATCTATCTATCAGATAGATAGATTGATTGATAGATTGATAGATTTAATTTGATTTTCGTTTCTCTCTTTGCCGCACTCCCTTTCTGCCGTGTGTGTTTTTTGTGGGGTTTATTTATTTATTTATTTATTCATTTATTTATTTATTTATATTCTTTTATATCAAGGATAATGGAATAAGCACTCATGTGCCTTTAAGCATCCAGTCCCCGTGTGTGTGCAGTTTTGTACATTTTTTCTTGTCATCTATTCCCATCGGCACACAATGGCCTACTCTTACGAAAAGCGGAACAGGATTGAACATGTGCGCAAGATATTCTGCGCGCGTTTGCACACGGGGCCTCGATTTATAGTCTCATCCGAAGGACTTTTCGGGAGAGTGGAGTCAGCACTGATGTTAACTCCAGGGGGAAAATCCCCTCGAACGGGAATCGAACCCGGGTCGTCAAATTGCCAGCGCAATGTTCTGACCACTAGGCTATCCGTCCCCCAGTTACGTACGTGTGTGATGTTTACTCACATTCTGTTCATATTATCCTGGTCACTTCCTCTTTTACCTCTCTTTCTGTGCGTTCTTTGTTTGTTTCAGCTTAGTAAGGTATGTACATGTACCTTTCCTGTGCTCTCTCTCTATCTCTGTCTCTGTCTCTGTCTGTCTCTGTCTCTGTCTCTGTCTCTCTCTCTCTCTCTCTCTCTCTCTCTGTCTCTCTGTCTCTGTCTCTGTCTCTCTCTCTCTCTCTCTCTCTGTCTCTCTGTCTCTGTCTCTGTCTCTGTCTCTGTCTCTGTCTCTCTCTCTCTCTCTCTCTCTCTCTCTCTCTCTCTCTCTCTCTCTCATCTGGAAATGAAATTTTGATTTGATTTGATTTGATTTGATATCTCTCTCTCTCTCTCTCTCTCTCTCTCTCTCTCTCTCTCTCTCTCTCTCTCTCTCTCTCTCTCTCTCTCTCTCTCTCTCTCTCTCTCTCTCTCTTCTTAGGTAAAGATAGGTTGGATTATAATTATTATCTTTTTTGTTTACATCTTTTGATCATGACTTTTGTTCCCAGTAAGATAAGTTATTACAGTTACGCCATATTTGGTATGATTTCTTTCTTTCTTTATTTATTCTCTTATTTCGAGGATAATATGATAAGCGCTCGTGTGCTTTTTTTTTTTTTTTTTTACATTGTTGCTGTTGTTGTTTCGTTGTTGTTGCTACTGCTGCTGCTTGTGTTGTTGTATCTTGTGTAATTCTCTGTTGTTGTGCTGTTGTTGTTTTCGCCTTGCTGTTGTTGTTGCTGTTGTTGTTTTCGCTACTGCTGTTGTTGTTGTTGCTGTGCTGTGTTGTGTACCGCTGCTGTTGTTGTTTGTTGCTGTTGCTTGTTGTTTTTGATGTTGTGTTGTGTTGTGCTGTTTGCTGCTGTTGTAGTTGCTGCTGCTGTTGTTGTTGCTATTGCTGCTGGTGGTGGTTTTGTACTTGCTACTGTTGTTGTTGCTGTTGTTGTTATTGCTGTTGTTGTTGTCGCTACTGCTGCTGCAGTTGTTTTTGTCGATATTGCTGCTGTTGTTGCTACTGCCGCTGTTGTTGTTGTTGCTGTTGCTGCTGTTGTTCCTGTTGTTGTTGCTGTTGCTGTTGTTGTTATTGCTGTTGTTGCTGCTGCTACTGCTACTGGGCGTTCCCTAGTGCAACACCTTGGGGGGGTCATCCAAATCAATATCTGATTCACTCCTCCCACCAGGAAATCACTGTGAAATTGAAAGAAGTTTTGCATGTTCGACTTTTTTTTTCCAAGTACATCGCCGCATAGGCAGGCACCCATTCTCCGACTTCGGATCACTTTTTTTTTCTCTCTCTCTCTCTCCTTTAATGAAAGGGGAAAGCGGGTCGTTAAGCTAGGAGCTTGCCGTGACTGAAGAAGACAGTTTTAACATGTATACAACATAGCGATATTATATCTCAATATAGGCCTCGGCACTTGGTTTTGTTTGTTTGTTTTTTTCGTTCCTCGGCTAGAGCTCCGAGGTTTATCACCAATGGTGAGATTTTTTGCGTACGCGACCAGGTTCCCCCCCCCCTCCCCCCCAACTGCCACCATTTAGGTAGCCGTATTCCGACCTAAGGGATTGCCTCGGCACTTTACGCTTGCATCCATGCGGAGGCTACTTAAAATGGCGGAATGACTAAGCTAATACTGTCGTCAGTAAGGGGCTTAGTAGGTGGTGTCCTGCGTATGTTAGCTCAGAACAGGCGCCACGGAACACCACCAAAGTGACCCAGCAGCAGCGCAGGGCCCCTCTAGCTGGTGGCTCCACGGCGGCCTGATATTGATGGGCTCCCTGTGGATTCCCGACCCTGAGGATGAGACATAGCGAATCTGGGTATGGCTGTGGTGGGGGAATTGAAATGAGTGGCGTGGGAGCAGCAGGACGGGGACGTTACAGAAGATGAGGCAGCAAATAAATAAATGAATAAATAAATAAATAAATAGAATGGTGGGGAAGGAACAGTCGCATTCGCAAAAATCTCACCATTGGTGAACATCAGAGCTCTACTCGAGGAACAAAACAAACAAACAAAAATCCACAAAAAACAGCTGACATCAGCTTTTAAACGCCTGAGCCATATACAATAAAGATAAAAGGTAAAGGTGTCCAATAACCTCTGTGGTCGTAGGGGAGCGAGGCATCAGAGACCTCAGCTTCTCTAGGGGCCAGCATGTCGAGGGTGGCGCCCATCTCCTCTCCCTTGCTTTTCCCTGACCCTAAAGAAGGCGGGTACCCATTTACAGCTGGGTGAACTGGGGGACTGTACTGAAGCCAATGAGCGCATATGGTCACCCATCCAACTGATAACCACGCTCGATGCTGCTTAACTTTGACTTGGGGAAAAGCGAGCGCTCAGACCACTGAGCTATCCCGCCTCCCACAAATAAAATACAAGAAACACACACACACACACACACACACACACACACACACACACACACACACACACACACACACACACACACACACACACACACACACACACACACACACACCTACCTTGCGCACACATTAAATCCTGTTCCGCTTTTCGTAAGAGCAGGCCATTGTGTGCCGGTGGGAACAGATGACATTTACAAAACTGCATACACATGGGGACTGGATGTTAACAAAAAAACGCACGAGTGCTTATTCCATTTTCCTCGATATAAAAAAAGAAAAGAAAGAAAAAAGAAGAATACACACACACACACACACACAACACACACACACACACACACACACACACACACACACACACACACACACACACACACAACACAAACAAACAAACAAACAAACAAACAACAACAACAACAACAACAGCAAAAACAAAACAAAACAAAACAAATCTCATCACCCCAAAAAAATCTGCCATGTTGTTTCTTTCAGATTCTACGTCACCATGTACAGAGAAACCACCGCCGCAGCAACAATTAACTGCAGAAACACGGGACATGGAAGCAGCAGCAGAGGTGGTGGTGGTGGTGGTGGTGGTGGAGGTGGTGGTGGTGGCGGTGGTGGTGGTGGTGGTGGTGGTGGAGGCAGTAGTGGCGGCAACTGCAAGAAAAAGAACTCTTTTCTTATCGAAGACATCCTGTCTATGTCTTCATGGTCCTCTTCTTCATCATCATCATCATCACCATCATCTTCATCTTCCCACTCCTTGCCCCGCACATCATCATCATCAACATCAGCAACATCAGCATCAACGTTAGCATCTGCTTCAGAAAATCATCGTCGTCGTCATCGCCACGAATCCGAAGGTAATCGACAAGGAACACAACACACACAACACCAACAACAACGAGAGCAACAACAATGTCTGGATCTGTCTGCATCACAAAATCCTCATTTGCATCCGTCGTCTGGCGACCAGTCTCAGCAACAACAACATCATCAACAACAACAACAACAACAAGAGGAGGAGAGGCGAATCCTGTATGGAGCTAGCCCCAAACTAAAAGATGGAGACTTCTCTGATAGCAACAACAATTTCGTCCACAGCTTCAAAACCGTCCCCACCACACACACTCCTCTCACACCTCCACCCTTACCACCACCCCGCCAGGAAAGTCCTTCACCATCTCCACACCATCCTCACCATCCTCCTCCTCCTCCTCCTCATCATCGTCATCAGAGGTCTCCAGTCCCTTCCCCACAACCGTCCCCCTCCCCCAACACCCTCCCCACCCCTTCCTCCCCCTCCCTAGGGCAGTACAGTTCAGTCTACGGTTCCAGACTGAAATTCTCCTCCCCTAAACCTAAAGGTTTCTCTTCTGCGGCCGTGGTGCCGACCAGTTCCATTCTGGGATCCGAACTGCCGACCCGTTGGGTTCCCACTGACCCTCTGGAGTTCGCTTTCCCCTCACGCTCGGGGGAAGATGGTTCAAACCCCGGGTCAGCCTTTGCCAGCGGTTCCTTCTTACGGGGTGGGCACTCTGCCTGTGCCCTTGGTGACGTCAGCGTTGCCTCCCTTTGGCCCGTATCTGGGTTCCGCTTCCGGGTTCCGCTCGGCGCCGTTGTTTCTGCCCAGAGGTGGGTGTGATGTGTGTTTCTTTGTTTTGATTTTGTGTAAGGCCTTTTTTTCCTTCTTCTTCTTCTTTCTTCTTCTTCTTCTCTTCTTCTTCTTCTTCTTCTTCTTCTTCTTCTTCTTTATCATCATCATCATCATCATCATCATCATCATTATCATCTTTGTTTTGATTTTATTTAAGGCCTTTTTCTTGTGGTTTTTGTTGCTATTGTTGTTGTTGTTGTTGTTCTTCTTCTTCTTCCTCTTCTTCTTCTTCTCTCTTCTTCTTCTTCTTCTTCTTCTTCTTCTTCTTCTTCTTCTTCTTCTTCTCTCCTCCTCCTCCTCCTCCTCCTCCTCCTCCTCCTCCTCCTCCTTCTTTTCCTCCTCCTCCTCCTCCTTCTTCTTCTTCTCCTTCTCCTTTTTTTCTTCTTCTACTTCTTCGTCTTTACCATCCTCATCATTATCTTCTTCTTTGTTCCTGTCTTTGTCTGTCTCTCTTTCCATTTAGAATTTGATCTTAACTTGGTTTTTTTCCATTCTCTTATCTGTGATTAACAATAGTACAACACAAGACAAGTCTCTGTGTGTGTGTGTGTTGTGTGTGTGTGTGTGTGTGCGTGTGTGTGCGTTGTGTGTGCGTGCGTGCGTGTGTGTGTGTGTGTTTGAGAGAGAGAGAGACAGACAGACAGACAGACAGACAGACAGACAGACCGACAGACAGACAGACAGACTAGCAAAAGCCATCATAATATTTCACTATTATTTCTATAACCAAGAAAACCGTGGAGTTCTTTTTGTTCAAATCTTTACCAACATTAATCATATATCATACTTTGATTAGATATTATGTTAGTTTTTGTTTCTTAACGTTTTGTGTTTGTGTGTCCCAATTCTGCTTTGTTTCATTTTCTAACCTTTCCCTGTATTCAATCAAATATGCGACATGGAACAAAGGGGGTGTTTTGAATGTTTTTTTGGTTGGTTTTTTTGTTTGTTTGTTTTATCTTTGGATACTACGAAAACTGGAAAAAGACAATATAAACACAGCCGAAATGTGGTTCTACAGGCGATTTCTATGAATCAAATAGTTAGAACAATTAATGAAAGCATTCTTGGCGATGGATAGGACATGTGCTCCGCCAGCAGACTACAGCCATATCCAGAATCGCCCTACGATGGACTCCAGACGGTCGAAGAAAGAGAGGCTGCCCCAAGGAATCTTGGAGGAGAACAGTAGAGAGGGAGATGAAGGAAAAGGGTTGGACATGGGTCGTCTGGAGCGTATTTCAGCCAATCGACATCAATGGCGGCTCTAGTCGAGGCCTTACGTGCTACCTGATCACAAAGAGGACTAGATAGATAAATAGATTCTTGATGAACTCTGGGTGAAAAAACAAATGCTGGATGAAATTGATAAACGCAGACTGAGAATATCATTATAAAACGCTGGTCATGCAAACACAAACATACAGACAAACCTGATGACGACAGTTCTCCAAGGTAAGGTTGAGGGCAGAAGGAAAAGAGGCAGACCACCAACATCCTACATTGCCAACATCACTGAGGTCAGTGGTCTTGTAGGAGGGCTGTACGGGAGATTGTAGAACTCAGCACAGAGAGAAAAAAAGATGGAGAACCCTGGTGGCATTGCGTGGAGCTTCTACCGATGAAAGCGGTGATGGAGACAGTTGAGTTTAGTTGTGTTAAGTTGAGTTGTTTTTGTATGGTCTTGTGTTACTGTAAACCTTTTCCTATAGTCAACAGGATATGCAACGTCAAATTAACCTCTTTGTTTTCGTGTTGGTTTTCTCTTCTCTTGAATTGTTTTGTTTCAAACCTTTTTCCTTACACACAACAGGATAATGCTTCACTCGATGAACTTTTTGGTGTTTTTTTTGTTTTGTCTTCTTTTTGCCTTGTTTTTGTTTTTAAAACCTTTTCATACATTCAACAGAATCATGCTTCGCTTAATTAACTTTTCTCGTTTTGTGTTTTGTTGTGTCTTTCTGGCCTTGTTTTATTTACTCTAAGCCATTTCCTATATTCAACACAAATGTGCTACAATGACTGGCGACATTTTGTTTTGTTTTGTTTTTGGGGTGTTGTGTGAGGACTTTGGCTTTGTTTTGTCTTGTTTCGTTTAAACCTTGCGTCCACTGTCAACAAAATATGCTACATTGAATTAGCAGCGTGAGTGTGTGTGTGTGTGTATGTGCGTGCGTGCGTGCGTGTGTGTGTGTGTAAGAGAGAGAGAGAGATGTGTGTGTGTGTAAGAAGAGAGAGAGAGAGAGAGTGTGTGTGTGGGTGTGTGTGTGTGTGTGTGTGTGTGTGTGTGTGTGTGTGTGTGTGTGTGTGTGTGTGTGTGTAGAAGAGAAGAGAAGAAGAGCGGAAGAGGAGAGAGAAAGACAGAGACAGACATTCAGAGACAGACAGACAGAAAGTACACAGAACCCTAAACGTTAAAAAATGTTTGGGGGGGAGAAAGGGGGGGGGGGGGGGTGAGGATGAAAGACCTAGAAAAGGAAGAGAAAAGGGAATGAGAGGAGAAGGGAGTGGGAGGGGATTTTGACATGGCACCCACAGGTGCAAAAATCCCCCAACTTGTAACCGTTACAGAAAAACTGCCGTGGAGTATCGTGGCTTGATTCAATACCTCATTTGTTTAAACACCCAAGCAGCGTAAGTGGCGTAGTTGATCCAATTATCACCTGGAGGCCAGATCTGGTTTATCTAATTATCTCTCTAACGGGCTTCTAGCTTTTCTACGTACTTCCCTAGCTAGTATAGCCCAAAAGGGGTTGTGTGTGTGTGTGGGGGGGGGGGGGGGGGGGGGGGG
>CM060339.1:20809916-20844659 GCA_030674155.1 Stramonita haemastoma
GGTGTGGTGTGGTGTGGTGTGGTGTGGTGTGGTGTGGTGTAGTGTAGTGTAGTGTAGTGCAGTGCAGTGCAGTGCAGTGCAGTGCAGTGCAGTGCAGTGCAGTGCAGTGTAGTGTAGTGTAGTGTAGTGTAGTGTAGTGTGTCATAACGTGTTGGATGGTAACGTATTATGTCAAATCGTGTTGTATTGTGTTGTATTGTGGTATATTGTGTAGTGTAGTGTAGTCTTGTCTTGTCTTGTCTTGTCTTGTATTTCTTTGTTTATACATTATCTATCTATTTACTCATGTTGACACACACAAAGACTGGACAGGTTATGGTTCAACATAACAGTCTTCCTGATCATCTTTTTTCGATTCTTTATTTGTTTATTTATTTATATTGTTATTTATGTATCTATCTATTTGCTTATCTCTTTTAACACTTAGATTAGCCCTTACTTAGGATGTCTTCATATAAAGTTTCCTTCGCTTTATACATTTGTTTGTTCATCTAGCTAGCTAGCTAGCTAGCTTTCTTTCTTCCTTCCTTCCTTCCTACCTTTATTCCTTCCTTCCTTCCTTCCTTCCTTCCTTTCTTCCTTCCTTCCTTCCTTCCTTCCTTTCTTCCTTCTCCTTCCTTCCTTTTTCTTCCTTCCTTCCTTCCTTCCTTCCTTTCTTTCTTCCTTCCTTCCTTCCTTCCTTCCTTCCTTCCTTTCTTTCTTTCGTCCTTCCTTCCTTCCTTCCTTCCTTCCTTCCTTTCTTCCTTTCTTCCTTTCTTCCTTCCTTCCTTCCTATCTATCCATCTACCTAACTAGCCAGGTATCTGCCTGTCTGTCTGTCTGTATGTCTGTCTGTAGGTGTGTATGCATATTAGTCTATGTCTGCCTGCCTGCCTGTCTCTCTCTCTGTGTCTATCTGTCTGTCTCTGTCTCTGTCTCTGTCTCTCTCTCCCTATATATATAAGCATACATATATATATATATATATAGAGAGAGAGAGAGAGAGAGAGAGAGAGAGAGAGAGAGAGAGAGAGGAGAGAGAGAGAGAGAGAGAGAGAGAGAGAGAGGGGGGAGTAATCAGCATAAAAAAACAAATAAATGAATAAATAAATAAATAAATAAATAAATAAATAAGATAAAAATGATGCACATATTCCAACTTGTGTGTGTATAACATCAACAGGTGATGCTGAAGGGAGGAGCAGAGAGCCCAACCAAACCCAAAGGGCGGCCCAAAAAATCCTCCCTGGACAGTCCTGACGTCACTGGCATCACCAGCACGCACTCTGACGTCACGGCCATGGACGTCACAAGGGACGTGGCGTCAGAGGACGACTGCGCGGACTCGGAGATGTACGACGCCAACTCCATCCCGTCCCACGGTGACGTCAGAGACACTGGTGATGATGATGATGATGATGATGATGTGTTAGACGATGACGTAGGTTGTGATGACGCGGTGAGGGAAGACATGGCGTTGTCCCCGATAGGAGAGCTCCGCTGAGGACTTGAAAATATGAACATTGTTCATCATTCAGTGATTTGGTTTTTCTGGGGGGGGGGTTCCCTGTGGAAATGCCGAGGTGAGGGGGGCGGGGGGGGGGGGAGGGGGGGGGGGAGCTAGTGTCAGTATCAATAGCATCCTTCTTTCCAACTCATGAAAATTCTGTGCGAGCAATTCCCCTCTGTTCTATCCGTCTCTTTCTTTCTGCCTTGTGGTTTGTTTGTTTTCTTTCTGTCATCTCCTTCTTGTCCATTTTCTGCCTTCCTGGTCCATTCTCCTACCTTTTTTTTGGTTTTTTTCTGTCACCTCCTTCTTGTCCATTTTCTGCCTTCCTGGTCCATTCTCCTGCCTTTGTTTTGGTTTTTTTCTGTCACCTCCTTCTTGTCCATTTTCTGCCTTCCTGGTCCATTCTCCTACCTTTTTTTTGTTTTTTTCTGTCACCTCCTTCTTGTCCATTTTCTGCCTTCCTGGTCCATTCTCCTACCTTTTTTTTGGTTTTTTCTGTCACCTCCTTCTTGTCCATTTTCTGCCTTCCTGGTCCATTCTCCTACCTTTTTTTTGGTTTTTTCTGTCACCTCCTTCTTGTCCATTTTCTGCCTTCCTGGTCCATTCTCCTACCTTTGTTGTTGTTTTTTTCCACAAAGACTTTAAAGGTAACAATGGTATCTCCCATGACAAGGTTGCATACGCTTGGCCGGACTTGTCAGGCGCTTAATTAACGGCAGTGCGACGCATAATTCACTTTTCGCTCATATGAAAGACAAATAATACTTGCTGTCTGAGCGTTCGATGAAGAAAAAAGACTTATTTCCGTTTTGTTGCCTTAATTAAACTCATTTGTTTGATGTGTTACCCAGAAAAGTTGGCAAAGCACATTCAAAATTTGGACACAAGAACGAAGGTCAAACGTTGTGTTTTAGACAAAGGTAGCCATTTTTTTAAAATTAAGCCAGTGTTTTTTGTTTTGTTTTGGTTTGTTTTTTACGAGATTCATCTTGCTAATGTCAAACTACGCCCAAAAGTTTTAATGGAACGCAAAAAGAAAATTTGAAAATATTCCTTTAGAAAAGAAGTTTCAATTTTGTTTTGTTACTTTAAAACAGACGCTATAGCCGAGTGGTTAAAACGTTGTTGACTTCAATCCCGTGGATCCATAAAGTCGAGGGTTTGAACCTCGGTAGCAGTATCTAGTGAAGCAAGAGTGGGGAGTATGATAATCTACTAGGTCCAACTTTAAACTGCAGACATGCCAGTGCCTTACCTCCCTTTGTGCAGTCTGTATCCGCATGCAGATGATCAGCTATGCACGTTAAAGATCCCATGACAATTTATGATGGCCTAGACTTAATCCGCACGCAGATGATCAAATACGCAAGTTAAAGATTCCATGACAATTTGTGATGGCCCAGGCCAAAGTGGCAGGGCCTACATTAAAATGTTGCTCTGCTTTGATGATATATTGAGATAGTCTTCAGCCATGACAGGCTCTGCTGTGCATTTCCGGGGGGGGGGGGGGGGGGACCTTATGATTAAAATCTGACTTTGAACACTTAGAAATTTTACCTGTATCTTTTTTTTTTATTGTTCTTTCTGGGCCAATGGTGATACTTTTTTATGTATGCTACCGTTTGTTCCCCTACATTTTTTATGTATGCTACCGTTTGTTCCCCTACATTTTTTATGTATGCTACCGTTTGTTCCCCTACCATTTAGGTAGCTGTATTCCGACTAAAGGGATGGTGACTGAACACGACATCACTGTGTGGGCGTTTTTATATATGAAAAAAAATGTCATCCAATCCTACCAACATGAAATGGCCTACTCTTCCAAAAGGCAGAACGGGTTTTTTACGTGTCCGCATTATGTTCTGCGTGCGTGCATTCGCACACAGGGTCTCGGTTTATAATCGCATCCGAAGGACTTTGACGTTCAGTTCGATTTTCTCGTCGAACTGGGAAGAATGGGCAAGGCTGGGAATCGATCCTTAGAACCTCACAGTTTACTTGTCAACGTCTTAACCGTCCTACCACCTTCCTTTCTTTTTACCAGTATAATTTTAGCTTTTTATTCTGGGGAGTGTCCATCACTGTGAAAAGATGGTAATGTATTTGTATGGTTCGATATTGTATTGTACTGTATTGTATTGTATTGTATTGTATTGTGTTGTATGGTATTGTATTGTATTGTATTGTATTGTATTGTATTGTATTGTATTGTATTGTATACCACTTTCAGTCACTGGAGATGTATTTGCGTGAACTTTCGGGTTACGTCGCCACAAAAGCAGCGCCACCCTGTCTGCATGCGATTTATTTTGTTTCCCTATAAGAGTGGCGATTTTCTAGAGAATTTTTGCCAGGGACAACTCTCCTGTTGCCATGAGTTCTTAAACGTCCGCTTAACGCGTTTCGCAAACGGGACATGGGCGTATCGTCTTATCCGAAATACTAGCACACACACCACCACTCAAGATCTTGTGGATGGGAAAATAGCTCGGATGGGGGCATGGCGTGGCGGGGGAGGGTATTCCAACGGGAATGGAACCCGGGACTTTTCGCTTTCTAGACGGGTGTGGTACCTGTAGACCACCGATCCACAGAAACATGGAGTAACAATTCACCATTGTTTATTCCCATGAACTCTTTTGAGCTATAGAGAAAAAGGTAAAGTGTGTAATTGTGAAAAGTGAACATAACCCCTTTACATTTTTTTTCTTTTAATTTGTTGTTGCTTGTATGCAAGATTAATTGGCGTTGCAATAACTGGTCGTTTAAAAATGTCACATCCTTGTCATCGTTATCGTCATTGCCACTATCACCATCAATCACCACCACCGTCATCACTATCACCATCACTGGTGTCGTGTCGTCATCTTCAACACTGTTACCATAGCCTCTACCGCCATTACTTTCACTATCGTCAGCATTATCACTATCGCCGTCACTACCACTACTACCGTCTTCATCATCATCATCACCATCGTTATCATCGTTATCACCATCACCACCACTACCATCATCATCATCATCATCATAATCACCATCACTACCATTATCCGCAGTATCACCATCACTATCGTCGTCGTCGTCGTCATCATCATGATCATCACCTTCATTTTCAGTGTTCTGGTAGTTCTGAGTAAAATGATTTAACATGCTGATCATTTGTGTGCTTTTACCAATATCCTCGAAATAAAAGAAATTGAAAGAAAAAAAAAAACCTAAATGACTATAGGAGCAACTACTGGTTTAAATAAACCTTTTTTTTTTAAAACTATGAATGATGTTGTTAAGTTTTGCAACACACAAAATCATAATAATTATAGACTTTTTTTCCGCCCCTCAGCTAGAGCTTTCAGGGTCACCAATGGTAGAGATTTTGTGTATAGCCTACGACCGTTTTCCCCTCACCATTTAGGTAGCTGTAGTTCGACTTCGGGGATGGTTTCTAAACACGACACTCGTGCACATACAGGTTCTTTCTTTCTTTTTTTTTTAAATTTTGTCATTCGTCCCTACTGCGACCAGCACGAAATGGCCTAGTGTTCCAAAGGCTGAACAGGTTTTTTACGTGTGCGTAAGATGTTCTGCGTGCATTCGCACACGCGGCCTCGTTTTATAGTCTCAGCCGAAGGACTTTGGCTTTCAGTTCGATTTTCTTGTTTAACTGGGAAGAAAGTGCAAGGCTGGGAATCGAACCCAGAATCTCACGGTATAGTTGTTAGGCAGGTAAATGTCTTAACCGTCTTGTCATCTTCCTTGATGTATGGTGGTGGTTGTTTTTTTTTTATAATGTGTGGTGTATTCACCTTGAAATGATCTACAACTGTGTTACAGTTTGATTGTTGGAGGGGGGGGGAGGGGGCTGAACTGTAGACTAGGTGATGTGTGTGTGTGTGTGTGTGTGTGTGTGTGTGTGTGTGTGTGTGTGTGTGTGTGTGTGTGTGTGTGTGTGTGTGTTTGAATGCGCGCGCGTGCGCGTGTGTGTGTATGTAATTTTTTTTTATCATACTCATTCACTCTTTCACTAATAAGTATTGACTAGACTATGCCATGTTGGTCTTTTATTGTGTGGTATTTTTTTGGGGGGAGGGGGGGGAGGTTCTTTTGTTTATTTGTTGTTTAACCCCTGAGAATGTGGTATTGCTTGTTTCTGTGCATCATTTGTCCATTACAAAACATACCTGACTCCATCCACGCTGAATCCTTTTTTGTTTGGTTGGGGTTGGTTGTTTTTTGTGTTTTTTTTAGTTTCTTTTGGTACTGATAATTTTTTTTTTTTAATTTATATCAGTGGCTGTTAGGTTTGTTCTCCTGTTGAATATCCTTGTTATGCCTCATACCCCAAAAAGGGGTTAAAGGAATGAATTCTTGACAATCTTGAAAATGTGTGTCTGATTTAATTATTCATATGCCTTACTTTTTGAGAATTATGCAATCTGAGCTTTCAGACGGTATTCCTTGAATAATAATTATGTGCCTTGGTGTTATGTTGTGTACGCTCTGCATTATCTGAAGTATTGTCTTTTGAAGATAGGCTTGGGTTGTTTTTTTTCCCGTTCCTCGGCGAGAGCTCTGAGATTTACCAATGGTGAGATTTTTTTAGTTAAGTTAAAGTCTGTCCCGAGCCTAAGGCTCATCAGGCCGGTGCTTATCCCGGTTTCTGTGGCGTTAAGCGACTGAGAGTCATAGACTCCTCCCTGGATAGGACGCCAGTCTATCGCAGGGTTAACCCCCAACACAAGGTTGGTACCCCTTTTACACCTGGGTGGGGTGAGAGAATAGCCGTAAAGTGCCTTTTCCAAGGGCACAACGCCATAGCCCAAAGCTGGGATCGAACCCGCAACCTTTAGATTACGAGTCCAACGCCCTAACCACTAGGCTACAGCGGCGGCCCAATGGTGAGATTTTTTTAGTATGCGACCGTTTTTACCCCCAACCATTTAAGATAGCCGCATTTCGACTTCTGGGCTGGTGTCTGAACACGGCACCTGTGTGCAAGCGGCTTTTAAAAAAAAATGTCATTCGTTTTTCCCTGCACGAAATGGCCTACTCTTTCGAAAGGCAGAACGGGTGTTTTAACTTGTGTGCAAGATGTTCTGCGTGCGTTCGTTTAATGGGTTTCGATGTAAAGTATTTTTGGGGGGAAATAGAGTCAGCACTGATGGAAATGATCTACAACTGTGTTACAGTTTGATTGTTGTTGGGGGGGAGGGGGAACCTGAATTGTAGTCTAGGTGATGTGTGTGTGTGTGTGTGTGTAGTCAATATTTATGGAAAACCCCATAAATTTGGGCGTCTTTGTGTTGGCTCGGTCCCGGGCCGTCAGATCACAAGCACAACGCTCTAACCACGAGGCTATCCCGCTCCCTGAATGGCCTTATGGAGACAGATATATATTTGTTTATATGATCTCCAGTTGTTAGAATTGGCCTTCAAAGATACAAACTTTCATCTTGATGATAATATGGAGTCCAGATGTTTTGGGGTTGGGTTTTGTTGTTGTTGTTGTTGTTGTTTTATCTGCGCGTGCCTTGTTTTATATATATAATGTTGTTTTATCAGTTTTTATTATCATATTGGAAATGTATTTTGAAGACGTAATTCTTATTCAATTTACTGTATTAAATCATGTTTTTTAAGTCTGGAAAGTTATTCCGTCCAATGTAGATTTTCATGTGGGTTTTTTCCCCCTTCTATTTCTGTGTTTGGATCTTAACTTCAAGCTATGCAAAATGTGTATAGTTCAGATGAACGGTGGGTTTTTTTATATAAGAAAATATCTTCTGTATTTTGTATTGTCATTGTAAATAGACTATGCTAAAATAGAGAGAAAAGAACAGGTTATTGCAAATAAATTTTTCCAAAAATGATTTTTGATATCTGATACAGGTTTGCATTTCTGCGTGTGTGTGTATGTATGTGTGTGTGTGTGAGCGCGCGCGCGCGCGTGCGTGTGTGTTTTATTCTTTTATATGGAGGATAATGGGATAAGCACTCATGTGCTTTTTTTTCATCCAATCCCCGCCTGTATGCAGTTGTGTAAATGTTTTCATCTGTTCCCACCGGCACACAATGGCCTACTCTTACGAAAAGCGGAACAGGATTTAACGTGTGCGCAAGATGTTCTGCGTGCGTTCGCACACAGGGCCTCGGATTACAGTCTCATGCGAAAGACTTTTGGGGAGAGTGGAGTCAGCACTGATGTTAACTCCAGGGGGAAAATCCCCTCCAACGGAAATCGAACTCAGATGGTCAAATTGCCAGCGCAATGTTCTGACCACTAGGCTATCCCGTCCCCCTTGTGTGTGTGTGTGTGTGTGTGTGTGTGTGTGTGTGTGTGTGTGTGTGTGTGTGTGTGTGTGTGTGTGTGTGTGATATGACAAAGACATGAAAGATTTAAAGATTTTTTTTTTTGTAGATAAGTACTTTTCTACAGTTGCACACACACACACACGTACACACACACACACGTACACACACGTACACACACACACACACACACACACACACACACACACACACACACACACACACACACACAGATATAGATATATATATATATATATATATATATATATATATTATATATATATATATATATATATGTGCAAAAGTCCTTTGGGTGAGACTACAAACAGAGGTTCCGCGTGTGAACGCACGCTGTACATCTTGCTCACACGTTAAAACCCGTTCCGCTTTTCCGAAGAGTAGGCCATCGTGTGCCGATGGGAACGGATGACAAATTTTTACAAAACTGCATTATACACACAGGGAGTGGATGTAAAAAAAAAAACCACGGATGTTTACTCCATTATCCTCGGAATAAAAGAATAAGTAATGTAGGATACACACGCGAGGTCATCGATCTAGGTTCTACTCACAGTCCCTAAATCGGAAATCTCCGCTGGGACATAAATTTAATCACAAAGGGGGACGGATAGCCTAGTGGTCAGAACATTGCGCTGGCAATTTGACGACCCGGGTTCGGTCGAGGAGATTTTTCTCCTGGAGTTAACCTCAGTGCTGACTCCACTCTCCCCAAAAGTCCGGATGAGACTTTAAACCGAGGCCCCGTGTGCGAACGCACGCAGATCACCTTGCGCACACGCTAAATCCTGTCCCGCTTTTCGTAAGAGCAGTCCATCGTGTGCCGGTGGGAACAGATGAAATTGACAAAACTGCATACACACGGGGACTGGATGAAAAAAAGCGAAAGAGTGCTTATTCCTTTATCCTCGATATAAAAGAATAAATCAATCAATAAACAACACCAACAAATCGATCTATGAACACAAGCAGTCTGAAGATGATAATCGTTTTCAGTTTTCTCATGATAACATGACATTATTGTATTTCCTCAACCTTTACAGCAATCATACAATGCATGTTTTTCATATCATAAAAGGTTTGTGTGTTTTATTTTTTAAACGAGCACTTTTTTTTCCCTCTCTGATAAGGTTTCAAAAGACACTGCTTCACCCCGAAGCTAACGCTGGATTGTGGCCTTGTAACTGTCTCAACTTTTCCCGGTGAGTAAATTTCTGGGCCAAAGACAAACAACTGACACTCCAACCAGGAAGTTGTTTGTAAGGGGGAGGGGGGCGGTTTACCTTCTGGTTTTCTTTTGCAAAGAAAGAGACAGTACAGTCTGTTACCAAAGTGTAATAAATAATACAAACAAAAATATTAACTACCAGTCAGTTTCCAGAGTTTTGAAATAAGAGCAAAAACCATGACCAGTAACAAATCTGGCACCAGAGTATTCGAAATGCAACAAGAAACCCTTAACATCATCATCATCATCAACAACAACACAGCCTATAACAACAACACCAAAAATAAAAACAAACAACAATAACAGAAGCACAACAACAGACAACACCGGGGGGCACTTGAAGTGTGAACAAAAAATAAAACACAATAAATAACAAATGAATAATTTTTTTTAATGTTGTGATTTTTTTCTTGCGATGTGTTTTCAACTATGTTGATGAATATAAAGCGATGTGCCGTAAGTTGTATTTCAAATACTTTGGTCATATATACTGAAACCAAGGCGTTCAAACAGTCACCCATTCACGAGGCAAAATGTGGCGCTCCACCACGAAATGAGTCGCTTAGCACATTACCCAATTTTGCGCTAGGAGCCATTAAAGGCAGGTGGGGGTCAAGTTGTCAATTTTGAGATTTTGATTGATTATTAAACTAGATCTGTTTATTTACCTTATAATGAAATATCAAGGCATAATTTTTATTCCTTTTGCTTTTAAATGTGTTTTGAAAATACCAAAGCACTCATTCTGACAACCTGTTACTAAAATAAACTTGCCCATTTCTCATTTTGCCCCATCCTGCAGTCTATCATTTCAATTTGTAATAATGTTGCACAGAATTGTCCGATTTTCAATCTGTTTTTTGTATTTGATAGCCACTTTATTGCACATTAATAACATGTCAATAACTTAAAATTGACCTCAGGTGCACTCCGTCTCCGTCTCATTATGTGGTGGAGCGTCACATGCTGTCCTGGCATATTTAATATGCTCAACGCTGCTTTGCCAGTACAGGGGGACAGCATGTGCCTGACTACCCAGCAATCCCTGTCCAGAGAGGACGGAATAGCCGAGTGGTCAGAACATTGCGCTGGCAACTTGATGACCCAGGTTCAATTCACGTTCGAGGCGATTTTTTTCCCGTGGAGTGCCGACTCCACTCTCCTCACAAGTCCTTTGGATGAGACTATAAACCGAGGCCCTGTGTGCGAATGCACGCAGAACATTTTGCACACACACCTTAAATCCTGTTCCGCTTTTGGTAAAAGTAGGCCATTGTATGCCGGTAGGAACAGATGACAAGATTTACATAACTGCATACACCCGGGGACAGGATGTAAAAAAAAAAGTACATGAGTGCTTATTCCATTATCCTCGAAATGAAAGAATAAATAAAAATTTTAAAAGAAATAAAAAGGCCCTATATGTGTATAGAGACAGGCCTGATGTGGCTAAGTGGTTTTCTAGTGTTAACTGGCTTAGCCTAAGCCGTTTAACTGCACAAACTGGGTCCAAGAGTAACTGGGAACTATTTTTAAATTGCTTAGCACATTGTTTTATGTCAATCCAGTTGAAAATGCATGTCAAAATAACAATAATAAATAATTTCATCAAGTTATAACTATCATAACTCATATGGACCACTGACAGTACAGCAGTGTATGTATTTCATGTTGTTAGGTTGTTATTTTTTTTACTGTTGCGTTACTAAAACAACAACAACAAAACCCAAACAAACAAACTAAAAACAGGGCCCTCTTTCACCATACTGTGCTATTGTTAATCATTTTACTGCAACATGACAAATCTCTATGTACTGAAACTGAAGAGAATCTACACTACACTGAAAGTCAAGGGTCAAATCAAAATCACTTTAATAATTCCATGAATTTTTAACTTACAGACCACAGTGTGTTTTTGCCAACAAAATCTTACCATCAGTCAGAATTACTGGTTCTCCACAGGGTTGCATTCTCTCGCTGCCTCTATACATTTTACACACAGATGATTGCAAAAGCAGCTACTAACGGTCCTTTGTTGTGAAATTTGAGGGCAAGAGTGCTTTTTAGTCTCTCCCTAGATTAGTTTTGTACCATGGCCCAGCCCTCTCCGAGTTAATCTTTTTTTTTTTTAAAGCTTTATTTCGAGGACAATGGAATAAACACGTTTGCTTTTAAAAAATGTTTTACACCCAGTCCCCATGTGTAAGAAGTTTTGTAAATTCTGTTATCTGTTCCGACTGGCACACAATGGCCTACTCTTTCGAAAAGCGGGACAGGTTATGCGTGAGATGTTCTGCGTGCGTTCGCACATCGAACCCGGTTAATAGTCTTGTCCAAAGGACTTTTGGGCATTGGTGTGATAAGGCATATCTGGAGGTAAATGTTTCCAAAACTTAAGATCTTCCTATCGAATTCAGAAGATCGGGACCCACTTTTCAGATATTGATATTATCCACATTCAAGAAGTTAATAACGTTTTGAACTATAAGTATCTGGGAACTTAATTTTTTTTTTTTTAAACGTATCTGGGAACTATTTTTGATCCCAAGTTAGACTGGGACGCTAACACTGAAGCTATTGTGGAAAAGGGACATCATGTGTATTTTCTTTGGAAGCTTAAGGTAGCCACATTCCGACTTGGGAGATATCTGATGAATTGTGATTAATTTGCATCACATAGTCCATATTCTTATTGTCTCCAGTCCGTGGAGCATTACAGATCCTAGGGGGAATGCTGCGGGCTCCTTCAGTATAAATAGCACCCCCACCTTCTGGAAACTCTGTGCAAGAAATTCCCCCTTTTCTGTCATTCTCTTTGCTTCTTTCTTTTTTTGTTTAAATCGCCTCTCGTGCTTATTTTCTGCCTTCTCTGTACATTCTCCTGCCTCTTTTAAAAGCAGATTTTTACACAGGTTTTCTGTTCATACATGATATGAAACTTTGCCTGTATCCTATTGTTTTGTTCTGGTGACCAGGTAGTGATAATGTAAACACTGGGATGGAAACAGGATGTCCACTCTGCTGTGTTCGTTGCCTATAGGACATTTTCTTATGTATTTTTTTTTATACAATTACATTGAAGTGTTCATTATTTGTTTTGAACACTCTTTTTGGAACCTGGGGATGATAAATCGAGGGGAGTGGTTGGCACACTCAGCATAGCCTGTTTTTATAAGGAAATGATTTAGGAACTTTGTCATGTAATTTTAAAAAATCTTAATTAAAAAAAATCAGATTGACAGTGGTAGATATTTGAATCGAAAGGCCTAGAAATCAACAAAATTTTGAGAAAGGGAAAACAGAGAGAGGAATAGAGGGAACTGGTTGTCAAATCTTCAGGGGTGCCCCCACAGTCACCAGACTTAGGGATAGATAGATAGATAGATAGATAGATA
Organism: Stramonita haemastoma; assembly: GCA_030674155.1. NCBI lineage: Eukaryota > Metazoa > Mollusca > Gastropoda > Neogastropoda > Muricidae > Stramonita > Stramonita haemastoma. Next base: position 20,822,353 of record CM060339.1, read on the forward strand.
GATAGATAGATAGATAGATAGATAGATAGATAGATAGATAGATAGATAGATAGACAGATAGATAGATAGATATCGACAGAATAGACAGACAGACAGATAGATAGATAGATAGATAGATAGATAGATAGACAGACAGACAGACAGACAGACAGACAGACAGACAGACAGATAGATAGATAGATAGATAGATAGATAGATTGATTGATTGATTGATTGATTGATTGATAGGTATTGAATGGACTAGGTAAGTGTGGATTTTGAACGCGAGGTGAATATTACCTGATTTGCTGAAACTGAATGAGATGACAACCCTGATATGTATGGCCTTCGTGGTCGGTGTGGCTATAAACAACATGAAGTCAACATGAGCATTACAGTGTTTGGTATGATGCATGCATGCATGCCACAGCTTGACTGTTCCATTGATAAATAAACCTGGGGTCATTGTAACCATTCTGGACCCTGGTTACTCACCTTCATCAGCTAAAGAGGCAAGGGAATTCTATTGTGTGTGACTTGTGAGTAACAATCAGGCATCTGCCTCGGGATTCTTTTTTTCCCCCACCCATTCCTTGGAGAGAGCTCCAATGGTGGGATTTTGAGTATGTGACTATTTGCCCACCATGAAGGTAGCTGCATGTTGACTTCAGGGATAGTGATTAAACACGACACCAGTGTGTATGCTGTTTCTAAAAAAAAAAAAAAAAAAAAAAAAAAGGTAATCCTTTGATAACGGCAGGCACTGGCCTTCTCTTCTGAAAGGTGGAATGGGTCTTTTTAATGTGTACAAGATGTCTTGTGTACATTATCACTTGGTTTATAGTTTCATCCAAAGGGCTTTGGGGGCAGTGGAGTCGGTTCTGATGTTACCTCCAGGGGAAAAATCCCCTTATGAGTGTTTAGGTGGTGATGTTACCTCCAGGGGAAAAAAAAATCCCTTTATGGGTGTTTTGGTGATGTTACCTGCACAGGAAAAAACCCCTTATGGGTGTTTTCGTGGTGATGTTACCTGCACAGGAAAAAATCCCCTTATGGATCATATAATTTTATCTGCACTCTGTTACATTTATAAAAGTGCATACACACGGGGACTGGATTAAAAAAGCATATGATTGCTTAATCTATTATCCTCAATTAAAAACAAAAAGTAAATGAAACACACATTTCAAAACAGATTATTTCTCTCCCTATAAATCCCACATTTAATTCAACCATCAAAACAGAAAAATAAAATCACATGTTTCTCTGTCTGTCAAACCCCCCTCACCTTCACCTGTCCCACAGTGTAGTCGACCTGTCAGCACCACTGAAGATTTTGCAACCAGCTTCCCTCAGATACACACGCATAAATACATAAAATTTATTATACATATATATCAAAATGGCAACAATAAAAACAATTTTCATCTGTCAAATTCACATCTCTGATAATCTGTATAGTTAAAAACAAAGACTACATACAAAAAAAGTAATATATATATATATATATCTATATATGTGATGAGCCGGTAGCAAGGATAGAGGACAGGGACAGTAGAGGAACAGTGTACAGCAGCCAAGCAAAAGAAGACTCAGGGGAAGACAGCAGCTGGGCGTTGGTGTTTTTATTTCGTCATCTCTCTGCTCCCTCCTGTGCTCTGCTGGACTGCTACAGGTCTAACCCAGTCTAACGTTGTCTGCAGACCTATCTCTCCTAGTCTCCCCAGCCACCCTAACCACCCCTAAATATATAGCCTCCGCACGGACTGCAAAGACAGCACCACGCGGCAGCAGACGATTCGGCCACTTCGAACTTAAAATGGAGTAAATTTGTGTTTCCTTACGTGGCTTCAACAGCGATTATCTCGCTGTCCGCGCAACAAAGCTAAACATATAATATATCAACATAAACTAGGAAACACAAGCTTTAAAATGCACTAATGCACTTTACACAACTACTATCTAATTGTGAGCTAAATGCGATAAAAGCCTCTGAGTAGACACACTTTTAACAGGTTTGCACTAAAACTTTCAATAATTAAACACTAAGAGTCCAGCAGAGCCTAATACTTAATGAATATAAAAAGAAGAATATAATCCACAAATTGTATACATATGCATGTTATTAGCTAGCAGTGTCCATGAGATGAGATATCAATAATTAAACAGCGATGCGAAAACACACTTTCCGATCTACTGCCTGCGCATCAATCTTGCATCAGCCTTGCTTACAAAGTAGTTCGCAAGATCGAAAGAATGAACAATCTCTAATAATACAAATTATCTATATTAACATAATCCTAACCTAATGTTCATTCATATATAAACCCAAAATATACCATAGATCGATAGTTTAATGTCTGCATTTTATAAAATTCAGTTCGACGAAATTCAAATTCCTTACAACAAAGAACGAGCGTTAGGCTAAGCGTTAGGCTAATCATCGTGTTCAAACCGTCGTATGCCTTACGATCTACTACAACCTAAATTAAGTTATATTTCATTTATCTAAATAAAGTTTATTACACACGATTCTCAATCGCACACAACAATATATAAAATATTTCTTTACTTATGAATTAGAACTGCTTTTGCCGATCACGATTTCAATGTTCTTATCCCGATATGATGTAATAGGTGAAAATACTCATTTACGATAAAAATAGAGAATCTTCACTGTGGTCGAGTTGAATCGAGTCAAGTTCAGTCCTTCAACAATCAGATCCATAAATATGAATAGATAATATGATTTATTAAAGTTGTTATTTAAGATTTTCTTTCCTATTTCAGGCTGATTCTTTGTGTTCAAAATGCAAGGTAGAGTTATCTCTCTTGATCCAAAAATCATTACAATAAAATATATCTCATCTCATCCCACTAACAATAAAATCATAAAGCAAAATAAAATACAAAATAACTAATTAATTACATATAAATCATAAAAATCATAAAAATTCAATTATCAACCTCATATAAAAATACAAATCTGTCGTACTCATAATAAACCACAATACTTTAAAAAATGAACAAAAGATCTTATCTGTTCTGACCACACCAAATATCTGTTTGACTGTTTCTAACCTAAACTAAATGCCCAACAAGCTCTCACACATAGAGCTACACAAAACCACCTGGTTACATATATATATATATATATATACACATATATACACACATATATACACACATATATACACACACATATATAGATATACATAGATATACATATATAGATATACATATATATAGATAGATATACATATAGATATAGATATATAGATATATATATATAGATATATAAAGATTAAAAACAAAAAGTACATTTTATATATATATATATATATATATATATATATATATATATATATATATATATATATATATATATATATAAAATTCAATATACATTATGCACACATACATGAACAAAAATACAAATCCTCACTACATGATTACAATAATACATCAGATGTGGATGATAATTTATAAATCATAATTTTATACGAACATGATTGCATAAAAACGTAAAGGAAGCGCTAAAGATCCACTGGTTTTATCTGAACATGGTGTTTGGAAAGCACAACCTTGTTGTTACACTGATTAAATTATGCTTATTAGTCTAGCTGCCAAATCAAATGAGTCATATACTATATTGTCTTGAGCATGCCATAAGTTACCTGCTTGTTACTCTCTCAATATGTGTGTGTATGGTACTTATGTTTTCTCTCAATATGAGTGTGTATGATACTTATGTTTTCTCTCAATATGTGTGTGTATGGTACTTATGTTTTCTCTCAATATGTGTGTGTATGGTACTTATGTTTTCTCTCAATATGTGTGTGTATGGTACTTATGTTTTCTCTCAATATGTGTGTGTATGGTACTTATGTTTTCTCTCAATATGTGTGTGTATGGTACTTATGTTTTCTCTCAATATGTGTGTGTATGGTACTTATGTTTTCTCTCAATATGTGTGAGTATGGCTCTTATGTTTTCTCTCAATATGTGTGTGTATGGTACTTATGTTTTCTCTCAATATGTGTGTGTATGGCACTTATGTTTTCTCTCAATATGTGTGTGTATGGTACTTATGTTTTCTCTCAATATGTGTGTGTATGGTACTTATGTTTTCTCTCAATATGTGTGTGTATGGCACTTATGTTTTCTGAATAAAAATCTATTTAAACCATTTTATAAATCAGTTACCCTTTAGACATAAAATCAATCATTTTGAACATACTTCTTTTCCCCCTAAATTTTCTAACATAACTAACATATAGCGTGTGTCTTTAACTTTTTTACTCCCAGAGTTATTTGCAAATTTTGAAGAAAAAAAAGCCTCTCTCACCTACAATCCCCCCCCCCCCCCCCCCCCAGTTCCCTCCATTTCTCTCTCTGTTCTGGCTTTCTCAAAATTTTGTCAAGTTCTAAGCCTGTCCATTCGCTGATGTTGTCCTCACCAATTTTCAATATATGCATCAAAATGTCAAACACATTCATGGGGTCAGAGCATTGTGCTGGCAATCTGATAGCCTGAGTTCAAGCCACCACATGAGACATCTGTTTGAAGAGACTGTTTTTGCCTGGAGTCAGCATCAGCACCGACTCCACTCCACTGAAAGTCCTTTTGAACGAGTCTAAAAACTGAGGTCCCTCCCTTGTGCAGATGGATGCTATGAAGAACATCCTGCACACACCAACCCAATCCAATCCAATCCAATCCAATCCTGTTGTTTATAGCCCCGCTGATCCTGTGCACATGTTAAAATCCCGTTCTGCCTTTTGGAAGAGTAGGCCATAGTGTGCTGGTTAGATCAGAGGACAACAATTTAGCAAACACATGCACATTGGTATCATTGCCTGGAGACCATCCACAGAAGTTGGAATGCAGCGACCTTAACGGTGGGCACAAACTGTCGCACATGCAAATCTCACCACTGGCGAACTGTAGAGCACTAGCTAAGGGGCACCCCCCCCCCAAAAAAAAAGAAAAAATCTTCATTAAGTGGATATCACTTCTAACTTCACATATGTATTATGCATCAAATGCGAGACCAATTTATACACCGATATCAGAACATGTACATCTTACAAAACGATCACACCAATATCATATCAAAATCACTCTAATAAGTACAGCAGGTATACTCTCTGTAACTGCTGATGTGTATTTCGTACACACACACACACACACACACCACACACACCACACACACACACACACACAGAGAGAAAATCAACAACGAAACCCCCCAAAATAAAAAAAATAGTACTCAACTCAATTCAATTCAATGAACAAACATTTAGTACAATATGTTCTTTTAAAAAAAAAAATCACTATTTTCACCAACACAAAAAACACTGACATAATTCTATGAGTAAAACTGGTAACCTTTCTTCAACTGGGGATGGGTATAAAGTAAAATACAACAACAACAAAATCGAGCAAACGACAAACTGATAGATGATAAAAATTCCTAAGGGTATAGATTTAAAACTGCAGACCAAAAGAAATGTACAGATTCTTCAATACTCTTTACCTCTCTTTATACTCTCCTATGCTGAAGATAACTGTAGTAAGCAGCCATACACAAACTGTATAAGCAGCCATTTGCATAAACATCAACTAAAACCATTGCATCCAAATTTCGTAATTTTTGGCAGTAAAAGCAAAGATTTACCTAACAGTTTACGACAAACTAATTTGGAAACAAATATATATATATAAACAATCTATCACAAAAATCTGTAGCAATGCATTTTAAATATGTTACTACACGATTTAAAATGAAAAACACAGAATTACACACGAAAATGTTGTTACTGCAAGTGGGTTATTATCACATGAACAATTTATATTCTTAAGGGCAAATATTCTCCCTTCTATTTATCTATTGTCTTTTACACCTGTTCGCTCTTGAACTTGTATGATGGAAAGGTAATACTCACATAGATCTATATCCCTGTAAAATTTGGCATCTATGATGGAAAGGTACTACTTGCATAGATCTATATCCCTGTAAAATTTGGCATCTGTACACACACACACACACACACACACACACACACACACACACACACACACACACACACACACACACCACACACACACACACCACACACACACACACACACACGTACACGCGCGCACACACACACACACACACACTCCCTTACACACACTCCTTCTCACAGGTCAACCTTTCATATTGCACACATGTTAAAACAACAAACAAACAAAACTTTTTGCCCATCAATTATCCCTACTGATTTCATCCCCATTTACCCACTGGGTTAAAATTACCTTGTTGAAAAATGTTTCTCAAAGTATATTCTTGACCCTCCACCACAAAGTGAGTCACATTGCACCTGGCCCATTTTTCCACAGGGAGTGATTTTAGGCAGGTTGGGGTCAGGTTGTTGATTGTGAGATTTCGTTCAGTAATACAACTATAAGCTTTTCCCTACCTTGTGCTGAAGTATCAAAGCGTAATTATGTTTCCTTTTGTTTGAAAAACAGGTTTAAAAAACACACACAACACGCCATCCTGACCACCTATTATGATGCAAAATTTATCAATTTCTCATTTTGTCACTTCCTGGAGTCTACAATTTTGATTTGCAACAACTTTTCATAGAATCGTCAGATTTTGAAACTATTTTTTATTGAGCAGATTTAAGAAAAATTTTACAATTTTTTTTTATATCATTGCAAATTGATAACATTTTCACAATTAAAAATTGACCTGTTTTACATTGTGAATCTTAATGTGGTGGAAAGTGCGCACTTGCCGCTATTTACCCCAAAAATCTCCATATCAAAAACATTCATTTGATTCTCATCATAAAACCACAGCCAATTGCTTACTATACAAGGGCAAATAATGCAACAGGAAAAAAATCAAGCGTAAAAAGGGCACAATCTTTAGAAAAACCAGTGACTGAATACTGACTTCTCACAAATTTCAATCTGTAGGACCATGGTATGATGATATCAGTCTAAACATACACACGCACACATGCACGCACACACACGTGCATACGCGCACACACACACACACACACACACACACCACTACCTAATATTGCTTTGAGTGAGCACAGGTAACATTGAACACACACACAAAAGAGCAAAAAAGAAAGAAAGAAAAAAGAAGTTCTGTAAGGAATTGCCCCCTCCCTCCAACAGAACATTACAAAGCAAAGACTAAAAGGAATCTCTATTAAGATATTATAATTTGATTTTGCCTCGATTTTTCTTCTTCAAAATAAAATAATTTCACCTTCAAATGAACTAGCTCCCACACAGGGATGGCGGGGGAGCCTGTCAGTACAAACAGCATCCCCGCCTTCTAGAATTTCTGTGCCAGGAATTCCCTCTTTTCTATCCCTTTCTTTGTTCTGCTTAGCTTCTTTTCTTCATGTCACCTCCCTCTTGTCTGTTTTCTACCCCTCTTGGTCCATTCTCTGGTTTCAAGTGGTGCTGCTTCTTCGGAGATAAAAAGCAGCGACTGTTAACCAATGACCTTTGAAATACACAACATTTGTGTAACCACTCGAATAAAAAGCAGTGACTGTTAATCACAGGCCCCTGAAATACACAACATTTGGGTAACCACTCGAATAAAAAGCAGCGACTGTTTATCACAGGCCCCTGAAATACACAACATTTGGGTAACCACTCGAATAAAAAGCAGCGACTGTTTATCACAGGCCCCTGAAATACACAACATTTGGGTAACCACTCGAATAAAAAGCAGCGACTGTTTATCACAGGCCCCTGAAATACACAACATTTGGGTAACCACTCGAATAAAAAGCAGCGACTGTTTATCACAGGCCCCTGAAATACACAACATTTGGGTAACCACTCGAATAAAAAGCAGCGACTGTTTATCACAGGCCCCTGAAATACACAACATTTGGGTAACCACTCGAATAAAAAGCAGCGACTGTTTATCACAGGCCCCTGAAATACACAACATTTGGGTAACCACTCAAATAAAAAGCAGCGACTGTTTATCACAGGCCCCTGAAATACACAACATTTGGGTAACCACTCGAATAAAAAGCAGCGACTGTTTATCACAGGCCCCTGAAATACACAACATTTGGGTAACCACTCGAATAAAAAGCAGCGACTGTTTATCACAGGCCCCTGAAATACACAACATTTGGGTAACCACTCAAATAAAAAGCAGCGACTGTTTATCACAGGCCCCTGAAATACACAACATTTGGGTAACCACTCGAATAAAAAGCAGCGACTGTTTATCACAGGCCCCTGAAATACACAACATTTGGGTAACCACTCGAATAAAAAGCAGCGACTGTTTATCACAGGCCCCTGAAATACACAACATTTGGGTAACCACTCGAATAAAAAGCAGCGACTGTTAATCACAGGCCCCTGAAATACACAACATTTGGGTAACCACTCAAATTTTCAGCCAAATAACACACCCAGCATGCTGTTTACAGGGCTGCGAGAAACAGACACAGACATTGTCTTTTTCCCTGCAAGCTTAAAAAAAAAAAATCTAGTAATATTAATCTCTGTTGTACTCTCTTTTTCCAAAGGCAGTAACTAATTTTCCAACAGGTCCTAAACCAGCTAATGCAGTATCTAATTACCCAAAGCAACATCTGATTACTCAAATCAGTGTCTAATTACTCAAATCAATAGCTAATTACTCTAATGATCACTTTTGTAAATAGGAGGTTAAATGAAAGATTCCTTCCTTCATTCATACCAAACGTTAGAATGCTGCTACCTAAATGGAGGGTGTGTGTGTGTGTGTGTGAACCAGTCGCATACACAAAGATCAACGACAACAACAACAAAAAGTCATTCGTTTATAATACTCAAAGGCCGTCTCCTGAATGTGTGTTAGATATGCACGTGCCTCCAATCCATCTTCCCCCCCCCCCCATCCAATCCTGTCCTGTACAGCACTGCCAACCACAGAGGCCATGATTATCAGGACAGTCACCTTGTTTGTGGTGTCACCTTTTCCCTGCAGGTAACCCCGCTGCAGGATAACCAACCCTCTACTAACCTTTCCCTTCGTATCACCCACACCTGGGTTACGATAGAAGACAAATGTGTACAGTGCACGTGTACTGGGAAAGAGGGGTTCTCTCCCTAAATCCTTGAAGTCCCAACCTGGAATTTGCCGGGATTAAATCATTCCCTTCCCTGCATCCTGAACCAGGATTTGCCAGGATTTACACACACAGTAGTTTTCCATCACGCAGTGACCTTCACTGATCACTACCATATGCCGAAGCTCTATCAGGCCAGATGCACAGAGCCTGCTGTGAGTCTGTAAGTAGTTATAGCTGCTGGTGTGTACTTAGAAGGAGGAAAAGGAAAGCGAACATGTGTGCCTGACCTGATTTCGTGATGGAATGCGAAATCTAGGGGCAATTTGTGTTAAGAGAGTTCGAATGCAAGAGGGTTAATGTAGGGATAGTGTTAAGCTCGACTACGTCATGAGGACGGCCACATCAGACAAGCCGAGAGGACTTGTGTGGGGACTATTCCACCGCCTGGAGGACAGCAACTTTGCTGATGACATTGCTCTCCTCTCTCACACACACCAGGACATACAGGAGAAGACAGATAGAGTGGCACAAATGGCACGAAAGGTTGGGCTGAAAATACATGCATCAAAGACAAAAATCATGAAGGTGAAAAACAAATCAAAGCAACCAGTGACAGTAGACGGAAAAGCAATTGAAGAAGTAACAGACTTCAAGTACTTGGGAGCACCATATCTGCAGACAGCAACATCGAAAGAGAGATTGCAGCAAGGATCGGCCTGGCAGCTCAGGCCTCCAAGAAACTGAAGAATGTCTGGAGCTCTGCAACCCTCAGCACTAGGACAAAACTCAACATATACCGTTCAAACGTCCGCTCGACTCTTCTCTACGGTGCAGAAACGTGGAGAGTGAACAAGAAGTTGGAGAGCAGGTTGAGAGGCTTTGAGGGGAGGTGCCTGAGGAGGAGGATTCTTAAGATTAGGTGGGAGCAGAGAGCAACGAATGAGGAAATCTGGAGGAGGACAGGCTTCAACAACATTGTGCTGCAGGTGAAGCAACAGCGCTGGACCTGGCTTGGCCATGTCTTACGCATGAAGAAAGGCAGACACCCTCTTGAGGCCTTGTCCTGGGCACCTCCTGGGAAGTGAAACAGAGGCCGACCCCTTGGGACCTGGAAAGGAATGTGGAGGAGGAAATGAAGATAATGGGAAAGACCTGGACTGAGTTGCGGTGGCTCGCCCAAGATAGGACTGCCTGGAGGTCCCTTGTCTGTGCCTTATGACCCCCCCCCCCCCCCCCCCCCCTCCAGCGGGGCCACGAGGATTTTTTTTTTTTTGAGTGTTAAGCTCAAAGTGACAACAACTGTGCAAATATAACCATATAGTATACTGACAGACACAAGGTTAAAAACCAACTCCAGGGGTTAGTGGTTAGAGCACTGAACTGGTGATCTGATGGCCCGGGTTCAAGCCACCACTGAGGCACCCGTTTCAGAGGATTTTTGCCCCGGGAGTTAACCTCAGTACCCACTCCACTCCTCCCAAAAGCTCTTCTGATGAGACTATAAACCGAGATCCAATGTGCGAATGCACACACAACATCTTACACATACTTTGGATGAGACTATAAACTGAGGCCCTGTGCGTGAATGCACGCAGAAATCTTGCGCACACACGTTAAATCCTGTTCCGCTTTTCGGAAGAGAAGGCCATCGTGTGCCGGTGGGAACAGATGACATTACAAAACTGCATATACACATGGACTGGATGTAAAAAAGCACATGAGTGCTTATTCCATTATCCTCGATATAACAGAATACATAAATAAATAAAATAAAGCACACACCGCCTCTGAAGACTATCGTTTCATTAGAAGGGGGAAAAAAAAGTAAAAGGGCTAGACTAACAATAATCAAAAGGTAAAAAAACAGCAAAAGGACCAGTATAATTTCAATAACTGACAGCTAAAAATAAGCAAAAGCACAATACTAACAATAATCACAAGGTAAAAAAATAGCAAAAGGACCAGTATAATTTCAATAACTGACAGCTAAAAATAAGCAAAAGCACAATACTAACGATAATCAAAAGCAAAAGGACTAGTACACTGACAATAATCAAAAGCTAAAAATAAAAGCAAAAAGGCTATACCTTCAATAATTAAAAAAAAACCCCACAAAACAGGCAGAGTCAGAAAGCTTTTTCACCCCCCGAGTGTCAGAATATTGTCAGAATCATAAGAAAAGCATGGGCGCCATTTGCTTTGTCTTCGCAGAGACAACAACAACAACACTAATGATAACAATAACAACAACACTAATAATAGAATAATAATGAGGATGATAACACAATAACAATAATACAATAACAATAATGAATACAATAATAATAATGATGATGATGTTTATGATAATAATATATAATAATAATGATAATAAATAGCAGCCCGAGGCAAAGAGAAGAAGAAGAAAAGCTGCAGACCAGGCAGACAGACCAGCGTCAGACTTCATCTGTGCCCTCTGCCACGGGGACTGTCATTCTCATGTCAGACCGGCCAACCACACCCAACACTGAACCAGAATAAAACACCCAGAGCACAACTCCATAGTCTTCCGAGACTGAAGCCTGCCAGTAATAATAACAACGATGACCGATGATAATTATATGGAATTTGAACAGCGCTGAACTGGATCTTGTACAGCAAACAAAATACCCCCCCCCCCCCCCAAAAAAAAACAACAACCAAAAACAAACAAAAAAACAACCAAAAAAAGCAAACAAAAAAAGGCGGCTTATCGACATCATTGGGTTTCCATAGGCTGCGCTGTCGCGGCGGTGTCAGCGGTGTCGGTGTCGGTGGTTTCCCGTTTCCTGGTGTCTTTTCCCAAATGCACCAGGATCATCTGACACACGGCGCGGGAACCGATGTAGAACACGTCCTGTCGGGACTGCAGCGTGAGAGACATCAAGGCGGCAGTGATCTCCTCTTTGCTGAAGGCGTCGTTGTAGGTGTAGGGGATTCTGGGATCAGGGGCAGGGGTGGGGGCGGGACCCGCACAAGGGCCGTCACCCGTGCGGACTGCTGCATCGTCTCCCCCTCCTGGCGCACTTTCTCCAGAGTTCTCCTCCTCCTCCCCCCCCGCACCTCCTTCCGAATCTTTCACTGTTTTCGGCACGGGAGCCGCCTCAGGGGGAACGTCGGCAGTACGTTTATGTGGAGGTTTTTCTTCCCCCACGCTCCGATCTTCCATTTCCACGTCTTCCGGCACCTGGTTTTCGGCGGCTTCCTGTTGGGCTTCCGCCTCGTCCCGCTTCGAGGTGGAAGGGCGGTGACCTTCACCTTCACCTTCCGTTTCCATGGCGACGTCAGCAGGTTCATCTTCCACTTCCCCGAAAGCGTTGAGTATGACGCAGTCTTTGCCCTCCCTCTGCCCCCGATCGATGACGTCTTGCAGTCGCTGTGGTAGCTTTTCCTCCTTTTTCATGTCCGACACAAAGGGGTGTTCCGGGTCGGTCACCTCGGGGATGATGATGATGATGGCGCGTTCCAGCCCGTGGACTGAAGTGACGTCAGTGATGAGGATGACGTCGTCGTCTGGGATGGGGGCTTTGCCTGCGAAATCAGGGTAAAAAGGGTTAAAAACGCTTGTGTTCAACCAATTCTTACGCACGCAACTAACAACAATTGAGATTTTTTAACAAAGTCGAATGTACACACAGACACACACTACTACTACACAGACACACCCACACCCACCCATCCACACCCCTACACACATACCTTCCTCTCTGGTCATGTTGACAGCCACCTTGAGACCTTTCTTCTTCATGGCCCGAGCAAACCTGTCGATGGACTTAGAGGACTGGAATGCGCGCTGTGTGGCGATGATCATGACGTCGTTGAACTTCAGGGGCAGATCCGTGGCAGGAAGTGACCCCTTGGTCAGTTTCTGGCAGTCCGGGCAGTTCTTCGGGACGCTCGAGTCGAAGTCGTAGACGGTTGGTTTGTCTGGGCAGTCGCACTCTTCTTCACCTGGGGATGGGATAGCCTAGTGGTCAGAACATTTTGCTGGAGATTTGATGACCCAAGTTCGATTCCTGGTTGAGAGGATTTTCCCTCTGGAGTTATTATCAGTGCTGACTCCACTCCAATCCAATCCAATTATGTTGCTTATAGCCCCGCCGACCACATAGGCCATATCAGGGCTATCACCTCGTCGCATTTTAAAACTCGTATTAAAAGTGTGCGACTATGTACAGTTTAAAACTCTCCCCGAAAGTCCTTCGGATGAGACTGTAAACCGAGGCCCCGTGTGCCAATGCACGCAGAACATCTTGCGCACACGTTAAATCCTGTTCTGCTTTTCGTAAGAGTAGGCCATCGGGTGCCGGTGGGAACAGATGACAATTTACAAAAACTGCATGCACACGGGGACTGGATGCAAAAAAGCACATGAGTGCTTATTCCGTTATCCTCGATATAAAAGAATTTAAAAAATTTTTAATTTAAAAAATTAAAAAAACCTGTGGACATTATCACTTTTCGTTATCATTGGGTTATCACTGTACCTGAAAGCGTGTTTCGTTAAAACAGAGCGAGACATCTCGGTATAGTCCTGTACAACACAAAACCACACAATCACTATGTGTATACTTGAGTGACAGGATAGCTCAGTGGTCAGAGCATTCACTTTTCCCCAAGCAAAGGTTAAGCAGCACTGAGTGTGGTTACCGAGTGGATGGGTGACCGTTTGCGCGCCTTGGCTTCAGTACAGTCCCCCCAGTTCACACCAGCTCTTTAGGGTCAGGGAAGGTACAGCAGCGAGGGAGAGGAGATGGGTGCTGCCTTCAATATGCTGGCCCCTGGAAAAGCAGTGGTCTCAGACATCTTTCTCCCACATATGGCATAGGTAATGGGAACCTTATGTTGTTCTCATCAATGGATTGAGGAGGGTCAAAGCCTAGTGGTTAGAGCATTGGGCTGGTGATCTGACTACCTGGGTTCCAGTCACCACCAAGGTGCCCGCTCAGGACGATTTTTCACCATAGATTAACAATCAGCACCAACTCCACTCCTCCAAAAGTCCTTTGGATACGACTAAAAATAAAAAATCCTGTGTGTGAATGAATGCATGCAGAGCATCTTGCCTACACATTAAAACCATTTCTGTCTTTCAAAGTGTAGGACATTTTGTGCTGATAGGAATGGATGACAACATTTTTACAATGCATGCACACTAGTGTCGTGTTTAGACATCATCCCCAAAGTCAGAATGCAGCTACCTTAACCTCTTTGCTGCGCTGTTGATGAACAGTGTTCATCATAGAAACTGTCAACAGCAATGCTCATTGACGATCGCTATTTGTCATGATTCAACGCTCTCTTTGTTTCGTCCATTATGTGCCCGGGTAAAATATGATAGCAGCGCAAAAGGTTAACGGTGGGTAAATGGCTGCATATGCAAAATCTCACCATTGACAAATCTTGAGAGCTTTAGCCAAGGAATTCCCCCACCTCCACACCCCCCCCCCCTAAACCCTCCCCCCCCTCTAAAACAAACCCTGCATTATTCACCACAAAAAACCTTATCCTTCGGATGAGACTATAAACCAAAGCCCCATGTGTGAACGCACGCAGAATATCTTGTGCACACATTAAATCCTGTTCCGCTTTTCGTAAGAGTAGGCCATTGTGTGCCGGTGGGAACAGATGACATTTACAAAACTGCATACACACGGGGATTGGGTGTAAAAAAAAAAGCATAAGAGTGCTTATCCCATTATCCTCGATATAAAAGAATAAAAGAATAAATAAATAAATAAATAAATAAATAAATAAATAAATAATAAATAAATAAAATTATTACCGAAAACAAAACAAAACAAAACAACCTCCCCCCCCCCCCAACAACTTATTACCGATGTGCAGTGTATCCTTCAGGTAAGTGGCCAGCTCGTCCACACATTCGGAGCATACCCAGATGTCTTTGTACGAATTCTTGTGGCTTCCATGACCAATCAGATGCACCGGCAATCCATCTGCCGCGTAATTTTCCCCATCTGAAGTCCCCGTCTGTTTCGCTGGGTGGGAAAGGGTCATTTCCTGCAAGCATATTTCTTAATTAAAATTTTTTTTATATATTGTTGTTTTAATTTTGGGTCATTTTTGTGAAATGTATTTCTGTGGTAATGTTGGGTCATTTTTTTGTGTGAAAATGTGATAAGTTTTGGGTCATTTTCTGTGAAAATGTGTCAAGTTTGGTTCATTTTTTGGGGGGTGAAAATTTGTTAAGAATGGATAATTTCTGTGAAAATGTGGTAAGTCAGAGTCATTTTCTGTGAAAATATGTAAAGTTTGGGTCATTTTCTGTGAAAATTTTGTAAGTTTGGGTTATTTTCCATTGAAATGTGTTAAGATTGGGTCATTTAATGTAGGAATGAATTTCTGTTTTAATTTTGGCCATTTCCTGAGAAAACATATTATCATGTTTCCAATTTCAGATCATTTCCTGTTAAGATATATTTCTGCTGTAGCTTTGAGTAATACCCCACGAAAATGTATTTCTTTTGTGACCCATCTCATCAGTTTTCTACTACTTTATTTATTCATTTCTGCATTTTCTTCCTAGTCAAAATATGAAACTGATGCATCCATCATTTCAAAACCTTTATAAAAAAAATATTTAAAAAAAGTTGTAAGAATGGTGTGTCTTTCTTTTTTTGCATTTGAGAAATAACAAAAACATGCACAACTATTTCAAACCTTTTACATGGGGGGGGGGGGGGGGGGGGGGGGGGGGGGGTGGGAGGGGATAGCCTAGTGGTAAGAGCTTTGAGTTCGCAAGACAGCTATGGGGTTTTAGGGGGACCAACTTGCTAAAGGCAACCCTGGAAAGCATTTTTTTCTATAGAGTTAAATCATGGACTCCCTCTCTAAAGTTCTTAGGAGGAACTAAAACTTGAGGCCCCGGCGAATGCACGAATATTTATGTCATGTTAAAATAGCCCCTTTGGGGGGGGGGGGGTTGGGGGGGGGGGGGGGGGGGTTTGGGGGGGTTTTTTTTTTTTGGGGGGGGGGGGGTTGGGGGGGGGGGGGGGGGGGGGGGGGGGGGGGGGGGGGGTTTTTTTTGGGGGGGGGGGGGGGGGTGGGGGGGGGGGGGGGGGGGGGGGGGGGGGGGGGGGGGGGGGGGGGGGGGGGGGGGGGGGGGGGGGGGGGGTTTGGGGGGGGGGGGGGGGGGGGGGCCCCCGGGGGGGGGGGGGTTTTTTTTGGGGGGGGGGGGGGGGTTTAAAAGGGGGGGGAAAAAAAAGGGGGGAAAAAAGGTTTTTAAAAAAGGAAAAATTTAACCCCCCCCCAAAAACAAATTTTTTAAAAAAAATTTTTTTCCGGGTTAAAAAGGAAAAAATTTTTTTTAAAATTTTAAAAAAAACTTAAAAAAGGCCCCCGGGGAAAAAAAACCCCAAAAAAAACCCCCCCCCCTTTAAAAACCCCCCGGGGAAAAAAAAAAGGGGTTTTTTTTTTTTCCCCCCAAAAAAAGGAATTTTTGGGGGGGAAAAAAAGGGGGAAACAAAAAAAAAAACAAAAAAAAGGAAAATTTTCCCAAAAAAAAAAAGGGGAAAGGGAAATTTTTTTTTTAAAAAAATTTTGACCCCCAAATAAAAAAAAAAAATTTTAAAACCCCCAAAAAAAAATTTTAAAATTTTTAAAAAAAAAAAACCCAAAAAAAAAATTTTTTGGGAAAAAAAGGGAAAAAATTTTTTTTTTTTCCCCCCCCCAAAAAATTTTGGGGAAAAAAAAAAAAAAAAATTTTTTTAAAAAAAAAAAAAAAATTTTAAAATTTTTAAAAAAAAAATTTTAAAAAAAAAAAAAAAGGGGGGGAAAAAAAAAATTTTAATATTTTTAAATTATTTTATAAAAAAAAAATTTTTTTTAAAAAAAATATTTTTTTAAAAAAAATAAATAATTTTTTTAAAAAATTTAAAATTAAAAATTTTTAAAAAAAATTTTTTTTAAAAAAAAAAAAGGGGAATAAAAAAAATTTTTTATAAAAAAAAAATTTTAAAATTTTTTTCCAATTTTTTTTTTTTAAAAAAAAACCCCCCTTTTACCCCCCCCCCCCCCCTTTTTTTTTTTTTTCCCCCCCCCCCCTTTTTCCCCCCACTCCCCCCCCCTTTCCCCCCCCCCCCCCCCCCCAAAAAAAACCCCCCCCAAAAATTTTTTCCCCCCCTTTTTTCCCCCCCCCCCACCCCCCCCCCCCCCCCCAAAAAACCCCAAAAAACTTTTCCCCCCAAAAAAAAAGAAAAAAAAAAAAAAAAAAGGGGGAAAAAAAAAAAAAAGAGCAAAAAAAAAAAAAGGGGAAAAAAAGGGAAAAAAAAAGAAAAGAAAAGAAAAAAGAAAAGAAAAAAAAAAAAAAAAAGGGAAAAAAAGGGGAAAAGGGAAAAAAAAAGGGGAGGGGGGGGGCCCCCCCCCCGGGGAAAAAAAAACCCCCCCCCCGGGGTTTTCCCCCAAAAAAAAAAAACCCCCCCCAAAAAAAAAAAAAAAAAAAAAACCCCCCCCAAACCCCCCCCCCCCCCCCCCCCCCAACCCCCCTTTCCCCCAAAAAAAACCCCCCCCCCCTTTTCCCCCCCCCCCCCCCCCCCGCCCCCCCCCCCCCCCCCCCCGGGGAAAAAAAAAGGGGGCCCCAAAACCCCCCCCGGGGGGGGGGGTTTTTTTTTTTTTTCCCCCCCCCCCCTTTTCCCCCCTTTTCCCCCCCCCCAGGGGGGGAAAACCCCTAAAAGGGGGAAAACCCCCCAAAAAGGGGGGAAAAAAAGGGGTTTTTAAAAAGGCCCCCAAAAAAAAAAAAAAGGGGGGGTTTTTGGGGGTGTGTGTGTGTTTTTTTGGGGGGGGGGGGGGTTGGGGGGGGGGGGGGGGGTTTTTGGGTGTTTGGGGGGTTTTTTCATTTTAAAAAAAAATTAAAAACAAAAAAAAAAAAACAAAGTATGGAACAAAAAAATTTAAACAATAAAAAAAACCAATGCCGATAACAAAGTTAAAAAAAAAATAAAAACAACTTTAACAAACTATAATTCGGGGGGTGTGTGGTGGTGTGTGGTGTGTTGTGGTGTGTGTGGTGTGGGGTGTTTTTTATGTGTGTTTATTTTTTTTAAAAATTTTTAAAAAATTTCTTTAACGGGACCCCCAAATCCAACGGCTTTTTTCACCCGCCCCGTGGTATGCATTTTAGTAAAAATGTCTCGTTCCCCACCGCCAAAACACGGGGCCCTCTCAAACAAAAGCGGAAAAGGTTTAAAAAACGGTGCCAAGAGTTTTTGCGTTTTTCGACACGGGGCCTCGGTTTATAGTCTCAATCCGAAGGACTTTTTGGGGAAGTGGAGTCGCACTGTTTTTAACTCCAGGAGAAAAATTTCCCTTTGACCGGACTCGAACCCCCGGGTCTCAAATTGCGACGCAATTCTGACCACTAGGCTAACCTCCCCCTGTGTGTGTGTGTGTGGGGGTGTGTGGGGGGGGGGAGTGGGGTGTGGTGGTGTTTTTTGGTTGGGGGTGTGTTTTGTGGTAAAAAAAAAAAAAAAAAAAAAAATTTCCAAAAAAAAAAAAATTTTTTTTTTTTGTGTGTGTGGGGGGTTTGTGTGGTGGGGGGTTTTTTTTTTTTTTTTGGGGGTTTTTTTAATTTTTTTTTAAATTTTTTTTTCCCAAAAACAAAAAAAAAATTTTTTTTCCCCCCCCCCCCCCAAAAAAAAAAAAAACCCCTTTCCCCCCCCCAAAAATAAAAAAATTTTCCCAAAAAAAAGGGAAAAACCCCCCCCCCCCCAAAAAAACGGGTTTTTAAAAAAGGGGGGAAAAAAATTTTTTGGGGGGGGGTTTTTTTTTTTAAAAAAAATTTTCCCCCCCCCCCCCCCGGGGGGGGTTTCCCCAAAAAAAAAAAAAAAACCCCCCTTTTTGGGGGGGGGGGTTTTTGGGGGGTTTGAGGGGGTTTTTTTTTTTTGGGGGGGGGGTTTTGGGGGTTTTTTTTTTTGGGGGGGGTGGGGTTTTTGGGGGGGTTTTTTTTAAATTTTTTTTTAAGGGGTTTTTTGGGGGGGGAAAGGGGGGGGGTGGTTTTTATGTTTTTTTTTTTTTGGAAAGGGGGGGGGGGTTGGGGGGGGGGGGGGGGGGTTTTTTTGGGGGGGGGGGGTGGGGGGGTTTGGGGGGGGGGGGTTTTTTTTTTTTTTAAAAAAAAAATTTTTTTTTTTTTTTTTGGGGGGGGTTTTTTGGGAAAAAAAGGGGGGGGGTTTGGGGTGGGGGGGGGGGTTTTGTGGGTTTTTTTTTTGGGGGGGGATTTTGGGGGGGTTTTGGGTTTTTTGGGGGGGGGGGGGGGTTTTGGGTTTTTTTGGGGGGGGTTTTAAAAAGGGGGTTTTTTTAAAAAAGGGGGGGGTTTAAAGGGGAAAAAAAATTTTTTTTTGGGGGGAAAATTTATTTTTGGGAAAAAAAAAAAAATTTTTTTTTTTAACCCCCGGGGGGGTTTTTTTTGGGGAAAAATTTCCCCCCCCGGGGGGAAAAAAAAAAAAAAAAAAAAAAAAAAAAAAAAACCCCCCCCCCCCAAAAAAAAAAAAAAAAAAAAGGGAAAAACCTTTTAAAAAAAAAACCCCCCAAAAAAGGGGGGGAAAAAAAAAGGGGGGGGGGAAAGAGAAAGGGGGAGAAACCCCCAAAAGGGGGGGGGGGCCCCCCCCAAAAAAACCCCCCCCCCGGTTTCCCCCCCCCCCTCCCCCCCCCCCCAAAAAACCCCCCCCCCCCCCCCCCCCCCCCCCCAAAACCCCCCCTCCCCCCCCTTCCCCCCCCCCCCCCCCCCCCCCCCCCCCCTTTTTTCCCCCCCCCCCCCCCCCCCCCCCCCCCCCCCCCCCCCCCCCCCCCCCCCCCCCCCCCCCCCCCCCCCCCCCCCCAAAAATTCCCCCCCCCCCCAAAAAACCCCCCCCCCCCCCCCCCCCCCCCCCCCCCCCCCCAAAAAAATTTAAAAACCCCCCCCCCCCCCCCCTTTTCCCAACCCCCCCCTTTTCCCCCCCCCCCTTTGGTTTTTTTCCCCCCCCCCGGGGGCCGGTTTTCCCTTTCCCCCCAAAACCCCCCTTTTGGGGGCCCCCAAGGGGGGGGGAAAAGGGGGGGGGTTTTTTTGGGGGGGGGGGGGGGGTCCCCCAAAAGGGGAAAAGGGGGGGGGGGGGGGGCCCCCCCGGGGGCCCCCCCCTTTTTGGGGGGGGCCCCCGGGGGGGGGGGCCCCCCCCCCCCCCCTTTTTCCCCATTTTTTTAAAAACCCCTTTTCCCCCCCTTTTTTTTAAAAAAAAAACCCCCCCCCCCCGGGGGGGAAAAAAAAAAAAAAAAAAAAAAAAAAAAAAAAAAAACCCCCCCCCCTTCCCCCCCCCCCCCCCCCCCCCCTTTTTTTGGGGGCCCCCCCCCCCTTTTTCCCCCCCCCCCCCCCCCCCCTCCCCCCCCCCCCCCCCCCCCCCCCCCCCCCCCCCCCCCCCCTAAGATTAAATGTGCAGAGATAAAAAGAGAAAAAAGACCCACCTTTCTCCTCCTCCCCCCCCCCCCCCCTCCTCCCCCCCCCCCCCCCACCCCCAAAAAAAAACCCAAAAAAAAAAACCCCAAAAAAACCCCAAAAAAAGGATAGAAAATTTGGGGAAAATGTAACAAAAAATTTGGGAAACCCTTTTCTTTTTTTTTTCCCCCCCCCCCGCCCCCCCCCCCCCCCCCCCCCCCCAAACCCCCTCCAAAAAAAAAAGAATGTGTTTAGTTTTGAAGGAAAAAAGGGGACAACCTTTCAACCCCTCCCCTTTCCCCCCCCTTTCCCAAAACCCCCCCTCCCTCCCTCCCCCCCCCCCAAAAAACAAAAAGACGAAAATAGCCGAGATGAAAAAAAAAATGGAAACCCCTTCCCCCAAAAAACAAAAAAAGAAGAATAAACAAATCCCCCCAAAAAAAAAACCCCAACAAAAAAAAACCCCTTTTTTTTCCTTTCCCCCCCTTTTAACTTCCCCAACATAATCCCCAAACCTAAAAACACAAAAAACCCCCCCAAACCCCACCCCCTCCCCCCCCTCCCTCCCCCCCCCCCCCCCCCTCTCCTGTTTTTCCTTTCCTTTGCCCCCCAACAAATACACCCCTTTACACAAAAACAAACCCCCCCCCCCCCCTCCTCCCTCCATCCCTGCCCAAACCAATACACACCCCCACAAACAAAAACCCCCCCCCCCCCCCTTCCCCCCCCCCCTCCCCCCCCCCTTTTCTCCACCTCCTTTACCTGCCCAACAAAAAACAAACCTAAAACACGAAAACAAAAAACCCCCCCCCCCCCTCCCCCCCCCTCCTCTCTCCCCAAACCAACTGCTCCAACAAATAAAAAAAACCTACAACGACAAAAAACCCCCCCCAAAAACCCCCCCTCCACCCCCCTCCCCCCCCCTCCTCCTAGTTTCCAAAACAAATAAAAAAACCCTTTACAACGCCAAAAAACCCCCCATTTTCCTCCCGCCCCCTTTTTTTCCCAACCCCCCCCCCCCTTTTTTTCCCCCCTCCCCCCCCTACCCTGTTTCCCAAAACAAAAAAAAACCCCCCAAAAAACAAAAAACCCCCCCCCCCACCCCCCTCCTCCCTCCTACCTGCTCCCAAAAAAATAAAAACACCTACAAAAACAACAAAAAAAACCCCCCCCCCCTCCCCCACCCCCCCTTTGGTCCCCCCCCCCTCCCCTTGCACCAACAAATACAACCTAAAAAAGAAAAACAAAACCCCCCCCCCACCCCCCCCCCCCAAAACCCCTCTCACTCCCTACCTAGCCCCCAAAAAATCCCCAAACCTAAACGACAACAAAAACCCCCCCCCTCTCCCCCTGTCCCCCTTCCTCCCTTTAAATTTCCTTCCTTTTACCTGCTCCAAAAAAATTTACAAAACCCACACGACAACAAACCCCCCCCCCCCCCCCTTCCCCCCTCTCTCCCAAACCCCTGCTTTCCCCCTCCCCAAACAAATAAAAAAACCTACACAACAACAAAACCCCCCTCCCCCCCCTCCCTCTCCTCCTCCCCGCCCCCAAAAACAAATAAAAAAATTTTACAAAAACAACAACCCCCCCCTTCCCCCCTCCCAACCCCCCCTCCCCCCCCTCCCCCCTTCCTCCACCTGCCCCAAAACCAAATAAAAAACCAACACGAAAACAAAAACCCCCCCCCCCCCCCCCCCCCCCCTTTCCCCCTCCCTCCCCTTTTCCAAAACAAAACAAACCTAAACGACAAAAAACCCCCCCCCCCCCAAACCCCCCCTCC
>CM060339.1:20844759-20852259 GCA_030674155.1 Stramonita haemastoma
TGAAATACACAACATTTGTGTAACCACTCAAAAAAAAGCAGCCACTGTTAATCACAGGCCCCTGAAATACACAACATTTGGTAACCACTCAAATTTTCAGCCAAATAACACACCCAGCATTGCTGTTTACAGGGCTGTGAAAAAACAGACACAGACATTGTCTTTTTCCCTGCAAGCTTAAAAAAAAAAATCTAGTAATATTAATCTCTGTTTACTTCTCTTTTTCCCAAAGGCAGTAACTAATTTTCCAACAGGTCCTAAACCAGCTAATGCAGTATCTAATTACCCAAAGCAACATCTGATTACTCAAATCAGTGTCTAATTACTCAAACAATAGCTATTTACTCTAATGATCACCTTTGTAAATAGGGGTTAAAAAAAAGATTCCTTCATTCATACCAAACGTTTAGAATGCTGCTACCAGGTGTGAACCAGTCGCATACACAAAGATCTAACGACAAACAACAAAAAGTCATTCGTTTATAATACTCAAAGGCCGTCTCCTGAATGTGTGTTAGATATGCACGTGCCTCCATCCATCTTCCCCTCCCCCCATCCAATCCTGTCCTGTACAGCACTGCCAACCACAGAGGCCACGATTATCAGGACAGTCACCTTGTTTGTGGTGTCACCTTTTCCCTGCAGGTAACCCCGCTACAGGTAACCAACCCTCTACTAACCTTTCCCTTCGTATCACCCACCCTGGGTTACGGTAGAAGACAAATGTGTACGGTGCACGTGTACTGGGAAAGAGGGGCTCTCTTCCTAAATCCTTGAAGTCCCAACCTGGAATTTGCCGGGATTAAATCATTCCCTTCCCTGAATCCCGAACCAGGATTTGCCAGGATTTACACACACAGTAGTTTTCCATCACGCAGTGACCTTCACTGATCACTACCACATGCTGAAGCTCTATCAGGCCAGAGGCACAGAGCCTGCTGTGAGTCTGTAAGTATTATAGCTGCTGGTGTGTACTGAGAAGGAGGAAAAGGCAAGCGAGCATGTGTGCCTGACCTGATTTCGTGATGGAATGCGAAATCTAGGGGCAATTTGTGTTAAGAGAGTTCAAATGCAAGAGGGTTAATGTAGGGATAGTGTTAAGCTCGACTACGTCATGAGGACGGCCACATCGGACAAGCCGAGAGGACTTGTATGGGGACTATTCCACCGCCTGGAGGACAGCAACTTTGCTGATGACATTGCTCTCCTCTCTCACACACACCAGGACATACAGGAGAAGACAGATAGGGTGGCACAAATGGCACGAAAGGTTGGGCTGAAAATACATGCATCAAAGACAAAAATCATGAAGGTGAAAAACAAATCAACCAGTGACAGTAGACGGAAAAGCACTCGAAGAAGTAACGGACTTCAAGTACTTGGGGAGCACCATATCTGCAGACAGCAACATCGAAAGAGAGATTGCAGCAAGGATCGGCCTGGCAGCTCAGGCCTTCAAGAAACTGAAGAATGTCTGGAGCTCTGCATCCCTCAGCACTAGGACAAAACTCAACATATACCGTTCAAATGTCCGCTCGACTCTTCTCTACAGTGCAGAAACGTGGAGAGTGAACAAGAAGTTGGAGAGCAGGTTGAGAGGCTTTGAGGGGAGGTGCCTGAGGAGGAGGATTCTTAAGATTAGGTGGGAGCAGAGAGCAACGAATGAGGAAATCTGGAGGACAGGCTTCAACAACATTGTGCTGCAGGTGAAGCAACGGCGCTGGACCTGGCTTGGCCATGTCTTACGCATGAAGAAAGGCAGACACCCTCTTGAGGCCTTGTCCTGGGCACCTCCTGGGAAGTGAAACAGAGGCCGACCCCTTGGGACCTGGAGAAGGACTGTGGAGGAGGAAATGAAGATAATGGGAAAGACCTGGAATGAGTTGCGGTGGCTCACCCAAGATAGGATTGCCTGGAGGTCCCTTGTCTGTGCCTTATGCCCCCCCCAGCGGGGCCACGAGAATTGATTTTTTTTTGAGTGTTAAGCTCAAAGTGACAACAACTGTGCAAATATAACCATATAGTATACTGACAGACACAAGGTTCAAAACCAACTCCAGGGGTTAGTGGTTAGAGCACTGAACTGGTGATCTGATGGCCCGGGTTCAAGCCACCACTGAGGCACCCGTTTCAGAGGATTTTTGCCCCGGGAGTTAACCTCAGTACCCACTCCACTCCTCCCAAAAGCTCTTCTGATGAGACTATAAACCAAGATCCAATGTGTGAATGCACACACAACATCTTACACATACTTTGGATGAGACTATAAACTGAGGCCCTGTGCGTGAATGCACGCAGAACATCTTGCGCACACGTTAAATCCTGTTCCGCTTTTCGGAAGAGAAGGCCATCGTGTGCCGGTGGGAACAGATGACATTACAAAACTGCATACACACATGGACTGGATGTAAAAAAGCACATGAGTGCTTATTCCATTATCCTCGGTATAAAAGAATACATAAATAAATAAAATAAAGTACACACCGCCCCTGAAGACTATCGTTTCACTAGAAGGGGAAAAACAGTAAAAGGGCTAAACTAACAATAATCACAAGGTAAAAAAACAGCAAAAGGACCAGTATAATTTCAATAACTGACAGCTAAAAATAAGCAAAAGCACAATACTAACGATAATCACAAGGTAAAAAAACAGCAAAAGGACCAGTATAATTTCAATAACTGACAGCTAAAAATAAGCAAAAGCACAATACTAACGATAATCACAAGGTAAAAAAAACAGCAAAAGGACCAGTATAATTTCAATAACTGACAGCTAAAAATAAGCAAAAGCACAATACTAACGATAATCACAAGGTAAAAAAACAGCAAAAGGACCAGTATAATTTCAATAACTGACAGCTAAAAATAAGCAAAAGCACAATACTAACGATAATCAAAAGCAAAAGGACCAGTACACTGACAATAATCAAAAGCTAAAAATAAAAGCAAAAAGGCTATACCTTCAATAATTAAAAAAAAAACCCACAAAACAGGCAGAGTCAGAAAGCTTTTTCACCCCCCGAGTGTCAGAATACTGTCAGAATCATAAGAAAAGCATGGGCGCCATTTGCTTTGTCTTCGCCGAGAACACAACAACAACAACACTAATGATAACAATAACAACAACACTAATAATAGAATAATAATGAGGATGATAATACAATAACAATAATACAATAACAATAATGAATACAATAATAATAATGATGATGATGATGATGTTTATGATAATAATAATATATAATAATAATGATAATAAAAAGCAGCACGAGGCAAAGAGAAGAAGAAGAAAAGCTGCAGACCAGGCAGACAGACCAGCGTCAGACTTCATCTGTGCCCTCTGCCACGGGGACTGTCTGTCATTCTCATGTCAGACCGGCCAACCACACCCGACACTGAACCAGAATAAAACACCTAGAGCGCAACTCCATAGTCTTCCGAGACTGAAGCCTGCCGTAATAATAACAACGATGACCGATGATAATTATATGGAATTTGAACAGTGCTGAACTGGATCTTGTACAGCAAACAAAATAACCCCCCCCCCCCCCAAAAAAAAACAAAACAAACAAAAACAAACAAAAAAAGCAAACAAAAAAAAGGCGGCTTATCGACATTATTGGCTTTCCATAGGCTGCGCTGTCGCGGCGGTGTCAGCGGTGTCGGTGTCGGTGGTTTCCCGTTTCCTGGTGTCTTTTCCCAAATGCACCAGGATCATCTGACACACGGCGCGGGAACCGATGTAGAACACGTCCTGTCGGACTGCAGCGTGAGAGACATCAAGGCGGCAGTGATCTCCTCTTTGCTGAAGGCGTCGTTGTAGGTGTAGGGGATTCTGGGATCAGGGCGGGGGTGGGGGTGGGGGCGGGACCCGCACAAGGGCCGTCACCCGTGCGGACTGCTGCATCGTCTCCCCCTCCTGGCGCACTTTCTCCAGAGTTCTCCTCCTCCTCCCCCCCCGCACCTCCTTCCGAATCTTTCACTGTTTTCGGCACGGGAGCCGCCTCAGGGGGAACATCGGCGGTACGTTTATGTGGAGGTTTTTCTTCCCCCACGCTCCGATCTTCCATTTCCACATCTTCCGGCACCTGGTTTTCGGCGGCTTCCTGTTGGGCTTCCGCCTCGTCCCGCTTCGAGGTGGAAGGGCGGTGACCTTCACCTTCACCTTCCGTTTCCATGGCGACGTCAGCAGGTTCATCTTCCACTTCCCCGAAAGCGTTGAGTATGACGAAGTCTTTGCCCTCCCTCTGCCCCCGATCGATGACGTCTTGCAGTCGCTGTGGCAGCTTTTCCTCCTCCTTTTTCATGTCCGACACGAAGGGGTGTTCCGGGTCGGTCACCTCGGGGATGATGATGATGATGGCGCGTTCCAGCCCGTGGACTGAAGTGACGTCAGTGATGAGGATGACGTCGTCGTCTGGGATGGGGGCTTTGCCTGCGAAATCAGGGTAAAAAGGGTTAAAAATGCTTGTGTTCACAACAATTCTTACGCACGCAACTAATAACAATTGAGATTTTTTTTAACAGAGTCAAATGTACACACAGACACAGACACACACTACTACTACACACACCCACCCACACCCCTACACACATACCTTCCTCTCTGGTCATGTTGACAGCCACCTTGAGACCTTTCTTCTTCATGGCACGAGCAAACCTGTCGATGGCCTGAGAGAACTGGAATGCGCGCCGTGTGGCGATGATCATGACGTCGTTGAACTTCAGGGGCAGATCCGTGGCAGGAAGTGACCCCTTGGTCAGTTTCTGGCAGTCCGGGCAGTTCTTCGGGACGCTCGAGTCGAAGTCGTAGACGGTTGGTTTGCCTGGGCAGTCGCACTCTTCTTCACCTGGGGATGGGATAGCCTAGTGGTCAGAACATTTTGCTGGAGATTTGACAACCCGAGTTCGATTCCTGGTTGAGAGGATTTTCCCTCTGGAGTTAACATCAGTGCTGACTCCACTCCACTCCAATCCAATTATGTTGCTTATAGCCCCGCCGACCACATAGGCCATATCAGGGCTATCACCTCGTCGCATTTTAAAACTCGTATTAAAAGTGTGCGACTATGTACAGTTTAAAACTCTCCCCGAAAGTCCTTCGGATGAGACTGTAAACCGAGGCCCCGTGTGCCAATGCACGCAGAACATCTTGCGCACACGTTAAATCCTGTTCTGCTTTTCGTAAGAGTAGGCCATCGGGTGCCGGTGGGAACAGATGACAATTTACAAAAACTGCATGCACACGGGGACTGGATGCAAAAAAGCACATGAGTGCTTATTCCGTTATCCTCGATATAAAAGAATTTTTAAAATTTTTAATTTAAAAAATTAAAAAAACCTGTGGACATTATCACTTTTCGTTATCATTGGGTTATCACTGTACCTGAAAGCGTGTTTCGTTAAAACAGAGCGAGACATCTCGGTATAGTCCTGTACAACACAAAACCACACAATCACTATGTGCATACTTGAGTGACAGGATAGCTCAGTGGTCAGAGCATTCACTTTTCCCCAAGCAAAGGTTAAGCAGCACTGAGTGTGGTTACCGAGTGGATGGGTGACCGTTTGCGCGCCTTGGCTTCAGTACAGTCCCCCAGTTCACCCAGCTCTTTAGGGTCAGGGAAGGTACAGCAGCGAGGGAGAGGAGATGGGTGCTGCCTTCAATATGATGGCGCCTAGAAAAGCAGTGGTCTCTGACATCTTTCTCCCAACAATGGCATAGGTAATGGGAACCTTATGTTCTCATTATAGTCAGATCTAATACTTTGATTAGGCAATGGATTGAGGAGGGTCGAAGCCTAGTGGTTAGAGCATTGGGCTGGTGATCTGACTACCTGGGTTCTAGTCACCACCAAGGTGCCCGCTCAGGACGATTTTTCACCATGAGTTAACAATCAGCACCAACTCCACTCCTCCAAAAGTCCTTTGGATACGACTAAAAATAAAAAATCCTGTGTGTGAATGAATGCATGCAGAGCATCTTGCCTACACATTAAAACCGTTTCTGTCTTTCCGAAGTGTAGGACATTTTGTGCCGATAGGAATGGATGACAACATTTTTACAACGCATGCACACTAGTGTCGTGTTTAG
The DNA here is from genome assembly GCA_030674155.1 of Stramonita haemastoma. Lineage (NCBI taxonomy): Eukaryota > Metazoa > Mollusca > Gastropoda > Neogastropoda > Muricidae > Stramonita > Stramonita haemastoma. Next base: position 20,850,854 of record CM060339.1, read on the forward strand.
ACATCATCCCCAAAGTCAGACCTTAACCTCTTTGCTGCGCTGTTGATAAACAGTGTTCATCATAAAAACTGTCAACAGCAATGCTCAGTTGACGATCGCTATTTGTCATGATTCAACGCTCTCTCTGTTTTGTCCATTATGTGCCCGAGTAAAATATGATAGCAGCGCAAAGGGTTAACGGTGGGTAAATGGCTGCATATAATACGCAAAATCTCACCGTTGACAAATCTTGAGAGCTTTAGCCAAGGAATTCCCCCACCTCCACACCCCCCCCCTTAAACCCTCCCCCCCTCTAAAACAAACCCTGCATTATTCACACAAAAAACCTTATCCTTCGGATGAGACTATAAACCAAAGCCCCATGTGTGAACGCACGCAGAATATCTTGTGCACACATTAAATCCTGTTCCGCTTTTCGTAAGAGTAGGCCATTGTGTGCCGGTGGGAACAGATGACATTTACAAAACTGCATACACACGGGATTGGGTGTAAAAAAAAAGCATAAGAGTGCTTATCCCATTATCCTCGATATAAAAGAATAAAAGAATAAAAATAAATAAATAAATAAATAAATAAATAAATAAATAAATAAATAATAAATAAATAAAATTATTACCGAAAACAAAACAAAACAAAACCAAACAACCTCCCCCCCCCCCCAACAACTTATTACCGATGTGCAGTGTATCCTTCAGGTAAGTGGCCAGCTCGTCCACACATTCGGAGCATACCCAGATGTCTTTGTACGAATTCTTGTGGCTTCCATGACCAATCAGATGCACCGGCAATCCATCTGCCGCGTAATTTTCCCGATCTGAAGTCCCCGTCTGTTTCGCTGGGTGGGAAAGGGTCATTTCCTGCAAGCATATTTCTTAATTAAATTTTTTTTTTATATATTGTTGTTTTAATTTTGGGTCATTTTTTGTGAAATGTATTTCTGTGGTAATGTTGGGTCATTTTTTGTGTGAAAATGTGATAAGTTTGGGTCATTTTCTGTGAAAATGTGTCAAGTTTGGTTCATTTTTTGGGGGGTGAAAATTTGTTAAGAATGGATAATTTTCTGTGAAAATGTGATGTCAGAGTCATTTTCTGTGAAAATATGTTAAAGTTTGGGTCATTTTCTGTGAAAATTTTGTAAGTTTGGGTTATTTTCCATTGAAATGTGTTAAGATTGGGTCATTTAATGTAGGAATGAATTTCTGTTTTAATTTTGGGCCATTTCCTGAGAAAACATATTATCATGTTTCCAATTTCAGATCATTTCCTGTTTAGATATATTTCTGCTGTAGCTTTGAGTAATACCCCACGAAAATGTATTTCTTTTGTGACCAGCTCATCAGTTTTCTACTACTTTATTTATTCATTTCTGCATTTTCTTCCTAGTCAAAATATGAAACTGATGCATC
>CM060339.1:20857259-20869777 GCA_030674155.1 Stramonita haemastoma
CAACAACCCCCCTCCCCCTCCCTCCTGTCTCTCCTACCTGCTCCAACAAATACAAATACACGACATTAACCCCCTTCCCCTCCCTCCTGTCTCTCCTACCTGCTCCAACAAATACAAACCTACACGACAACAACCCCCCTCCCCCTCCCTCCTGTCTCTACCTACCTGCTCCAACAAATACAAATACACACATTAAACCCCCTTCCCTCCCTCCTGTCTCTCCTACCTGCTCCATCAAAACATAGCTGACGGAGCGGCTGGGCGGGGAAAGGGAGACCACCCACACCATGTGTCCGTCGTCCAGCCAGGTGAGAATGCGGAGCAGCAGCAGCAGGGTTTTGCCCGTACCTGGCGGCCCCTCCAGGTGAACAAAGTCCTCGTTCCTCTGCAGAATCTCAATCTGGTCCTGTCCAAAAAAAATACACACCACACCTGTGTTCCATTCTTTCACCCTCTTAGTCCTGATCCGGGATTTGCCGGGATTGAATAATTACCCCCCAAGTCCCGATCCAGGATTTGCCGGAATTTACACACAGTTGATTTCCATCACGCTGTGACCATCACTAATTGCTACCACATGCCAAAGCTCTATCAGGCCAGAAGGAGAAACCCTGTAGAGTGTCTGGAAGAACTATTAGCCGCTGGTATGTACTTAGAAGGAGGAAAAGGCCAACCAGCATGTGTGCCTGGCCTGGTTTCGTGATGGAACGCAAAATCTAGGGGCAGTTTGTGTTCAGAGACACCGAATGCAAGAGGGTTCAGAAGGAAGGTGGCAGGATGGTTAAGATGTTTGCCTGCCTGACGAGTAAACCGTGAGGTTCTGGGTTTGATTTCCAACCTTGCTCATTCTTTTTAGTTTTGACCAAAAAAATCCAAAAAAAAAAAGAAAACAAAAATCGCACATAATGTCAAAGTCCTTCGGATGAGGCTGTGAACGAGGCCCCATGTATGAACGCACGTGCAGAACATCTTGCGCACATGTTAAAACTTGTTCTGCAAGTGTAAGCCATTGTGTGCCAGTAGGTAAGGATGACCGGAACCCCCCCCCCCCAGCATACACACAAGTGCTGTGTTTAAACATCATCCCTAAAGTTAGAATATGCCTACCTAAATGGGGAGGGGAGGGGGGGGGAAGAGGGAATGGTCGCATACGCATAAATCTTACCATCCAAGTTTAACTCCTTAACAATCTTTCACCCACTCCATTTGACTTACGAAACAATCTTTCTCCCTCTAAGTTTGACTTGCAAAACAATCTTTCTCCCTCTGAGTCTGACTTGCAAAACAATCTTTCTCCCTCTAAGTTTGACTTTCAAAACAATCTTTCTCCCTCTAAGTTGTGACTTGTTAGCAATGTTTTCTTTCCCCCTTCAAGTTCGACTTTTGAACAACCTTTCACCCGCCACGTTTAACTTTTAAAACAATCTTTCACCTTCCAAGTTTGAAATTTTAACAGTTTTCCACTCTCAAACTTGGACATTTTTAACAATCTTTCAGCCTATAAGTTTGACATTTAAACAATCTTTAGATTAATGATACACAATGACAATGATGCTGCTGCTGCTGATGATGGTGATAACAATGATGGTGATTATGATGATGATAATGATAATGATGATGACAATCATAATAATGATAATAATAATAATAACCACTGAGACTCCCATTCCAGGGGATTTTTTCCCAGGCGTTAACATCAGTACCAACTCCACTCCCCTCAAAGTCCTTCAGATGAGACAATAAACCCATGTCCCATGTACGAACTCACGCAGAACATCTTGTCCACATATTACAACCCATACTGCCTTTAAGAAGAGTAGGCCATTGAGATGAGAAAGGAACAGATGACAAATTTTTTAAAACACATACACACTGGTGTCATGTCTAGACATCCACCCAAAGTCAGAATGCTGCTACCTAAATGGTGAACAAACAGTTGCATGTATCTATAGACAAAATCTCACCATAAGTGAACCTCAGAACTCTAGCCGAAGAACAGACAACAGCTCCACCCCCCTCCCACCCCCCACCCCACTCATCCTGTAGTAAATTCCCACAATCCCCCCCCCTAACCAGTAGTAAAATCCCAACAATCCCCCCTGTCCCTCCCCCATTCAACCTGTAGTAAAATCCGAACCCCCCCCCCCTCCAACTTAACTGGTAGTAAAATCCCAACAATCCCCCTGTCCCTCCCCATTCAACTGGTAGTAAAATCCCCCCCCCCCTCAACTTAACTGGTAGTAAAATCCAACAATCCCCCCAGTCCCTCCCCCATTCAACTGGTAGTAAAATCCGACCCCCCCCCCCCCCCTCCAACTTAACTGGTAGTAAAATCCCAACAATCCCCCCAGTCCCTCCACCATTCAACCTGTAGTAAAATCTTAACAATACCCCCCAGCCCACTCATCCTGTAGTAAAATCCTCCACCCATCCTTCCCCCTTTCAACCGGTTCTAAAATCCCAACAATCCCCTCCCTCCCTCATTCAACCAGTAGTAAAATCCCAACAATTTCCCGCCCTCCCCAATTCAACCAGTAGTAAAATCCCAACAAACCACCCCCCTCCCTCCCCCTCACCAACCTTCCCAACTTCCCTGGAGTTAATAATAATAATAATAATAATAATAATAATAATAATAATAATAATAATAATAATAATACATGGAATTTATATAGCGCTATATCTTGCAAAAACAAATCAAAGTGCTTGCACTCAACCCACACAACACACAAGCAACCAATGACAATAAATAGTTTTAGCAAATTCGAATGTACACACACACACGCGCGTGTGCACACACACACACACACACTTATAGAGGTTATACACTTTGACAGGGTGGAAGGAATTTCAAATGTTGAAGGCAGGGACAGATAGGAGATGGAAACAGAAGGCAAAAATCTTAGGTTTGAAACAAGTGTGTCTTGAGGTTGGATTTAAAAGTGTCGTATGTAGGCTTTTGCCGAAGGGAGAGAGAAAGGTCATTCCAGACTGATGGACCAGAAATAGAGAAAGAGCAGCGGCCAACGGTGGATAGGTTGAATCTAGGTATTTTTAAGGACAAAGTATCTGCAGCCGAGAGCCACCGCTGTAGCCTAGTGGTTAGGGCGTTGGACTCGTAATCTAAAGGTTGCGGGTTCGATCCCAGCTTTCAGCTTTGGTGTTGTGCCCTTGGAAAAGGCACTTTACAGCTATTTTCTCCACCCCACCCAGGTGTAAAAAGGGTACCAACCTTGTGCTGGGGGTTAACCCTGCGATAGACTGGCGTCCTATCCAAGGGGAGTCTATGACTCTCAATCGCTTAACGCCACAAAAACCGGGATAAGCACCGGCCTGATGAGCCTTAGGCTCAGGACAGACTTTAACTTTAACTATCTGCAGCCGAGCGGAGGGAACAAAAACGTGTGTACACGTGAAGACATTCACAGAGGTAAGAGGGTGCTGTTTTGTGGAGACATTTATAACAGAGGGTACTGATCTTGTAGTTTACTCTCTGTGGTACTGGGAGCCAGTGGAGAAACTGCAATAGAGGGGTAATGTGCTCAGATTTTTTTCTTTCTGAGGACCAGTCGAGCTGTGGAGTTTTGTATATGTTGGAGATGGTGAATAGATGATGCTGGCAGACCAGCCAAAAGAGATTGCAAAAGTCCAGACATGAAAGAATAAGAGAAGTGACTAGTTTGGATGTTGCATCAGTGGACAGGTACTTTCGAATTGCACTAATACGCCGTAGTTGATAGTAGAATGACTGACAGGTCTGGGTGATGAATTTTTGCATGGATAGAGTGTTGTCGATAACAACTCTTAGATACTTGACAGCACTGGATAGAGGTATTGCTGAATTCTATTGAAGTTGTTGTGATAAAAGACAGTTTGTGTTTGGTCCCTACAAGCATGGCTTCGGTTTTATCTGTGTTTAATTGTAACTTGTTCTGTATCATCCAGTTTTGGATATCTTGAAGGCAGTAGGACATATTTGTCAAGAGAGAAGGCTGATTTTCAGGTGTATCACTGCTTAGAATCTGTGAGTCGTCTGCATAAAAGTGATAATTGATATGATGACAGTTAATAACATGTGACAGGGGAGCAGTATAGAGAGTGAAGAGAACAGGGCCTAGAACAGGTCCTTGAGGGACTCCACATTCTAGTTTGGTTGGTATGGAATGAATCTTGTTTACTGCAACAGTTTGGAATCGGTTTGTAAGGTACGAACTAAACCAGGTGAGGGCAGTGCCTTTAATACCAAAAGTGTTTTGGAGACGGGAGAGAAGAATTGAATGGTCTATAGTGTCAAATGCTGCAGATAAGTCGAGAAGAGTGAGGAGGGAGATTTTCCCAGAGTCAGAAGCATGTAGAAGCGTGTTTAAGGTGTGGACTAGGGTGGTTGATGCGGTAGACAGACTGGAACGGGGGGAAGAGACTATTAGAATGAAGATGGCTGTTGAGTTGTTTCAGAACAACTTTTTCAAGGACTTAAGAGATAAAAGGCAGATTAGAAACAGGTCTATAGTTCTTCAGAGTGTTAGGGTCGAGGTCATGCTTTTTGAGTAGAGGTGTAACTATTGCAGTTTTGAGAGCTGGTGGAAAAATCCCTGAAAGAAGAGATGAGTTTACAATTTTTGTGATAGTAGGTATAAGCTGTGGAAGGCACTGAGTGAAAAGAGAAGCAGGTATTGGATCAAGATCACATGATTTTATCGTCATTTCTTTCAAGATTGTCATGATTTCACTCTCACTTGCTGGATGAAGGGAAAGGAGAGGAGGATCAGGGAGGATCAGGAGGCGCAGGTTGGAAAGAAGACTGATCCAGACTGGAACGAATATTGCGGACTTTGTCAGAGAAGAAGGAAGAAAAAATAGCTGGAAGTTCAGAATGGCTGTAGGCAGTAGGCAGAGGACTTGCCTTATCAGATCCAAGAAGAGTTGAGGTGAGGGAAAAAAGAGATTTCATTGATGTAGCATTAAGAACTTGAGCAGAACAGAAATTTGTCTTTGCTGAATGGATTAAGGATTTGACTATGTTAGTTTGTTTTCGTAAAAGCTGTCTGTTAATTTCAGTTTTTATTTTGCGCCACTGCCGCTCTAGCTGTCGGTGTTTACGCTTTGCAACCAAAATTTTGTGAGTGTACCATGGGGCACAGGGTCTATCGTGCAGGAAAAGGTCGGTAGAAGGTGCATGCTCATCGAGCAGTTGACTGAGAACATTACTTTAGTGTGTAGAAGGGTCAGTGTTGTCAGGAGTTTGTGATAGGTGTTCAGCAGCTTGGGAAGAAAAGGTTTGAATATTAATGGCCTTGAGGTTGCGACGGGAAACATGCTTTTTCTTTTTGATAGGCTTTGCGATGTTGAGAAAGAAAAGGATGGCAGAACGATCAGAAACCAGTTCATCAGTGACAGATACAGATGTGATGAGATCTAGTGAAGCATTGGTGATGAGCCAGTCTAAGATGTGGCCTGATCTATGTGTTGGTTCATTTACTAGCTGAGAAAGAGAGTGGTTAGACATGGAAAGAGAAAGACGTTTGACATTGGGAGAAGACTGGTTGTCAAAATGGAAGTTGAAGTCACCGAGAATGATAAGTTTCTTGGGAGAGACAGTTAACATCAGTGCTGACTCCACTCTCCCCAAAAGTACTTCGGATAAGACTGTAAACCGAGGCCCTGTGTGTGAACGCACGCAGAACATCTTGCGCACACGTTAAATCCTGTTCTGTTTTTCATAAGAGTAGGCCATCGTATGCCAGTGGGAACAGATTACACGAATTACAAAACTGCCTACACACGGGGACTGGATGTAAAAAAAGCACAAGAGTGCTTATCCCATTATCCTCGATATATAAAAAAAAGAATAAGATAAATAAATCGATAAATAAAATAAAATACCTGTAGCAAAACCAGTTCAGAAAATCGTCGAGCCACAACCCGGGCAGCCCCGGCTTCGGTCAGGGCCTCTTCCGGGATGAGTTTCACCTGGGCTTCCCGCTTGCCCTTCTTGTTCTTGTTCTTCTTCTTCGGGACGATCTCCAGCTTCACCCTGGGGTAGGTCTTCTCCGTGTGGATCTTCACCGTCGTCAAGGGGCCGCAGAATCTGTTTTGAAAAGCACCAAGCTAACTTTCAACACAAACGGGCCAATCACAGCACTCTATTTAAAAGAACCAATCACCTGGCTAGCTTTTAATGTAAATGGGCCAATCACAGCACTCTATTTAAAAGAACCAATCACCTGGCTAGCCTTTAACGCAAACGGGGCAATCACAGCACTCTGTTTCAAAAAGAACCAATCACCTGGCTAGCTTTTAACACAAAAGGGCCAATCACAGTGTTCTGTTTCAAAAGAACCAATCACCTGGCTAGATTTTAACATGAAAGGGCCAATCATAGTGTTCTGTTTCAAAAGAACCAATCACCTGGCTAGATTTTAACACAAACAGGGCAATCACAGCGTTCTGTTTCGAAAGAACCAATCAACTAACTTTTAACACAAATGAACTAATCACAGGGCAGCAGAATCTGTTTCTTATTCTTCGTCGAACGCTTGGACAGCAACTACCGTTGTCTGTCACACAAGCAAAAAAGCGCTGCCGTTAAGCACCTAACAAATCAGGCCTAGTGCATCGAACTTCCAGGAGGAAGATAATTGTTATTTTATAAATCTGTCTGGAAAAAAAAGCAGGAGAATGGACCCAGAAGGCAGAAAGTAGACAAGTAGGAGGTGACAGCAACAACAACAACAACAACAAAAAAAAAAAGGAACAAGGCAGAAACAAAGAGAGGGATAGAAAAAGAGGGAATTTGTAGCACATAAGTTTCCTGAAGGCCGAGGTGCCATTCATACTAACAGGCCCCTGGCATCTCCATAGGGGAAGAATCTGTTTGAAAAGAACTAATCACCTAGCTTTTAACATAAATGGATCAATCACAGGGATGCAGAATCACCACAGACAGATAGAGAGACAGACAGAGAGACAGACACCACACTAACCGCCCCCCCTCCCATATCCACTCACCCATCAACACCTACCCATCCCTCCCTTAGTTAAACCCACAACCTTCCCTCTTCCCCTCACACACCACAACCTCCTCCTTCTCACACTCCCCCCCCCCCCCAACATCACCCATACCCAATCCCCCTGTCCACCCCACCCCCAACACCACCCACCACTACCATCCCCCCTTCCCAACCCATACACACATACAAAACTGCATACACACGGGGACCGAATGTAAAAAAGCACACAAGTGCTTATTCCATTATCCTTGATATAAAAGAATAAATAAAAAAATAAATAAAATACACACACACACACACACACACAACACACCACACACACACAAAACACACACACACACAACAAACAACACACAACACACACACAACAAACACACACACACAACACACACACACACACACCACAAACACACACAAACACACACACACACACACACACACAACACACACACACACACACACACACACACACACACACCACACACACACACACACACACACACACACACACACACACACACACGCACCACACACACACACACCACACACACACACATATACACATACACACACCACACACATACACACACACACACAACACACACACATGTACACACACACACACACACACACACACACACACACACACACACACACACACACACACACACACACACATCACACACACACACTTTGTACTCTGTATGGTTATCGAAAATCTTGTACCAGAAAAATTGTTACTCTAATCTACAGATTGAAACTAAATGCTTTTTGAGCAAAATTTGCAAAAAATATACAATGTATAAGCGGTGAAAAACTTTCAAATATTCATGTTTTGTATCACTGTCCAGGTTTAAAAAAGTTCCTACCATCAGTTCAAAATAAGTCCCTACCCGAGGCTCTTACAAATCCAAGGCTATTGTGTGAGATAGCGTTATTTCTGATACGATCTCCAGTAGCTTCATTTTTGTAAAATATGATAATGCGTCTGTTACAGTATTGATATCAGAATGATTCGCAAATGTTCAGGTTCTGCCTTTAGCATATTTTTTTTGTTGTTCTGAGATTTGTTCTTTCTGTGTTTCTTTGCCTTGTTTTTGCTTTTTTTTGTATTGTTTGACATCGGTATCTTGATAATTTTTTCCCCTAGTACCAACAACACGCATCTCTTTATTTTGTAGCCCTCATCTCATCACCCCCCTCGTCCCCCCACACTCCCTGTCTAATATCACATTAAGTGAACAGACATAAAATGAAGACACACACACACACACACACACACACACACACACACACACACACACACACACACACACGCACACGTACACACACCCACCACCTACCCCCCCAACCCACACACTCTCACTCACTCACCGCGCGACGACCCGCTCGTACAAATCTTCCGACATGGGTTTGTTTTCGCCGTCGCCGCTGACGTTGAGGAAATTGTTCCACACTCGCTCCATGCTGCGGAAGACCTCTTCCGTCATCTCTTCCTCCAGGGCCATGAACTTGGGCGGAAGGTCATCGCTGCACAGCGTGATGCCACACAGCGTCTCGATGTCCTTGACCTTCACGCGCTTCAGCAGGTCATTCCTCTGCGGCACACAAGTTTAGTTTAATAATAATAAAAATACATGGAATTTATATAGCGCTATTATATCTTGCAAAAAAACAAATCAAAGCGCTTGCGTTCGACCTATACAAGACACAAACGATCAACAACAATAATTTTAGCAAATTTGAATGCGCACAGACGTTTAGTTTAGGTAGTTAGTTCGCAGCAATTTTGAACTTTTTGACCCCCAAAAAATGTGATTATATTCATTTTTTTGTTTGCTTGTTTTTTGAACTTTTGAAGGGAAAAAAATTCAAAAAGCAACCCGTTTTGAAAAAAAAAATTGTTTATTTATTTATTTTTAATTGATTTGTTTATAAATTTCTTTTTTATTTGTTTGTTTGTCAGCTACAGCTCCAAAGTTCACTAATGGTGATTTTTTTTTTTTTTTTTTTTTTTACATATAAGACCTGTTTGTTTCTCTCCCCACCCCCCTCTGCCTCCCCTAATTAAGGTAACTGCATTATGAGTTTGAGAATGAGGAATAAACATGAATTGAAACCTGTGTGCAAGTGATGTGCTTCCTTAAAAAACAAAATTGTCAGGGGAGGAGAGGAGAGGAGAGGAGAGGAGAAGAGGGGAGGGGAGGGGAGAGGAGAGGAGGGGAGGGGAGGGGAGAGGAGGGGAGAGGAGAGGACGGGAGGGGAGGGGGAGGGGAGGGGAGGGAGGGGAGGGGAGAGGAGAGGGAGAGGAGAGGAGGGGAGGGGAGGGGAGGGAGGGGAGGGGAGGGGAGGGGAGGGAAGGGAAGGGAAGGGAAGAAAGAGAAGAGAAGAGAAAAGAGAAGAGAAAAGAAGAGGAGAGAGAGAGAGAGACGAGAGAGAGAGAGGAGAGAGAGAGAGAGAGAGAGAGGAGAGAGAGAGAGAGAGAGAGAGAGAGAGAGAAACTCGACAAAAAATACAGTTTGCATCTCTGTCAGTCTGTTTCTGTTGATAAGAACTTTGATGATCACAATCATAATGACAATAATGATGATGATGGTGACAATGACAATAAAGATGATAACAACGATGATTATGACGACGATAATGATGACGACGACGACGATGCTGCTGATGATGATGATACAATTAATTCTCTTACGTCATTTTTGTCAAAGGTTTCCAGTGCTTTTTTCAGGAAGTCTCTTTTCACGTTAACCAGAGCGAAACCTGCAACGATAAAAATAAAAAAGAAACCAACACTACACTTTATTCATAGCACTCAGTCATCATCACTGTCACACCCAACACAAGGCAAACGGGACAGCCTAGTGGTTAGAGCGTTGTGCTCATGATCTGATGGCTTGGGTTTGTACCACCACCAAGATGCCCGTTCAAAGAGATTTTTTCCCCTGTGCCAACTCCATCTCCCTGAAAGTATTTTGGATGAGTTATAACCCGAGGTCTCGTGTGCGAATGCACACAGAACATCTTGTGACGTGTTAAATCCTGCTTTTTGAAAGAGTAGGTTATTGTGTGCCAGTGGGAACTGGTGACAAAATTTATAAAATTGCATGCATGTTGGGACCGGACGTAAAAAAAAAAGCACATAAGTGTTTATCTAGTAGTAGGCACCCATCAGTCTCAGAAGACTATGGAGTTGCGCTCTAGTCTTACGTAAAGCCTGGGTAAGTAAGTATGGAGGGCAAATTGTTACCCATGCAGCAGACCCCCCCTCTCCAGGCCACTGGAATGATCCATTGGAAAGGCAATGACCAATACGAATGGTTCCAGTACCATCACAGGAGCCACCAGAATGTTGCCATATACAGATAAGTGTTTATCTATTATCCTCAAAACAAAAGAATCTAAATCAACTATACTATTTTTGTTTTGTTTTTGTTCATCAGCTAGTGTTCTGCGGTACACTAAAGGTGAGGCTTCTGCATATATTTGTGACCATTTTTGTCCATCATGAAGGAAGCTGCATGCCGACTTTGGGGTTAAGTATGACTTGACTAGATTTGATTTCTCCCTCGTTTTCTCAAGGATGAGAGCAATGCCCTCAGGTAAAGGTAGAGGTGTCCCAAAACCTAGGCGGTCATAGGGGAGCGAGGTGTCAGAGACCTCAGCTTCTCTAGGGGCCAGCATATTGAGGGTGGCGCCCATCTCCTCTACCTCGCTGCTTTACCTTCCCTGGCACTGAACTTTTCACAATGGCACAAACTGACAAAGCACCTGAATGTATGCTTACAAATGTTCACATTTCCAATTTCCCTCACTAGTCAAGCAAATCTACTGCTCATAACTGATAACTGTGGACAAATCTTTTTGTTTAAAACAAGTTCCCCTTTTCTGAAAAAACAAAAAAACCCAACCCAAAACACGCAACAAAAAACTACACACACACACACACACACACACACACACACACACACACACACACACACACACACACACACATACACACACACAAACAAATCCCAACCCAAAACACACAACAAAAAACCACACACACACACACACACACACACACACACACACACACACACACACACACACGCACATACACACACACAGTCACACACACACACACACACACACACACACACACACACACAGTAACACACATTAAACCTCCGCTTACCTCCCCTGACATTCACACACACACACACACACACACACACACACACACACACACACACACACAACAGTGACACACACACAGTGACACACACATTAAACCTCCGCTTACCTCCTCTGACGTTGATTTTTTGCTCACTGTTGAAGTCGGACAGTAATTTGCAGATGACAAATTTCCCTTTCTCCACCTGTACTCTAATCTCTTTGAACTTCTTGTGCAGATCCTGTAAGAATGGGTTTTTTTTTCATGTTTTAAAAACTTTACTTAGGTAAAAATTAGTGAGGGTGGGGGTGGGGCATTGGGGGGTTCTGAGAAGGGGCAGTAGAAATTTCAATAAAACTTCAGAAAATTGATGATGATGATGATGATGATGATGATGATGATGATGATGATGATAATGATGATAATCCTGCTGCTTATGAGATGTTAATGTATTGTATTTTATTGCACTGTACTGTGCGGTACTGTATCATATTGTGTTTTACTCAAATTATGGTCATGCATAGTATATTTAAGTTGTGTTGTATTTCATTTGTGTTGTGTTGTGTTGTGTTGTATTGTATACTGGGAACAGCAGCCTGAATTTCATATCTACAGAGAAATCGGCAATGACTGAAAGTGGTTTACTATACTAATTACCATACTATTTACTACACTACACAATACTACACTATACTATAAAAAGTTAATGTCTGTCCCGAGCCTAAGGCTCATCAGGCCGGTGCTTATCCCGGTTTCTGTGGCGTTAAGCGACTGAGAGTCATAGACTCCCCCCTGGATAGGATGCCAGTCTATCGCAGGGTTAACCCCCAACACAAGGTTGGTACCCCTTTTACACCTGGGTGGGGTGAGAAAATAGCCGTAAAGTGCCTTTTCCAAGGGCACAACGCCATAGCCGAAAGCTGGGATCGAACCCGCAACCTTTAGATTACGAGTCCAATGCCCTAACCACTAGACTACAGCAGCGGCTGACACTATACTATAGTTGCTATAAAATACTGTACTATACCCTGCCCTACCACACAATACTAGATCATACTTCATTATACCATACCATACTATACTAAACCATACCATCCAACACAACACCAAACAATCCATTACGATACAATTTCCGCTACAATACACTGTGCACAGTGTGTGAGCCCCTGTTGATCTGTAACTCTAGCGCAATACATCAACCTATCTGAAATCGCACACAGACACCTGTACATTTTCTTCCTTCCTCGGCTAGAGCTCCGAGGTGCACCAATATGCATAATATATGCTACCATTTTTGCCCACCATTAAGATTAGCCGTATTCCAACTTCAAGGATACCCCCCCCCC
>CM060339.1:20872377-20884877 GCA_030674155.1 Stramonita haemastoma
CATCATATGATACCCTTCAGGAGAATGTAGAGAGGGAAGGGGAATGTAGAGAGAGGAGAAAGGAGGAGGAGAATAAAGCGAGAGGAGAAAGGAGGAGGGCAGTCAAGTGAAGAGATTGGAGGAGGGCAGTCAAGTGAAGAGATTGGAGGAGGGCAGTCAAGTGTAGAGAAAGGAGGAGGGCAGTCAAAAGAAGAGATTGGAGGAGGGCAGTCAAGTGAAGAGATTGGAGGAGGGCAGTCAAGTGAAGAGAAAGGAGGAGGGCAGTCAAGTGAAGAGAAAGGAGGAGGGCAGTCAAGTGAAGAGAAAGGAGGAGGGCAGTCAAGTGAAGAGATTGGAGGAGGGCAGTCAAGTGAAGAGATAGGAGGAGGGCAGTCAAGTGAAGAGATAGGAGGAGGGCAGTCAAGTGAGAAGATTGGAGGAGGGCAGTCAAGTGAAGAGAAAGGAGGAGGGCAGTCAAGTGAAGAGATTGGAGGAGGGCAGTCAAGTGAAGAGATTGGAGGAGGGCAGTCAAGTGAAGAGATTGGAGGAGGGCAGTCAAGTGAAGAGAAAGGAGGAGGCAGTCAAGTGAAGAGATTGGAGGAGGGCAGTCAAGTGAAGAGATTGGAGGAGGGCAGTCAAGTGAAGAGATTGGAGGAGGGCAGTCAAAAGAAGAGATTGGAGGAGGGCAGTCAAAAGAAGAGATTGGAGGAGGGCAGTCAAAAGAAGAGATTGGAGGAGGGCAGTCAAGTGAAGAGATTGGAGGAGGGCAGTCAAGTGAAGAGAAAGGAGGAGGGCAGTGTAGAGAGGAGAAAGGAGGAGGGCAGTGTAGAGATGTTTTATTTTATTATATTATTATTTATTTTTATTTTATTCTTTTATGTGTATCAGTGTATATGTGAGTGTCACATCATCCCTTTCTCTTTCTCTCTTCTTCTTTCTTTCTCTGTATGTGTTTTTTCTTTAAAGCTTCAGGAAGTGAATGAATTTGACTCACCCGGTGTGCCTGATTTTGATGGATTCTGCTGCTTCATTTCATCCCAGCAAGAGTACCCTAGATAAACTGAGCTTTCAATGACTATCAGATGTGTACTGATTCTTCGTTGGGAACTATGTTCTGATTATGCCGACTGAAGTGACTTACCACAGTGATTATTTGAACTAACTCTGATGCTGTTTTCCTGTACCTGCACTGTTTTATTTTATACTCATTGTAAAGTTCTGACCTTCAAGGAGAGACTATCACTTTACTCAGCTGTGGGGACTATACAGTGGTCGTAAACTCGGTTTAATCCTGGTAAAATGCAGGAAAGCATACATGATTTTGCATGCTTATGGGCTGCAAATGCTTAATTTAGCATTATGTGCAGTATACTTTCATTGCTTTTTGCTTTATCTTGCGTTTAATAGTGATTCTATTGTTAAATTCGTAATCAGCATGTCGAAAGCTTTCCAACGATATGCCACAAGACCATATTACAAACTGTTTAAAAAATATGGTAAAATCCAAATTTTATGACGTCATAAAATCTTTTTAAAAAGTGACCTTCCGGCACTTAGATTCCCCTACTTTTTGAATATGTTAATAGCTAGCTACTTTTCTATCCAATCATCGCAAAAGCATTAGTATTACAATTAATTCTTTTCTCGGCACTTTTTTTTGCAAATATTGACTAGACTACTGGTGATTTTTTATTTTTCAGTCTTTTGATTATTTTTGTAATTTCCTCCATTGTAATTTCTTTATCTAGGAGTGGATTATCAGTTATTTTCAATTCATCGAACATTATTTGTATTTGCGGTCTGGATCTATTTGCTATTTGCAGTTCTTTTCCAACAAGTGTTTTTAAGTGTTCAGTCCACTTACTGCTACTAATGTGATTTTGATGTTTCAATCCATCATCTTCACTTTCTTTTAATTTTTGTAAAGTTTTCCACAATATACTCGGATCTTCTTCAATGGCATCATGTAACTGGATACTAACTTATTTTTGTAGAATTTCTTTTTATTTTTTATCAAAGTATTATACTGTTTTCTTTTTGAAAAGTATTTTTGTCGAAGTTCAATTTTATATGGGGTTCTGTTCATTGCATTTAGTAAAGATTTTACTTCTTTTCTCGTACTTGTACATTCTAAGTCAAACCATCTTTTATTGCGTTTAATTCTTCTGAAAGGTTTTGACTTTCTGGTCTTCAAGCTTAATTTCGTCACTTTGATAAAGATATCAGATAGTTGCTTGGAACATTCATTCACTACATTTGTTGAATCATACTGCCTTGTATTTTGATTTATTTTGTTCTAAAACTGCATGTGTTTTAGTTTTTATTTGTGTTATATGTAATTGCATTGATGGTAGTAAAAGAGACTTTTGAAATTGTTCCTTGGAATTTTTATCCCATACAAAACGTATTTGTTCTGGTGAATCTTTAGTAATACAATCTGCCTGTGTATCTCTTATTATTTTGACGGACTTCTGACTTATGTCTACGCTTGGTATATTTATATCTAAATCAAGTGGACAATGATCAGAATAATCCATTAAATCTTTAACTTTCATATGTTTTACCTGTTTCATAAATGATTTTGAACAAATAAAATAATCCACAATACTACACCCTTGGGGCTGAAAGCAAGTAAACCTACCTTGTAAATCTGTGTGTGTGTGTGTGTGTGTGTGTGTGTGTGTGTGTGTGTGTGTGTGTGTGTGTGTGTGTGCACGCGCGCGCCTGTGTAAGTCAGTCATTTACTTCCAGTGTGTGTGTGTGTGTGTCAGAGAGAGAGAGAGAGAGAGAGAAGAGAGAGAGAGAGAGAGAGAGAGAGAGAGAGAGAGAGACTATAGAGAGAGAGGGGGGGAACTATCCATGAAAAAGGGAAGGCCAGTGGCCTGCTGACTGTTGTATTTAATTTAATATAACCATTGCTCTCTGACCCCACGTGGAACAGCCAGTGAAAGCCTTATATTAGAGCAACTAGTCCATCCCTATCATGAAACTTGACACCCATTGTTGGTACACATGGTCTTTCAACAGAAAAAGTTGTCTTGTTAGGCCTACCTAGGCTTGAATTGCCTTGTGACATAAAGCAGAGAAAGGGAGTAATTACTAACCGGCATGGAAGAGTTAGTTCCCTTGGCCTGCTTTCGTAGATTTCTTTTTTCTCCTATTTTTTCTTCTTCTCTTTTTTTACTTTTATAAAAATTCCACGAATTTACAGTCAGTGCCATATCTGATCTCACCATGCCAATCTCTCTCTCTTTCTCTTTATCCTTCTTTTTTTCTTTGGTAACAGTAAAATTCAAGGACTTTTCAAGCACCTGGAGGCATATGCCTGATTTTCAAGAACTTTCAAGGCCTTGAAAATGGAGGTCCAAAATTCAAGGACTTTCAAGGACGTTCAAGGACCGTACGAACCCTGATGCAATTTCTTCTGGGGTCATTTTTGTGCATCAAGTCTAAAATCATGCACGTTGTTCTTTTGGGTTCGAGCCCCATCTGGAGACACCACCTCCACCAGTTGACGGCCGACTCTTTTGGGGTAGCAACTCTTCTGCCGTCTATTTCCGGGAGTGGCTGTTGGCCGTCCAACCACTCGAGCACGTTTGGATATTGACAGGGCTGCTCCGCTCTCATGGCGTATATTTTGTTGGAAATTTCTTTCCAATACCCTGCGTGGTATATGTGTTGTATATGTGTTGAAATTGGCCGAGCACAGTTCCTGAAGGGAGATCTGGCCTGCTGGTTCCTGAAGGGAGATCTGGCCTGCTGATTAGGGTGTCCGTTTCTTCTCTGTGGTTCATGACATCGCGTATCAAGTGCTTATCATTGCTCGCGTCTGCGAGTTCGATTAATCTCTCCGCCACCGGAATGGCTTCCACCTTGGTGAGTAGTTTGGGTTTTTTGGGTTTCGGACCCTCAAAGTGGATTTGAGGGTTTTCCCCCGTGAACGTGAGGGTCCTTTTGCCCTGGATTCTGGATCTCACAGGGGCTTCTGCAAATGGGTCTGTTTCGTCAGGTATTTGTTCATCCGGTTGATCGCCATCAACCGAATCAGTGGCTTTGCTGAAGGGATCTGTAGTGGGACCACCGCTCGAAGCGGAGAAGTCCACTACTTCGAATCCCCCTACGCCGTGTGGGGTTGCCTCAGAGGCTACCTCAGGAGTGTCTTTTTCTAGTCCTCGGATTTGACCTCCGGGTATGGCGTGCCTGTATTCACGGCCTATGATGGTGCTATTGGTGCCCATCATTGTGTACCCATCTTTTTTCAAGTAGCTGACCAGGCCTGGGAGGTATGTACACTTTTTTGTGTAAGTTACGAAGTTTGCCTGCTTGGCCGCCCTGGCAAGGGACCTGTATGTGGGTATGTGGCTTAGTTTCGTTGAGACTGCTGATCCGTAGACCATGTGGAGGTGGGCTATCGGTCCGTTCACGCACTCGTCCAAAGTATCGGGCGTGTAGTGGTGCTTCATCGGCACGTGATATACTAACATCATGTGTGTGGTTTCGTTGTTGGACATGTGCTTGATGGCGTTATTTAGCTTTTTGATGTCCTGTGGCAGTGTGGTGTAAATGTTTTGCCTGGTGCTCCATTTGACTGTCAAAGTTTTGTCGTATTGGGTCGGGTCATCCAAGTAACCAGTGAATGCCCTCCCGTCTTTCGCCGTTTTACCCCTCCTTTACCCCTCCTTTACCGTCGGGGATGTTTTCTTGGGGGGTGAGGTAGGTGGGGCTGAGGGTTTTTCCGAGCTGGACGGAGGCCTTCGGACCGCTCGGCGAGGCTGGCCGGATGATGGCGTGATGCCAATAAATTGGCGTCGTACCGGAGGTCGACGGTTGGGCGGCAGGGCGTGTCTCTGTCGGCGGTTTCTGGGGGCTGCCGGTGTCCCAGAGGGAGTCCCAGGCTGCACCGTTGTCCATCCTACATCACCAGGATATTTGTAAGGGTCAATTGTCTCGTAAGAGTCCGTCAACCAGTTGTAGAATCATATGGCTGTGTCAAGTATGTACTCCCCCGCCTTGACGAGGGTCGGTAGGCCACTGAGGTCCCCTCCCGCGGCGCTAACTGCGGCTTGAAGGACTTGTAGTGTTTTTGTGATAGCTTTCGTGGTTGTTTCCATAGCGGTTAGTTTTTGTTCTATGGTCTGTTCCGCTGGTGTTTTGCGTATGTCTATCATGGCGTTGATGAGTTGTTTGAGTTCGTCTATTGTTTGCGGATAACGCGCGCCAGTGTGTGTACGCAGTTCGGACTGCAATGTTTTGATGTTGGTGTCTAGTTGACCGATGTTGATTTCATGATTGTCTATCTTGGGCTCGTACTCTTGTTGCCAAGCCTTCAGCGCGTTCAAGTTGGTATTGAGTTGGCCTATGTCCGACTCATTTCCGTCTACTTTCGCTTTGTATTGTGTCTGCCATGTTGCGAAGTTGTTTATCCTTTGAGACGTTGTATCGCGTCCATGATTCCCCTGTTGAGAACCTTCTTTTTGATAGCTCCTATGATAGGAGTGTAACCGTTGAACGGTTGAAATTCTGACATGTCGGCTAATCTCATCAATGGTGATGTCGACCACCTGTACAGTTCGAGGTGGAGGGCGAACGATTGACTTTTGGCCACATTTTCGGGTTGACCTGCTCGGAGGGGGAGTGCCACTGTCCATGTTTCGTCTACGTATGTCCGTTCTCCGTCTTGTGATACGTCCAACGTGTTTACGTTCGTCATGACTGAATTACCTACGTAGTGCATGGTGTCCTGTGGGGGTTTTTCTTCTGAAAGATTGAGTATAGTGTATGGTCTGTTGTCCGGTTGTAGGTTAACGACCATGTCTGGTAAGTATATGTGTCGGTGCGTAATTGCTAAGAAGCACATGTTTGGAGCGGGTGGCGTTCCTATATTTGGTCTGCATATGAGTTCTGTGTCGTCGTGTGATGGTATGCCTTGACCCGTGGGGTTGTGTAAGTAGTAGTATTTGGGTGTGAGTGGTATGAGTCCTGCGCCGTCTGGATTTGGCATTCGTATTCTTGCGAAGCGTATTTCTTGTATTAACCATCTTTCGTTGTCGTTGTTTCTGCTAGGTTGTTTTCTCCAGGCTACCGCATAGCAGTTTGCGGTACCGTGAGGTTGGTACGTGTTTCGTGTTATTGCAAATTCACAGTGATAGACTTGTAATCCTAGTGGAAACTGTGATGTCATTATTGTTCGTTTGGTTCTGAAGGCTTCTTGCGTTTGCTTCCGCTAGGTTCAGGCCCTTCGGGGTTCCTGTCAAGGTACTGCATCCGCGTACCTGGTTCATAGAGATGAGAGGGGTTAAGCCAGTCAAAGTAGGCTCCAGTGTGTATGATGTCTGCTGGGTATTTATCGTTCATGTTTGTGGGCATTGGTTGGTATGGCACCATCGGTGTGACAAGCTCCATCCCGGGATATTTGAACTCATATTTGCTCCAGCACTTCACCCAGATGCATGCTGTGAGTTCTATGGGGTGATCTTTTCCGTGTAGTGGTAACAGTCTGAGTGCTACAAACTGTGGCATGTTTGCGCAGTCTTGGTTGATTTCTGTATTTATGTTGTATTCTACTCCGTATGGGCAGATGGATGACATATTGTATAGACTTGTGATTTTCGGTTGGTTTGGTTCTTTATTTTTGGTTACGTCCGTTTTGTCAGGGTATCTAGCCAAAGCGTGCCATCTGCCCTGATTTGGATTCGTCCAAGAGGATGAGTAGCCTTCTCCGATACCGAAGGTCAAGTCTTCGCTATCGAGCTACTGAACAGCCTCCTGAGCTTCCAGACTGAAAGGTATATGTGTCAGTCTACCCCTGTGTCTTCTCGAATAGTTCATGGGCAGTTGTAAGTGACAAATTGGTAACGTGCTAGATTGTTGGTCATCCGCCCACTGTGTTGTAAATTCCTTACTTATAGTCCAGTGACGTTTTCCTTGCTCGTTTACCATAGCCATACCCCATCTTGTCCTGTTATCTTTCAGAGCCATGAGTGTGGCGTTATGCGCTTGTGTGCTACTGATAGTTGTTGTTCCGGCCGTGTGCTGGATTCTTTCTTCCATCAATTGTATTTTTTCGATAGTGAAGCCCATGCCAATGTGCTTGTATGCGCTAGCGTTATTCGCCATTCTGTACCATTCTGATGCGTGAATACTTGCTCTAGGGTTTGTGTATGGTAAGGTTTGAAAACCGTCCTGCACTTGTTGCGCTTCAGGAACGTAGTGTGGCGCTGTGCTGTGACTTTGTACATGCCACTGCCACGTTCTTTGAAAATATGCAGTTTTAGTCGAGTCATGGAATGGCTTGTTGGCTCCGACGTTACTGTGTTCTAGTAAATTGCCGGATACGTATTGTGAATTGGTGGTAGCACCACTACGGCCCCGCTAGCACCAGAAGCCATAAATAAGTTGGTTTACCTCTTCGTTTGTCCGGTATATCCAGTTGGCTGCTAATCCTTGGAAAGAAAAAGACACCAACACCACTTAAGTCCAGTGAAATGTTTTTTTTTTTTTTTCAGTCACTCATAAAACGGTGCAGTAAAACGTTGCGGTATCCACCGTAAAAAGTGTCTTCGGACGTAGTTCCGTGGCCAGTAGTGAGTAGAGTGGTGCGATGGCGGGAATCGCATCGGTATTTATAGTGAGTTCCGGACTTCCATGTGGTGATCGCTGATTGGTTGAAAATAGTTTGTCCGACCTACCTCATAAGGTCAGGCTTCTGATTGGTCGAGGTCAGATGACGTCATAATATTTGAATAATGCTGACTCAGCTACCGTTATTCTATTTATAGTGCTTACGCGTGACCTAATTAAGTGCTGACGTGAGACAATGGCACGCGTATATCGATGATGTCATTGACCTATATCGGTGCAACCTATGACGTTAGTTGTACCCGAAGTTGTACCCAAGTAGGTCAAACATCGAAGTTGTACCCAAATAGGTCAAAGATGGCGGGACCTGATGAATCAGTTACCTGATTTAACTATCAGGTAACTGGAGGGGTACAAGACTGGAGGCACCAAGGTCGAAATTAATTAGGTCAAGGTTAGTAGGTCAAGTTAATTAGGTCAAGTTAATTAGGTCAAGGCCGTTTAATTAGGTCACTTAATTAGGTCACGTCGTTAATTAGGTCACTTAATTAGGTCACGTTCAAGGTCTTGGGGCGGCCTGCGTCTGTTTCACACCTGTGTAGCCTTGTGTGTTTCGATGTATAGTGATTACAGGCAGTGTTTCTTGTTGCTGGTCTACAGTCTTTGGGGGGGGGGGGGGGTTGGGGTGCTGCTACTGGTCTGCTGCTGCTGCTGCTGTTGCTGCTGCTGCTGGTCTGCTGCTGTCTACGTGAATCACGGTTTATCCTGTTGTTGGTGATGGAATCCTTTAAGGGTTTCAACCCTGATTACTTTTCCAGAGTTGTGCAGGACAGAACCTTGCGTTTTCATTTGTTTGGTAAACGAGCTGCTTTTGTTTCCCGAGGGGAGTTTCTGAAGATTTTAAAAGAAAAAGGCGTCGATGACATCATTGCGATGTGGAAAGGAGAAAGTCCTTTTGAAGTTTTTGTTACTTTTCGTTCGGAATCTTCAGCAAGTTTCTTTTTAAAGGAGGTCGAGGAGTTCAAAATTGGAGAAGTTTATGTTTTCATAAGTCAGGAGTCGTCGGTCCTAAATGAAGTCCGTATTCATTGGACACCCCTTCACATAGAAGAGTCTTTCTTTGATGATTTTTTTCGAGAGCGAGGCTTTACCATTGTAAGTTCAAGAATGGAGCGAGATGTCCATGATGGGCTTCTCAACGGCACCAGGTGCTACAGGCTTCTGTCCACCAGGAGAGTTTGGGATCAGCTTCCCCATGTGGTGAATTTTGTTGATTATAGTTTTCAAGCTCTTTTTAAGGTGACCGGCAGGGAACCCCTATGCCTGAAGTGCAAAAGAATGGGCCATCAGCGGGCCTAGTGCGATCAAATTCAAGGCATTCGGAGGGATGCCCGCAAGCCTCGGGGGGAGCAGCCTCCAGTGCAGCCGACCGTCAGTCTTCCTCCCCGGCGGTGGGAGAAGCCAAGGTTGACAATCCTTAAGCCAACTGTGAGCCAGGATTGTGGGTTGTCCCTATCATCAGATTCTGAGGAGGAAGGCACAGCCCCACAAGTGCCAGCAGGAGAGCACTCTGCATCGCGAATGGAGGGTTTGCCGCCAGGGCAGGTGGTGGCGGCAGAGGTGGAGCTGCAGACAGCGACGGAGGATGGGGAGGAGGTGCCACTGGACCAGACCGTTGCTGTTGAGGAGGAGGGAGCGCAAGACCAGGCGGTAGCCGAGGTGGAGGTTGCCTCTGGTCTGGAGGATGGAGGGGACGCTGGTGTCGTCCTTATGGGCGGGGGCAGTACCGCTTTCAAGGAGGTTGCCATGGTAGACGCAATAGAGGACAGCCAGGAGGTGGAGAACCCCTGTGGCCAGGACCCACCTCTAAGGCCCAGGCTAATTTCACAGCCCACCCCTACAACCCCGGACTTGATGCTGGGGGGCTCAGATGTGACAAGATTAGCAAACGTATTGAAAGCCTCGCAGGTGCCAAAGCGCATCCACGCCAGGCGTGCTAAAAAAAAATCACTAGTTAATGGGTAGTGCGAAGTGTGTGTGTGTGTGTGTGTGTGTGTGTGTGTGTGTGTGTGTGTGTGTGTGTTTGTGGTTTGTTTAACAAATAAACTATGGTTCGTATTTTTTCGTTAAATTGTAACGGTTTAAGAGGCCCACAGAGGGTGGAATTTTTGAAGTTATTTTTGAGAGAAAATAGGGTGGAAGTTTGTTTTTTACAGGAGACTCCGGTACACTGTATGAGTCTGGGGAAAGCCACTGTATGAGTCTGGGGAAAGCGATAGAGGCTCGGTTGGGAGGGAGGGTGTATTGGTCCCTCACCAATAATAGGGGGAAGGGAGTCGGCATATATATCAGTAAAGATTTTGAATGTCATGTTGAAGCTTTTGCCTTTGATTATTTTGGTCGTTACGTTTATGTGGACATCGGCTTTGTGGAATATTCTTTTCGTTTTGTAAGTGTGTATGCCTCCAATATTCCAAAGGAGAGAAAGGATTTTTTTCACGACTTGTATTCTGTAATGTTATGTGCAAAGCCCATTGTTTTGGGGGGTGATTTTAATTGTGTTGACGACTTATTATTAGATAAGAGGGGAGGTAATGCCAATAGGGGTAGGGAGGGACAGGAGGAGTTGGCGGTCCTGGTGAAAGATTTTCATTTGGTGGATGCGTTTCGCTGCCGTTTTCCAGGGTGGCAGGAATATACATGGTGTAGACAAAATATTAGCTGTCGTTTGGATCGGTTTTATGTTTCTGACTGCTTGAAGCCAGCCATATCCAGCATTAAACATGTTTTGTATTCTTTTTCAGACCATTTGGCCGTCGCTCTTTTCTTGTCGTCTTTTTGTCATGTGAAGGTTGGCCCGTCTTACTGGAAATTCAACAACAACTTGTTACAGGATATGGGCTACATAGATTTCATGTCTCTTTTAATCCAGTCGCATGTTGATTCTAAACCAGCCGATAGCGATCTCCTGCAGTGGTGGGATAATCTCAAATGTAAAATAAAGGAAACTACAATTGTATTTTCACAGAATAAGAAAAAAAGGGAGAATTTTGAATTCAAATCTCTTCAAAAGGAATTTTTCTTTCTTTGTAAACAGGGGAAGTGGGATGAGGCCCAAACTGTCAAGGGTCAAATTTTGCAACGTCAAAAGGAAACATTGCGTGGTTGCGTTGTTCGATCCAAAGCCCAGTCTTTGGGAGAGGGAGAAAGGCCATCGAAATTTTTTCTACGAAAAGAACTTTTTCGGGGTAAAAAGAAGACTATTCGGGAGGTTGTCAACATGCAGGGTGACAGGTGCACAGATTCTAGGACGATTCTGCAGGCCTTCAGGGGTTATTATACCTCTTTTTTTTCCAGGGAGGACAACGACGGCGCTGTTGTTGATGATTTGCTGTCCGGATTGCCCAGAGTCGAGGCTGATGATGCCGAGCGCTTGGGGTTGCCGGTCACAGAGGAGGAGGTCAGAGTCTCCTTAAGGAGCATGTGCTCAGGTAAGTCGCCTGGTAGACGGTTTGACAAAAGAATTTTATGTCGCCTTTCTGGATCAGCTGATGCCGGTTTTGGTTCGTTTATATAATTTCTTTCCAGTTTGTGGGGAGATGTCGCCTTCTCAAAGGCTTTCTTACATATCGGTGATATGTAAAGATGAGGCCAATTGTCAGTCTTTAAAAAACTACCGACCTATATCGTTATTAAACGTGGATTATAAAGTTCTAACAAAACTGCTTTGTAGCAGACTCAAGTTGGTCTTAAACCAGATTTTTCATCCTGATCAAACTTGCACTGTACCTGAAAGATCGATAGTCGATAGCTGCCATTTTGTTCGTGACATTCTTGATTATAGCGCCGCCAAGAATCTTCCGGTCATTCTCTTGAGCCTTGATCAGGAGAAGGCTTTCGATCGAGTAGCTCATGATTACCTTTTCCGCACCCTGGAAGCCTTTGGGGTGGGGGAGGGGTTTTTAGGTTGGGTCAGGGCCATATATAACAATCTATCAAGCAGTGTTTTAGTTAACCAGTTCATTTCCGAGCCTTTTTCTGTCGGTAGGTCGGTGCGACAGGGGTGCAGTTTGTCACCCTTGTTGTACGTCCTCTGTTTGGAACCCATCTTGGCAAAAGTCCGGAAGGATCCCTCGGTTCGCGGTTTCTGCATTCCGGGTCAGAAGGAGCCGCAGAAAGCCTCGGTTTTTGCGGACGACAGCAATTTCTTTTTGACGGACGAAGATTCGGTGGGGAAAGTTATTGAATGGTATCGCTATTTTGGTCTAGGCTCTGGGGTGAGATTAAACAAAGCCAAGTGCAAAGGCCTTTTTTGGGGAAAGTGGAAGTCGCGGTTGGACCACCCCTTTGGAATCGCCTGGGTGGACAGTTTAAAAGTTTTCGGGGTTTGGTTCGGTTTGGTCACAGCTGACGAGATGTGGGGTCCCGTTTTGGGGAAAATTAAACTACCTTGAATATGTACAAGGGGCGCATGACATCGGTGTACGGTCGCGCCGTCATTGTTAACACCATGGTTTTATCAAAATTATGGTACCTGGCTTCGGTTGTTCATTTACCAGATGTTTTCCTGAGGAAAATTGAGCAGGCGGTCTTTTCCTTTTTTTGGACCTTTTTTTGGAACGGCTCCACGGAATTCTTAGCGCGTAGCACAATGTATCTGCCTAAAAGCAAAGGAGGTGTGGGTGTCATCAACATTAAATGGAAAATTTTCAGCTTATTGTTATCGCAAGTTTCCAAAATTATTTTTGACGACAACAGTCTGGTTGGGTCCCTTTCGGACACGTGTGGTTAGGGTTGCGCCTGGTGCGTTTTAGCGCGTACAGATTTTCGAACTCGTTCCCGCATTGCGGCGAGGACCTTCCTCCGTTTTACAAACACCTTTCGGAGGTTCTTACCATGGTTTTTCGGGACTCGCCAGCCCTTTCTTTTGCGAAGGGAGCCAG
>CM060339.1:20889877-20894596 GCA_030674155.1 Stramonita haemastoma
GAGGAGGGGTGAAGGTTTGAGGGGGGGGGTAGAGGTAGGTTGGGGGGGAGGGGTGAAGGTTTGAGGGGGGGGGGGGTGAAGTAAGTTTAGGGGAGGAGGGGTGAAGGTTTGAGGGGGGGGGGGTAGAGGTAGGTTTGGGGGGGGGGGAGGGGTGAAGGTGGAGGGGGGATGGTGGAGGAAAATTTAGGGGATGATAGTGGAGGGAAGTTTAGGGGAGGAGGGGTGGAGGTTTAGGGGGTGGGGGTGGGGATGGAGGTAAGCTAAGGGGAGGAGGGGATATTAGGGAGGTGGAGGAAGACAAGGGGAAGAATACTAAGGGGAAGAAGGGGGGGGGGGGAGTTTCAAGGGGGGGGGGGGGAGGTTTAGGGGGGGGGGGGTAGGTTTAGAGGATGAGGGTTTGTTGTTGTTGTTTTGTGTGGGGGGGTTTCTGTTGTTTAAATGGATTTTGATTTTGTGAACTGTTGAGAAATGGAAATGTGAATGTTTTAGCCATTCAGCTCTAACTGAAGATCATCTGGGCTTTTGTCTGTTTGTTTGGCTTTTTTTGTGTTGTTGTTGTTTTTCTTTGTTGTTTTTTGCTGGATATCTTTATTTTTGTTGTTGTACTTATTGTTTTTGTAGTGTTGACTACTTTTCATTTCTGAACTCAGTGTCTGAGAATTCTACTAATTGTATTAACTTATTAAGCTCTCTCTCTCTCTCTCTCTCTCTCTCTCTCTCTCTCTTGCGAGAACAAACTGATTCCTTCAAAGTATTTTCGACAACCAGTTTCGTTCAAATTAATCATGTTGATGATTACCCCTAATGAAACAATTGTAAAAAAACCTTGTTGTTTATTTGTACAAAGCGTTTAAAGTACGCAGTATGTTGTAAACATGGTAGGTCAATCTGTGAAAACCTACAAAGTGTGTGTGTTTCTATATTGTATGTAAACCCCTTCTAAGGGGCAATGGCCTTTCTGAATAAAATTTCCGAATCTCTCTCTCTCTCTCTCACACACACACACACATCCTTCAGTTGAGACTCTAAATTGAGGTCCCATGTGCAAATGTGCACTTGTTAATACCTGTTCTGCTTTTCATTATGCACCTGTGGGAAAAAAATTTTGCTTTTCAGAAGAGTAGGCCATTATGCGCCAGTGGGAATAAAATCTACAAAACTGCATACACAGGGACTGGCTGTAAAAAAGCACATTCTGTTATTCTCAAAATAAAAGAATGAAATAAGATCAAATAAAACACACACACACACACACACACGTACACACACACACACTTTACTAACACAAGACACATTCAGTAATTTTTGTTGTTTTATTGACACCCATAAAGATGTAAAATGTTGGAGAGAAAAAAACAGGGAAGGGAAAAAAATGACAAGTAGAGAAAATAGCTTTTTTTTTGTTCAGTTACAAGACAACATGGACTAATGAACAGAAGAAAAATAACCACAAAAAATGCACACACTATACACCATCACTTCTTCTAACCTTTGTCTAGCACTTGTACATGAAGTGCTGAAGTGCCAGTCTCTCACAGACTAACACTTATGCATGTCAGCAAATCTCTCACCCAAAAACTCACCCAAAAAATCGTAACTTTAGTTGAAGTACCTGTGTACTCGTGTCATAGTAGTTTATGTACAGAAGTTTATATATTACAAATACTTTAGTGTCCTGCGTTAATTTTGTGTTCTGTCGTATCTCTTTGTAATTGAAATGTCAGTTACTGATGATGTCACTTGTACACTGAAGT
Source organism: Stramonita haemastoma (assembly GCA_030674155.1). Taxonomy (NCBI): domain Eukaryota; kingdom Metazoa; phylum Mollusca; class Gastropoda; order Neogastropoda; family Muricidae; genus Stramonita; species Stramonita haemastoma. Next base: position 20,891,632 of record CM060339.1, read on the forward strand.
GTCAGTCGCAAAACTATCATTTTCACACATTAGCAAAATCAGATCTGTCACAAAAAAATATTTATCACTGAAGTGCCTGTGTACTGTTTACTTTCTAAGACATCACTGATTAGTTGTCTCATGACTTTCTAACATTTTTTTTTTAAAACTCTGTTTAAATCAAGCACCTGTTGGAAACTTGCACTGGGATGTGCTTGTTTGTATACTTTACATTTTAACCTCTTGTGACTTTTTAAAAAATAAACTATTTTAAAGTCAACTTTCTTGTTGGAAAATCATGTTCTGATGTGCTTATCTGAACTTCACATTCTAATTTTGTCTATGACATTCTGAAAGATAAAACCTCTGTTTAAGTCCAGAACCTGTTGGAAATTTACATTTGTGATTGCTCATTCAAGCTTGTCACTTCATTTGACAAAGCAGATAACACCAACACTTCACTGACATATGTCAGAGTCATGACACTTCACTGACATATGTCAGTCATGTCATAGACGTGTCACTGACACCATGACCAATATGAAACTTCACTGACAGACAAAGAATAACACTGACATGTCAGTCGACATGGCACTTCACACACATGGCAGTATGCATGGCACTTCTGACATTCGTATGTCACTGACATAATTGTATATCGCTGCCGACATGTCGTGTGCTACGCTTCTTCGCTCGTGATGAAGGACCAAGAAGAGTAGATGAAGGGAGATTACTCATAACTGGGAACCAAATGTTTTGTCGATAATGAAAGTAGATGGTTCACATCCAGAGAAAGTTCTTAACAAAATATGAAACATAACAAAACAAGACCAAAACAAAAAAGAAAGTTTAAAAAAAAACAAAAAACAACCTTCATACAGAACCAATCTAATTCTATCAGTCAATGATAAATTAAACAACAACAACAACAAAAAATCCCAAATGAAAAAGAAAACAAACCAAGAAATAAAAAAAAACCTGAAACAAAACATCACACAAAAAACAATTGAACTAATATATATATATATATATATATATATATATATATATATATATATATATATATATATATATATATATACATATACACACATACACAAAATAACTATTGTCAGAAAAAAGCACAAAATATGAATATAGTTCATTTACACACAACACAAAAAATTCAATATATAAATGACACCAAAAGCACACACCATAAATACACACATCTTCCTAACAAAACAACACTAACATTAATTTTCAACTACAAATTACAGAGAAAGAACAAAACACCACAGATCATAAATACACATCGTTTATTCACAAAACAGAGTTTCCAAAAATTATTATTGTAAAGCGCTCCAAAAGCTGCACAACTTATGACATTTGTTTGTAAAAGGCAGATCTTAAAAATCTGTTTCTCAAGCAGATAAAAGCAGACAGACAGACAAAACAAACCACACAAAAGCCCACAAGCAAAAAAAAACAACAACCCAAACCCATCATATATACTAGCAGCAAACAGTGAAAACAATACTTGACTAACAGACCAAAACAGAACGTACATCCCTTACACATATAAAGCATTATCAAAAGCTGAAAAAAAAAAAGAATAATTCATACTGAACAATAATAACAGAGAAAAACTTTAACACCACCATAACAGGTAACCTCTCCAAGGCAATACAACTTGCAAGAATATTATAAAAAGCAGATAAGACACACATACACACATAGGTGAAACAACTCCTAAAAAGCATACAGACCAAAAGAATATATACCTACATAAACCATTACTGCAAATAGCAAGCAAATAGTTTTTAAATAACTTCAAGTTTAAAGCAGACACAAGTAAAATGAGATGAGATGAACAAAGAAACAAATAGAAAGAGAAGCTCAAATGTCGATGAATGCTGAACAATTTAAAAGGTAAATAAAAAAAAAAAAAATTAACAAGGAACATGCTTATAGACCAAGGGCTTCTGTAGGGGCTAGCATTAAGAAATAGCAGACAGAACAAGAACACAGGTGTTTTCATGATAAGCCAAAAAACCCCTAAAAGTTATAAATTTTCAGAAGACATGCGACAAACAGAAACATCCATATGGACTTTCTTGAAGACAACCTAGACTCTCCCACAAACAAATAACACACCAGCTTTAAAATCTCACAACACCGAAAGAGCAATGTTCACAAAATATATAAGAAATCTCACACATAAGAAACAGAAGTTTGCAAAATATAGATTCAAGACAGCAGACAGAATCCCCCGAAGAACAACGTGTGCAAATATACAGTTGAAGACAAGCAATGCCATCTTCTAAAACAAGCTGACATGAATCCATGGACAGATCAAAGTGTGTAAACTGGTCACATGTGAATGAAGCTACCATCCACAGTACACTTTGAAAACTACATGAAGCAACTGTCGATGCCCTCTTACCACAGGGTTTTTCCCCGATGTATAATATATATTATCTCAGCTTATACTAGTCGGGTACTCAGCATCTTGCATCAGAAAGATTGGGAAGCTTGAGGACAAAAAACCAAACCCACTGATGTTTTTTACACACAAATCAAATGTATTACACTTCAATCAAATGCATGTTTCATGCCAAAGTCGGATGTGCTAGGCCTGACATGTCAGGTGCTTAACGGCAGCACAATGCATTTTTGTTCAATATAACAGTCAACAATAGTCGCTGTCTGAGCGTTCACTGAAGAAATGTCTCTTTCAAAAACTAGTTAAAGCAACTGCTGATGTCTCATTACCACAAAATTGTTCAAGAATATTCTCTGTATCAAGTGTACTACTCGCCAGCTGTTTAGTTTGTTGCATCAACAAGATCACAATGAAAAACTCTGATGTTTTTCACACAAAATGAAACTACAATCTACAGTACATTAAAAAAAAAAAAAAGCAAAAAAAAAAAGCAACTATTGAGGTCTCCGTACCATCATGTTTTTGAGGTATGTATGTATGTGTGTGTGTATATATATATAT
>CM060339.1:20894696-20897196 GCA_030674155.1 Stramonita haemastoma
TTTTTTTAAAACACATACACACTGGTGTCATGTCTAGACATCCACCCGAAGTCAGAATGCTGCTACCTAAATGGTGAACAAACAGTTGCATGTATCTATAGACAAAATCTCACCATAAGTGAACCTCAGAACTCTAGCCGAAGAACAGACAACAGCTCCACCCCCCCTTCCCACCCCCCCACCCCACTCATCCTGTAGTAAAATCCCCACAATCCCCCTCCCTAACCGGTAGTAAAATCCCAACAATCCCCCTGTCCCTCCCCATTCAACCTGTAGTAAAATCCGACCCCCCCCCCCCCCCCCCCTCCAACTTAACTGGTAGTAAAATCCCAACAATCCCCCCAGTCCCTCCCCCATTCAACCTGTAGTAAAATCTTAACAATACCCCCTAGCCCACTCATCCTGTAGTAAAATCCTCCACCCATCCTTCCCCCTTTCAACCGGTTCTAAAATCCCAACAATCCCCTCCCTCCCTCATTCAACCAGTAGTAAAATCCCAACAATTTCCCGCCCTCCCCAATTCAACCAGTAGTAAAATCCCAACAAACCACCCCCTCCCTCCCCCTCACCAACCTTCCCAACTTCCCTGGAGTTAATAATAATAATAATAATAATAATAATAATAATAATAATAATACATGGAATTTATATAGCGCTATATCTTGCAAAAAAAAATCAAAGTGCTTGCACTCAACCCACACAACACACAAGCAACCAATGACAATAAATAGTTTTAGCAAATTCAAATGTACACACACACACGCGTGTGCACACACACACACACACACACACACACTTATAGAGGTTATACACTTTGACAGGGTGGAAGGAATTTCAAATGTTGAAGGCAGGGACAGATAGGAGATGGAAACAGAAGGCAAAAATCTTAGGTTTGAAACAAGTGTGTCTTGAGGTTGGATTTAAAAGTGTCGTATGTAGGCTTTTGCCAAAGGGAGAGAGAAAGGTCATTCCAGACTGATGGACCAGAAATAGAGAAAGAGCGGCGGCCAATGGTGGATAGGTTGAATCTAGGTATTTTTAAGGACAAAGTATCTGCAGCCGAGAGCCGCCGCTGTAGCCTAGTGGTTAGGGCGTTGGACTCGTAATCTAAAGGTTGCGGGTTCGATCCCAGCTTTCAGCTTTGGTGTTGTGCCCTTGGAAAAGGCACTTTACAGCTATTTTCTCACCCCACCCAGGTGTAAAAAGGGTACCAACCTTGTGCTGGGGGTTAACCCTGCGATAGACTGGCGTCCTATCCAAGGGGAGTCTATGACTCTCAATCGCTTAACGCCACAAAAACCGGGATAAGCACCGGCCTGATGAGCCTTAGGCTCAGGACAGACTTTAACTATCTGCAGCCGAGCGGAGGGAACAAGAACGTGTGTACACGTGAAGACATTCACAGAGGTAAGAGGGTGCTGTTTTGTGGAGACATTTATAACAGAGGGTACTGATCTTGTAGTTTACTCTCTGTGGTACTGGGAGCCAGTGGAGAAACTGCAATAGAGGGGTAATGTGCTCAGATTTTTTTCTTTCTGAGGACCAGTCGAGCTGCGGAGTTTTGTATATGTTGGAGATAGAGAATAGATGATGCTGGCAGACCAGCCAAAAGAGATTGCAAAAGTCCAGACATGAAAGAATAAGAGAAGTGACTAGTTTGGATGTTGCATCAGTGGACAGGTACTTTCGAATTGCACTAATACGCCGTAGTTGATAGTAGAATGACTGACAGGTCTGGGTGATGAATTTTTGCATGGATAGAGTGTTGTCGATAACAACTTTAGATACTTGACAGCACTGGATAGAGGTACTGACGTATTGCTGAATTCTATTGAAGTTGTTGTGATTAAAAGACAGTTTGTGTTTGGTCCCTACAAGCATGGCTTCGGTTTTATCTGTGTTTAATTGTAACTTGTTCTGTATCATCCAGTTTTGGATATCTTGAAGGCAGTAGGACATATTTGTCAAGAGAGAAGGCTGATTTTCAGGTGTATCACTGCTTAGAATCTGTGAGTCGTCTGCATAAAAGTGATAATTGATATGATGACAGTTAATAACATGTGACAGGGGAGCAGTATAGAGAGTGAAGAGAACAGGGCCTAGAACAGGTCCTTGAGGGACTCCACATTCTAGTTTGGTTGGTATGGAATGAATCTTGTTTACTGCAACAGTTTGGAATCGGTTTGTAAGGTACGAACTAAACCAGGTGAGGGCAGTGCCTTTAATACCAAAAGTGTTTTGGAGACGGGAGAGAAGAATTGAATGGTCTATAGTGTCAAATGCTGCAGATAAGTCGGAGAGAGTGAGGAGGGAGATTTTCCCAGAGTCAGAAGCATGTAGAAGCGTGTTTAAGGTGTGGACTAGGGTGGTTGATGCGGTAGACAGACTGGAACGGGGGGAAGAGACTATTGGAATGGAGATGGCTGTTGAGTTGTTTCAGAACAACTTTTTCAAGGACTTAAGAGATAAAAGGCAGATTAGAAACAGGTCTATAGTTCTT
>CM060339.1:20902196-20912196 GCA_030674155.1 Stramonita haemastoma
AAATACAGTTTGCATCTCTGTCAGTCTGTTTCTGTTGATAAGAACTTTGATGATCACAATCATAATGACAATAATGATGATGATGGTGACAATGACGATAAAGATGATAACAACGATGATTATGACGACGATAATGATGACGACGATGACGATGCTGCTGATGATGATGATACAATTAATTCTCTTACTTGATTTTTGTCAAAGGTTTCCAGTGCTTTTTTCAGGAAGTCTCTTTTCACGTTAACCAGAGCGAAACCTGCAACGATAAAAATAAAAAAGAAACCGAGTCTACACTTTATTCATAGCACTCAGTCATCATCACTGTCACACCCAACACAAGGCAAACGGGACAGCCAAGTGGTTAGAGCGTTGTGCTCATGATCTGATGGCTTGGGTTTGTACCACCACCAAGATGCCCGTTCAAAGAGATTTTTTCCCCTGTGCCAACTCCATCTCCCTGAAAGTATTTTGGATGAGTTATAACCCGAGGTCTCGTGTGCGAATGCACACAGAACATCTTGTGACGTGTTAAATCCTGCTTTTTGAAAGAGTAGGTTATTGTGTGCCAGTGGGAACTGGTGACAAAATTTATAAAATTGCATGCATGTTGGGACCGGACGTAAAAAAAAAGCACATAAGTGTTTATCTAGTAGTAGGCACCCATCAGTCTCAGAAGACTATGGAGTTGCGCTCTAGTCTTACGTAAAGCCTGGGTAAGTAAGTATGGAGGGCAAATTGTTACCCATGCAGCAGACCCCCCTCTCCAGGCCACTGGAATGATCCATTGGAAAGGCAATGACCAATACGAATGGTTCCAGTACCATCACAGGAGCCACCAGAATGTTGCCATATAAGATAAGTGTTTATCTATTATCCTCAAAACAAAAGAATCTAAATCAACTATACTATTTTTGTTTTGTTTTTGTTCATCAGCTAGTGTTCTGCGGTACACTAAAGGTGAGGCTTCTGCATATATTTGTGACCATTTTTGTCCACATGAAGGAAGCTGCATGCCGACTTTGGGGTTAAGTATGACTTGACTAGATTTGATTTCTCCCTCGTTTTCTCAAGGATGAGAGCAATGCCCTCAGGTAAAGGTAAGGTGTCCCAAAACCTAGGCGGTCATAGGGGAGCGAGGTGTCAGAGACCTCAGCTTCTCTAGGGGCCAGCATATTGAGGGTGGCGCCCATCTCCTCTACCTCGCTGCTTTACCTTCCCTGGCACTGAACTTTTCACAATGGCACAAACTGACAAAGCACCTGAATGTATGCTTACAAATGTTCACATTTCCAATTTCCCTCACTAGTCAAGCAAATCTACTGCTCATAACTGATAACTGTGGACAAATCTTTTTGTTTAAAACAAGTTCCCCTTTTCTGAAAAAACAAAAAACCCCAACCCAAAAACACGCACAACAAAAAACTACACACACACACACACACACACACACACACACACATACACACACAAAACAAATCCCAACCCAAAACACACAACAAAAAACCACACACACACACACACACACACACACACACACACACACGCACATACACACCACAGTCACACACACACACACACACACACACACACACACACACACACACACACACAGTAACACACATTAAACCTCCGCTTACCTCCCCTGACATTGACACACACACACACACACACACACACACACACACACACACACACACACACACACACACAGAGTGACACACACACAGTGACACACACATTAAACCTCCGCTTACCTCCTCTGACGTTGATTTTTTGCTCACTGTTGAAGTCGGACAGTAATTTGCGGATGACAAATTTCCCTTTCTCCACCTGTACTCTAATCTCTTTGAACTTTGTGCAGTTCCTGTAAGAATGTGGTTTTTTTTTCATGTTTTAAAAACTTTACTTAGGTAAAAATTAGTGAGGGTGGGGGTGGGGCATTGGGGGGTTCTGAGAAGGGGCAGTAGAAATTTCAATAAAACTTCAGAAAATTGATGATGATGATGATGGTGATGATGATGATGATGATGATGATGATGTGATGATGATGATAATGATGATAATCCTGCTGCTTATGAGATGTTAATGTATTGTATTTTATTGCACTGTACTGTGCGGTACTGTATCATATTGTGTTTTACTCAAATTATGGTCATGCATAGTATATTTAAGTTGTGTTGTATTTCATTTGTGTTGTGTTGTGTTGTGTTGTATTGTATACTGGGAACAGCAGCCTGAATTTCATATCTACAGAGAAATCGGCAATGACTGAAAGTGGTTTACTATACTAATTACCATACTATTTACTACACTACACAATACTACACTATACTATAAAAAGTTAATGTCTGTCCCGAGCCTAAGGCTCATCAGGCCGGTGCTTATCCCGGTTTCTGTGGCGTTAAGCGACTGAGAGTCATAGACTCCCCCCTGGATAGGATGCCAGTCTATCGCAGGGTTAACCCCAACACAAGGTTGGTACCCCTTTTACACCTGGGTGGGGTGAGAAAATAGCCGTAAAGTGCCTTTTCCAAGGGCACAACGCCATAGCCGAAAGCTGGGATCGAACCCGCAACCTTTAGATTACGAGTCCAACGCCCTAACCACTAGACTACAGCAGCGGCTGACACTATACTATAGTTGCTATAAAATACTGTACTATACCCTGCCCTACCACACTATACTAGATCATACTTTATTATACCATACCATACTATACTAAACCATACCATCCAACACAACACCAAACAATCCATTACGATACAATTTCCGCTACAATACACTGTGCACAGTGTGTGAGCCCTTGTTGATCTGTAACTCTAGCGCAATACATCAACCTATCTGAAATCGCACACAGACACCTGTACATTTTCTTCCTTCCTCGGCTAGAGCTCCGAGGTGCACCAATATGCATAATATATGCTACCATTTTTGCCCACCATTAAGATTAGCCGTATTCCAACTTCAAGGATACCCCCCCTCCCCCCCCCTCCCCTCAAACAAACAAAATAAAACCCCAAACAAATCATTTAATCCACTATATTACCGCAAACTTGGTCGCCTCATCCGGACTCCTCACATTCCAAATTTCGTCCACATCCCCAACGGCCTTGATTTCCAGCATGAAAACGCCGTGGGCTTTATCGATGATCAACACGTCGAAATCGCCCTCTCGTTCTGCAAACTGCTGTCGGGCCGGGTCATTTTCTCGCGGTGGTTCGGATCCGCCCAATCGAAATCCTTGTTGAGGTAGTTCTGGAACTCCATGTTGGACACCAGAAACTGCGGCACCAGGCCTTTCTTCCGCGCGAAGGCCGACAGCGCTGACAGCATCCTCTGCTGCGATTCATCGCTTTTGACGCTGCTGTACTGCACCGGGTTGTACAGCCGCATGTTGAACTTTTCGTACGGCTCCAGCTTCCTCTCCTCTTTGGGTTTGAAGGCCACGGCGTTGAAGTGCAGAGGGGGCGTGCAGTACACTTTGTGGCTGAAGCCGGGGTACCACCTGCGCACGATGCGATGCCAGTTCTCCGTCAGCTCCTGCCTCACGCCGCCGGCGCCTTAGCCACTCCAAACAGGGACCCGAACATCTGCAACACACACACACACAAAAATCAACGAGGTAGGAATCAGAACTTTTGAGAATAAATTTAACAGGGACTGAATGTGAATGAGGATTATACATGGAACTGTGAATCTCCAGCCCCGATATGGCCCGTGTGATCGGTGGAGCTATAAGCAACATGACTGGTTAGGAACTGAGAATCAGAATGAGGATTTAACTCAATGAACTGTGAATAATCATTACGCGGATAATACAAGGAACTGTGAATCAAAATGAGGATACTACAAAGCCCTGTGAATCAGAATGAGGATAGTACAAGGAGCTGTGAATCAGAATGAGGACAGTTTAGTACAAAGAGCTGTGAATCAGAATGAGGATAACTAGGAGCTGTGAATAAGAATGAGGATACTACAAAGCACTGTGAATCAGAATGATGATAGTACAAGGAGCTGTGAATCAGAATGAGGATAACTAGGAGCTGTGAATCAGAATGAGGACAGTTTAGTACAAAGCACTGTGAATCAGAATGAGGATAACTAGGAGCTGTGAATCAGAATGAGGATAACTAGGAGCTGTGAATCAGAATGAGGACAGTTTAGTACAAAGCACTGTGAATCAGAATGAGGATAACTAGGATCTGTGAATCAGAATGAGGACAGTTTAGTACAAAGCACTGTGAATCAGAATGAGGATAACTAGGAGCTGTGAATCAGAATGAGGATAGTACAAGGAGCTGTGAATCAGAATGAGGATACTACAAGGAGCTGTGAATCAGAATGAGGATAGTACAAGGAGCTGTGAATCAGAATGAGGATAGTACAAGGAGCTGTGAATCAGAATGAGGACAGTTTACTTCAAAGCCCTGTGAATCAGATTGAGGATACTACAAAGCACTGTGAATCAGAATGAGGATACTACAAGGAGCTGTGAATCAGAATGAGGACAGTTTACTACAAGGAGCTGTGAATCAGAATGAGGACAGTTTACTTCAAAGCACTGTGAATCAGAATGAGGATACTACAAAGCACTGTGAATCAGAATGAGGATAGTACAAAGGATCTGTGAATCAGAATGAGGATAGTACAAGGAGCTGTGAATCAGAATGAGGATAGTACAAAGCACTGTGAATCAGAATGAGGATACTACAAGGAAATACAAAACAGAATGAGGATAAAACAAGGAAATGTAAATCAAAGTGAGGATAATACAAGGAAATACAACTCAAAATGCGGATACTACAAGGAAATACAAAACAGAATGAGGATGCTACAAGGAAATACAAAACAGAATGAGGATACTACAAGGAAATACAAAACAGAATGCGGATACTACAAGGAAATACAAAACAGAATGAGGATACTACAAGGAAATACAAAACAGAATGAGGATACTACAAGGAAATACAAAACAGAATGAGGATACTACAAGGAAATACAAAACAGAGTGAGGATACTACAAGGAAATACAAATCAGAATGAGGATACTACAAGGAAATACAAATCAGAATGAGGATACTCAAACTCAAGGGAGGGGGATCTGGTCTGACCCTACCCCAGTGGCCAAGAAGCTCTACAGTGACTGAAAGGTATTGAGCACACTCCTGCCTTCGTTGCAGAGACTAAGCCATCCATCTGACAAATGAAATTTAAGAAAGAAAGAAAAAGAAAGAAAGAAAGAAAGAAAGAAAGAAAGAAAGAAAGAAAGAAAAGAAAGAAAGAAAAGAGAGAAAGAAAGAAAAGGTCTTCCCATTGATGTTTATGATATGGTTTGCTCATGAAGAAAATCCATGGTTACATGATGTTTCAACGATGGATTTTGTCAGCATCTTCTGCAACGTGAATCATTTTAATTAAATTTAGTAAAATACAATTAACATAGTATTAAGACACAATGATAAAATTAACAATCTCAAACTTTAACATCAAAAGTTTTGAATTCCAACCGGACATATATTATGTAATTTGCCTTCCTGTTATTTTACACACACACACACACACACACACACACACACACACACACACACACACACACACACACACACTCACGCACGCACACATGCACGCACGCACGCACGCATGCACACACACACACATTGATTTTTTTCTTTTCTTTAGATAGATGGCTTGATGGAAAAAAGCAAATCGATGCTTACTCAATGTACCATCTGGAAATAAAAAATTGATTGATTGATTGATTGATTGATTGATTGACATTCAGAGAGAGAGACACACAGAGACAGAGAGAGACAGAGAGAGACAGAGAGAGACAGAGAAAGAGAGAGAACCGCAGTGCTCTGAGGAACAAAAAACAACAACACACGCACGCACGCACGCACGCACGCACGCACCACACACACACACACAAACACACAAACGCACAACTTCCCCCCCCCCCCCCCACACACACACACAGAGAGACAAGAAAGGAAAAAAAAAAAAGAAAACCCAACTCCTACGCACATTGTTCATATCGTCAGGGTTTTCATCTTCGTATTCGTCATATTCATCCTCTGCAGCTTTTGTGGCTGCTGCAGTTGCTGCAGATGTTGCTGCAGGTGCTGCAGATGTTGCTGCAGAAGTTGCAGCTGCTGGTGCAGAACTGGCCATTGTTGATCAGTCTACAGGGCTTCCCACTGCTCGGCTTCTCAACAGGCTACTTCTGCACAGTAAGGAAAAAATGCACAACACCAATGATATCTTCTTCTTACTTCTTCTCTCGTTCACTTTACACTGTCAGATGTGTCTGAGAAAAATAATGGCGTGTTCTTTCCAGCTCCTATCATGGGCCATACAGTTTGGTCTGTAGGGTTTTTTTGTTTTTGTTTTTTGTTTTTTGGTCTGTAGGGTTATCTCCACTGGCCACACTTTCTTCCTCACATCGCTGAATAGCGTACATCTCTGAAGGATGTGCTCACCTGTCTGGTTTTCTTGACCCCAGGCACACAGGGGAGAAGGAGCGAGTTTCAGCTTTGTGGACATGCGGTGATCTAGTCTGTTGTGCCCAGTGCGGAGTCTTAGAATTATGACTTGTTCTTCTCTTTTGAGATGGTGGTAGTTGTCCTTTTCTACTCTAGGTCGGGCCATTGATTTGATGATTGCACACCAATGATATCATACTTATATTCATAATTATATCAGATGAAACATGTGTTTATCATTCCCCTGCCATTTTTTAAATACTACCATTCATACTCATGTCCTATCGGATAGAATAATTAATGATACTCTTGTCCCATAAAACATATATGCCCATTAACTCTGCCATTTCTCTTATTCTATGATACTCACATACAATATAATATAATATTAAAATTTACATATTATGCCTGTTTCCTCTACCATACTTCATTTCATCTATTCTTTTATTCTGAGAGTAATGGAATAAGTTCTTGTGCACTTTTTTTTTCTTTACATCCAGTCTCCGTGTGAAAGTGGTTAAATTGTAAATTTTGTTTTCTGTTCCCACCTGCACAAATGGAACATTCATCTAAAAGGTGCAACAGGTTTTTAATTAATGTGTGCAAGACATATTATATACTCTAGATGCATTCAAACTTAGGGCCTCGGTTTACAGTCTTATCCTGGCAGTGTGTGTGTGTGTGTGTGTGTGTGTGTGTGTGTGTGTGTGTGTGTGTGTGTGTGTGTGTGTGTGTGTGTGTGTCAAGTCAAGTCAAGTCAAGTCAAGTCAAGTCAAAATGATCTTTATTGAGGGTAAAAGATTAAGTTTACACAACTTTTTTTCATCCTGCCCTCACAAAAAACCCCATGTAATTTGACTTCTAAAACATTCAAAGACAAATATCAACCTTTGTTGAAAAACCAAAATAAATCAGGATTACTTTCAACAAATCTCTCAAGATAAAAAACAAAACAAAAAACAAACCCAAGACAGTACAACATAAGCTCACATCATACATACAAATGATACAAATACTATATAACATGGGTATGAATAACAACAAGCAGCCAAATGTGAGGTAGTATCAAACATAAATGCGGACTTATAGTTTGTCCATCAAATGTTTCTTCAAAAGTTTCTTAAACATTTGTTTTGAAGGAACTGATTTTAGAAAAGGGGGTAGGCTATTCCACAATGTTCTTCCTGAATAAGCAAGGCTTGATTTATAGAGATTATTATGGGGCCTGGGCAGTAACAGTCTATGGGTAGGCCTATTTTTATTGACAGCAAATTTTTCCACAATTTTCTTGGGGGCTTTTCCGTTTAATATATTGAACATACATAGACACTTGTTGAACTGCAGTCTGTCTTTGAGTGGAAGAATGTCTAGTTCTTTGTAGTTGGTGGTGGTCAGCGTATTAGGATTCAATCGGATTAGTTTAACAGCTCTTTTATGTAGGCGGTTTATATGCTTTAGGTTTGTTTCACTTGCACTGTCCCATAAGGTAGAAACATAGTTTATAAGAGATAGAATATGGGCGTGAAAAAATAGTTTTCGTGACTGTAAATTTAGAAAAAAAATTATTTTTCTAAGTTGATACAATCTTACTGAGATTCGTTTTCCTAATGTGGCTATGTGATCTGACCAAGACAATTCGTTGTTGATTACTGCACCTAGTACTTTGTGTGAGACTACTTCTTCAATTTGTTGTCCATGGATATAAATTGGCGCGAATGGAGAACGCAATTTCTGTCTTTTTTGTCGAGTGGTTATAAACATACATTTTGTTTTATTAGAATTAAGAGACATATGATTGAGTTCTGTCCATTCGATAAGTTTATTGATATCTGCCTGCATATCTTTCACAAGCTGGTTTGAATCATCATTGTTACATTGAATTGATGTATCATCGGCAAACATTTGACATGAACAATGGATATGCCGAGGTAGGTCATTAATATAAATGGAGAAAAGAAGTGGTCCTAGTATTGATCCCTGTGGTATTCCATATTTCACGGGTAATAAGGTTGATCTCCTAGGCCCGATTTCAACAAGTTGATAACGATTACTGAGAAATGAGTCTAAAAATGATAATGCTTGGTCGGAAATTTTATAGCATTTTAATTTTTTGATGAGGAGAGAGTGGCTAATAACGTCAAAGGCTTTAGCAAAGTCTAGAAAAAGGACTCCAGTGATTTCATTGTTATTGATATTCAAAAGACAATGCTCAATTAGTTGTATTAAGGCTGTATGGCAAGAATGGTTTTCACGAAAACCTGACTGGTTTTCATTAATTAGATTATATGTTTTAAAATGAGAATGTAAGTGAAATTGTATATGTTTTTCTAATAGTTTATTAGATAGGACTGATAGTATGGAGATTAGTCTGTAGTTCGACGGATTGGTTGGGTCTCCTGCTTTGTGTAAGGGTATTACTTTTGCTCATTTGAACTTCATTGGGAAGTAATTCTTGTCAATACACAAGTTAAATATGTAGGTTAGGGTGTCAGTTATGGCGTATGCACTGATTTTTAATATTTGACTATCGCTTTTGTCAAGGTCTTTTGATCTTGACTGTTTCAATCTGAGTATACTATTAAGCACTTCTGTTACTGTTATTGGGGGTATAACAAAATCAGATGAGATGTTCTTTGATGAACAGTATTGTTTTAATTCTATCAGCTCGTTTGTTTTTGTTTTATCATTAGATATTATAGAGTCAGCAATGTTTGCAAAGTGAGAATTAAGGTTTTCTGCTGATATTTCTTTTATGACTTTTTGGGAGTTATGTCTTGATTTATTAGTTAAGGTATTAATGGCTTTCCAAATTGCTTTTGGATTTGGGGCTGAAGACAGCAAATCTTGAAAGTATTTTGTTTTGGCTTTGCGCTTCAATGAATTAACTTTGTTTCTTTGCTTTTTATATTCATCTTTTTGCTTTGATTTTAATAAATAGTCTCTTAGATTCATTTCGTTTTCAATTTCTTTTGTTAACCATGGAGGTTTCATGAAATATTTTATTCTTTTCTTAATAAATGGAGCATGTTTATCATAGGTAGCTATAAATGTCTCTATCCAATAGTTAACAGCATCATCTGGATTTGTAATCTGATAAACATAGTCTAAGTTTGAATTAAGAATATCATTTATAAAGGCATCTTTATCAAAATGTCTAAAGGAGCGGTAGGATATCTCCTTGTGTCCTGATTTGGGTATCTTTATTCCTTTTTTCCGCCATGTAAAACAAATGGAAGAGTGATCGCTACAACCTGTCTGCACTGAGCATGTTTCTGCTATGTTGGCCTTTGAAGTAGTGTAAATGTGATCAATGAGGGTGCTAGTGTTATTAGTAATGCGAGTTGGACGATCAATTATTTGTTCTAAACCAGACATGGCATAATTAATATTCCACTTTGATCCAGGGACTGTCAGATCTATATTGAAATCTCCCATAAGAAAGATTTCTTTGGACTCTAGAATTGCGGCATCCATCATTGAACTGAATTTATCATACCAGTCAATTGTTTCAGCTGGGT
>CM060339.1:20917196-20929696 GCA_030674155.1 Stramonita haemastoma
TGTTTCCGACGTATAAAGATTTTGACGTAACCCCTGAAACTCCTCTGTATATTGTAAGATGTTTTTAAAAAAATTGATTATTGTAAGATGTCATTGTCTGACTGAATGCCGAACAGCAAGGTGTACATGCTGTAAGCATGGCCTCGTGTCTTCTATTGCATGTGGGCAATGTAGAGGGCAAAGCTGCACACATTCAGAGTTGCTGAAGGTCCTGGACTATCCAATTAGGAAGACACACTGCACAGTTCATGCTAAGATGTTGGATATTTACATTTTGTTGAACTGCCATCTTCGTGACATTGGAACAGAATCTATGAACATCTGTAAGAGATGTTACAAGTGATTTTGTGAACCAATAATCTAATCATTGGCAAAATAGTAAAAAAATTAAAAAAAAAAAAAAAAATTACAAGGACCTCTTAAATGTCGTCAAATTGAGAAAAAGAGTAGTTTTGTTAATGAATACAAAGCTGAAAATATGTATTCAACAACAAAAAACCATAACCAAGGTGATTGCCTGTTGCCAGTAGTTTTGTTTTGACTGAAAATTGTACTTCGTTTGAACGCTTGGGTTACTAATTTTAGGGGGGTGGGTAAGCAAATAAGTTATAGCGACAACAGCATGTATCAAACATCATGTTCTTTTCATCATATGAATGCGTTTCTGAGTGTTTAACATTATTACACTTAAAATGATTGCACAATGTTTAAATTTTGCTGCCTACGGTAACGTTATCTGTAAACTTTTCTCAAATTTGAAAACCGGAAGTGCAATTACATTAGTTTCCCCCAGTAAAAAGGCATTGAGTCATCAGAGTGTAAAAGTTTTAGTTTAGAAATGAAATTTATACAAACCTGCTTCAATTTAGTGTAAAAATTCCTAACTGGACAGCAAGAACAGCTTGCAAAGCAGCCCAAATGGGAAATACCGTTTCAGCTCAGCTGCACTGCACCTACTCTTTTCAAACACGAATTACAACTTATCCGGCAACTAAATTTTTGTTAACAACATTTGGGATGGTCAAGTACACCCACCAAAACATAAAAGAAGTGAAAAAATTTTTGAAGCATTTATTCTGTGCCAGAGCCCTTTTTTAGCAAAATTTTCCTGAACTATAGGCCTAGGCCTTGGCCTATTCAGTGTGGGATGGGGCGGGTAGTAGACTGGCTCAGTGGTCCACTCAGTTTGTGGGCAGGGCTCGCATTAGGCCTAACACCTCACGCATTAGGCCTAGGCTAACGCCGTTGTTGCGATTCCCTTGACTAGACTGCCTGACGTAATGCAATGGGAAAGGGGGTGGGGGGAAGGCACGATCAGAGGCGCTTGCAATTTGTTTGGAATTAGTGTTAGGACTGTCACCCCTGTTGGAATTAGTGTTAGCACTGTCACCCCTGTTCAGGTTTGGATAATGGGTCATGGAGTCTACAGGGGGGTAGTCACTATGAGGGGATGTAGAATCTTGGTTGGGTAGCATGGTTTCATTTCGTCTGTGGTCACTGACATGAGAACGAGAGGGAGATAAAAATGGCTTTAATTTCAGAGCCAGTTTGGCTGTGCCTGCAAGACTAGGGTGAATGAGGTTAGCATACAGAGCTAACTTTGGACCTCCAGTGTGGGTTGTGAAGGTGGGTGTGTTGTCAATGAACTCTGTGTTCAGCAGTTCACAAGCCTTTTGCATGTTGTGGTTAGAAGGCGATATCAGCGTATTGAGATGGTGTTTGCCACGGGCTGGGATTATTGAGCTAAGAATAATCCTGGCGTTGGGGAACACCTGACTGGCCAGGTGAATAAGGTCACACCAAGTATCTCTGGCCACTTGTCCTGTGGTTCTACAGTCATTGACACCAACATGTATAATTAAACATTTGAGATGAGGAGAACCACTTTGTTGCTGCAACCAATCAGACAAATCAGCTGCTGACATGCCACTAACACAGATTCTTGAAGAATCATGCTGTTTTGTTATTCTGCGTAGGTCTATGTCCCTGATGACTGAATCCCCAATCAGCAGAGCAGAACTTTTGTTGGGAACAGAGCGAGAAGAGATTCTAATCTCGCTTGGTTTTCGATTAAGTTTTTTGTCTCTTGGAGCTGGGTCTGGGGTAGCACTAGGACAGTCTGGCACACAACCCTTGTTGTTCACAGAGGTTTGTTCAGCACTGGCTTCCTCACTCAAGGGGTGAAAGCGATTTACTGTCTGAACATTGTATATACTCTTCCTGTCACAATAATTGTTCTGCATAAGATCAAGATTAGATTCCACGGGCACAGTTTGATTTTCACAGGCTGCTAATGAAGAGATCTTCTGTGGTAGATCTGACTGCAGGGGGTCTGGTTCGTTCTGGGTATTGTGGCCATCTTGCTGCTTAGTTGTAGATGGAGGTGAAGAACTGCAAGACAGCATGGTGGTAGTGGCAGTTGTCTTGGTGGGTAGCACAGAACCGGCCTTGTTATCAGCTGCAGGCTTTAGTCCTTTGCTGTCACACTGTGTGAAGGCATCTCATGAACGTGCAGGCTTGTATTTTTTTAGGTCTGCACGGATGCTTCCCACTTCACTTTTCAGGGCATGGTTTTCCTTCTTCAGGACATTTACTTCTTTGTCTAACTGAGAGATCTCAGTCTTCAGGGAGTCATTGAGGGAGTGCAGTGTGTACATTTTCGATGCAATGTGAGCTCGTAGTTCATTTTTTGCACTCACTTTTGCATCCTCAATCTGGGTTAGTACTGCAGCTTGAAGTTCAGCCTGGAACAGCTGAAGATCAGTAATTTCATCTTGCAGCTGCTGGATTTTGTTGCTGTAACATGCTAATTTTATAGCTGCTCTTGACTTTTGCAGAGATTTTGGGGTGACACACAGGGTTCTTCTGCGCAGTTTATGGAGTTTCTGCGAGCGTGTGTTCCTCTCTTTTGTTGGAGAAGTGAAGTGGATGTGAGATGATCCTTCATTGTCAGATTCTGAGAAGGAGGCAGAGTAGCTAATGTCCAGTTCAGAGTTCATGGCACCATCTGAACTGTCTTTGTTATGCTGTGGAGTTGGTGGCAGTAATACTATGTCAACCTTTGGGGAAGCTGTCTCCAGTGTAGCATGAAGGGGAGAAGTGGATGGAGTGTGAAAGGGTATGCCATGGTCAGGGATATTCACTGTCTTCACAGTCATTCCTGGTGTCTTTGGTTGTAGCACACCAGCTACAGAGTCCATGAAGGTCACTGGCATGAGGAGTAGGGATTCTGTCAGGGATACAACATCCCCATTAGTCAAGAAAGACTGGACTAAATGGTTGATTTTTTCACATTCCTGGGAGTCCCATTTGACACAGTCTTTTCCCTGGCACAGAAGTGTACCAGCCCCTACACTGGATTTAAAATATAAACTCAGAGTAATACGTTTAGAGGGTAGATCATGGCACGTAAACACTCTGATGACAGTTTTTGAAAGATTAGAAGGTGATTTCGATAACCACAAAGATGACGATGGGAGGGTGCACTCTTGATCATCATAGTCCATACACTGTATATTGACGAGTTCATTGTCAAGAGCTGAATATCTATATAATAATGCATTACGCCAAATTAGAAGTTTATTTTCTCCACACCAGAATCTTTTTTGAATTCTATCTAGTGTTGGTTTCAACTTGTTTAACCTCTCACTTTCAAGGGCCTGTGCTTGAACAGTGAGGGTGTCAGCCATGTTGATCCATTACAGTCCACACATTTTATAAAAATAAAAAAATAAAATTAAAATACCACATGCAAAAACTCACTCCATGCTGCAGCAATGCCAGTAGATCACAGATTACATAATATTACCCCATTTTTTAGGTACAGGGATCACAGTTCTATAAACTTTGAACACAGATAAAGCATTAATTACTGCTTTGAAACACTGGTGATGCATACAACTATTATGATTTTTGGTATGGTGCCGATTTCAAAATCAGATAGCCTGTTGAAGTTTCTGAATATGAAGGGTGACAATGGCCTATGGCAGTTATCACTTACTTGTTGTCTCAGGATGTTATAACAAAACATATGATGCACAACATTCGACTTTAGCAACACGATAACTGATGTTCTTTGATAAATTTGATAGCAGACTGTCGGCTGTTGACCGCCACCTTACACACCGGAAGTGTAAACAACCGGTTTGTGTGTGTGCGTGCGTGTGCGTGTGCGTGTGCGTGTGTGTGTGTGTGTGTGTGTGTTTGTGTGTGTACACACACATAAATGTGTGTGTGTGTGTGTGTGTGTGTGTGTGTGTGTGTGTGTGTGTGTGTGTGTGTGTATGTATATGTGTGTGTGTGCGTATGTGTGTGCGTATGTGTGTGTGTGTGTGCGTATGTGTGTGCGTATGTGTGTGTGTGTGTGTGTGACTGTGTGTGTGTGTTCGTCACTTTGTGTGTGCATACACATGTGTGTGTGCTTGCATGCATTAGTGCATGATGGTATGAATGTGTACACGTGTGGGAGAGTGCATGTGCATGGGACTGTATAATACATTAACAAAGCATTTTGTGTGTGAGTGTGTGTGTGTGTGTGTGTGTGTGTGTGTGTGTGTGTTTGTTTGTTTTGTTTTGTTTTGTTTAATGTCCTTCACTACTTGGTGATATAGACACACCCGCATTCTCTCTCTCTCTCTCTCTCTCTCTCTCTCTCTCTCTCTCTCTCTCTCTCTCTCTCTCTCTCTCTCTCTCTCTCTCAGATAGATAGATAGATAGATAGATAGATAGATAGATAGATAGATAGATAGATAGATAGATATATATATATATATATATATATATATATATATATATATATATATATATATATATATATATATATATATATAACTACAGAAGAGATCTTACTGGGGAAGAATATATAACCTCAGCAACTGATGTTATGAGCTGCTGAGAGTCATACAAAACTTCTTGAACAGTGGCATATCTTTTTTTAATATCTAATCCTCTCCTTTTAAAAAGGTCAATAAGAATTGGGCAATCAAACAATAAGTGGTGGATTGAAAGAGGTTGAGAACAGCAACATGACACGTTTTTAGAATATTTGGTATTCCATGCATTCAACCTCAGTTTATACATTAAAATTTCTAGTTTACGTGAACATGAAATACGTTCAAAATGTGAAGTCTTCATTTTGGAATGCATTCTATTCATCAATCTTGCACTAATTTCATACGAGGACAATACAAGATTGTGTGTGTGTGTGTGTGTGTGTGTGTGTGTGTGTGTGTGTGTGTGTGTGTGTGTGTGTGTGTGTGTCACTGTGTGTGTGTCACTATGTGTGTGACTGTGTGCGAGTGTGTGACTGTATTGTGTGTGTGCATGTGTGTGTGTGTGTGGGGCTTGTACTGTGTGCCTGCCTGTATCTGTGTGCTGCTGTGCAAATATATGCATGTGACTGTATTTTGTGTGCACATGCACACACATGTGTGCGTGTGTGTGGGGCTTGTACTGTGTGCCTGCCTGTATGTGTGTGCTGCTGTGCAAATATATGTATGTGACTGTATTTTGTGTGCACATGCACGCACATGTGTGTGTGTGTGTGTGTGTGTGTGTGTGTGTGTGTGTGTGTGTGTGTGTGTGTGTGAGAGAGAGAGAGAGAAAGAGAGAGAGAGAGAGGGGGGGGGGCAAGGCAAGGCAAAATTCTTTTATTCAGGATAATAGATAAGCACTTGTGTGCTTTTTTACATCCAGTCCCCACCCTTTTAATGGATAACATCAAGATAAAAAGATAGCCTGAACTAAACAACAACAATTATAAGGATCCAAATACCAAGAGCAGGAAACCATACCAAGTATCAAACAACAGGTAAGAAATAAGACAGAGATACAATATTAAGGTAATGTTATAAAAAGGCACTCATTCAGAAACGAAAATAAGAAGTAAGAATTAATGATGATTTTGATTTGAATTTTTAAAAGAAAAAAAAAAAAGGCGCAATAATTAAAGAGCAAACATGAGAATATGAGGAGGTTAAATGACTGAAAATATCAATCCACCACCAACTATCATCAAAATAAGTCCCATAAAACATAACATTTTGATAAAAGGGGAGAAAAAGACAACCGCAACAACAACAAAACCCAGCTCGCACATGAAAGAAATTTATGCCTAGAATTTTAGATAAAATCATTAAGCCAACACAAGAGGAACACAAGAGGAATCTATGGCTGTAAAGCACATATTTTGGTCCATATAATTATATGCTAACACCTCATTTAGTCTTATGATTATGGTCATAAGATCACATTGATAACCATATCCTAATCATGATAAACATAGTTATTCAGCTTACTTACTTGTGTGTGTGAAATAATCACAATCTGCACGATCCTACTCCTAGCTACATAGGTGCACAAACAAACCGTAAGAGAATGCCGCTGAAATACCTAACTAACTATATGCATCGAGTCAGCAGAACGGAGTTGATATGGCGCAAGTATTACATGTCCGGGTTTGTGTTGCCTCGACTTTAACTGCTCAGTTAAGGTGAGACACGGGTCCAAAAGTGGCCAAAATCATGTTTTTTTAGAAATAAAAATTGCTGGATACATTTATGAAGATTTCCCTGTGTGAAATTAAAGAATTTAGATAATAAACTATGTAGAAACAGATTACTCATACTTGTTATAGATAAAAAGGCTTAGGAGTTTGAAATATTGAGTTTTGGCGGCCATATTGGATTGTTTACATGGCAACAGTGCAGAAAACTGAGTAATTCTTTGATTTTTATGTCTTACAAGTGATGCCCTTTCAATATATGGCATAACTTTTAACATGGGCTTGTAAAAAAAATTTCATCAGTTTCGACCCCAGTGTCCCACCTTAAACATATAAAACAATTTTATCTAGTCTTTTCCCTCCAAATGTCCAAACGTTCAAAGTTTTGTTGAGTTCTAGGCCTGACCTCTAAGTCAGCATTGGAGCCAGAACAATCACAAACTTACGTTTTGCCATGACATCTTCAGCATGATGCTTCAGCGGGCCACAGTGCGGAGTCTAACCTCTTTTTCTTCCTCCTTGGAACCATCTTAGACTACAGTTGAATAATGATGATAATGATTTTTCACCATCATCATCATCATACATCATCATGATCATCATGAAGATGAATGAAAATTGAGCTTTTATCTGCGAAGGTGGTCGGGGGAGCTATAAACATGATTGGGTTCATCCATCCAAAGCCTTTTTATGCCTTCTTGGCATGTAGGGCTGCAACAAAGGTTCTCCACTCCTTGGGCCAGTTTCTGAATGGTTCCCCAGGAGTGTTGGAGGGTCTTCAGCTCTGTTTCTATTGTCCGACGCCAGGTGTTCTCGGGTCGTCCTCGCCTTCGTTTTCCCGCTGGTGTCCAGTGATTGGGTTGGATTAGCCTAATTAGCCAAAGTGTTAAGGTTTTTGTGTGCACCACTTTAGAAGTTTTGTGGCTATTGTGTAGATCTGCCATTTCTCTCACCTCAGCCTATCCTGTTTCTATTAATATAGACCATGAAATATTTATTGATATCGTCAAACTCACAGCATTGGTGAGAGCGAGTGAGAAATGTATAGGCCTACCAAACATATACAGATGAAGAAGCAGCATCAGATCCGATTTTAAGGTCCAGTCCACCTTTTTTTTTTTTTGCTGCACATGACGCGATACACAAGGAAATCACTCGTTTCGGTTTTGTGTTCTTCGGCCTTGCTCTTGGAAAAATATCCACCGTAAAATGTTGCACACTCATCCACTTCCAGAATGATGTAGGACGGGCGACTTACGATAGGATGACATCGTTGTCGAAGTGTTCAGGTGAGTTTATACCATCTCATTTTCAATCGTTGTCTTTGGCCATTTGGAGGGAAAAGACTAGATTGTTTATCTCAGTGTTACACTCAGTTACAGTCAGGCAACACAAACCCGGACATGTAGTACTTGCGCTGTATCAAAACTCGTTCTGCTGGCTCGGTGCATTTAGTTAGGTATTTCAGCGGCATTCTGTTACGGTTTGTTTGTGCATCTATGTAGCTAGGATCGTGCAGATTGTGATTATTTCACACACAAGCGCACACAAAATACAGTCTCTCTCTCTCTCTCTCTCTCTCTCTCTCTCTCTCTCTCTCTCTCTCTCTCTCTCTCACACACACACACACACACACACACACACACACACACACACACACACACACACACATGTGCGTGCATGCACACACAAAATACAGTCACATACATAGTTATGCACAGCAGCACACATACAGGCAGGCACACAGTACAGCCACACACATACACACATACATGCACACACACAATACAGTCACACACTCGCACACAGTGACACACACACAACTCACACACACACACACACACACACACACACACACACACACACACACACACACACACAAAAATGCTTTGTTAATGTATTATACAGTCCCATGCACATGCACTCTCCCACACATGTACACATGTAATGTATACATTCATACCCGCACGCACTAATGCATTCAAGCACACACACACGTGTGCACACACTAACACACATACACACATAGTCACACACACACACACATACACACACACACATCTATGTGTGTGTACACACACAAACACACACACACACACACACACACAAACAAACACACACACACACACACACACACACACACACACACACACACACACACACACACACACACACACACACACACTGCCAGGATAAGACTATAATTATAAACCGAGGCCCTAAGTGTGAATGCATCTAGAATATAGATATGTATATCTTGCACACATATTAAAAACCTGTTGCACCTTTTACAGTTTTAGATGAATGTTCCATTTGTGCAGGTGGGAACAGAAAACAAAATTTACAATTTAACCACTTTCACACGGAGACTGGATGTAAAGAAAAAAAAAGTGCACA
The DNA here is from genome assembly GCA_030674155.1 of Stramonita haemastoma. Classification (NCBI taxonomy): domain Eukaryota; kingdom Metazoa; phylum Mollusca; class Gastropoda; order Neogastropoda; family Muricidae; genus Stramonita; species Stramonita haemastoma. The sequence goes on from CM060339.1 coordinate 20,926,096, forward strand.
AGAACTTATTCCATTACTCTCAGAATAAAACAATAGATGAAATGAAGTATGGTAGAGGAAACGGGCATAGTATGTAAATTTTAATATTATACGTGAGTATCATAGAATAAGAGAAATGGCAGAGTTAATGGGCATATACATATATAGAGAGAGAGAGAGTCATGCGAACAAAAGAGTCAACAACAAGTACATTTAAACTTTCCCAATATTTCGCCTGATGCCTTCCTCAGGAGATGTTTTATTGACCAATGCACATATATGTTTTATGGGACAAGAGTATCATTAATTATTCTATCTGATAGGACATGAGTATGAATGGTAGTATTTAAAAAATGGCAGGGGAATGATAAACACATGTTTCATCTGATATGATTAGGAATATAAGTATGATATCATTGGTGTGCAATCATCAAATCTATGGCCCGACCTAGAGTAGAAAAGGACAACTACCACCATCTCAAAAGAGAAGAACAAGTCATAATTCTAAGACTCCGCACTGGGCACAACAGACTAGATCACCACATGTCCACAAAGCTGAAACTCGCTCCTTCTCCCCTGTGTGCCTGGGGTCAAGAAAACCAGACAGGCGAGCACATCCTTCAGAGATGTACGCTATTCAGCGATGTGAGGAAGAAAGTGTGGCCAGTGGAGATAACCCTACAGACCAAAAAACAAAAAACAAAAACAAAAAAACCCTACAGACCAAACTGTATGGCCCATGATAGGAGCTGGAAAGAACACGCCATACAATTTTTCCCAGACACACCTGACAGTGTAAAGTGAACGAGAGAAGAAGAAGTAAGAGGAAGATATCATTGGTGTTGTGCATTTTTTCTTTACTGTGCAGAAGTAGCCTGTTGAGAAGCTGAGCAGTGGGAAGCCCTGTAGACTGATCAACAATGGCCAGTTCTGCACCAGCAGCTGCAACATCTGCAGCAACTGCAGCAACAACTGCAGCACCTGCAGCAACATCTGCAGCAACTGCAGCAGCCACAAAAGCTGCAGAGGATGAATATGACGAATATGAAGATGAAAACCCTGGCTATATGAACAATGTGTGTAGGAGTTGGGGTTTTTCTTTTTTTTTTCCTTTCTTGCCTGTGTGTGTGGGGATGGGTGTGGGGGTTGTTGTTTGTGTTGTGTGTGTGCGAGTGTGTCTGTTGTGTTGTGAGTGTGTGTGTGAGTTGTCTGTTTTGTGTTATGAGTTGGTTGTCTCTGTGTCTCTGTTTGTTCTCTCGCTCTGTCGGTCTGTCTTCTGTTGTCGTCTGTCTCTGTCTCTCTCTCTGTCTCTCTTCTCTCTCTCGTCTCTCTCTCGTCTTCTGTTCTGCTCTCTCTCTCTCTCTCTCTCTCTCTCTCTCTCTCTCTCTCTCTCCTCTCTCTCTCTCTCTCTCTCTCTCTCTCTCTCTCTCTCTCTCTCTCTTCTCTCTCTCTTCTCTCCTCTCTCTCTCTCTCCTCTCTCTCTCTCTCTCTCTCTCTTTTGACGACCCAGGTTCGATTCCGGTCGAGGAGATTTTTCTCCTGGAGTTAACATCAGTGCTGACTCCACTCTCCCAAAAAGCCCTTCGGATGAGACTAAAAACCGAGGCCCCGTGTGCGAACGCACGCAGAACATCTTGCGCACACATTAAATCCTGTTCCGCTTTTCGTAAGAGTAGGCCATCGTGTGCCGGTGGGAACAGATGACATTGACAAAACTGCATACACACGGGGACTGAATGTAAAAAAGCACACGAGTGCTTATTCCATTATCCTCGATATAAAAGAATAAATCAAATCAAATCAAATCTCTCTCTCTCTTTCTCTCTCCCTCTCTCTCTCTCTCTATCTCTCTCTCTCTCTCTGAATGTGTGTGTGTGCATGTGTGCGTGCGTGCTTGAGTGTGTGTGTGTGTGTGTGTGTGTGTGTGTGTGTGTGTGTGTGTGTAAAATAACAGTAAGACAAATTACATAATATATGTCCAGTTGGAATTCAAAACTTCTGTTGTTAAAGTTTGAGATTGTTAATTTTATCATTGTGTCTTAATACTAAGTTAATTGTATTTTACTAAATTTAATTGAAATGATTCACGTTGCAGAAAATGCTGACAAAATCCATCTTTGAAACATCATGTAACCATGGATTTTCTTCATGAGCAAACCATATCGTAAACATCAATGGGAAGACCTTTTCTTTCTTTCTTTCTTTCTTTCTTTTCTTTCTTTTCTTTCTTTCTTTCTTTCTTTCTTTCTTAAATTTCATTTGTCAGATGGATGGCTTAGTCTCTGCAACGAAGGCAGGAGTGTGCTCAATACCTTTCAGTCACTGTAGAGCTTCTTGGCCACTGGGGTAGGGTCAGACCAGATCCCCCTCCCTTGAGTTTGAGTATCCTCATTCTGTTTTATATTTCCTTGTAGTATCCTCATTCTGTTTTGTATTTCCTTGTAGTATCCTCATTCTGTTTTGTGTTTCCTTGTAGTATCCTCATTCTGTTTTGTATTTCCTTGTAGTATCCGCATTTTGATTTGTATTGCCTTGTATCCTCATTCAGATTTACATTTCCTTGTATTATCCTCACTTTGATTTACATTTCCTTGTATCATCATTTTGATTCATATTTCCTTGTATTCTCATTTTGATTTGTATTTCCTTGTAGTATCCTCATTCTGATTCACAGCTCCTTGTAGTATCCTCATTCTGATTCACAGCTCCTTGTACTATCCTCATTCTGATTCACAGCTCCTTGTACTATCCTCATTCTGATTCACAGCTCCTTTGTACTATCCTCATTCTGATTCACAGTGCTTTGTAGTATCCTCATTCTGATTCACAGCTCCTTGTAGTAAACTGTCCTCATTCTGATTCACAGCTCCTAGTTATCCTCATTCTGATTCACAGCTCCTTTGTAGTATCCTCATTCTGATTCACAGCTCCTTGTAGTAAACTGTCCTCATTCTGATTCACAGCTCCTAGTTATCCTCATTCTGATTCACAGCTCCTTGTACTATCCTCATTCTGATTCACAGCTCCTTGTACTATCCTCATTCTGATTCACAGCTCCTTTGTACTATCCTCATTCTGATTCACAGCTCCTTGTACTATCAAAATCATCATTCTGATTCACAGTGCTTTGTAGTATCCTCATTCTGATTCACAGCTCCTAGTTATCCTCATTCTGATTCACAGCTCTTTGTACTAAACTGTCCTCATTCTGATTCACAGCTCCTTGTACTATCCTCATTCTGATTCACAGGGCTTTGTAGTATCCTCATTCTGATTCACAGCTCCTTGTACTATCCTCATTCTGATTCACAGTGCTTTGTAGTATCCTCATTCTGATTCACAGTTCCTTGTATTATCCACATAATGATTATTCACAGTTCATTGAGTTAAATCCTGAATCTGATTCGCAGTTCCTATCCAGTCATGTTGCTTATAGCTCCGCCGACCACACAGGCCATATCGGGGCTGGAGATTCACAGAACTTCCATGTATAATCCTCATTCACATTCAGTCCCTGTTAAATTTATTCTCAAAAGTTCTGATTCCTACCTCGTTGATTTTTTTTTTTTTTTTCCCTCAGATGTTCGGGTCCCTGTTCGGAGTGGCCAAGACTCCGGCGGCA
>CM060339.1:20934696-20942196 GCA_030674155.1 Stramonita haemastoma
GTGTGTGTGTGTGAGTGTGTGTGTGTGTGTGTGTGTGTGTGTGTGTGTGTGTGTGTGTGTGTGTGTGTGTGTGTATGTGTGCGTGTGTGTGTATGTGTGTGTGTGTGCGTGTGTGTGTGTTTGTGTGTGTGTGTTTGTGTGTATGTGTTTGTACATGTGTGTGTGTGTATGTGTGTGTATTTTATTTATTTTTTTATTTATTCTTTTGTATCAAGGATAATGGAATAAACACTTGCGTGCTTTTTTACATCCAGTCCCCATGTGTATGCAGTTTTGTATGTGTATGGGTTGGGAAGGGGGGATGGTAGTGGTGGGTGGTGTTGGGGGTGGGGTGGACAGGGGGTTGGGTATGAGTGATGTTGGGGGGGGGGGGGTGTGAGAAGGAGGAGGTTGTGGTGTGTGAGGGGAAGAGGGAAGGTTGTGGGTTTAACTAAGGGAGGGATGGGTAGGTGTTGATGGGTGAGTGGATATGGGAGGGGGGGGTGGTTAATGTGGTGTCTGTCTCTCTGTCTGTCTCTCTATCTGTCTGTGGTGATTCTGCATCCCTGTGATTGATCCATTTATGTTAAAAGCTAGGTGATTAGTTTCTTTTCAAACAGATTCTTCCCCTATGGAGATGCCAGGGGCCTGTTAGTATGAATGGCACCTCGGCCTTCAGGAAACTTATGTGCTACAAATTCCCTCTTTTTCTATCCCTCTCTTTGTTTCTGCCTTGTTCCTTTTTTTTTGTTGTTGTTGTTGTTGTTGTTGTCCCCTCCTACTTGTCTACTTTCTGCCTTCTGGGTCCATTCTCCTGCTTTTTTTCCAGACAGATTTATAAAATAACAATTCTCTTCCTCCTGGAAGTTCGATGCACTGGCCCTGATTTGTCAGGTGCTGAACGGCAGCGCTTTTTTGCTTGTGTGACAGACAACGGTAGTTGCTGTCCAAGCGTTCGACGAAGAATAAGAAACAGATTCTGCTGCCCTGTGATTGGTTCATTTGTGTTAAAGTTAATTGATTGGTTCTTTTGAAACAGAATGCTGTGATTGGCCCATTTGTGTTAAAGCTAACAGGTGATTGGTTCTTTCAAAACAGAGCACTGTGATTGGATTGGTTCTTTTGAAACAGAACACTGTGATTGCCCGTTTGTGTTAAAATCTAGCAGATGATTGGTTCTTTTAAACAGAGTGCTGTGATTGGCCCATTTACATTAAAAGCTAGCCAGGTGATTGGTTCTTTTAAATAGAGTGCTGTGATTGGCCCGTTTACATCAAAAGCTAGCCAGGTGATTGGTTCTTTTAAACAGAGCGCTGTGATTGGCCCATTTACATTAAAAGCTAGCCAGGTGATTGGTTCTTTTAAATAGAGTGCTGTGATTGGCCCATTTACATTAAAAGCTAGCCAGGTGATTGGTTCTATTAAATAGAGTGCTGTGATTGGCCCATTTACATTAAAAGCTAGCAGGTGATTGGTTCTTTTAAACAGAGCGCTGTGATTGGCCCATTTACATTAAAAGCTAGCCAGGTGATTGGTTCTTTTAAATAGAGTGCTGTGATTGGCCCGTTTATGTTGAAAGTTAGCTTGGTGCTTTTCAAACAGATTCTGCGGCCCCGTGACGACGGTGAAGATCTACACGGAGAAGACCTACCCCAGGGTGAAGCTGGAGATCGTCCCGAAGAAGAAGAAGAACAAGAAGGGCAAGCGGGAAGCCCAGGTGAAACTCATCACGGAAGAGGCCCTGACCAAAGCCGGGGCTGCCCGGGTTATGGCTCGACGGTTTTCTGAACTGGTTTTGCTACAGGTATTTTATTTTATTTTATCGATTTTATTTATCTTATTCTTTTTTTTTATATATCGAGGATAATGGGATAACACTCTTGTGCTTTTTTTTTACATCCAGTCCCCGTGTGTATGCAGTTTTGTAAATTGTGTCATCTGTTCATCTGTTCCCACCGGCACACGATGGCTTACTCTTAGGAAAAGCGGAACGGGATTTAATGTGTGCGCAATATGTTCTGCGTGCGTTCGCACACGGGGCCTCAGTTTACAGTCTCATCGAAGGACTTTTGGGGAGAGTGGAGTCAGCACTGATGTTAACTCCAGGGAAGGTTGGAGAGGGGGAGGGAGGGGGGTGGTTTGTTGGGAATTTACAACTGGTTGAATTAGGGAGGGCAGGAGATTGTTGGGATTTTATTACCGGTTGAATGAGGGAGGGAGGGGATTGTTGGAATTTTACATCCGGTTAAGTTGGGGGGGGGGGGGGGGGGGAATTATTGGGATTTTACTACAGGTTGAATGAGGGAGGGATGGGGGGGATTGTTGGGATTTTACTACCGGTTGAATGGGGGAGGGACAGGGGGGATTGTTGGGATTTTACTACCGGTTGAATGGGGGAGGGACAGGGGGGATTGTTGGGATTTTACTACCAGTTGAATGGGGGAGGGACAGGGGGGATTGTTGGGATTTTACTACCGGTTGAATGGGGGAGGGACAGGGGGGATTGTTGGGATTTTACTACCGGTTGAATGGGGGAGGGATGTGGGGATCATTGGGATTTTACTACGGTTGAATGGGGGAGGGATTGTGGGGATCATTGGGATTTTACTACCGGTTGAATGGGGGAGGGATGGGGGGGGATTGTTGGGATTTTACTACCGGTTGAATGGGGGAGGGATGTGGGGGATCATTGGGATTTTACTACCGGTTGAATGGGGGAGGGATGTGGGGGATTATTGGGATTTTACTACCGGTTGAATGGGGGAGGGATGTGGGGGATTGTTGGGATTTTACTACGGTTGAATGGGGGAGGGATGTGGGGGATCATTGGGATTTTACTACCGGTTGAATGGGGGAGGGATGGGGGGGGGGGTTGTTGGGATTTTACTACGGTTGAATTGGGGAGGGATGTGGGGGATCGTTGGGATTTTACTACCGGTTAAATGGGGGAGGGATGTGGGGGATTATTGGGATTTTACTACCGGTTGAATGGGGGAGGGGTGTGGGGGATCATTGGGATTTTACTACCGGTTGAATGGGGGAGGGATGTGGGGGATTATTGGGATTTTACTACCGGTTGAATGGGGGAGGGATGTGGGGGATTGTTGGGATTTTAATACCGGTTGAATGGGGGAGGGATGTGGGGGATTGTTGGGATTTTAATACGGTTGAATGGGGGAGGGATGTGGGGGATTGTTGGGATTTTAATACTGGTTGAATGGGGGAGGGATGTGGGGGATTGTTGGGATTTTAATACCGGTTGAATGGGGGAGGGATGTGGGGGATTGTTGGGATTTTAATACGGTTGAATGGGGAAGGGATGGGGGGGATTGTTGGGATTTTAATACTGGTTAAGTTGGGGGGAGGGGGGGAGATTGTTGGGATTTTACTACCGGTTAAGTTAAGGGGGGGGGGGGGGGGCGATTGTGGGGATTTTACTACAGGAAGAGTGGGGTGGGGGTTGTTGTCTGTTCTTCGGCTAGAGTTTTGAGGTTCGCTTATGGTGAGATTTTGTCTTTAGATACATGCAACTGTTTGTTCACCATTTAGGTAGCAGCATTCTGACTTCGGGTGGATGTCTAGACATGACACCAGTGTGTATGTGTTTTTAAAATGTTATCTGTTCCTTTCTCATCTCAAAGGCCTACTCATCTTAAAGGTGGTATGGGTTGTAACGTGTACGCAAGATGTGTGTGAGTTTGTACATGGGACCTGGGTTTATAGTCTCATCTGAAGGACTTTTAAGGTAGTGGAGTCGGTACTGATGTTAACACCTTGGGGAAAAAATCCCCTGGAATGGGTGTCTCAGTCACTTAGTTAAATCTATTAGTTATCATCATTATCATAATCATATCACCATTTGTTATCATCAGCAAATCTTATTGATTATCTAAGTTTTAAAGCAATTATCTAAAGATTGTTAAAAGTCAAGTTTGGGGTGCAAAAACTGTTAATTTCAACTGAGAGAAAGATTATTTTGAATGTCATCTTAATAAAGATTGTTTTAAAGCAAACTTAGGGAAAGATTGTTTAAAGTCAAATTAGGGAAAAGATTGTTTAAAGTCAAACTTTGAGGAGAAAGATTGATTTGATGAAGTCAAACTTAGAGGGAGAAAGATTGTTTTGATGAAAGCAAACTTAGGAGAAAGATTGTTTTGATGAAAGTCAAACTTAGAGGAGAAAGATTGTTTTGAAAGTCAAACTTGAGGAGAAAGATTGTTTTGAAGTCAAACTTAGAGGGAGAAAGGTTGTTTTGATGAAAGTCAAACTTGAGGAGAAAGTTGTTTTGATGAAAGTCAAACTTAGAGGAGAAAGATTGTTTTGAAAGTCAAACTTAGAGGGAGAAAGATTGTTTTGAAAGTCAAACTTAGAGGGAGAAAGATTGTTTTGATGAAAGTCAAACTTAGAGGGAGAAAGGTTGTTTTGATGAAAGTCAAACTTAGAAGGAGAAAGATTGTTTTGATGAATGTCAAACTTAGAGGGAGAAAGGTTGTTTTGAAAGTCAAACTTAGAGGAGAAAGTTGTTTTGATGAAAGTCAAACTTAGAGGAGAAAGATTGTTTTGTGAAAGTCAAACTTAGAGGGAGAAAGATTGTTTTGGAAGTCAAACTTAGAGGGAGAAAGGTTGTTTTGAAAAGTCAAACTTAGAAGGAGAAAGGTTGTTTTGATGAAAGTCAAACTTAGAGGGAGAAAGATTGTTTTGAAAGTCAAACTTAGAGGGAGAAAGGTTGTTTTGAAAGTCAAACTTAGAGGGAGAAAGATTGTTTTGATGAAAGTCAAACTTAGAGGGAGAAAGATTGTTTTGAAAGTCAAACTTAGAGGAGAAAGATTGTTTTGATGAAGTCAAACTTAGAGGGAGAAAGGTTGTTTTGAAAGTCAAACTTAGAAGGAGAAAGGTTGTTTTGAAAGTCAAACTTAGAAGGAGAAAGATTGTTTTGTGAAGTCAAATTAGGGGAGAAAGATTGTTTTGAAAGTCAAACTTAGAGGAGAAAGGTTGTTTTGATGAAAGTCAAACTTAGAGGAGAAAGTTGTTTTGAAAGTCAAACTTAGAGGAGAAAGATTGTTTTGAAAGTCAAACTTAGAGGGAGAAAGGTTGTTTTGAAAGTCAAATTAGAGGAGAAAGTTGTTTGAGAAGTCAAACTTAGAGGAGAAAGGTTGTTTATGAAAGTCAAATGGGGGGGAAAGATTGTTTAAAGTCAAACTTGGACAGTGAGATTTATGCATATGTAAACCCCCCCCCCCTCCCCCCCCACCATTTAGGTAGCCATATTCTAACTTCAGGGATTATGTTGAAACACAACACTTGTGTGTATGCTGGGGGGGGGGGGGGGGGGGGTGTTCTCGGTCATCCTTATCCACCACACACAATGGCTTACTCTTCTGGAACAGGTTAGGACGTGTGCTCAAGATGTTCTGCGCATGGGTTTGTCCATGGGGCCTCAGTTTACAGTCTCATTTGAAGGATTTTGACATTCAGTGCGATTTTTTTTCATCAAAACTAAAAAGAATGAGCGAGGCTGGAAATCAAACCCAGAACCTCACAGTTTACTCATTAGGCAGGCAAACGTCTTTTTTCTTTCTTTTCTTTTTTTTTTTCTTTTTTTTTTCTTTTCCTTTTTTTTTTTTTTTTTAAGGTGAACGTCTCAACCATCCAGCTACCTTCCTTCTTTCTTTAAAAAAATGAAACACAGGTGTGGCGTGTGTGTATTTTTTTCGGGGGGGACAGGACCAGATTGAGCTTCTGCAGAGGAACGAGGACTTTGTTCACCTGGAGGGGCCGCCAGGTACGGGCAAAACCCTGCTGCTGCTTCTCCGCATTCTCACCTGGCTGGACGACGGACACATGGTGTGGGTGGTCTCCCTTTCCCCGCCCAGCCGCTCGTCAGCCATGTTTGTGTTGGAGCAGGTAGGGAGAGAGGAGGGGGGAGAGGGGGGTTTGTTATGTAGGTTTGTATTTGTTGGAGCAGGTAGGAGAGGGAGGGGGAGGGGGGTTTGTTGTCGTGTAGGTGTGTATTTGTTGGAGCAGGTAGGAGGGAGGGGGGTTTGTTGTCGTGTAGGTTTGTATTTGTTGGAGCAGGTAGGGGAGACAGGAGGGAGGGGGGTTTGTTGTGTAGGTTTGTATTTGTTGGAGCAGGTAGGGGAGTAGGAGGGAGGGGAGGGGGGTTTGTTGTCGTGTAGGTTTGTATTTGTTGGAGCAGGTAGGAGAGACAGGAGGGAGGGAGGGGGAGGGGGGTTGTTATCGTGTAGGTTTGTATTTGTTGGAGCAGGTAGGGGAGACAGGAGGGAGGGAGGGGGAGGGGGGTTGTTGTCGTGTAGGTTTGTATTTGTTGGAGCAGGTAGGGGATACAGGAGGGAGGGAGGGGGAGGGGGGTTGTTATCGTGTAGGTTTGTATTTGTTGGAGCGGTAGGGGAGACAGGTAGGGAGGGAGGGGGAGGGGGGTTGTTGTCGTGTAGGTTTGTATTTGTTGGAGCAGGTAGGAGGGAGGGGGAGGGGGGTTGTTGTCGTGTAGGTTTGTATTTGTTGGAGCAGGTAGGAGGAGGAGGGAGGGGAGGGGGTTTGTTGTCGTGTAGGTGTGTATTTGTTGGAGCAGGTAGGGAGACAGGAGGGAGCGGAGGGGGGTTTGTTTTTGTGTAGGTTTGTATTTGTTGGAGCAGGTAGGAGGGAGGGGGGTTTGTTGTTGTGTAGGTTTGTATTTGTTGGAGCAGGTAGGGGAGACAGGAGGGAGCGGAGGGGGGTTTGTTGTTGTGTAGGTTTGTATTTGTTGGAGCAGGTAGGAGAGGGAGGGGGAGGGGGGTTTGTTGTCGTGTAGGTGTGTATTTGTTGGAGCAGGTAGGAGGGAGGGGGAGGGGGGTTTGTTGTCGTGTAGGTTTGTATTTGTTGGAGCAGGTAGGAGGGAGGGGGGAGGGGGGTTTGTTGTCGTGTAGGTTTGTATTTGTTAGAGCAGGTAGGAGAGACAGGAGAGGAGGGGGAGGGGGGTTTATTGTCATGTAGGTTTGTATTTGTTGGAGCAGGTAGGAGAGGGAGGGGGAGGGGGGTTTGTTGTCGTGTAGGTGTGTATTTGTTGGAGCAGGTAGGGGAGACAGGAGGGAGGGGTAGGGGGGGGGAGGGGGGTTGTTGTCGTGTAGGTTTGTATTTGTTGGAGCAGGTAGGGGAGACAGGAGGGAGGGGGGGGGGGGGGGGTTGTTGTCGTGTAGGTTTGTTTTTGTTGGAGCAGGTAGGTGAGACAGGAGAGGAGGGGGGGGGGTTGTTGTCGTATAGGTTTGTATGAATGTATATGTTGGAGCAGATGTAAAGTTGAGGAAAACAGTTGGGGTTTTGTGTTGGTTATTTTGTGTATATGTATTCTTCTTCTTCTTCTTCTTCTTCTTCTTCTTCTTCTTCTTCTTCTTTTTCTCCTTCTTCGTTGAACGCCAGACAGCACCTATTTATATGTGTACTTATATATATATATATATATATATATATATATTATATATATATATATATATATATATATATATATATGTGACCTGTTTTTACATG
>CM060339.1:20947196-21019696 GCA_030674155.1 Stramonita haemastoma
GGTTAACCTCCAACACAAGGTTGGTACCCCTTTTACACCTGGGTGGGGTGAGAAAATAGCTGTAAAGTGCCTTTTCCAAGGGCACAACGCCATAGCCGAAAGCTGGGATAGAACCCACAACCTTTAGATTACAAGTCCAACGCCCTAACCACTAGACTACAGCGGCGGCTGACACTAGTGTGTGCATGCGTTTTAAACAATTTTGTCATCCGTTTCTACCAGCACAAAATGTCCTACACTTCGGAAAGACAGTGTATGCGAGATGCTCTACCTGCGTTAACACACAGAATCTTGATTTTTAGTCGTATCCAACATTAACATCAGTGCTGACTCCACTTCCCCCAAAAGTCTTTCGGATGAGACTGTAAACCGAGGCCCCGTGTGCAAACGCACGCAGAACATCTTGCGCACATGTAAACTCCTGTTCCGCTTTTCGTAAGAGTAGGCCATTGTGTGCCGGTGGGAACAGATGACAATATTTACCAAAAATTGCATACACACGGGGACTGGATGAAAAAAAGCACACGTTGTGCTTATTCCATCATCCTCGATATAAAAGAATAAATAAATAAACATCCAAAGGACTTTTGGAGGATTGGAGTTGGTGCTGATTGTTAACTCGTGGTGAAAAATCGTCCTGAGCGGGCACCTTGGTGGTGACGGGAACCCAGGTAGTCAGATCACCAGCCCAATGCTCTAACCACTAGGCTTCGACCCTCCTCAATCCATTGCCTAATCAAAGTATCAACTCTGTTTCTTTTTCTCTCTTTTTTTTTTCTTTTTTTCCCCCCTGAGATCAGATTTTCAGATGCTCCTGTCATCAGCTACGATGTGATAGAATCACATATGCAGCCTCGGGAGTACTGAATAGGGAATTTTTGTTTTTCTATTTCTATTGTAATGGACATGAATAATTGAGCATGTATTATTCTCTGTGTGTCTCTCTCTGTGTCTCTCTCTGTGTCTCTGTCTGTCTGTCTCTGTCTCTGTCTCTGTCTCTTCTCTCTCTCTCTCTCTCTCTCTCTCTCTCTCTCTCTCTCTCTCTCTCTCTCTCTCTCTCAGATGATGTTGTCGTATATAAGTATAATCATAAACTAATGACTAGAATCTGATGATAATTTGTATCACAGGTGTAGTTATTACTGATACTATTCGATCATTGCAAACCCATGTTATGGATTTCCATGCCATGTTGTTTCATCTGGGCTGTCATTGACAGTGTATTTTTGTTTCCAATTTATGTGTTGTGCCCAGTCCCCATCCCTCTGTCCCCTTGTGAATGGGCGTAAAGCTTATCGCAAATAAACCATTGTCATATTGTCTCTCTCTCTCTCTCTCTCTCTCTCTCTCTCTCTCTCTCTCTCTCTCTCTCTCTCTCTCTCTCTCTTCTCTCTTCTCCTCTCTGTGTCTCTCTGTCTGTCTGTCTGTCTGTCTGTCTGCTCTCTCTCTCTCTCTCTCTCTCTCTCTCTCTCTTCTCTCTCTCTCTCTCTCTCTCTCTCTCTCTCTCTCTCTCTCTCTCTCTCTCTCTCTGTTGTTTGTAGATTCTTTTGCTTGTCAACTCTGTTCCAAATGAGAACACTTGAATATTAAAGGTAGGTGGTGAAGGTGGTGGTAAAAATATTTCCATAGCCTATGCTGTTGTTGGGAGCGAGATATCAGAGACCTCAGCTCCTCCATGGGCCAGCATGTTGAGGGTGACGCCCATCTCCTCTCCCTCGCTGCTTTACCTTCCCTCCTGACCCTAAAGAGCTGGGTGAACTGGGGGACTGTACTGAAGCCAAAGCATGCAAACGGTCACCCATCCACTCGGCAACCACGCTCAATGCTGCTTAACCTTAGCTTGGGGAAAAGCAAGTGCTGTGATCACTGAGCTACCCTGTCTCTCAAATATATACCACATAGTGATCGTGTAGTTTTGTGTTGTACCGGACTATACCGAGATGATGTCTAGCTCTGTTTTAACGAAACACACTTTCAGGTACAGCAACAACCGATGATAACAAAAAGCGACAACAACAAAATAATAATAAATAAATAATAGATAAAGAAAATAAAATAAAATAATTTCTAAAAATGTTATTAAAATTTTTTTTTTTTAAAGATAACAAAAAGCGACAATGTCCACAGGCGAAGAAGAATGCGACTGCCCAGGCAAACCAACCATCTACGACTTCGACTCGAGCGTCCCGAAGAACTGCCCGGACTGCCAGAAACTGACCAAGGGGTCACTTCCTGCCACGGATCTGCCCCTGAAGTTCAACGACGTCATGATCATCGCCACACAGCGCGCCTTCCAGTTCTCGCTGCCCATTGGCAAGTTTGCCCTGGCCATGAAGAAGAAAGGTCTCAAGGTGGCCGTCAACACGACCAGAGAGGAAGGTGTGTGGTGTGTGTGTGTGTTGGAGTGCAGGGTTTTTTTTTTGTATTTTGTATTTTTTATTTTGTACCACTTTATGTCACAACAGATTTCTCTGCGTGAAATTCGGGCTGCTCTCCCCGGGGAGAATGCGTCGCCACATGTGCAGCGCCTACCCATTTTTTTTTTCTTTTTCCTGCATGCAACTGTATTTGTTTCCCTATGAGAGTGGCTTTTTTCTACAGAATTTTGCCAGGGACAACCCCCTTCTTGCCGTGGGTTCTTTTACGTGCGCTAAATAGTGATGTGTAACACACGGGACCTCGGTTTATCGTCTCATCCGAAAGACTAGCGCCCAGACCACCACTCAGGTCTAAGGGTTTGGAGAGTGGTTAGAGTGTTTGTGTGTGCGTTCTTCAGTTTAATGTCTGTTCACTTAAGTGATATTAGACAAAAAAAAGGAAATCCCCAAAATGCATACAAATAATGTTACTTGTAGAACCTTTAACCATTGGCAGAAACAGAAAGTAGGTAGAACTTAATGAAATTGAACACTAAACCCTGAACAATCATTCGGAACTTTTTAGGAATTAAGAGAGAGCACAAGATCAATGTCTCTGCCTCGTAAACAAGCTACTGACACGTACATAAGCACTGTATTAAACTGTCAGTGGGATTCTTCTTCAGCGATAAGGCGAGTTCACACAGCAATACACAGTTGCTTAAAATCTTGTCCAAAGAGTTCTCACGTGTGATGGGAAGACATTGTTTTAAAACAGGACAGTCAAAAAGAATATGACTGACTGAAGTCGTCCCATCACATATGCAACGAACATTTTTAGCATACTTTATTTGGAAGGTATTTAATTTAAGTCTGTTAATGAGACTCGTGACTGATATTAGACACAATTTCTCCAGCCCCAAACGTACACAGAGAATATGATTAAGGTCAACAAGGAAACATGATGATGAGAATACCCAACGTCGTCTTTTTTTCTTGACATGTTTCAAGTGTGCATGTTTAATCAGAGTATAATTCGTGGGTGTGTGTGTGTGTGTACATTTGACTTTGTTAGAAATCTGAATTGTTATTAGTCGCATGCGTAAGGATTGGTTGAACGCATGCGCTTTGATTTGTTTTTGCAAGATATAGCGCTGTATAAATTCCATGTATTATTATTGTCATCATCATCATCATCATCATCATCATCATCATCATCATTATTATTATTATTATTATTATTTATTATTTTTATCTATTTAGCTGCAGGTTGACGGGCAGGTGTGGGGTTAAGTCTCGGCTTTGGTGTTCTGTTTGAGAGGATTTTGTTTTGTTGTTGTGTTGTTTATTAAGTCTTCCGAGCTAAGGCTCCAGGCGTGCTTAATCGGTTTCTGTGGCGTTGAGCGACTGAGAGTCATAGACTCCCCTGATTAGGACGCCAGTCTGTCGCAGGGTTAACCCAACACAAGGCTGGTACCCCTTTACACTGGATGGGTGAGAATAGCCGTTAAAAGTACCTTTTCCAGGCACAACGCCATAGCCGAAAGCTGGGATCGAACCCAACCTTTAGATTGCGAGTCCAACCCCTACACTAGACTACGGGGGGCTGTTGTTGTTGTTTAATGGTGTCATTCCTTGGCAAGCTCCAGGTTCTAGAAGTGGTGAGATTTACATGTGTGACGTTTTTGCCATCATTTCAGGCAGCACTTTCAACTTCAGGGATGATGTCTAAACATAGCGCCAGTATGTTTGCGTTTTTTTTAAACAAAGTTTATCATCCTTTCCTTCCAGCATGCATTGGCCTACTCTTCTGAAAGGCAAAATGGGTTGTTTTTTTCGCGTGTGTGCGAGATGTTGTATGCGTGTGTTTGCACATGGGACCTTGGATTATAGCTGATTCAAAGGACTTTTGGGAGTATGGAGTCAGTACTATGTTAACTCCTAGGGAAAATCCCTCTTGAACGGTTGTCTCGGTGGTGGCTTGAACCTGGGTCATCAGATTGTGAGTTCAATGCTCTAACCGCCATGCTACCCCACCCCCAGGGGATTTTATGTCCCTGAGTTAACATTGGTACTTTTTGTTGTTGTTGTTGGGTGCTCCCCAGCTTAACACATTTGTCAGTAACAGTTTGTTGGGATTTTTTTGGTTCTAGTTTTCGTTCTTTGGCCAAAAACTCCGAGCTTCACCCACGGTGAGATTTTTTTTTGCATACATGACCTTTCGTCCACACATTAGTAGGTAGCCGCATTCTGACTTCGGGGATGTGTCTTGAAATAAAACCTGCATGAGAGAACAGGCCAGAGCAGACCCAAAAAATTTTTGTTAACCCTTTTTATCACAATTTGCAGGTAAGCACGTCAGAACACACATAAAAATTTTTAACCCTGTTTACCCTGATTTCGCAGGCAAAGCCCCCATCCCAGACGACGACGTCATCCTCATCGCCGACGTCACTTCAGTCCACGGGCTGGAACGCGCCATCATCATCATCATCCCCGAGGTGACCGACCCCCCTCCCCTCCCCGACCACTATCGCGGCATGCTGTACCCGGAGACCTCCCTTCGTGTCGGACACAAAAAGAAAAAGAAGGAGAAGAAGAAGAAGGAGGAGAAGAAGGAGGAGGAAAAGCTGCCACAGCGACTGCAAGACGTCATCGATCGGGGGCAGAGGGAGGGCAAAGACTGCGTCATACTCGACGCTTTCGGAGAAGTGGAAGACGAACCTGCTGAAGTTGCCATGGAAACAGAAGGTGAAGGTCACCGGCCTTCCGCCTCGAAGCGGGACGAGGTGGAAGCCCAACAGGAAGCCGCCAAAAACCAGGCGCCGGAAGACGTGGAAATGGAAGATCGGAGCGTGGGGGAAGAAAAACCTCCGCATAAACGTACTGCCGACGTTCCCCCTGAATCGGCTCCCGTGCCGAAAACAGTGAAAGATTCGGAAGGAGGTGGGGGGGGGAGGAGGAGGAGAACTCTGGAGAAAGTGTGCCAGGAGGGGGAGACGATGCGGCAGTCCGCATGGGTGACGGCCCTCATGCGGGTCCCGCCCCCACCCCCACCCCCGCCCCTGATCCCAGAATCCCCTACACCTACAACGACGCCTTCAGCAAAGAGGAGATCACTGCCGCCTTGATGTCTCTCACGCCACAGTCCCGACAGGACGTGTTCTACATCGGTTCCCGCGCCGTGTGTCAGATGATCCTGGTGCATTTGGGAAAAGACACCAGGAAACGGGAAACCACCGACGACACCGCTGACACCGCCACAGCAGCGCAGCCTATGGAAACCCAATGAGGTCGATAAGCCGCCTTTTTTTTGTTTGCTTTTTTTTGTAGTTTGTTTTTTGGTTTGTTTGTTTTTTTGGGGGGGGGGGGGGTATTTTGTTTGCTGTACAAGATCCAGTTCAGCACTGTTCAAATTCCTTATATTATCATCGGTCATCGTTGTTATTATTACTGGCAGACTTCAGTCTCGGAAGACTATGGAGTTGCGCTCTAGGTGTTTTATTCTGGTTCAGTGTCGGGTGTGGTTGGCCGTCTGACATGAGAATGACAGACAGTCCCCGTGGCAGAGGGCACAGATGAAGTCTGACGCTGGTCTGTCTGCCTGGTCTGCAGCTTTTCTTCTTCTTCTCTTTGCCTCGTGCTGCTATTTATTATCATTATTATTATATATTATTATTATTATTGTATTTATTATTGTTATTGTATTATTGTTATTGTATTATTATCATCCTCATTATTATTCTATTATTAGTGTTGTTGTTATTGTTATTATTAGTGTTGTTGTTGTTGTTGTCTCGGCGAAGACAAAGCAAATGGCGCCCATGCTTTTCTTATGATTCTGACAGTATTCTGACACTCGGGGGGTGAAAAAGCTTTCTGACTCTGCCTGTTTTGTGGGTTTTTTTTTATTATTGAAGGTATAGCCTTTTTGCTTTTATTTTTAGCTTTTGATTATTGTCATGTACTAGTCCTTTTGCTTTTGATTATCGTTAGTATTGTGCTTTTGCTTATTTTTAGCTGTCAGTTATTGAAATTATATGGTCCTTTTGCTATTTTTTTACCTTTCGATTATTGTTAGTATTGTGCTTTTGCTTATTTTTAGCTGTCAGTTATTGAAATTATACTGGTCCTTTTGCTATTTTTTTACCTTGTGATTATTGTTAGTTTAGTCCTTTTACTTTTTTTCCCTTCTAGTGAAAGATAGTCCTTCAGGGTGGTTCTGTTGCTTTTATTTTATTTATTATTGTATTCTTTTATACCAGGATAATGGAATAGCTCTCATGTGCTTTTTTACATCCAGTCCATTGTATGTCATTTGTATATGGTCATTGTTCCCACGCACACGATGGCCTTCTTCTACAACAGAGGACAGGAAATTTTAACGTTCAGGCACAGATGTGCTGCATGTGTTCGCAATAAGCCTCGGTTTATAGGTCTTCCAAAGTGTGTGTAAGATGTTTGTGTGCATTACGCACAGGGCCTCAGTTTATAGTCTCATCCAAAGTATGTGTAAGATGTTGTGTGTGCATTTCACATTGGATCTCGGTTTATAGTCTCATCAGAAGAGCTTTTGGGAGGAGTGGAGTGGGTACTGAGGTTAACTCCCGGGGGAAAAATCCTCTGAAACGGGTGCTCAGTGGTGGCTTAGAACCTGGGCCATCAGATCACCAGTTCAGTGCTCTAACCACTAACCCCTGGAGTTGGTTTTAACCTTGTGTCTGTCATATACTATATGGTTATATTTGACCCTCTGAACTTAACACTATCCCTACATTAACCCTCTTGCATTCAGACTCTCTGAACACAAACTGCCCCTGGATTTCGCATTCCTTCACGAAATCAGGTCGGGCACACATGCTCGCTGGCCTTTTCCTCCTTCTAAGTACACACCAGCAGCTATAACTACTTTCAGACTCACAGCAGGCTCTGTGCCTCTGGCCTGATAGAGCTTCGCATGTGGTAGTGATCAGTGAAGGTCACTAACCGTGATGGAAAACTACTGTGTGTGTAAATCCTGGCAAATCCTGGTTCGGGATTCAGGGAAGGGAATGATTTAATCCCGGCAAATTCCAGGTTGGGACTTAAAGGATTTAGGGAGAGAGCCCCTCTTTCCCAGTACACATGCACTGTGCACATTTGTCTTCTGCCGTAACCCAGGTGTGGGTGATGCTGAAGAAAGGTTTAGTAGATGGTTGGTTACCTGTAGCGGGGTTACCTGCAGGGAAAAGGTGACACCACAAACAAGGTGACTGTCCTGATAATCGTGGCCTCTGTGGTTGGCAGTGCTGTACAGGACAGGATTGGATGGGGGGGGAGGGAAGATGGATTGGAGGCACGTGCATATCTAACACACATTCAGGAGACGGCCTTTGAGTATTATAAACGAATGACTTTTTGTTGTTGTAGTCGTTGTTTCTTTGTGTATGCGACTGGTTCACACACCCACCACACCTCTCCATTTAGGTAGCAGCATTCTAACGTTTGGTATGAAGGAAGGAATCTTTATTTAACCTCCTATTTACAAAAGTGATCATTAGAGTAATTAGCTGTTGATTTGAGTAATTAGACACTGATTTGAGTAATCAGATGTTGCTTTGGGTAATTACATACTGCAATTAGCTAATTTACGACCTGTTGAAAAATAAGTTGCCGCCTTTTCAAAATGACAGTACAACAGAGATTAATATTACTAGATTTTTTTTTTTTTAAGCTTGCAGGGAAGAAGACAATGTCTGTGTCTGTTTCTCGCAGCCCTGTAAACAGCATGCTGGGTGTGTTATTTGGCTGAAAAGTTGAGTTGTTACCCAAATGTTGTGTTTTCAGGGGCCTGTGATTAACAGTCGCTGCTTTTTATTTGAGTGGTTACACAAATGTTGTGTATTTCAAAGGTCATTGGTTAACAGTCACTGCTTTTTATTTGAGTGGTTACACAAATGTTGTGTATTTCAAAGGTCATTGGTTAACAGTCACTGCTTTTTTTGAGTGTTACACAAATGTTGTGTATTTCAAAGGTCATTGGTTAACAGTCACTGCTTTTTATTGAGTGGTTACACAATGTTGTGTATTTCAAAGGTCATTGGTTAACAGTCACTGCTTTTTATTTGAGTGGTTACACAAATGTTGTGTATTTCAAAGGTCATTGGTTAATAATCACTGCTTTTTATTTGAGTGGTTACACAAATGTTGTGTATTTCAAAGGTCATTGGTTAACAGTCGCTGCGTTTTATCTCCAAAGAAGCAGCACCACTCGAAACCGGAGAATGGACCAAGAGGGGTAGAAAACAGACAGAGGGAGGTGACATGAAGAAAAGAAGCTAAGCAGAACAAAGAAAGGGATAGAAAAGAGGGAATTCCTGGTACAGAAATTCTAGAAGGCGGGGATGCTGTTTGTACTGACAGGCTCCCCCGCATCCCTGTGTGGGAGCTAGTTCATTTGAAGGTGAAATTATTTTATTTTGAAGAGGAAAAATCAAGGCAAAATCAAATTTTAATAATATCTTAATAGAGATTCCTTTTAGTCTTTGCTTTGTAATGTTCTGTTGGAGGGAGGGGGCAATTCCTTACAGAACTTCTTTGTTCTTTCTTTTTTTTTGTTCTTTTTTGTGTGTGTTCAATTTTACCTGTGCTCACTCAAAGCAATATTAGGTAGGGGTGTGTGTGTACATGCATGTGTGCGTGTGTATGTTTAGACTGATATCATCATACCATGGTCCTACAGATTGAAATTTGTGAGAAGTCAGTATTCAGTTACTGTTTTTTCTAAAGATCATGCCAGTTTTACGCTTGATTTTTTTCCTGTTGCATTATTTGCCCTTGTATAGTAAGCAATTGGCTGTGGTTTTATGATGAGAATCAAATGAATGTTTTTGATATGGAGATTTTTGGGGTAAATAGCAACAAGTGTGCACTTTCCACCACATTAAGAGTCACAATGTAAAACAGGTCAATTTTTAATTGTTAGAATGTTATCAATTTGCAATAATGTTTTTTTTTTAATTGTAAAATTTTTCTTTAATCTGCTCAATAAAAAATAGTTTCAAAATCTGACGATTCTATGAAAAGTTGTTGCAAATCGAAAATTGTAGACTCCAGGAGGTGACAAAATGAGAAATTGACAAATTTTGCGTCATAATAGGTGGTCAGGATGGCGTGTTGTGTGTTTTTTAAACCTGTTTTTTAAACAAAAGGAAACATAATTAGCTTTGATACTTCAGCACAAGGTAGGGAAAAGCTTATAGTTGTGTAACTGAACGAAATCTCACAATCAACAACCTGACCCCAACCTGCCTAAAATCACTCCCTGTGGAAAAATGGGCCAGGTGCAATGTGACTCACTTTGTGGTGGAGGGTCAAGAATATACTTTGAGAAACATTTTTCAACAAGGTAATTTTAACCCAGTGGGTACGTGTGGATGAAATCAGTAGGGATTATTGATGGGCAAAAAGTTTTGTTTGTTTGTTGTTTTAACATGTGTGCAATATGAAAGGTTGACCTTTGAGAAGGAGTGTGTAAGGGAGTGTGTGTGTGTGTATGCGCGTGTACTTGTGTGTGTGTGTGCTGTGTGTGTAGTGTGTGTGTGTGGCGTGTGTGTGTGTGTGTATGTGTACGTGTGTGTGTGTGTGTGTGTTTCGTATGTCTATGCAGATGCTTCCATAATTATTTACAGGGATATAGATCTATGCGAGTATTACCTTTCCATCATACAAGTTCAAGAGCGAACAGGTGTAAAAGACAATAGGTAAATAGAAAGGAGAATATTTGCCCTTAAGAATGTAAATTGTTCATGTGATAATAACCCTACTTGCAGTAACAACATTTTCGTGTGTAATTCTGTGTTTTTTCATCTTAAATCGTGTAGTAACATATTTAAAATGCATTGCTACAGATTTTTGTGATAGATTGTTTAATATATATTTGTTTCCAAATTAGTTTGTCGTAAACTGTTAGGTAAATCTTTGCTTTTACTGCCAAAAATTACGAAATATGGATGCAATGGTTTTAGTTGATGTTTATGCAAATGGCTGCTTATACAGTTTGTGTATGGCTGCTTACTACAGTTATCTTCAGCATACGAGAGTATAAAGAGAGGTAATGAGCACTGAAGAATCTGTGCATTTCTTTTGGTCTGCAGTTTTAAATCTATACCCTTAGGAATGTTTTATCATGCATCAGTTTGTCGTTTACTCGATTTTGTTGTTGTTGTATTTTACTTTATACCCCATCCCCAGTAGAAGAAAGGGTACCAGTTTTACTCATAGAATTATGTCAGTGTTTTAGTGTTGGTGAAAATGGTGATTTTTTTTTTAAAGAACATATTTTACTAAATGTTTGTTCATTGAATTGAAGTTGAGTACTATTTTTTTTATTTTTAGGGGTTTCTTGTTGATTTTTCTGTGTGTGTGTGTGTGTGGTGTGTGGGGTGTGTGTGTGTGTACGAAATACACATCAGCAGTTACAGAGAGTATACCTGCTGTACTTATTAAGTGATTTTGATATGATATTGATGTGATCGTTTTGTAAGATGTACATGTTCTGATATCGGTGAATAAATTGGTCTCGCATTTGATGCATATACATATGTGAATTAGAAGTGATATCCACTTAATGAAGATTTTTTCCTCTTTTTTTTTTGGGGGGGGGGGGTGCCCTTAGCTAGTGTCTACAGTTCGTCCAGTGGTGAGATTTGCATGTGCGACAGTTTGGGGCCCACCGTTAAGGTCGCTGCATTCCAACTTCTGAGGATGATGTCCAGGCAATGATACCAGTGTGCATGTGTTTGCTAAATTTTTGTCCTCTGATCTGACCACACACTCTGGCCTACTCTTCCAAAAGGCAGAACGGGTTTTAACATGTGCACAGGATCAGCGGGCTATAAACAACAGGATTGGGTTGGATTGGGTTGGGTGCGGTGGCAGGATGTTCTTCATATCATCCATCTGCACAAGGGAGGGACCTCAGTTTTTAGACTCGTTCAAAAAGACTCTCAGTGGAGTGGAGTCAGTACTGATGCTGACTCCAGGCAAAAACAGTCTCTTCAAACAGATGTCGCATGTGGTGGCTTGAACTCAGGCTATCAGATTGCCAGCACAATGCTCTGACCCCATGACTGTGTTTGACATTTTGATGCATATATTGAAAATTGGTGAGGACAACATCAGCGAATGGACAGGCCGAGAACTCCACAAAAACCCTGAGAACGGCAGAACAGAACAGAGAGAGGAATGGAGGGAAGTGGTTGTCAGTCTTCAGGGTGCCCCCCACAGTTGCCAGACTAAGGGATGGATAGATAGATTGAAAATTAGAAGTGACATCTATTAGGATTGTTGTGCTGTTTTTGTTGTTCCTCAGCTAGAGTTCTGAGGTTTACCAAGGTGATATTTTGCGTATGGTAGGTAGCCAGGTTCTGATTTTTTGAATGAAGTGAAATCCACTGTATGGGGAAAGATTTGAGTTCTGATCATGTGAATGCGAAAGTTGCGTTTGTGCAAATAAAGACACATGGTTGTTATATCCTATACCTTTGCAAATATTTCAATAGCATTTCATTCTTAAAATATGAAAAATTTGAATGATCATAGATTTTTACCCAATATTTTAGGGGGGGGAGGGGGGGGGGGGTTGTCCATAAAAGCCCGGTTATCTCCCCATGATTGTGAGTTGTCTTATCCTGTCAACATTAAACTTTAACTGCCTATAACAGTTATAGTCTCCATTTATTTTCCTTCAATAAAACGTTTACTTTTATATAGTTTACTGCAAAATCTGAATTTTTTAAAATTGTTTTGTAGGAGGGGGGGGGGGGGGGGGTGATTGTTGGTGAAGGAGGCTTTTTTTTTCAAAATTTGCAAATAACTCTGGGAGTTAAAAAAAAAAGTTAAAGAGACACGCTATATGTTAGTTATGTTAGAAAATTTTTAGGGAAAAGAAGTATGTTCAAAATGATTGATTTTATGTCTAAAGGTAACTGATTTATTAAAATGGTTTAAATAGATTTTTATTCAGAAAACATGAGTATCATACACACACATATTGAGAGAAAACATAAGTACCATACACACACATATTGAGAGAAAACATAAGTACCATACACACACATATTGAGAGAAAACATAAGTACCATACACACACATATTGAGAGAGTAACAAGCAGGTAACTTATGGCATGCTCAAGACAATTATAGTATATGACTCATTTGATTTGGCAGCTTGACTAATAAGCATAATTTAATCAGTGTAACAACAAGGTTGTGCTTTCCAAACACCATGTTCAGATAAAACCGGTGAATCTTTAGCGCTTCCTTTACGTTTTTATGCAATTATGTTCGTATAAAATTATGATTTATGAATGATCATCCACATCTGATTTATTATTTTAACCATGCGGTGAAGATTTTTTTGTTTGTTTATGTATGCGTACATAATGTTGTTATTGAATATATATTTTGTATATCTATATGTGATATATATATATATCTATATATATATATATATATATAAATATATATATATATATTATATATATATATATATACATACACCTTTTTGTTTTTAGTCTTTGTTTTTATCTATACAGATTATCAGAGATGTGAATTTGACAGATGAAAATTGTTTTTATTGTTGCCATTTTGATACATGTATAAGAAGTTTTATGCATCTATGCGTGTGTATTTGACGGAAGCTGGTTGCAAAATCTTCAGTGGTGCCTGACAGGTCGACTACACTGTGGGACAGGTGAAGTTGAGGGTGATTTGACAGACAGAGAAACATGTGATTTTATTTTTCTGTTTCGATGGTTGAATTAAATGTGTGATTTATACGGAAAGAAATAATCTGTTTTGAAATGTGTGCGTGTTTCATTTACTTTTTATTTATTTATTTTTTATATTGAGGATAATAGAATAAGCAATCATATGCTTTTTTAATCCAGTCCCCGTGTGTATGCACTTTTATAAATGTAACAGAGTGCAGATATTTGATCTGCCACGACTCTGTACAACTTCTCGGCAACAACAGCACAGTCAGACAGTGGGAATATGGCCTCTAAAAAGAGGCTGCATAAATACTACATTTTGCCGCTATGGAGCAAGTGCATGCAGCGGAGGTTTTTTCGACCACCCCCAATGATACAGAACGTCGTACAATTCACAGGTGTGGATCTTAATTTAGATCCACGATGCTGCAATTAGCAGTTCCGATCACATGGGAAGTAATCTAATTACCGCCCCGTCACATCAATGTCATCTGTTCCCACCAGCACACGATGGCCTACTCTTACAAAAAGCAGAACAGGATTTAACGTGTGCACAAGATCTTCTGCATGCGTTCACACACGGGGCCTTGGTGTGTGTGTGTGTGCATGCTTTTAGCATGGAAACATGGGGGGGGGGGGGGGGGGGGGGGGTCGGTGTCAAACGTATTTCACATTTCCCTACAGCTTTGAAAAAAAAATTCTGTTGGGGTGATTTTGTTTTAACCTCTTTTCCTCAAATGAGGATTTTACCTGCTATCAGGGGGCAGTGTAGCCTAGCGGTTTGATCATTGAGCTCGTGATCCTCCAACAGCCTGGATTTAAGTCACCACCGCAACACCATAAGGGGATTTTTTCCTGTGCAGGTAACATCACCACCGCAACACCCATAAGGGGATTTTTTCCTGTGCAGGTAACTTCACCACCGCAACACTCATAAGGGGATTTTTTCCTGTGCAGGTAACATCACCACCGCAACACCCATAAGGGGATTTTTTCCTGCAGAGGTAACATCACCACCAAAACACCCATAAGGGGATTTTTTCCTGTGCAGGTAACATCACCACCGAAACACCCATAAGGGGATTTTTTCCTGTGCAGGTAACTTCACCACCGCAACACCCATAAGGGGATTTTTTCCTGCAGAGGTAACATCACCACCAAAACACCCATAAGGGGATTTTTTCCTGTGCAGGTAACATCACCACCAAAACACCCATAAGGGGATTTTTTCCTGTGCAGGTAACATCACCACCGCAACACCCATAAGGGGATTTTTTCCTGTGCAGGTAACATCACCACCGCAACACCCATAAGGGGATTTTTTCCTGTGCAGGTAACATCACCACCGAAACACCCATAAGGGGATTTTTTCCTGTGCAGGTAACATCACCACCGCAACACCCATAAGGGGAATTTTTCCTGTGCAGGTAACATCACCACCGAAACACCCATAAGGGGATTTTTTCCTGCAGAGGTAACATCACCACCGAAACACCCATAAGGGGATTTTTTCCCCTGCAGGTAACATCACCACCGAAACACCCATAAGGGGATTTTTTCCTGCAGAGGTAACATCACCACCGAAACACCCATAAGGGGATTTTTCCTGTGCAGGTAACATCACTACCAAAACACCCATAAGGGGATTTTTTCCCCTGCAGGTAACATCACCACCGAAACACCCATAAGGGGATTTTTTCCCCTGGAGGTAACATCAGAACCGACTCCACTGCCCCAAAAGCCTTTGGGTGAAACTATAAACCAAGTGATATGTACACAAAACATCTTGTACACATGAAAGACCCATTCCACCTTTCAAAAGAGAAGGCCACTGCCTGCCGTTATCAAAGGATTGCCTTTTTTTTTTTTTTTTTTTAGAAACAGCATACACACTGGTGTCGTGTTTAATCACTATCCCTGAAGTCAACATGCAGCTACCTTCATGGTGGGCAAATAGTCACATACTCAAAATCCCACCATTGGAGCTCTCTCCAAGGAATGGGTGGGGGGAAAAAAGAATCCAGAGGCAGATGCCTGATTGTTACTCACTTACAAGTCACATACAATAGAATTCCCTTGCCCCTTTAGCTGATGAAGGTGAAGAAAGTGGGTCCAGAATGGTTACAATGACCCCAGGTTTATTTATCAATGGAACAGTCAAGCTGTGGCATGCATGCATCATCATACCAAACACTGTAATACTCATGTTGACTTCATGTTGTTAATAGCCACACTGACCATGCAAGCCATATCAGGGTTGTCATCTCATTCAGTTTCAGCAAATCAAGTGATATTCACCTCACGTTCAAAATCCACACTTACCCAGTCCATTCAAATAACTATCTTATCTATCTATCTATCTATCTATCTATCTATCTATCTATCTATCTATCTGTCTATCTGTCTATCTATCTATCCCTTAGTCTGGCAACCATGGGGCACCCTTGAAGATTTGACAACCAGTTCCCTCCGTTCCTCTCTCTGTTCTGCCTTTCTCAAAATTTGGTTGAGTTCTAGGCCAGTTGATTCAAATATCTAACACCATCAATCTTTTTTTTTTTTTTTAAGATTTAAAACATTACATGACAAGGTTCCTAAATCATTAAAAAAAAAAAAAAAAAAAAGCAAAAACCAGGCTATGTTGAGTGTACCAACCATTCTGCTTGGTTTATCATCCCCAGGTTCCAAAAACGAGTGCTAAAAACAAAATTCATAATGAACACTTCAATGTACAAAAAATACATAAGAAAATGTCTATAGGCAAAGACCACAGCAGAATGGACATCCTGTTTCCATCCCAGTGTTTACATGATCACTACCTGGTCACCAGAACAAAACAATTGGATAAATTTCATATAATGTATGAACAGAAAACCTGTGTAAAAATCTGCTTTTAAAAAAGGCAGGAGAATGTACAGAGAAGGTAGAAAATAACCATGAGAGGCGATTTAAAAAATTTTTTAAAGAAAGAAGCAAAGAGAATGACAGAAAAGGGGGAATTTCTTGCACAGAGTTTCCAGAAGGTGGGGGTGCTATTTATACTGGAGGAGCCCGCAGCATTCCCCCTAGGATCTGTAATGCTCCACGGACTGAAGACAATAAGAATATGGACTATGTGATGCAAATTAATCATAATTCATCAATATCCCCCAAGTCAGAATGTGGCCACCTTAAGCTTCCAAAGAAAATACACATGATGTCCCTTTTTCACAATAGCTTCAGTGTTAGGGTCCCAGTCTAACTTGGGATCAAAAATAGTTCCCAGATACGTTTTAAAAAAAAAAAATTAAGTTCCCAGATACTTATAGTTCAAAACGTTATTAACTTCTTGATTGTGGAAATATCAATATTCTGAAAAATGGGGTCCCGATCTTCTGAATTCAATAGGAAGATCTTAAGTTTTGGAAATATTTACCTCCAGATATGCCTTATCACACCAATGCCCAAAGTTTTTGGACAAGACTATAAACCGGGGTTCGATGTGCCAACGCAGCAGAACATCTCATGCATATGTTAAAACCTGTCCGCTTTTCGAAAGAGTAGGCCATTGTGTGCCAGTTGGAACAGATAACAGAATTTACAAAACTGCTTACACATGGGGACTGGGTGTAAAAAAAAAAAAATTACAAAAAGCACACAAGTGTTTATTCCATTGTCCTCGAAATAAAGCTTTAAAAAAAGATGAACTCGGAGAGGGCTGGGCCATGGTACAAAACTAATCTAGGGAGAGACAAAAAAGCACTCTTGTCCTCAAATTTTACAACAAAGGACCGTTAGTAGCTGCTTTTGCAATCATCTGTGTGTAAAATGTATAGAGGCGGGAGAGAATGCAACCCTGTGGAGAACCAGTAATTCTGACTGATGGTAGAGAATTGTCTGTAATTAAAAATTCAATCAGCCAATAAACAAGTGGATTGCCTACGTGAAACTGTGAAAGTAGGCCTACTTTGTTAACAAGAACATGAGGCTGCATGATATTGAAACCTGAACTCGAGTCAGCAAACAATATTTTGGCATGAGAGTTAGGTGTTTTTAAGCGGTATATAGATCGTTCAAAATGGATAATTTGGCATCTTCGACACTCCTTCCAGTCCTATGCAAGGGTCAAAATCTTTCCCTGTAGCCTAACGGAAAGAATGAGAGATTTCACTTTTTTTTTCTGTTTCCATTACAAAAGATCCCCATGGGAATACCGGGGACCTGACAGTAGAAATAGTATCCCCACCTTCTGGATATTCTGTGCAATATATTCCCTCTTTTCTACCTCTCTCTTTGTTTCTGCCTTGTTCCTTTTCATCCTCCCCCCCCCTTTTTTTTTTTTGGGGGGGGGGGGGGGAGAGAAATTGGCAGTGGATAACTGGTATCTGACATAAGAAGTATTCAGCTAGGCTTGAAACAGGTGCTGAAAGACGCCAGTAAGCTCAGTGGTGCAGAACTTATAGGGTTCTACTACATAAATTATATCATAATGGTCTGGGAGATTTGTTAATTGTAATTGCCTTGAAGAACTTACAGATAACTTTGTCGTTAACAATGACGCTATTTTCAAAGAATAGGGATTGCTTCATGTCATGTATTTCATCTGAAAAACTCATGGTTTCTTTTTTAAGCCAGTAAAAAAAACAACAACAAAAAAACACATTAAATAGTCTAGCAAGTTGTCATCACAGATCCTCTGGATACTTTTTTTTTAACCTCTGTGGGTCAGCTGCCATATTATATATATATATATATATATATATATATATATATATATATATATATATATATATATATATATATTCCCTTCCAGTTAGTGCTGAAATTGTTCCATACAAACTAATCCTGTATTTTTCATATTTATGATTACATACCAGCCTGTACAACAGCAGCTTTCTTTGTTTATTCACTGGCTTCTTTTGTTGTTCTGTGCCCGTGTAAAATAATTCTTTCTTTTTGTTAGACCGAAGTCACAAGCTGAGGAAATAATCAAAGAAGAATAGGCGGGTTTCAGAGATGGACAAAGCACTACAGAGCAAAATTTTCAGCCCCAGAATATGCTGTGAGAAATACTTGCAACATCACCAGCAAGATCTTTACTACGGCTTTGTGGACTTTATGAAGGCGTTCGACAGTGTTTGGCAAGCAGCTTTGTGGGCTGTATAACATCAATGCCAGCCTGATCAGAACCATAGAATGTCTCAATGACAAGGCAACTGAGGCAGCCTACTACGACAACAAAATAGGAGAATAGGCAAAATATGCTAAATATCACCATTGGAGAAACCTCGGAGCTGTAGCCGAGGAATGAAAAACAGAAACAAAACAAAAATAAAAAGCGAGACCCTGTGTGGACGCACGCAGAACACCTTGCGTACCCGTGACAAATCCTTCCACCGTTCGCTAAGTAGGCCATTTCATATCGTTAGGAACGGATGACAAACACCCCCCTCCCCCCAAAAAAAAAACAAAAACAAAAACAACAACCCCTAAACGCATGCACACAGGTGTTGTATTAGACACCATCCCCGAAGTCGGAGAACAGCTACCTTTAATGATGGGTAAAAGTGGTGGCATACGCAAAATCTCAGCATTAGTAAACCTCGAGGCTCTAGCCGAGGAACGAAAACAAAAAACAGAAAGAACAGAGCAAAAATTTTAGGAGCCAATTTTGTTTCACATCAATTCAAAATACACAAAAAAACACAGGAAATACGATGAAACGTGGCCCTCGTCACATAGGCCGATTGTATAGGCAATGGTGAAAAGATTTTGTTGAGCACGCATGCGCAGCGTAGACCTCTCCGGCAACAAAATGGCGAAGGCAGCATCGACCTTGGCTGTGCGAATGGTGAATGCCGTTACTTCAAGCGGCAACAACGCTATCAAATGTAAGACTATGTACAATATCTGTTTGGTTGTTCTTATTCATCACTGTGTCGTAATTTGGCTAGATTAAGATGTTGTTATTCTTATCTTATTCTTTATGACCTCTGAGACAGAGTTCGTCTGCTCGAGGTGAAAATTTCGGGCGAGGACACGTTCTGGGTCTGCTTTTTCTTTCATTTTCACTCGGTTTTGCCTCTCTCTCTCTCTCTCTCTCTCTCTCTCTCCTCTCTCTCTCTCTCTCTCTCTCTCCTCTCTCTCTCTCTCTCTTCTCTTTCATGTTATACTCATGCATGCATGCACATAATCATAATGCATCTGTAACAGTATCGATATAGCTTAACAAATGTTACATGTTTCAGTTCGATCGTACAATGACATCGAATGATACATTGAACTTGAGAGCACACACACACGACACAGGACACACACCACACACACACCCACCACACACACCTTCATCTCCACACCACACCCCCACACTCTCTCACTCTCACACACCTCTCACACACACACCACACACACACACACAACACCACTCAACATACAACAACACACTACAACCAACACACTACACACCATACACACACACAAGACACACACCATCCACACACACACACACACATACACACACACACACACACATGACACACACACCATGCACACACACACATACCCACACACACACACACACACCACAACACACACACACACACACACACACACACACACACACACACACGATGGCACAGACCAGTAGACAGATTCACACACACACCACACACACACACACACACACACACACACACACACACACACACGCACACACCAATACATAACTGATAGTAGTTTGACACCACCTCCAGTCTGTGAATGTGTTCTTCATTTACCACAGCTGCAGCTTGATCTCAGTCTGAGTGATTCTCTAACTTCTAATCACTGAACACTGAACTAGTGAAGTAATAACTTAAATCATTCATACATTATGCTATTGTCAGTGACTGAATCTTACATTAGATGGATCTAATAGATGGTTAGTGTCAAGGACCAGGTGACCATAATACTCCAGTCTAGAAAGAGAAAAATTGTGGTTTGATCCAGTTCATGAATTTTCCTCTAGCTAGCTAAGAAAAGCTAAGAACTTAGCTAGTGTGATAACCTGTGTGTGTGGGGTGTGTGGTGTGTGTGGTGTGTAAGGGGGGGTGTTAGTCTCAAGTCTGTTGCTCATCTTCATATAAGACATTAGATTAAGGAAAGTTCCTTGTAGAAACACATATAATTTACTAGTGCACAGAACCTACGAAAAAATTATGTTTAAAAAATGCCACTCTCTTAGAAGAAACCATATATAAATGTGTTAAGTATTTAAATAATACAGCAATAGAATACAGAGAGGGAAAAAAAACAACAACAAAATTGTGGCATTATTCCTGTGAATGATGTTCTCTCCTGAGGAGAGCTGAATTCATGCAGAGAAATCTGTCAACTGAAAAGTATTATATAAACACAATGTACTGACAACACTACAGTATAACACAAACAATACAGCACAACAAAATTTAAAAAAAATCTGATTAATGCGGCACCATGGCAAAGGTTGCAATCACAAATCTCAGTGGTGAACTCACCCTAGTAAAACAAAAGTGGGGAAACTCGCAGAGCGGCAGCAACCTCAGAGAAGCCCTCAACAAGTTTGGGCCTTTAATCTTATAGAGCCGCCCACATCATGTTCATGACTCTGGATAGCTATCTGCTGCCTTAAAACCAAAAGTATTACTGAAACCCCCAAAAAAAAAAAACAAAAAAAACCACTGCATACATGAAATCTCATAAATGGTGAACTTCGAAGCTCTCTAGCCAGTCTAGGCTGAAGAGCAAAAACCAAAAATTACTAAAAAAAAACTCAACTAAACAAACAAAAAAACCAACCCAAAAAACCCCTCTGCATACACAAAACTCAGAATGTGAACTCTAAAGCACTTAGGCTGAGGCACAAAAACTAAAGATACTTAAAAAACACAACAAAAAAACCCAACCCAAAACCCCTGCTTACACAAAATCTCACAAATGGTGAACCTCAAGCTCTTGACTAGGCTGAGGAACAAGAAATCAAAAGATTACCAAAAACAAAACAAAAAATTTACAACAACCAACCAACCCACCCAAATGTGATAGATGTGATGATGCCTTGTTGCAGATGCCACTCCCCGGCTGCAGACGTTCTGGACCTACGCCAAGGTGGAGCTGAAGCCGCCCACGCTGGGAGAGATGCCCCAGGTGCAAGAGGGCTTGAACAACCTGGTGAAGTCGGCCCGCACCGGCAAGTGGAAGACCCTCACTGTCAAGGTGAGAACAGTCTGCAGACACTTTCTTTTTTTAATATTTTTATTTACTTTATTCCTTTATATCATGGATAATGGGATAAGCACTCTTGTGCTTTTTACATCCAGTCCCTGTGTGTATGCAGTTTTGCAAATGTCATCTGTTCCCACCGGCACACGATGGCCTACTCTTATCGAAAAGCGGAACAGGATTTAACGTGTGTGCAAGATGTTCTGCGTGCGTTCGCACACGGGACCTCAGTTTATAGTCTCATTCGAAGGACTTTGGGGGAGAGTCAGCACTGATGTTAACTCCGGGAGAAAAATCCCTCGAACGGAAATCGAACTTGGGTGTCAAATGCGAGTGCAATGTCTTGCATTTGGCTATCCATCCCCACGGTTGTGTGTGACATTATTGTAGTTTCTTTTGTCAGTGAGAAAGATGCTCACTAGTCGTGTGTTTATTTTTTTTTTTTTTATATCTTTATATCATAATAAAACATGGAAGTTGTATAGCCTCTCTCTTGTAAGACAATCAAAGCGCTTGCATTTGACCTACAGAGCCACAGATCATGCTGCCCCAGGCGCAAGATCCCAACTCCAACTCCGATTTTCCTCAGGATGGTGTGACGACACCTGTGTGATGCTGGTTTTATAATTTTGTCATCGCTCCTACGACACGATGGCCTACTCTCCAAAGTGAACGGGTTTTAACGTGTTGCAAGATGTTCTGCTGCATTCGCACACGGCTCGTTTTCGAGTCTCTTCGAATATCAAGGATAATGGAATAAGCACTCGTGTGCTTTTTTTTTTTTTACTTTAACTTTTTTGTACTCTGATAGGGAAACATAGTTGCATGCATGAACATTTTTTTTTTTTTAAATGGGTAGGCACTGCACTTGTGGTGACACACTCTCCCCGGGGAGAGCAGCCCGAATTTCACGCAGAGAAATCTGCTGTACATAAAGTGGTACAAAATTAAAAAAACAAAACAAAATATATCCAGTCCTCATGTATATGCAGTTTTGTAAACCTTGTCATTTGTTCCCACCGGCACACTATGTGTGACATTGATTGTAGGTTTTCTTCACCTTGCACCTTGGGGTTTTTTTTGGTCTTAGTGTTTTTGGTGTGTGTTTGTTTTATCTTTTTTTTTTCAGGGTGGGGGGGTGTGGGGGGAAGTAGTTTTCTGGACTTTATGAGATTTGTTTGTAATGAGATTTGAATGGACCATGCACGCACACACACACACACACACACAGAACACACATGCAGAACATCTTGCACACACACCAAAACTTATCCTGTTTTTGGAAGATGAGGCCATTGCATGCTGGTGGGAACAGATAACAAAATTTGCAAAACTGCATTACACACAAGGACCAGACGGCAGACCTGTGTAAAAAAGCATGCGAGTGCTTATTCCATTATCCTGGAAATAAAAGAATGAAATAAATAGATGAGTAAATAAATAATGAAAAATTATTCTTTGGTTTTATTGTGTGGTAGATAGTGGTGGGCTGACTGGTGTGAGTGCTAAACTTTATCAAGTTTATGGGAGTCAACCGGAAGAGAGACCTGTCTTTTTGTTGGATATTTCCCTGAAACAGTATACATGTCTGCTTATAGAATATATTGTGACATCAAAGTTGTCAAACATCAACATTTCCCTGAAAAGAAGAAGTGAGTTGTGAAGAGAATTTTGAAGTGTGTCAGAATGAGAACATTGCATGAGATTCCATGTTTGTATGAACACTTGTGTTTAGTGAGATTGTATATGACCCTATTGCTGTACTGAAAATTGACTTGGTTTGAAAAATGTCCAAAATCCACACTGTTTTCATGCACAACACACACTCACACGGACATCCATGAGTGGAAAGCTACGTATATTGAGTGGGAAAGCCACTGATCATACAGTCTCTCACTTTGCTGTTGCCCCCAGCGTCAGTGGTTTAATCAAGAACTGTGATAAATCATAAAGCCCAGGCACTGAAGGCATAGAAACATGTGTTCTATATTAACATTTTTTTTTCTGTCAGTGCTTTTTTTTTCCATGCATGAGTTAGTTGACCAAAAAGTTGTGTTTTGTTTGTTTTCAGGAAGCCTGGCTGAACACTCTCGTGGGCGCTGAAATCATGTTCTGTTTCTTCATCGGAGAGGTTCTAGGACGTCGCAGCCTGGTCGGGTACTACATCCCTGGCGCTGTCCATTACGAGGCTGGAATTTAGCTCGTCTTCTTCATTTGTTGTTTTTTAGGTCTTTGTGAAATTGCGTGTATGTATAGACCAGAGCTAGATGACACAGACAGGGCGAGAATGACAATTCTGTAATTGTTTCAAACTTCACTTTCGTTCGTAACAAACTGGAAAGCGAGTGTAAGCCATGGTCATTTCTCGTTTTTCGACCAGTGTTGTTTTGTGAGAATGTGGAGCTCTGAATATTTTAGTTTGTAAGGAAGATTAAAGAGTTGATAACAAATATGTTATGTGAACTGTTTGGTTTGAAAGGGAATGCAGAATGTTTGTTCATGTCGAGTGACTGAGAACTCAGTGTGTGTGTTATCTGTGCTGTTGTTCCTGACTTCACTCCTCCAAAAGTCCTTTGGATGAGACTCCAAACTAAGAACTCAAGCAGAACATCTTGCATGCATCTTAAAACCTGTTCCCCCTTTCGGAGGAGTAGACCAATGCATGCTGGTTGGAGTGGATGACATGAATCACGCAAAGTATATGCACACTAGTGTCATGTTAAGACATCACTAAAGTTGGAATGCAGCCTACCAGGCTATGTTAATGATCGGCAACCCCCCTCCCCAGTAGCATAAGCAATAGTCCTGCCATAGGTGAACCTCAGCACCCTAGCCAAGGAACAAAATAGCCCAACAAAATGTTACGAATACACATGCAGATGTAGCTTGCTTTTTGTTATCATCTGAAGTCCTTTCAGGTAAGTGGATTCACTCACTCTCTGTGTTCCCTTACCGGGAGGTGTGTGTAACACCTGGTCTTCCCCTGTGCTTGTAATTTTGCAGGTCTGGCCTCAGCCAATACATTCCGACTTCTGAGCAGCATTGTAACAGTTGCATGTTGGGTATGTTCATGTTTCTGTAATTTACCAAATGTTGACATGAATTACGGGATCTTTAACATGCAAATTTGATCTGCACGTGTATATACATGAAGGAAATCAAGGCACTGGCGGGTCTGCACTGAAAGTTGACTTGGGAGATTATAAAAAATACCCATCCTTAAAATTCATTGGACACCGCTAAGATTTAAACTGAGGACTTCATAGACCCACAGGATTGAAGTCAGTCTTAATCACTCAGCTATTGTGTCCATCAGAAGTGGATTCATTTCCAGTGTGAAAATGAGCTCTGAAACTGACACTGCAATAGAGAACGAATTCACACCTTTAAGAGAACATGGGTGACTAGCTGCTGGGCTGCCCACACCTATTATTGCCTTGTTTGAAAGCTCACATTGCAACAGCAACATCTGCTCTAGTCAGACTCAGAGGATCATCAGAACACAACATCAGCTTCTGCACCAAATACCACCTCGACAAATCCCTCGTGATATCTATCCTCCTATATGGCTGTGAATCATGGACTCATGACAGCAGAGTTAGAGAGGAGAATCCAAGCATTCAGAGCAAGTGCCACAGAAGACTCCTCAAAATATCATACAAAGACACAAGACTAATAACTATGTGAAAGAAGAAATCAATAAGGTGTGGGCCCCCAAGAACCTTTGCTCTCCACCATAAAGAGGAGAAAGCTGATGTGGTTTGGTCACACCACAAGACACAACACCTTAGCAAAAACTATCTTGCAAGGAACAGTCGAGGGCAACAGAAGAAGAGGCCGCCAAAAGAAATCATGGGTTGACAACATCAAAGACTGACCGCCCAACCCCTGCAACACCTCCACTAGCCACACAGGATCGTGAAGCATGGAAAAAGATCTCTGTTGCGTCTTCTCTCATGTCCCCCCTACGTCCTTTGGGACATGGGACTGAGAGTGAGTGAAATAAGAATAGATTTGAAGTATGTCTTATGTTAAAAAACAATTGTATATAAAAAGTCACAGTTTTCAGTGTTGTTCCGAAAATCTGAGAACCACTTGCATTATGACATGTCACAAGTGGTTTTTTTTTCCGAGTTCCAATGTCTCAAATTCTCTGACATAATCTGTGGCACAATCAACAGTGAGCAGGAGTTGACTGGAATCGAATATTCCCACAAATGCAATTTTTGGATGGAATTAACCCAGTTCCTCCCAGTCAAGAGGACACAACTCTGACCACTGCATTAGGGCCATGGTGGAAAACTAGAAACAAGGACAGACGCAAGAAAGAAAGAAAATAGGATGAAAACAGAGAGTTGGGTGTATTTTTTTTAGAGAGAGAGGAAAAGAGATGAAGAGAAAGAAAAACTAAAGGAAAACAATTACATATATATACACATGCACGCACACACACACACAACAGACACACACACACACACACACACCTAACACACATACACACACAACCTCGCTGTCAAGTTTTTATTCACTGGACGGAATGCACTTGAGAAAACATTTAAATAAAACACAAATTATAAATCAATCCAAAAAAAAAAAGTTGATTTCATACAATTAGCATCTTCGATTAAAAAACACAACAAATCTGTATGCACTTGTAACAGAAAGCAAAACCGAACAAATGAAGTCAATAAATCATGGAATGTCTGGCAGAAGTGAAATATCACATACACGGCTGCCTGCTTCTTAAAAGCACAAGCAGTAGAGATGATGGATTGGGAAGGGTGAAGATGAGACATGTTTCCCATCTGGGGACAGAGTTCAATTCAATTCTTTTATTGTCCTCTGTTAAACACCACCATCCCTACGTTAATGGAGACAACCCCTCTTTCCCTGTACATGTGCACTGTACTCTTCTTTTGTACGCTTCTCTAACCCAGTAGTCGGTGATACAGAGGGAAGGGTTAGGAGATGGGTGGTTGCCTTCTAGCAGGCAACCCGTAGGGAAAAGGTTAAAGGAAATTTGCTCTGTTTAACCTATAACACATAAGGACATTTTTCTAGCGGGCAACCCGTAGGGAAAAGGTTAAAGGATGGAAATTTGCTCTGTTTAAACCTATAACACATAAGGACATTTTTCTAGCGGGCAACCCGTAGGGAAAAGGTTAAAGAAATTTGCTCTGTTTAAACCTATAACACATAAGGACATTTTTCTAGCGGGCAACCCGTACGGAAAAGGTTAAAGGAAATTTGCCTGTTAAACCTATAACACATAAGGACATTTTTCTAGCGGGGGCAACCCGTACGGAAAAGGTTAAAGGAAATTTGCGCTGTTAAACCTAGTAACACATAAGGACATTTTTCACTATGCCGCGCAACCCTGCCGGGAAGGTAAAGGATAGGATTTATAGCTTGCTGCTTTCACCCTGCATCCAAACTAAGACATATCCAACAAAGGATCTTGCGGGGGGAGGTGAAGGTGGTAGGATTTATAGCTTAGCGTTTTGCTGATCTCAAAGCTTTGAGCCTAAAAGACCATTTCGGGAACGTTTTACCGTGGGGTTGCCATAGTACTGTTCGAGCTTGCCTCAATGATCTTAGCCAGTTATGAGACAAAAACTGTGGGCTTTTTCCTAGTTGTACAATATGTCCACTTCTCTGAAAGTTTGAATGGTATGTTTTTATTTGTTTTCTGAATTTAGTATAAATCTTCGTGGTATGCAAAAAAGGAGAATAAAAGTCAATTTTGTGTTTTAATTTCATTTACAAGATTTAAAATGCATGAAGAGTCATTCTTTTTCTGCTTTATAAAGAAAGAAAAAGCACCAAAAAGGAACACCCCCCCCTCCCCCCAAATCACTACATAGGTAAAACTTACACGAGCAGATAAAGCACAAGAAAAAAAAAGCTCAGATGAATAAATACACCCCCGAGAGAGAAACTCAAGACAGACACAGAGAGAAAATGACAGAAGAGAGAGAGAGGAAGGCAGGGAAACGAGTATCTGTATGGTCCCTTGAAAACCTATGTATGTATACAGTTAAGGATACACATGAATATGAAACGAAAGAAAGCAATTGTCAGAATACTATCTTAACCAAAAACTACACAATGTCGATCTTTAAAGACCACAAATTGAGAGAAAGACATACTTGACGTTGTTAGCATTACTGAGAGTAAACAGAAGTACCTAATACACACACACATCACAATCATCTACACACACACACACACACACACACACACACACACACACACACACACACACACACACATTCATTCTTATATATGCAAATATACACATCTACACACACACACCACACACACACACACACACACACACACACACACACACACACACACATACACACACATTCATTCTTATATATGCAAATATACACATCTACACACACACACACACACACCACACACCACACACAACACACACACACACACACACATTCATTCTTATATATGCAAATATACACATCTACACACACACACACACACACACACACATTCACATAGCAAACACACACACACACACACACACACACACACACACACACACACACACACACACACACACACACACACACTGTGCAATGAAAAAAAACACCCCAAAAAACACCAATCCTAACAGAACAAAATCAACAGACCCCCACCCCCCCCCCCCTCCCCCCTAAAAAAACCCCCATGAATGAAAAAGTACACAATTCATAATAAGCATAAAAATCTGCACTCTTACAGGTCAGCACAGAGCAACTACCATAACATTAAAAAAGAACAAAAAAAAGGATATAAATCATAACTTATAACAACACTAGTAATTAAATCTACAACAACCCCCCCAAACAAAACAACAACAAAAATCCCTGGGCAAAAAAACTGTCAGAGAAAACATCGCAACAGTAATGGTTCAGGCGTAGAGGCAGGGGAGACGATTACAAGAAGAGTTGGTCCCCTTGCCCTTCCTTCAGGACGTTGTCCAGTTGGTTGTTGGCAGCTAAAGCCTGGAAATGCTGTAACACAGAAAAACATACACACACATCAAATAAACACATCACCCTTTTTTTTTTTGCTTCTCGGCTAGAGCTCAGAAGTTCACCCATTTGTGAGATTTTGCGTTGGTAACTGTTTACCAACCACATTCTGACTCTGGGGATGATGATGTCGAAACATGACGCCACTGTGCGTGCGTTTAAAAAATTTTGTTACCCGTTTCTACCAGCTTGGCCTATTCTTCTGAAAGGAGGAACAGGTTTTAAGTGTGCACAAGACGTTCTGCATGATTTCACACATGGTAAAAGGATAGGTAAAGGTGTCCCATAACCCTGGCGGTCGTAGGTGGAGGTCAGAGACCTCAGCGTCTCTAGGGGCCAGTATATTGAGGGCAGCACCCATCGCCTCTCCCTCGCTGCTTTACCTTCCCTGACCCTAAAGAGGACAGGTACCCATTTACAGCTGGATGAACTGGGGGGGGGGGACTGTACTGAAGCCAAGGCGCGCAAACTGTCACCCATCCAACTGGTAACCACGCTCGGCGCTGCTTAACTTGACTGGGGGAAAGCGAGCGCTCTGGCCACTTAGCTATCCTGCCCACCTTTTTTCTCATACATGGGGCCTTGGTTTTTTGTCTCATTTGAAGACTGCAGGGGGGAGTAGAGTCGGTACTGATGTTAACTCCAGGGTAAAATTTCCTGAAAGGGGCACCTCCATGGTGGCTTGATCCAAGGCCATCAGATCATAAGCACAACCCTCTAAGCACCAGGTTAACACCCCCCCCCCCCCCCTACATGATCTGACTTCTCCCTTTTAACTCCTTGAAGTATACGGTGGCACTGCACCGACTTTCTGAGGTAGTCTTACTTCAATACACACAAACACACATTGAGGCTCGCATATCCCACACACACTTGTTCATCTCACTTGCTTTCTCTCATCTCCTCCTCACTCACACACACACACACACACACACACACACACACACACACACACACACACACACACACACACACACACACACGCGCGCGCGCACTTGCTCACTCATACACACACACATACTTGCTCATTTGCTATTTTTTTCTCTAACACACAGAGAAAGCTCTCACACACTTATCCACACACACTTGCTCTCTCTCTGTTGTGTCTCTCTCTCTCTCTCTCCACACACACACACACACACACACACACACACAATCACACACACAAACCCACCCCAACACACACACACACCTCTCCCCACCACACACAACCCACCCACCAACACACCACACACACCCCCCCCCAACACACACACCCCTCCCCCCCAACACACACACAAACCCCCCCAACACACCCCCCCCCAACACATACAACCCTCCCCCCACACCACCCTCCCTCCCAACCAATTTCCAACAACAAACAAACAAACAAAAAAAACCCCACAAGACATAAGAAGATAGATAAGATACCTTACTACACAAACTGACCTACCTGTGAGTTCTTGAACTCGGAGTAGAGGGTGAAGAGCACATGCAGGGCTTGGATCTTGTCGTTCTGGTGACTCGAGTTCTTGTACACCGGAATATCCAGCATCGCTGCAGCACACAGGTTTTTCCCCAGGAGTTCATATCAGACTTGCTGACTCCACTCCTCTGGAGTGAGACTATTATATTTTTT
This sequence comes from Stramonita haemastoma, assembly GCA_030674155.1. Taxonomy (NCBI): domain Eukaryota; kingdom Metazoa; phylum Mollusca; class Gastropoda; order Neogastropoda; family Muricidae; genus Stramonita; species Stramonita haemastoma. The sequence goes on from CM060339.1 coordinate 20,977,183, forward strand.
GTATTTTTTTTTGTATTTTGTACCACTTTATGTCACAGCAGATTTCTCTGCTGCATGAAATTCGGGCTGCTCTCTCTCCCCGGGGAGAGAGAGCGCGTCGCCACAAGTGCAGCGCCTACCCTTTTTTTTGTGGTCTTTTTCCTGTATGCAACTGTATTTGTTTCCCTATCAGAGTGGCTTTTTTCTACAGAATTTTGCCAGGGTCAACCCCCTTGTTGCCATGGGTTCTTTAACGTGCGCTAAATAGTGATGTTTAACACACAGGAACTCGATTTATTGTCTCATACGAAAGACTAGCACCCAGACCACCACTCAGGGTCTAATGGATGGGGAAAAAGTTTGGGGTTCAAACAGGGTATGAACCACCGCACACTCCGACCCAGACTTTTTGCTTTCTAGGCAAGGCCCGTTACCACCTAGACCATCGATCCACATCAGTGCTGCCTCCACTCCTCTGGATGAGAGTATAAACCAAGGTCTCACATGTGAATGCACGCAGAACATCTTGCCCACATTTTAAAACCTGTTCCATCTTATCGAATAAGTAGGCGATTGCTTGTTGGTGAATGGATGACAAAATTTTTAAAACAAATGCACACTGGTGTCATATTTAGACATCATCCCTGAAGTTGGAATGCAGCTACCTTCCTGGTGGGCAAAAACAATCGCATACACAAAATCTTGCCATTGGTGAACCTTGGAGCTACATCCGAGGAACACAAACCCCCCAAAACAATCCACAGCTGTCAGTTTCCCTCACTTTTGGCTGCTCTCTGTCCCGAGCCTAAGGCTCATCAGGCCGGTGCTTATCCCGGTTTCTGTGGCGTTAAGCGACTGAGAGTCATAGACTCCCCCCTGGATAGGACGCCAGTCTATCGCAGGGTTAACCCCCAACACAAGGTTGGTACCCCTTTTACAGCTGGGTGGGGTGAGAAAATAGCCCTAAAAAGCCTTTTCCAAGGGCACAACGCCATAGCCGAAAGCTGGGATTGAACCCGCAACCTGTAGATTACGAGTCCACCACCCTAACCACTAGACTACAGCGGCTGCTCAGAATTGGCTGCTCTCAGCTGCTATATATTCCATCCCAGCTGGTACTAATTATAGCAGAAACTGGCCACACACTTGGACTTGGTAAAAGCAAGGGCTGGCTAATTTTAGCACTAGGCCCTGGACCCTTGACCGAGTTATGCTGGGTTTGCGTGCTGTGAATCCCATAACAGTAATCCCTCTGACAAAACCATAAAGACAAAAGAGAGAAAACTAAGAAAAGAACAAAATATGCAGGAGTTTGTTTGCTTCTAAAGCCAATACCGAATGCATGCATGGTGGAAAATGCGTTACACATTAAAAAAACAAAAAAACAAATAAATGTTACCCCAAAAAATTACATACACATGGACTGTACAAGACAACAACATTGTATCTTATTGTTGTTGTTTTAACTTACAACAGATGATATCGGTGAACTGTCCCAAATCACAATCCAAGTCAGCAGTGGGAAGGGAGACCTGAAAAACATAGGAACATGAGTGAATAGACACATTAAAAAAAAACAAACAAACCAAAAAACCAAAACAACAACTACAAAAAAAAAACCCTGAACACAAGAATATACATGTATGGTAATAACTACAACAAAACATGCTTGAAAATGCACACACATTCAACTGTTCAGAACTGTTCCAAAAAATCCCAATTCAAAAAAAGGTAAGTTTTCACCAGCATATACCCAGTTTAGGATGGGTGGCACAATTGCTTAGTGGTTAGAGCATTGTGCTCTTGATGTGATAGATTGAGCCCAGAGTCAAGCCACCTGAGAGGTTGCTCATTCAACGGGATTTTTCCTCTGAATTAACATCAGTACTGACTCCACTTCCCCAAAAGTCCTTCAGATGAGACTATAGACCAAGGCCCCTTGTACAAATGCATGTAGAACATATTGTGCATATTTTAAAAACTCATTCCAACTTTCCGATAAGTAGGCTTTTGTTGTGTGAGGGTAGGAATGAATGACAATTAAAAAAAACACCACAACAACAACAAAATGCATGGACACTGGTGTTGTGTTTAGACATAATCTGCGGTCAGAATACAACTAACTTAATGGTCACATGCACAAAAATGTTACTATTGCATGAGCCTGGGTTTCAACACATTAAGAAAAAAAGAACCAAAAAACCCCCCCTCAGAAACTCAAAAATCTCAAAAACTCTGAACCTCAGAGCTCTAGCCAAGGAAAACACACACACACACACACACACACACACACACAAACCACACACACACCACACCACACAACACACACACACACAACACACAACACACACACACACACACACAGAGTAAAACCCGTTATGCTTTTCGGAAGAGTAGGCCATTGTGTGCTGGTGGAAAAGGATAACAAAATCTACAAAACTGCATACGCACGTTAACTGGATGTAAAAAAAAAAAGGCACATGAGTGCTTAATTCCATTATCCTCAAAAACAACAAAAAAATATACATATATATAAAAATAACACACACACACACATAATTTGATAAATAATAGGCTGAACATCCACACACAGAATGCAAAACTACACACAGGCACAGGGCAAACTATAACCCTCTTTTGAGTAAACCCCCCCCCCCCCCCAAAAAAAAAAACCACAACAACAACCAAACCCTCTCTGTTGACAGATAAAAACCACAAAGATGCGGTGCAATGCAATGCAATCTTCTCACCTCTTTGAGAAGCTCCTCAAACTCTGGGGGCCATTCCTGCATGAGGGCATCGATGTCGGGCATGTTCCTGACAGACAAACAACAACACCACCTCTGTTATTTCTCGACATGCACAAGACATGGCAACGTTCTGGCGGCTCCTGCGACAGTACTGGAACCATTCGTTTCGGTCGTTGCCATTCCAATGGATCATTCCAGTGGCGTGGAGAGGGGGGGGGGAGGGGGGTTCTGCTTCATGGGTAACAGTTTGCCCTCCATACTTACTTACCCAGGCTTTGCGCTCTAAAGACTAGAGCGCAACTCCATAGTCTTCCGAGACTGATGGGTGCCTACTACTACAACAAGAAGGAGGGTGGCTGGGTGGTTAAGATGTTCGCCCACCTGCCGATAAGTGAACCGTGAGGTTCTGGGATCGATTCCCAGTCTCACCCTTTCTTCCCAGTTTGACCAAAGAATAATCAAACTGAATGTCAAAGTCCTTCGGATGAGACTGTAAACTGAATCCCCGTGTGCAAACGCATGCAGAACATCTCGCATGCATGTTAAAAACTCGCTCTGTCTTAGAGAAGAGTAGGCCATTGTGTGCCAGTGGGATCAGATGACAAAAAAACAACCCCCCCCCCCCCCCCCCACCTGCATTCACACAGGTTTCATGTTTAGACACCATCCCAAAGTCAGAATGCGTCTACCTAAATGGTGGGGGGGGGGGGGGGGGGGGGGGGGGGGGGGGGGATTAGTCGCATACACAAAAATCTTACCACTGGTGAACCTCAGAGTCTAGCTGAGGAACAAAAGAAAATTTACTATTCATGCACAATGGATGCAGTAGTTGAGTGGTTAAGATAACTCAACTTCAATCTGGTGGGCCCATGAAGTTGTGGCCCGTTTAAATCTCTTTGGCAATGTCTGGTGATTTGAAGGGTGGGGATTTTTTCCATCTCCCAGGTCAACTTCGAGTTTCTTTCTTTCTTCAATGTAACTTCTCTTAACTAATAGTGATATTACACATCAACTTCCAAGCGCAGACCTGCCAGTGCCTTAATTCCCTCGGTGTATGTAGATACACGTACAGAACAACTATGCATGTTAAAGACCCCCTCATTCATGTCAGCGACTGGCGGGTTATGCAAACATGAACATACCCAGCACAAACACCCCCCCCCCCGAAATAGGAATGTGGCTACCTTCATGGTGGGCAAAAAAGCCCAATCACATAAGTAAAATCTCACCATTGGTGAACCTCAGAGCTCAAGCCAAGAAATGGGAGGTTTGTGTGTGTGTGGGTATTCATGACAAGGATCATCACAAAAGAGGGGGAGGGGGAGGGGGGTAGAACCAACAACAAAGATAATCACAAAAAGGAGTGTGGGGGGTGGGGGGTGTAGAACCACAACAGATTGATGACAAGAGGCCAGCACAGCTGTCAGTTTACCCCCACTTTCAGCCCCTCTCAGCGGCTAATTAACCCATCCCATCCCAGCCCAGATGAGGCCACCTGGTGCTATTTATAGCACACAGCAGTCAAGTTCCCCCCCCCCCCACTTTCAGCTCCTCTCAGCGGCTAATTAACCCATCCCAGCCCAGCCCAGATGGGGGCCAGCTGTGGTACTAACTATTTATAGCAGGAACTGACCCCACTTGGGACTAGGTGAAAGGAAAGGGGGAACTAAATTGAGCACACTGGCATTGGAATTGTGCTACGCTGTGGGCGGCCAGACAGACAGACAGAGACCTGGAGTAGTGGACGTTGGGTGGGGGTTTGGAGCGGTGGAGGTCACGGATGCTCTCGATCCAGTTCTCTATGGCCTTGGGGTTCTTCTCCGCACTCTCCAGACTCTTCACCACCTGCCTCACACACACACACACAGGTAGGTAGGTATAGGTACACACTTTGTGGTGATGATGATGATGATGATGATGATGATGATGATGATGATGAAATTCTTCACCACCTGTCACACACACACACAGGTAGGTACACACTTCATGGTGATGATGATGATGATGATCATGATGATGATGATGATGGTGATGGTGATGATGATGATATCACTGATGAAACTCTTCACCACCTGTCACACACACACACAGGTAGGTACACACTTCATGGTGATGATGATGATGATGATCATGATGATGATGATGATGATGGTGATGGTGATGATGATGATATCACTGATGAAACTCTTCACCACCTGTCACACACACACACAGGTAGGTACACACTTCATGGTGATGGTGGTGATGGTGGTGATGATGATGATGGTGATGATGATGATGGTGATGATGATGATATCACTGATGACTCCTCACCACCTGTCACACACACACACAGGTAGGTACACACTTCATGGTGATGATAGTGATGGTGATGATGATGATGGTGATGATGATGATGATGATGATGATGATGATGATATCACTGATGACTCCTCACCACCTGTCACACACACACACAGGTAGGTACACACTTCATGGTGGTGGTGGTAATGGTGATGATGACCATGATGATGATGGTGATGATGATGATGGTGGTGGTGGTGGTGATGGTGATGATGACCATGATGGTGGTGATGATGATGGTGGTGGTGATAACAATGATAACGATGACCATGATGATGGTGATGATAACCATAATGATGATGATAATGGTGATGATGGTGATGATGATAACAATGATGATGATGACAATGACTATGACAATAACACTTGATGATGATGATAACAATGATGATGATGATAATGATGACAAAAACAATGATGATAACAATGATGATGATAATTACAACAATCATGACAATGATGATGAAACTCTATCACCTGTTCCACACATGTAGTGACTTCATAATGATGATGACGACTTCATAATGGTGATAATGATCGTGATAATGATGTGATAATGATGACACTCTTTCCCACCTGTATCACCCACGTAAAGACTTCATAATGATAGTGATAACAATCAAGGGTGTATATATATAGTGCTTATTCCACTATTCTCAAAATAACAGAATATTACTAAAAAAAATTTCTAAATTTTTTTTTTTTAAAAAGGCCATGGGCATGCACTGACCAGGGTCTTGGCAGTGGTCTGCTTGGAGATGGCCCTCAGCTGAAGGTCAAGGACAGTGGGGTCAGACTGCTTGGCACAGGGTTCATCCAGCACCGTCAGACCCAGCGTGTCTGGTTTGTTGTCTGGCCGCGGAATCTGAGCACACAAGCACGCAAGCACGCACGCACGCACGCACACACACACACACACACACACACACACACACACACACACACACACACACACACACGTACACACACACACACACTTACACACACGTACACACACACACACACCGCACACACACACACATACACACACACGAGCGTTTGCACCAAGGTATACAAAATATGCAACATTATGTAGACAGTCACACTTGGAATATTTGAACAAATATGGAACTAAGTTTCTCGTTTCTTTTCAAGGCTATGATTCCTATCAATGCGTGTGACTGTCAGTGTTGTAAGTAATTGCCCTTCATGGTATGATTATTAAAGTATTTTTGACTTGACTTGACTTGACAAACATGTGAGGGTATGTATACTTCACCCTTTAAAATAAACATATTCTACATCTGACCCAGACCACAGAATATGGGTCTTCCGTCCATTCCTTCCTTCCTTCCTTCCTTCCTTCCTCCCTCTCTCCCTACCTTCCTTCCTACCTCCCTTCCATTCTTCCTTCCTTCCATTCATTCTTTCTTCCTTTCTTCCATTCTTCCTCCATTCCCTTTCCCCCTGCCTGCCTGCCTCCCTTCCATCCATCCTCCCTCCCTTCTTTCCTCCTCTCTCTCTCCTTCCTTCCTTCCTTCCTCCCTCCCTTCTTTCCTCCCTCTCTCTCCCTTCCTTCCTTCCTTCCTCCCTCCCTTCTTTCCTCCCTCCCTCCCTTCCATCCATCCATCTTTCCTTCTTCCCTCCCTCTCTCCCTTCCTTCCTACCTTCCATTCTTCCTTCCTTCCATTCATTCTTTCTTCCTCCCTCCCTCCTTTCCCTCTCCCTCCCTCCCTTCTTTCCTCCCTCCCTCCCTTCTTTCCTTCCTCCCTCCTTCCATCCATCCATCCATCCATCCATCCATCCATCCATCCATCCATCCATCCATCCATCCATCCTCCCTCCCTCCCTCGCTTCCTTCACCAATTCCTCAGCTGACCTTGATGAAGGCGTCGATGTCGCCCACGGAGGGGATGAAGTCTGGGATGAAGGGCTTCAGCTTGTGGTCCAGCTCAATGGACTGGGGGGTGTATCTGCAACACACGACGCGGCCACGCTTAGCTCCCTTTGCAACACACAACGCGGCCACGCTTAGCTCCCTTTGCAACACACAACGCGGCCACGCTTAGCTCCCTTTGCAACACACAACGCGGCCACGCTTAGCTCCCTTTGCAACACACAACGCGGCCACGCTTAGCTCCCTTTGACAATGTATGTACATCAGTGCTGCTGACTCCACTTCCAGTGTTGACTCCACTCCCTTGCTTAGCTCCCTTTTGACAATGTATGTACATCAGTGCTGCTGACTCCACTCCCACGCTTAGCTCCCTTTGACAATGTATGTACATCAGTGCTGCTGACTCCTCTCCCACACTTAGCTCCCTTTGACAATGTATGTACATCAGTGCTGCTGACTCCTCTTCCATGCTAAGCACACTTTTACATGTATACATCCGTACTTTCTCAAAATTTTGGGAAAGGCAGAACAGAGAGAGAGAGGAGTGGAGAAAACTGGGTGTCAAGTCATCAGGGGTGCCCCCAATGGTCGCCAGACTAAGGGATAGATAGATAGATAGATAGATAGATAGATAGATAGATAGATAGATAGATAGATAGATAGATAGATAGACATTGGTGCTGACTCCACTCCCACGCTTAGCTCCCTTTTACATACATCAGTGCTGACTCCTATCCCACGCTTAGCTCCCTTTTACATATATCAGTGCTGACTCCTATCCCATACTTAGCTCCCTTTTACATACATCAGTGCTGACTCCTATCCCACGCTTAGCTCCCTTTTACAATGTATACATCAGTGCTGACTCCTATCCCATGCATAGCTCCCTTTTACAATGTATACATCAGTGCTGACTCCTATCCCATGCTTAGCTCCCTTTTACATACATCAGTGCTGACTCCTATCCCATGCTTAGCTCCCTTTTACAATGTATACATCAGTGCTGACTCCTATCCCATGCTTAGCTCCCTTTTACATACATCAGTGCTGACTCCTATCTCACGCTTAGCTCCCTTTTACAATGTATACATCAGTGCTGACTCCTATCCCATGCTTAACTCCCTTTTACATACATCAGTGCTGACTCCTATCCCAGCTTAGCTCCCTTGTACAATGTATACATCAGTGCTGACTCCTATCCCACGCTTAGCTCCCTTTTACAATTATCATCAGTGCTGACTCCTATCCCACGCTTAGCTCCCTTTTACATACATCAGTGCTGACTCCACTTCCCCAAAAGTACTGCCAACGAGACTCTAAACCGCAGCCCAGTGTGCGAATGCATGTAGAACATCTCGCGCAAACATTAGAAAACCTGTTTCGCCTTTCAGAAAGAGGGGCCATTTTGTGCTGGTATGAAAGGGTGACAGTTTTAAAAAAACCCAAACTCCCACACACCAATGTCATGCTTAGACACCATCCCCAAAGTTGGAATGTGACTATCTTGAATAGTAGGTTAAAACTGCAACATAGGAAAAATCTCACTATTGGTGGTGACACCTCGAAGTTCTGGCCGATAAACAACCCCCCCCCCCCCCCCCCCAAAACAAAAACAAAACAAACCCAAAACAAACAACAAAAGGTAATGAAGCAGTTTATCAAACCAGCAATCATTAACTGATGCACGTACATCAGAGAAAAGGAAAGCCATTCGCACACAAGGTTTACCATTTAACTGCAAGAATTCACTGACTCTTTTGCTTGTGTGTGTGTGTGTGGACATGTAATTTGTTAATTTTTTGTGTAAATGGTTGCATGCGCGTGACTCAATTTGAATGCAAGCGGCTTTGATTTGTGTACTCCACAAGATTCAGCGCTATATAAATCCCATGTATTCTTCTTCTTCTTCTCTTCATCATCATCATTATTCAGGATGACTTTTCAAAAGACAAAAACACAAAACCCTCTAACCTACCTCCCCACTCAACTCACCTGGTGATGTACTGGAACAGCTCCTTGATCTCAGCACTCACAGCCAGATTTTCAAACTCGGCCGGGTCGTAGGCCCTGTAACAACACAACACAACGCAACAATAAACACAATGGTTTAGAGATGGTTCCGGTATGGTATGGTCTTTTTTTTTTCTATCTTATTCATAGGCTTGATTTTGTTCATTTTTTTAAAATGTATAATCATACATTATTATGATTTATGAATGCAAGCCCCTTTGATTTGTTGCTTTACAAGACTAAGGGCTGTACAAACTCCATAGATTATTGATATCTATCATTAATTAATCTCATGCATTGAAGGGGGCAGGGTAGCCAAGTGGTTAGAGTGTTACGCTCATAATCTGACATCCCAGGGTCCAGTCACCACAGAGGCGCCCGTTTTATGGGATTTTCCCTGGAGTTGACATCAGTGCTGACTCCACTTCCCCAAAACTCCTTCAGACAAAAACTATAAACAAAGGTCCTGTGCGTGAACACACACGCTAAATATCTTACACACATGTTAAAACCTGTCTGCCTTTCAGAAGAGTAAGCCATCACATGCCAGTAAGAACAGATGACAAATGTTTTTTTTAAAACACGGTGTCGTGTTTGGACATTATACCCTAACTCAGAATGCGGCTACCTTAATGGCAACGGCAGTATACACGAAAATCTTACTATCCGTAAGCCTTGAAGCTCTAGCTAAGGGACCAAAAAAGAAAAAAAAAAAGAAAAAAGAAATACCCCCTTCCCTTTATCAAAAAGCCAAATTTAACCCACGTACCCTTCCACCTGCGGGTGATCGTCGTCATCGTCATCATCATCGGAATCGTCTTCATCGTCGTCGTCATCCTCATCCTCGGAGTTGAACTGCTGACCCGGCTGCCCTTGACCCCGGACGGCGGGGATGGGCTGTTGCGGAGCCTGTTAAGGACAGGGTTGTGGTTAGCGCCATTGTGACACACACTCCTATGCATATCTTGTACAGACAGACCTACTATCAAGGATGAAAGTTATGAGGCCAGGTTATATAGAGGGGTAGCATGTTGTGTTGTATTAGATTGTATTTGGTGTGGGGGGGGGGGGGAGATGGAATAGCCTAGTGGTTGAACCATTGCACTCATGAAGTCGAATTTGCTAAAACTATGAATTGTTATTGATTGTTTGTGTGTTGTATAGGTCGAATGCGAGCGCTTTGATTTGTTTTACAAGATATAGCACTATATAAATTCCATGTATTATTATTATTATTATTATTATTATTATTATTATTATTATTTTATCTGACGGCCTGGGATCGAGTCACCATGGAGGTGCCTGTATTAGGGGATTTTGCCCTGGAGTTAACAACAGTACTGACTCCACTCCCCAAAAAGTCCTTCGGATGAGACTACACATAAATGGAGAACCCATGTGCCAATGCACGCAGAACATTTTGCGCACATGTTCTGAATTTTCTAAGTCGGCCATTGCGTGCCAGTAGGAACAGATAACAAGATGTTAAAAAACAACAACCCACAAACACAATGGCATCATGTTTAGACATCATCCCTGAAGTCAGATACGTTACCTTAATGGTCAGCAAAAAACGGTCGCATTTACAAATCTCACGTTGGTGAGCCTTGGAATTCTAGCTGAGGACAAAAGAAACCCATCTCTCCAAAAAGACTAGCACCTGACCACACTCAAAGTCTAGAGGATTATTAGTATTTGGGGGGAAAGTTTGGCTCAAAAGGACTGGACCTGCACTTCCACTTTCTTGGCAGCTGCAAGATTCTGACCATCTAGATACTAGTATGCTCATATTCCTATCCCACCAAATGGTGACATACGTATGGATTCTTAAACGCGCATATTCGACTCTGTTTGCATTCATCGCAAAGAAACCGTGACACAAAAGACATGTGCTTGAAGATAACCCCAGTAGACTGTAAAAATCTCCACCTTAATTCATGATGCCGGGGCAAGATTGAACCCAGGACTTCATGAACCCATGGGACTGAGTTAACAGCCTTAACCACTTCTTTAGCTCCATCAGTCATGTAACTTTCCAAAGAGTAGGGCCTTAAAAATTCATGCATGCCCCAACCACTCCTCAGGGAGTTAAGGGAAAAGATGAGAAAGACAGATCAGACAGACAAGAAGTCATGAAGAAGGGAGGAACGAGAGTAGAAGAGAGATGGGAGTACAGAGAAGAGTAGAGAGAGGAGAGAGAGGAGCGAGGAGAGGGGGAGAGGAGAGGAGAAGAGGAGAGAGAAGAAGAGGGCAGGAGAGAGAGGAGAGAGAGGAGAGGAGGAGAGGGAGAGCGACAGAAGAGCCAGAGAGAGAGAGGAGAGAGAGAACGACAGCAGGAAGACAGCAGACAGGAGAGAGAGAGAGAGAGAGAGTGAGAGAGAGAAGAGAGAGAGAGAGGAGAGGAAGAGGAGAGAGAGAGAGAGATGAGAGAGGAGAGAGAAGAGAGAGAGGAGAAACAGAGACAGGGAGACAGAGAGAGACAGAGATAGAGAGACTGACACAGACAGACACAGACAGAGATGGATAATCAAAGACAGACAGTATTGGTAATGACATCAATCCATAAATTATCTAAATAAAACAGAGTCATACAGGCAAGGAGACAGATAGACAGACAGTCAGACAGTAAGGCAGGCAGACAGCAAAACAAACAGAGACACAGACATACATACAATCAGACAGACAGACAGACAAGCAGACAGTCAGGGAGAAGACAGAGACAGAGACAGAGAGTCAAGCAGAGAGTCAAAGAGACAGATAGACAGACAGACAGACAGACAGACAGACAGGGAGACAGAGAGTCAAAGAGAGAGACAGACAGAGAATCCACCACCAGCCTCACAGCAACACAGCTGGTGCATTCTACACACGGTGCAGTTCAATCCACACACTCACACAGGCCTGGAAAAACTGCACAAGTCTAAAGCAATACCAAGGAAAACTTGCACACTTTTTCCAGGCCACACCACGATACATTTTGTTTTTGGGTTAAAAGAACTTTTGTGTACCACAACCCCTCCCCCCCTCCAAAAAAAAAAAAAAAAAATCCCCCCCCCCCCCCCCAACAACAAACTACAAAAAAAATAGCATGCAAATCCAGAAACAGAATTTTTACAAAATTCCCCCCAAACAAACTGTACCACACACAAATGCAATGATAACGCTTTTACTCTTAACCGGAAACAAAATATGATGGACAAATATGGCTGAAAATCCTTGAACACCACCACAGATAAAAACCAGTAACATAAAAATCCTATTGAACAGTCATTAAAATAATGGGGAGGGGTTTTGTTTTGTTTCTTTTTTAAATCTGAAGATTCTCACATTTTCATATCACACTTGGGGGGCAGGATAGCCTAGTGGTTAGAGCACTAAGCTTGTGTTCTGACAGCCCAGGATTGAGACATGATTGAGGTGCCTATTCAAGGGGATTTGTCCCCTGGAGCTAACACCAGTGCCGACTCTCCACTCAACTTAAAGTCCTTCAGATGACACTATAAATCAAGGTCCGTCCCACATCCGAAACACATACAGAACATCTTACACACACATTAAACACCTGCTCCACCTTTTGGAAGAGTCAGCTATTTCATGCAAGGGGAATGGATGAAAGTTTAAAAAAAAAAAAAAAAAAAAAAAAAGCATGCACGAAGTTGGAATGCAGCTACAGCCACGTTAACGGTGGGTAAAAATGGCCTCAGACACAAAGTCTTACCATTTGGGGAACCTCGGAGCTCAAGCCAAGGACCCCCCCCCCAAAAAAAAGTCATACTCAAATACTCATGTTCAGAGACCCACAGCATTCTAGTAATCAGCAGAAGATCAGACATTCAAACAGCACTATTACTACAATCTGATTAAAAAAAAAAAAGAAGTTAAAATTCACAAAAAGTACACTTTCTATCATATAAAAAATCAACGAGGTATAGCAGAAGATCTCAAAATTGCTGATAAGACAAGAACAAAGATGAGTTAACCAAAAAATTCTTGTTTTTTAAAATGACAAAATGCATATATATGAGTACTGTTTTGTTTTTTTCCCACAAAAATATTGTTACAAATCTGCTTTTCTTTCAAAGAATCTACACACATGAAAGGCAATGCAATAAAAATGAACATAACAACCACATTAACCTGTATCAGCTATGATACAACATCAACAATGAAAATTACAACCAAAATAACGTGAAAGAATGCAGAGATAACAATAAAACATAACTAAGACAGTTACTACCAAAGATAAAGCAACACTAACAAACAACATAACAAAACCTTCCAAAGATTACGTAATGTCAAAATGAAACTAACCCATTCAAACAACATCAAAGATAAAAATGCAATAACAATGATAAAAACAATAAACCAAAATGATTTTTTAAAAAAACCTGTTTACATTCCGTCACCCAACATCAGATCTGTATACCTTTTTCGAAACTCTAGTAGACACACCCGAGATTCCAAACGGGAAATAACCCACCTGTAAGTTCAACACCTTAAAAAGCAGGAAAATGCCAACAACAGAACACAAGAAGAAAGATGGCAGGACAGTCAAGTTCAGACGATCACCTGCCTAACAAGTAAACTGTGAGGTTCTGGGTTCGGTTCCCAGCTTCGCCTTTTCTTCCCAGTTTGATGAGAAAATCAAACTGAGTGTCAAAGTCCTTCTGCTCAGCAACTAATGGTATCTGTCACACGAGCGAAAATACATTGTGCTGCTGTTAAGCAACTGACAAGCCAGGCCCAGTGCATCTGACTTTGGCATGGGAGAGAATTGGTATCTTTGAAGTCTTTGTTGGAAAAAAAAAAAAGGTGGGAGAATGGACAAAGAAGGCAGAAAATAGACGAGGAGGTGACAGGAAAGAAAAAGAAACAAAAGCAGAAACAGAAAAAAAGAGGGATAGAAAAGAGGGAATTCCTAGCAAGAAATTTCCAGAAGGTGGGGGTGCTATTTACACTGACAGGCCCTCCTCACATCCCCAGGAAATAAATCACTTTGAATTTTTTTTTATAATTATAAATCATCGAAAATTTATCTATTACTAAACATGTCTGAAATGTGTGCTGCAACACCTTTACACCTACCCAACCCCCAATACAAACTTTCACAACAACAACAACAACAAAAACCACCCACAAAAAAAAAAGCACCGTCACAAAACCGCTTCCTTAGTTGCTGAAAATTTCTTCCCCAACCGCTCCACCACAACCGCGCCCGCAAAAAAACCCCCACCTCTCACTCTCTCCCCTTCACCAAAAAAAGGGAGAGGAGAGTACCTTCTTCAGCCCAGCGATATCGGGGAGTGCCTCTTTGGGTGGGCCGAACGGTTTGGGAACGGCAGAGACTGTCTAGGGGTTCGGCTCCCTCCCGCAAAAGACCTCGCATCCGGACTGGAGGGATGTCGTGTTTGGTGACCAGCTTGCGTTTTTTCCGTTTTTTCCCTTTGGGCTTGTCGGCGGGTGGTTTGTCTTCTTTCTCCTCCGGCGGTTTCTCTTCCGGCGGTTTCTGTTCTTTGGGTTTGGCCTCCTTTTTCTTCTTTTTGGGTTCGGGTTTTTTCTCTTTGGGCTCTTCTTCCGGAGGGGGGGCGGGTTCTGCCGGGGTTTCCTGAACCGGTTCCAGTTCTTCCGCCTCTTTCTCCACCTCCATCACGGGTTTATCCGTTTCTGCTGCCGCCGCTTGTGCGTCTCCTCCTCCTCCTTCTTCCTCTTCCTCGTCCATGTTTTCCTCTTCTTCCTCCTCCTCGTCGTCCTCATCCTCATCGTGATCTTCATCGTCCTCATCCTCATCCTCCTCATCTTCGTCCTCCTCATCGTCGTCATCGTCGTCGTCGCCGACGGCGCCGGCTTTCTGGGGCCTGTGCATCATCTGCATCTGGGCCATCTGGTTCATCTGGTTCATCTGCATCAGCTGCATGCGCTGCATGTAGGCCATTTGCGCCATCTGGGCCATCTGCATCTGGCCCCCTCCGCCGTACATCTGGGCCCGGGCGCGCATGGCTGCCTGCTGCATGGTCATCTGCTGCTGCGCCCGCATCCGCATCATCTGCTGTTGCTGGGGGGCCAGGCGGGGCATCATGCCTGGCTGCGGCATGCGCTGACCCATCATCTGCTGCTGGGGGTGGGGCATCATGGGAGGTCGCTGCTGAGGGGGCATCCCCCCCGGGGGGGGTCGGGCCGGCTGCTGACCTTGAGGCGGGGCGGCAGGGGGGCCAGGGGCGGAGGTGGGGGGGCCGGCCCCGGAGTTCCTCCCCCTGCTCCGGCCCCTGTTCCTCCGGGCGCTTTAGGGGCCAGCTGGGGCAAGGAGCTGGATTTCCCTTCCTCCCCCCCTGCTGGTCCCTGGGGGTTGACCACCTGGTTGGCAGGGGCGGGGTCGTGGCCGCGGCCGTGACCCCTTCCTGACCCCCTTCCTCCTGAGCTTGCTTCTTCCTCTGGCTGCGGGCGGAGAGGAGGGCCTGGCGTTTGGGGGGACCCTTCTTGCCCTTCTCCTTTTTCGGGGCTTCCTAGAGGGGCGGAGGGGGTGGAGTGGTGGGGAGGAGGGTGTGACGACAAAAAATGTGGTGGTGGTGGTGAGTGAGGGTGATGGGCGGATATGATGGGTAGAAAACCGCAACCCCTGTTTGGTGGACTGTTGTTGTGTTGTAGGTAGACTGTTAATGTGTTCTGCGGTTCTACATAGACTAGCGTGCGCTCTAGGCAGACTGTTAGGTTTTTAGGTAGACTGTTATTGTGTTCTGTGTTCTACATAGATTAGCGTGTGTTCTAGGCAGACTGTATGTTTAGTAGATGTTAGTGTTTTAGGTAGTACATGTTTTGTGTTTAGTAGACTGTTTGTGTTAGTAGCACACTGTTCTGTTTCTGTGACTGTTACGTTTAGTAACACGTTTGTTTCAGTAGCCACTGTTCTGTTTTTAGGTGGACTGTTACGTGTTTTAGGTAGCACACTGTTCTGTGTTCTAGGTGGACTGTTATGTGTTGTAGGTAGTACACTGTTATGTGTTTTAGGTAGTACACTGTTCTGTTTTCTAGGTAGACTGTTATGTGTTGTGGGTAGACTGTTATTGTGTTCTGTGTTCTACATAGATTAGCATGTGTTCTGGGTAGACTGTTATGTGTTTTAGGTAGTGCACTGTTCTGTGTTCTAGGTAGACTGTTGTGTGTTCTAGAAAGACTGCTATGTGTTTAGGTAGCTGTTATTGTGTTCTGTGTTCTACATAGATTAGCATGTGTTCTGGCAAACTGTTATGTGTTTTAGGTAAACTGTTATGTGTTTTAGGTAGTACACTTTTTATGTGTTCTAGGTAGACTGTTCTGTGTTCTAGGTAGACTGTTCTGTGTTCTATGTACTTATGTGTTCTAGGTTACTGCTATACGTTCTAGGTAGTAAACTGTTATGCATTCTAGGTACATTGTTCTGTGTTCTAGGTAGACTGTTCTGTGTTCTAGGTAGACTGTTATGTGTTCAGGTAGACATGTGTTCTAGCAAAGTGTTCTGTGTTCTATGTGCTCTAGGTAGATTGGCATGTGTTCTAGGTACACTGCTCTGTGAACTAGTTAGACTGTTATGTGTTCTAGGTAAGTTATGTGTTCTAGGTAGACCGTTGTGTGTTCTAGGTAGTTATGTGTTCTTGGTGACTGTTATATGTTCTACTTCTAGTGGACTGTTATTGTTCTATGTAGACTGGTATGTGTTCTAGGTAGACTGGTAGGTGTTCTAGGTAGACTGGTAGGTGCTCTAAGTAGATTGGTATGTGTTCTATGTATTCCAGGCATACTGTTATGTGTTCTAGGTAGATTGGTATATGTTTATGTAATGTGTTCTAGATAGATTTATATGTTGTAGATAGACTGTTAAGTGTTCTAGGTAGATTGGCATGTGTTCTATGCATTCTAGATACATTGTTATGTGTTCTGGGTAGACTGTTGTGAGTTCAAGGTAGACTTATGTGTTCTAGGCAGAGTGTTCTGTGTTCTATGTGCTCTAGGTAGATTGGCATGTGTTCTAGGTACACTGTTCTGAGAACTAGGTAGACTTATAAGTTCTAGGTAGAGTGTTGTGTGTTCTAGGTAGAGTTATGTGTTCTTGGTAGACTGTTACGTGTTCTAGGTGGACTGTTATGTGTTCTAGGTAGACTGGTATGTGTTCTAGGTAGACTGGTAGGTGTTCTAGGTAGACTGGTATGTGTTCTATGTATTTGGTATGTGTTCTATGTTTCTAGGTAGGACTGTTATGTGTTCTAGGGACTGTTACATGTTTTAGGTGGACTGTTATGTGTTCTATGTATTCTAGGTAGACTGTTATGTGTTCTAGGTGGATGTTACATGTTCTAGGTAGACTGTTATGTGTTCTAGGTGGACTGTTACTGTTTCTAGGCAGACTGGTATGTGTTCTATGTATTCTAGGTAGACTGTTATGTGTTCTAGGTGGACTGTTACATGTTCTAGGTAGATTGGTATGTGTTCTATGTATTCTAGGTAGGTTGTTATGTGCTCTAGGTATGTGTTGGTTCTTATTCACATTGACACAACATGCAATTTCCATCAAGATCAGACAATTATCTTTTTTTTTTTTAACAATATGACTCTTGAATGGGGAGGCAGGAGAGACTGAGAGGGTAAACCCCCCCCCCCCCCCCCCCATAATGAACTGATTCATAAAGGAGGTCACAAAGAAATGAAGAACACACATATACATATGTATTAAAAATAAATGTAAATACCCCCCCCCCAAAAAAAAAAAAAAAACACAAAAAAAACAAAAACCAACAACACTGACAAACAAATTACAAAGAAAATGAAGAAACAAACAAATAAATACGTGTCACAGCAGCAGAAGATTTCTACATTACTAAAACAAAACCCTTGCCAGCATAAAGCTCGGTAGTGTAGATTCTCTCTCTCTCTCTCTCTCTTCTCTCTCTCTCTCTCTCTCTCTCCTCTCTTCTCTCTCTCTCTCTCGCTTCTCTCTTCTCTCTCTCTCTCTCCTCTCTTTCTCTCCTCTCTCTCTCTCTCTCTCGCTCTCTCTCTCTTTCTCTCTCTCTTTCTCTCTCTCTCTCTCTCTCTCTCTCGCTCTCTTTCTCTCTCTCTCTTCTCTCTCTCTCTCTCTCTCTCTCTCTCTCTCTCCTCCTCCCTCCCTCCCTCTCTTCTCTCTCCTCTCTCTCTCTCTCTCTCTCTCTCTCTCTCTCTCTCTCTCTCTCTCTCTCCCTCCCTCCCTCCCTCTCCCTCCTCCCTCCTCCTCTCTCTCTATCTCCTTGCAGGGGTCTCCCGCTCCTGGCCTCCCTCCCTACATTCCAACTTCAGAGCAGCTCTTCCTACAGGTTGCATGCTGGGTAGTCTGCGTTTCCGTGACCATCGGAATGCTGGCATGATTCTGGAATCTTTAACATGCATATTCTCGTCCTCGAGTGTATATATATCACATGAGCAGGATATTAAGGCACTGGCAGGGTTCCTCTCACTTGAGGTTGATCTGGAGAGGATCATAAAAATTCCTGCCTTTAATGTACTACCAGACACCACAGCCGAGATTCGAACCCACGATTTCATGGACCCACAGGATTGAAGTCAAACGGTCTTAACCACTCTGCTATAGTGTCTGTCTAATAACGCCTTAACTTTGATGACACACATCTGACCAGTGAAACAAACAAACTATCCTAGCAATGAACAAACATAAGGCTGTGGACAAAAAATGAGAAAAAGTTTTAAAAAAAAAAAAAAAACTCTAAAAGAGAAAAATGAAAAACACAAAACGAAAAAAAAGGACACATATATATATACAATATGATCAGTAAAAAAAAAACAAGCCAAAACCTATTCCATCAATACAAACACAAACATTTTGACAGAATGACACGAAAAAAAAACCCAAAGCCCTAAAAAAAAACTTAAATGACACACACACACATACCGATGAAAATAATAAACACACCAAAAATCATCTTGAAGATGAAAACCAAAAATGTCAACACAAAGAGACAGAAAAACCAAATTAAAAAAAAAAAAAAAAAGGAACAAACAACACACCCAGCTTATACAATGATAAAAACTGCTAAAATGAAACTAAAATAAAAGAATTATTCTAAACAAAAACGTAATATTTTTGCAAGAGAAAGCATGAAAATGAGGAAAGAAAAAAGACAGAAAAATCTGTGACAAAAAAAAGAGCAACGAAACACTAGGCATCCATACCTCGCCTCCCTTCTCCTCGTACGGGTCGTCAGAAGGGTCTGACATGGCGGACTGGGGGGGGAGTTTCCGCGACTGTGACCTAGATCTTAACCAATCAAAAAGACGCACGTTTCAACAACACAATTACGCATTATTTTCATCAGAAAAGGTAAAGCATTGCGCTCACAATTTGACAATCTGGGATCAAACTTGGGTTTGGGCCACCACTGAGACACTCATTCAAGGGGGTTTTTCCCCTAGAGTTAACATCAGTGCTGACTGCATTCCCCTGACAGTCCTTTGGGTGGGGCTATAAACCGAGACCCCACCTGTGAATGCATGCAGAACACCTTGGGCACATGTTAAAACCCATTCTGCCTCATGGAAGAGTAGGACATTCATGCTGGTAAGAATGGATGAGAACTTTAAAAAAAATTAAACAAGCTTGTACACGTGTGTTGTGTTTAGACATCATTCCAAATATTGGAATGCGGGTACCTTAATGGTGGGCAAAAACAGCTCCACGTGTAGAACTCTTAATATTGGTAAACCTCACAGCTCCATCCAAGGAATGGAAAAGAAAAAAAGAGAGAGGAAATTACGACACATATATATGCACTTTCTCTCAACCCAACAGAAAACTGTATCTAACTGGCACCAGCAATTCATGGGGACACATTTTTTTTATATGTTCTTTTGCTAGAGCTCCGAGGTTTACCAATGGTGACATTTTGCTTATGGGACCATTTTTGCCCACCATGAAGGTAGCCACATTCTGACTTCAAGGACTATGCTGGGTATGTTCATGTTTCTGTAACCCACTGAACACTGACATGAATTACAGAATCTTTAACATGCATATTTGATCTTCTGCTTGTATAAATACACAAAGGGAATTAAGGTGCTGGCAAATCTGCACTTGAAATTGACCTGGGAGATCGTAAAAATCCCACCCTTTATTCACCAGATGCTGCTGAGATTCAAACCCACGACTTCATGGACCCATGGGATTGAAGCAGAATGATCTTAACCACTCAGCTATAGCGTTAGTTGTGGTGAAAATAAAATCTGTAAATGTTCTCGTTCGCACCATCTCTTCATTCCTCTACAGTTCTTATTCTTGGCAATCACAATAATCATATACTCATTCCTTCACACAGCGTGTTCATTCCTTCACACTAAAAAACCCCCCAAAAAACCCCAGCATATTTCAAATAAAACAACAATAACAAAATAAAACAACCTTTCAATATAAAATATCTTAGTTATAACACACACAGTCTTACCCCCCTACCAAAAAAAAAAAAAAAAATCCAACAAACCAGCCCACAACTCAACAGCAGGACTGGAACCAAACAGAAACCAAACTCAAGTGACTTGCTCCACTGCCAATCCAAATCCAAATAACGCAAGTACGCCCTCTGTCGTTCTTTTCTCACTACCACCCCCCCCCCCACTCCCCTCCCTCCTCCCCCAGATACTTCCCACCTCCTCACCCCCACCTTCCTTTCGTCTTTACTGATGGCACCTTCGCAGCTAGCACCATTTCTTTTCTTTTTCTTTCTTTTTTTAAAAATTCGTCTCCAAACTTGCTTAATGTTGCCACAAACATCAAGTAACCCAGAAAAAGGAAAGATGATCTGATAATTTTGGGGGTAATCAGTCTTTTCATTCTGGTCTAAAGACACATCCTGGACATTGAAATGATAGGGTCAGGGTGTGGGTGCTGTTCTAACCGATGTTATTCATTAATTAACGCTGGCACACCTACAGTGGAACAGTGTGACAGGCGTCATTATTGAAACGTACCTGTATGTGTGTGTGTGTGTGTGTGTGTGTGTGTGTGTGTGTGTGTGTTGTGTGTGTGTGTGTGTGTGTGTGTGTGTGTGTGATAACAACAAGTAAATTCATAACAATTGCTAGAATGACTTAAAACTATAACAATGTGTGTGTGTGTGTGTGTGTGTGTGTGTGTGTGTGTTGTGTGTGTGTGTGTGTTGTGTGTGTGTGTGTATTTTGCTTGTTTATTATTTATTCTTTTATATTGAGGATAATGGAATAAGACTTGTGTGCTTTTTTACATCCAGGTCCCCATGTGGCTGGGTTGTATAAATTTGTCATTGTTCATCTGTGTGTGTGTGTGTGGTGGGGGGGGGGGTGGGGGGGTGGGGGGGGGGATGGATGTATGAGTGTGTGTGTGTTTGTGTGTGTGTGTTGTGGTGTGGTGTGTGGTTGTGTGTGTGTGTTGTGTGTGTTGGGGTGGTGTTGTGGTGTTGGTGGTGTGTGTTGTGTGTGTATGAATGTGTCAGTACTGACTCCAATTAGTAAATCACCCCAAAAAGTCCTTCAGATGATACTATAAACCTACGCCCCATGTGCAAACACACACAGAGAACATACTGCACACACATTAAAACCCATTCCGCCTTTCAAACAGTAGCCCATTTTGTGCCAGTAGGAACAGATGACAAACTCTTTGAAAAAAACCCACATGCGCAACCGTGTCACATTTTAGACAACCTACCCCGAAGTCAAAATGCAGCTACCTTAACAATGGGGGCAAAAACAGCCACGTACATATGCAAAAATCTCACCACTAGTCAACCTCAGAGCTCTAGCAGAGGAACACACGCAATAAAAAAAACAAAAAAAACAAAAAAACATGGCAGAGCCATCTCTCGCCAGGTACACTGAGGTATAAGGTTGTAATGTCACAAGCAGCTAGCTATGAAATTATCCACACATTACAAGAGCTAAGGAACCAAAAGACATGGACCTTTCGACCAGAACTGGCTGGAGGTGGGACAAAAATCACGCTCCTGTCGACCAACACCTTTCATTAATCACTGAGTAATTAAGACTCGTAGGTGAATAGTGAGGTGGAAAGAAAGAGTGTAGTGAGTGAGGTGTGAGCAATGGTATCTGTGTATTCTTCATCTTTTTTTGGGGGGGTTTGGTTTTTCTTTTAGTCTTCTTTAACTCTGAGAGGAGCGTCCACTGCACTGCACTGCACTGCACTGCATGTGATGTTGTGTGTGTGTGTGTGTGTGTGTGTGTGTGTGTGGTGTGTGTGTGTGGTGTGTGTGTGTGTGTGTGTGTGCGTGTGTGCGTGTGTGTGTGTGTGCGTGTGTGCGTGTGTGGTGTGTGTGTGTAGACATACAGACATATAATTGAATGGGCTGTTTCATACATTGTACTTGTATTGTACTATATTGTATTCTATTGTTTTGTATTGTATTGTGTTGTATTGTACACCACTTAAAGTCATGGCATATTTCTCTGCATGAAATTCAGGCTGCTCTTCCAGGGGAGAGTGTGTCACCACAAGAGCAGCGCCACCCATTTATCTGATACTCTCCTCTCTGCACGTGTATTTGTTTCCATATGACTATGAAATTTGGCTTTTTTCCTACAGACTTTTGCCTGGGACAGTTCCTTTGTTGCTGTGGATTTCTTCACATTCGCTGATTGTGTGTTGCACAACAGATCTCAATTTACCAGCTCATTTGAAAGACTAGCACCCAGGTCAAGTGGACGAGGAGAAGTTTGTATCTCTAGCGATACACTGTCTCACCCGTTTATAATTTTTACTATCTCTGATTCATTAGAAGCAAGTAATGGTTACGAACACTCACAATTTCTCTCTCCAGCTGACACTGCTTAGCTGGTCATCATAGGGATCAATAGCCCCCATGTGAAGGCTGATGTCATGCTTGTGCACAATCTAAGCGACTAGCTTGTTGTTGCTATGCTGATTATGTTCATCATGCAATATTTGTTGCATGTCATTGAATGAACAGACTCTTTTTTTTTTTTTTTACCAACCTGGTCACTTCTCAGCATAAAGATAATATCACACAAACAACAACAACAACAACAACAGCAGTTAAAGAAAACTTCAATAAAGTTTCTCAACATGCATGAATAATGTAAAAAAACAACAAAACAACAAGAACAACAAAGTGTTAAAAGAAAATTTCAATGTGAGTGTGCATGCAAATGAGATACACATGAGATAATGTATCACAAAATTGCACATTTAAAAAGACTATGCCACAGAAAATCATGCCATGTGTTACATTTCATAAGGAGGGTGGGGGTGAAGGGGGTAGCCTAGTGGTTAGAGCACTGAACCATGACCTGACCGTCTGATTTTAAGCCACCACTGAGGTGCATAATATTAGAGGGATTTTACTCCTTGAGGTGAACATCAGTACCAATTCCATTCCCTCTAAAAGTCCATCAAATGAGACTACTGAGAATCCTATGCAAACATACAGAGAACATCTTGTCGCACACATCAGAACCAGTTTGCCTTTTGAAAGAGTAGGCCATTGCATGCTGGTAGAACAGTTGATTTTTTTTTTAAATCATGCACGCTGATGTTGTGTTTAGACATCATCCCTGAAATTGGAATATTGCTACCAGTTAACAGTGAGCGAAAATTGTCACATACAAAAAAATTCACCATTGGTAAACTTTGGCACTCTGCTGAGAAGCAAACAAAAAGAAATTTATTAAAAAAAAAAAAAAATCACAAGCAGCCTGGAAAACTAATACAAGTCTTGTTCAACCTTCACAGACTTGTGCCCTTTTTCCAGGTAAAAAAAAGACATATGTCAAGACAGTTGTGAACAAGAAAAATGGATTAGAAGTCCCATATATATAATATATATATATATATATATATATATATATATTTATATTATATACATGCTTTCATGTTCGTCAGAAAATTAACATGCACAACAATATACTCTAAAGATGAAATAAACATGTGAAGGGGAGAAGCATGCATCACTCAAACAGATTTAAAAAAAAAAAAAAAAAAAAAGATTTCTATCTATAGATGAAAAGTTGTGAAACTGAAAGCCTAATCATTTTTCGCTATATCTGTACTAAAACAAAAATGTTTGAATCTGAAATATCTCAGAACAAAACTGTACTAGAACTAGTAAAAATAGTGTGTGTGTGTGTGTGTGTGTGTGTGTGTGTGTGTGTGTGTGTGTGTGTGTGTGTGTGTGTATGTGTGTGTGTGTACATGCGTGTGTGCACTCTGTGTTTGTGTGTGTGTGCACATATTGTGTGTGCACTGAATAAGTGTGTTTTTGTATGCAAGTGTCAAGTGGCATACTGATGCATACATGGCCATGTATAATTTCTATGTGAGTATTTTGAAACTTTCTACAGTCATGTACAAAACTCCACAGACAATACAAAACATTAAAAAAAAGACTAAAAACAAAACACACGCCAACACAAAGCAAAAGCGAAATCACTGTTTCATCAGATGCGCACTCACAATAGATCTACCACATATGCAACAAAATCTAAAAACTACAAGTACAGAAAGAGTATGCATGTTGCAAAATGTGCATGCCCACACTGATCTCATCTACTAATCTATACAGTCAAAGAAACCTTCATTCTAAATACTACAAAATGAAACAAGACATTCAAACCCACACTGGAAGGAGGTGGGGTAGCCTAGTGGTTAGAGCATTGTGCTTATGATCTGACAGTCCGGGATCGAGCCACCATGGAGGCACCCATTTTGGGGAATTTACATTTACTCTAACGCAAAAAAAAAAAAAAAAAAAAAAAAACAAAAAAAAAAACGCCCAAAAAACCCTCTAATGGCAACATCCGGATTGACTCAATTCCCCCAAAACCTCCTTCGGATGAGACAAGACCCCATGTACAAACACATGCAGAAAAAAACCTGTTCTGCCTTTTGGAAGAGTACGCCATATCATGCTTTTTTGAACAGATGACAAAATTTGACAAATGCATGGACACAGGCGTTGACTTGTGTTTATACACCATCTATGACGCTGGAATATGGTGATCTTAACAGAGGGTAAAAACAGTCCCATATGCAAAATTTCACCATAGGTGAACCTCACAGCTTTAGCCATGGAGCAGATCCCCCTCCCACCAAACACACACTCACACACACACACAACATGGATGTACACATGCACACACGCACACATGCACGCTCACACACACACACACACACAACACACACACACACACACACACACACACACACACACACACACACACACACACACACCTTTTTATGCACACAAACATTAAAATACCTACACACACAAAGAAAAAACCTTACTAAAAGTGAATGACAAAAATTCTACAGACCAGAAGAAGGAAGACATGCCAAAGAAAAGAAAAAGGGTAAAAAGAAAAAAAATTAACAAAAGAAAAGGAAAAACACCCCCAACAACAGAAAGTCACCTTTTTTGTCAGGATGCAAAGCGTCTCGCGCTTTCACTGCAGAGATGAAGATTAACATAGCGGTGAAAATGATGAGGTTTACAATGGAAAAATATATACACATTGAGAGAAAAACACACAACAACCAAAAAAAGTATACCGTATGGCCATAATACCAATTAAAAACAAAACAACCAGAGTTGACCCCAAAAAATAATATAACAAAAAAAAGGAGGACACAAGCAAGAATGACAAAATCAAAAGGAGCCAATTATAATATCAATGAAACTTCAGTTCACACCATTTTTCAGGCTACGTGTTGAAATGGTGGTGGTGGTGGTGGGGTGGGGGGTGGGGGGGGGAGTGGAGGAGGATAGCGTAGTGGTTAGAACATTCCACTCTTGATCTGACAGCTGGGATTCAGCCACCACTGTGATGCCCATTCAAGGGGATTTTTTTCCCCTGGAGACAACATCAGCACCACCCCACTTCCCCAAAAAGTCCTTCAGATGAGGCCACAAACTGAGCCTGTCCCATGCGTGAACACACGCTGAACATCTTGCGCACATGTAAAAACCGATGCCACATTTCGGAAGGGTGGGCCACTGAGTGAACAGATAAAAACAGTTCTTTTTAAAATGCGTTATGCTAGTGTTATGTTTTGATATCACCCCCAAAGTTGGAATGCGGCTACCTTCACGGTGGGCGAAGCGTCAGAGCTCTGCTCCCTCTAGCGAGAAACAAGACAAAAAAAATCCGTCTGTGAAACTGGATCGTATGAATAGCTCTACAAAACCCATTGCCCACCAAGCAGAAAGCTTTCACCTGCGATGGATAAAGCACATCCCAATGATGTTAACAGTGAATATATTACAGAGAAATAATTAGTAAAAGAAACATAAGTCTGTAAGGAAATAATGATGACAGCAGTATGGTTAGAGTATGATGCACTCCACTTACTGTAGAGATTGGTATACTTTCAACTAAAATGTAAACATAAAAGTTTGCCAAGTCTGTTACTCAACTGACACTACTGCAGTGATGTCCTTGAATCTTTTTCCAAACAGCGCTACTCAATTAATAAACAACAAACACAAACAGATTTGGTTTTCTTCTTCTTCACTCTCGAATGCTCAGACAGCAACTGTTGTCGTCTGACATGAGCGAAAACGCAGTGCACTAACCATTAAGTGCCTGACAAAGTCAGGCCCAGTGTATCCGACTTCGGTATGGGAGAAAACTATCTTTCAAGTCTTTCTGGGGAAAAAAAAGGAGAATGGACAAAGAAGACAAAAAATAGACAAGAAGGTAACAGGAGAAAAAGAATAAGGTAAAAAGAAAGAGAGGGATAGAAAACAGGAATTCCTAGCACACAATTTCCAGAAGGTGGGGATGCTGTTTATATTGACAGACCCCCAGAGTTACCACAGGGAATTCTGATACTAGTTCTAAAGCAGTTGCCTTTGTTGCAACATTGTAATATTTTTACAGAACGTTTTTTTTTTGTTGTTGCTATTATCATTCTCCATTTGACTGACATGAGCCTGTATAACTGCATTAGCTTTAGCCATATGTTTGGTTTGCTTCCTTAGCTTATAATTCCACCTGGGACTAAAGCAGAAAGAGAAACTGTTTCAAACTGCTAAAATTGCTAACTGTCATTGTGCTATTTTCTCATCTTGAAAGAGTTGATATTTTTTTAGAAAGTGAGAACCTCTTATATATAGATCTAGCTAGATTTTATACATATCAATTTTCAGTTCTTTCTTGTTTTACTCGTGTAATATTTAAATTTTTCTTTTATATTTTAGTATATAAATATACAAAGCACCAAACCGCAAGAAGAAAAAGCTGTACCATAAGTCCGGACAAGAATTTGTACATACACAGTTCTTTTTTTGTTTTTCTTTTAGTTTCAGATCGACAAAAAAATAAATCCATACAAGAAAGAAACAAAACCAGACAACTACATTAAGACCTACAGTCTAAAAAAAAAACCCACAAAAAAACCCAAAATGAGAGAGGAGAGAGAGAAGAGAGAAATACTCAAATTCTGTCCACATACCATCTTGATCTGAAAAAAAGATAGTAAAAATTACCCAAACAAACTTAGATTAATGAAACTTGTGAAGCTTATCTTTTTCTTTGGTGTTTGTTTTTTGTTGTTGCTTTTTTTTATAAATAAAACAAGATGTATAGGGGTTTTTTTTGTTTTTGTTTTTCTTGGGGGGGGGGGGGTATTCAAAATTGCATTGTAATTATTCTATTAAATAATATCCTTTAAATCAAACATATATGATATATAACAACCAAAAAAGAAAAAAAATTACAGAATTCACACACAGCACCACACACTTTATAAATTTATACAAATCAAAAAAAAATATCAAGGGGTCCATAAATATATGAAGAACACAAACAAATACATCAAACAGATCTTTAAATTTCACACTCTTTTCCTTCTTTGTGGTACATTTTCCTGTTGCAAAATCCACACACAGATTGATGGAAACTATGTTCTGAAGAAGGGAGAGAACCCACTCACCAGAAGGGTTTGGGACGCGGGGTGTTGGAGAGTAGGTGCTGGCGATCTCCTCAGCATCCGGAACCTCCAGCGATTCATCGTATGGCTGGTTCTGATGAATCCTCGCCTGCAGGAACAAGAGCAGTAATTCTCGTCAATTCAAAGGGAAACAATGTGTAGTCTTTTCTTTTATATTTCCTTTTTTTTAATTAAATTTTTTAAAAATGTTTATTACTTATTGCCAGTTAATTTTTCTTTAACAAAAAGAAATAATCTGAGGTCTTCTTTTTTTTTTTTTAATTACTTATTGCCAGTGAATTATCTTCTTAACAAAAGGAAATAATCTGAGGTGTTTTTTTCTTTATTTTTTTTTTATTTTTTTAATCACTTATTGCCAGTGAATTCTTAACAAAGGGAAATAATCTGTGGTCCTGTTTCTTTGTATGAAATTTCCAGTCACTTTCCTTTTGGGGTGGAGTGGGGTGGGGGAATCTTATTATCTTATTTTTGTTGTTCCTTGGCTACAGTTCTGAGGTTCACCAATGGTAAGGTTCTGTGTACGCAATTGTATTTGCCCACTTTGTTGCATTCTCACCTTCAGGGGTGATTTATAAACACAGTACCATGTGCATGTGGGTTTTTAAAATATATTTTTGATAATCCATTCTTACTGGCATGAATGGCCTATCCGTCTGAAAGGCAGAATGTATTGATTAATTTGTGTGCATGATGTTCTACATGCAGTCACATATGGGAGACAGAATTGCCTAGTGGTCAGAACATTGCGCCCGCAATTTGACAACCTGGGTTCACTTCCTGTCTGAGGGGATTTTTCCCCTGGAGTTAACATCAGTGCTGACTAAACTCTCCCATTGCCAACAAGTCCTTTGTATGAGACTTTAAGCCGAGGCCCCATGTGCAAAAGCATGCAGGTCACCTTGCGGACAGTTAAATCCTGTTCCGCTTTTTGTAAGAGTAGGCTATTGTGTGCCCTGGGAACAGATGACAAGATTTACAAAACCGCATACACACGGGACTGGATGTAAAAAAGCACATGAGTGCTTATTCCATAATCGATATATTATTTAAAAAAAAGAAAGAAAAAAAGAATGAAAGGATGAATGAATGAATGAATGAATGAATACAGGGTCTCCCTTGATAGTCTTATCCGACGGCCTTTCAGGGTAGTGGAACTGAATTGACCTAGATATTAATTCCAGGGTAAAAATCCCCATGGACGGGCATCTTACTTATGACTCAAACCCAGGCTTCATCTCAGGCAATCAAATCACAAGCACAATGCTTGAACCACTAGGCTATCCCGCCTCCTTTTAAATATATACTTTTTTGTGGGTAATAACGGTGGCATACGCAAAATGTCACTTAGGTGAACCTCAGAGCTCTAGCTGAGGAACAAAACAACACAATCTAATTTCCAGTTTTTTTTTCTGTTTTCTTTTTTTTGGTTATTTCCATGAATTCTTACTGTAACAGACAAAATGACATAACCTAAGGTTCTTTCTCTTTCATAATTTTATATGATTTATTCATCTATATATGTTGTTTTGTCTAAGAGAGGTTCTCTCCCTTGATGTAGGGATAGTGTTAACAGACCTTGTTAGCAAAGTACATTATTATATTCAACCTTCATATTCACCATGATCAGTCCCTTGATCTTAATGGTCAGTTTGTTTTGTTTTATTTTATTTGCTTGTGTGTTTTTGTTGTTGTTGTTTTTTGGGGGGAGACATAAGGAACATTCACTACATAGACATAAGTACAATCACTTTACAAATTACAATGAGTATCAACAAACACTTGAAACAGCATGATTTTGTTATACAGCAGTTATTAGTAAAACTGTAAAAGTAATCATTGCAGATGAACCCTACCAGATTTTGTTCACATCTAAAGGTTTAAAAAAAACAAAAAACTTCTTTAACACTGGGTCTTGATCAATCAAACATCAATATTGTTGTACGGGAGGGCATGTCTACTCTACAATGGATCAAAAGTTTTCTCAGCTAAAAGAAGTTGAAAGAGAACACTTCAATAGTTGGGAAAATTATGTCTAATGTATTATACAGAGGTCTGTTACTTCTACTAAGGCCAACTCCTTTTTATTCTATATCAGCAACATGGAGAACAACATCCACTCTTAATAAGTGACTTCAGCTAGGAATACTGTACAGTTCATTTATTTCTCTACCCCCACAGACAACAGAAAACTCTGAAAACTGAAGAATTAGGGGAACAGGCAGATGGTGGCTTTTAAAGTTTCTTTTGTGTCCTAGTCCTTTGTGATGTGTGTGGGGTGGGTGGGGGGTGGGGGGGGGGTGTTTGCATATACATACATACTATATATATATATATATATATATATATATATATATATATATATTGTGTGACTGTGTGTGTGTGTGTGTGTGTGTGTGTGTGTGTGTGTGTGTGTGTGTGTGTGTCACTGTGTGTGTGTGTTGTGTGTGTGTGTGTGTGTGTGTGTGTGTGTGTGTGTGTGTGTGTGTGTGTGTGTGTGTGTGTGTGAGTAAGGCAAGAAGATTATGAATATGTGTTAGCGTTTGTGCATCTGGAGCATTTTTTAAAACCAAACCAAATAGCCAGGCTATTCTGTGCGCTGTTCTGCTGTGAACGTATCATACGTATCGTATGTTTTCTTTTTTTCTTATTTGGAATTTTCAAACAATTTACAACAATCAGAACAATATAATTACAACAAAGTATCTAAGAACTAGGTAAAAAGTTAAATAATCTTTTCAATAGGCTGCATACTGTGGTTGTTTGGATAACAAGCTGTTGCAAGTTGGAAAATCGATGTGAAGAATGTGCCGGATGTATGGTTTTTCATTTCATAGCAACGACCAAATAATTAAATTCCTTCGAATCAATAAACGAAGACACACTCTTTACTTAATACCACAAACATTAAAACTGCATGTGCTTATTCTGGTTATAATGGCAGGTCTATATAGAGCAGTGTTTCTCTATACTTACACTTCCATCATCTTCGAAGGAATCCATGATAGTTTGCTTTGGTTTCTCCCCAGGAACGCGTTTGCACATAACATTCTATTTCTTAGTTTCGGACCCAAAACTAATTATAAACCACTTTGTGTATTTAAGAAAACTAGTAAAAATTAGCCCAAAATTTCTTAGACAAACACAGAGAATTCTTTAAAAAGGGATACAGTTTTTAAAAGCTGCTTTAGACGATGTATTTCGTACGAAACGGAGGTCTTGCTTCGTTGTCACTTCCGTTTCAGTCGTGTTTGGTTTTGTCAACATAATGTGGAAATAGAGGCTTCGATTTTTCTCATTACTTCACAGATTTGCCTGTGTCTGGCATGTTAGTGTAGAAGAATGAGTCGGCAAGGTAAAAGAAGTGTTGTCACGGTCGAATACCAACGTTCCAGTTTTGATTCCGAAAGAGGTAGTCCCGTCAAAAGGGAAGGCAAATATAAACAGTCTGTGTTGTTTCATGTTGAGTCTGCTCCAAACGTCACTACTATTGCAGCGGCAGAATCACCAAAACTCTCCTCTCGGTAAGGGTTAAGTTTTTTTTCCCCACTGTACACGAAAAAGTTGTATAAAGAGAAAAAAGAAGACCTTTACAGCAGTAGTCACGCAGTGCAGCGCACTGAACTTTACGGTACTGGCAATGACTTGACGTTGACGGATATAACATTTCCCGAAAATTATGAATCCTGTTGTGTATGCAGAATTCAGTTCCCAACTGTTACAGTTTAAGGGTCACACATACATATTTCATAATGTTATACTTTTAACCACTGGAAGATATACTAAAATGTGCGTGTGCAAGCACACAACACACACCCCATACACACCCCGCCGCACACACACACACACACACACACAACACACACACCACACACACACTACACACACATACACACCGACGCGACACACACACACACACACACACACACACACACACCACACACGAACACACACACACACGAACACACACACCAACACACACACACACACACACAGCCACACACACACACACACACACACGCACGCGAACAGTACGAAACACACACACAACATGAACACACACACACACACAACACACACACACACACACAGCACGCAACACGCGCGCATGCGTCAATGCCGTCATGAATATGAAACACACAACAACACACACACACGAACACACACACACACACACACACACAACCACACAACACACACACACACACACACAACACACACACACACACACACACACCACCCACACCACTCACATGGCCATGAAGTGATTAACACACACACACCACACACACACACACACACACACACACACACACACACACACTGGTTAACATGTCAAGTGCACACAGAAAAAAAGTCAGAAATTTCACTGCAGTCTTTTTGACATTTTTCACTAAAAACTAAGGGTAAACATTTATAGGAGCCTTAGAGTCTGATTAAACTGTACGTTTTTTTGTGTTTTGTTTTTTAAACTGGTCAGTGAAGTTGCACTTTTCACTAACCAACCTTTTCATTCATTCATATAGTAAAAGCAGCTAATCTGTTGACCATTTACTGCTTAGATCTGGTCAATCAGAGAAATTACATACACTGAGACGGGATCAAATTGGGGGACCTGCACTTAAGTCATCAAGTGGGTTTCTAAAACTTTTGTACTTTTATAATAATATTAAATTATATGTTGAGGGCATTCACACAGTCCACAATCACAACAAATACATTAATTACCATTCACATGCAAGGCTCAGACAGATTAGCCCACAATCATAAACAGTAGAACTAGAAGTGAAACACTAACACTGTGTAACAGTGCAATTTTCACATGCTGACAGTGACACCACGTTAGCCAAACATCACTGCTATTTCTTAATGAAAATATTTTTTAGATCTATCTATCCCTTAGTCTGGCGACTGTGGGAGCATCCCTGAAGACTTGACAACCAGTTCCCTCCATTCCTCTCTCTGTTCTGCCTTTCTCAAAATTTGGTTGAGTTTCTTCCTCCCTTGCAGTAGTGTGTTTTTGCAAGTCCTTTCGATCTTGTGACATGCCCATACTATTTAAGTTTATGCTTCTTTATGATTGATGGAAGATTTTCATAGGGACCAATGGTTTGCTGGATTCTGTATTTTTAGATCACATGTGTGTAATTTAGGTCAATGATATATTTTGTAATTATTTTATTATAAATACAGTCAACGTGACAGCGTGACGTGACAGAAATGCGAACCCCCCAAATGATCACAAAGAACTCATGATTTTGGCTTGCCCTGTCTAGCCTTGATTTCATCAACATTAGAACTAAATAAACAGTGTACATAATGATTCAATTTTTTTTTCAATTCCTCGGCTAGAGCTCTGAGGACAGTTTACCAATGCAGCAATGGTGAGATTGTTGCATGTGACCTCCCCCCCCCCTTCATTATTTAGTGGCCAAATTCTGACTGACGTAAGGGTTTGTGTCTAAACAATATGCCTGAACGCTTGCGGTTATTGGCAGGTGAACATCTTAACTGTCCTGTCACCCTCCCTCTTAATGCACATTGAATAATTAACAAAATGACAAAATGTACAAAGCTGCATATCACACGGGACTGGATGTAAAAAAAAAAGCACATGAGTGCTTATCCCATTTTCCTCCAAATGTGTGTGTGTGTGCGGTTGCCCATGGGTACAAGTGTGAGTGTTTGTGATTTATATATTTTTAGTTGAAGCTAGCATATAATGTTTGAACAAAATATAATGAAATGTAGCTCTTTATCTTGTGTCTTTTGATGATGATTCAAATATGAAATGTAGCTCTATCTTGTGTCTTTTGATTATGATTCATATCAATATGCCTGTCAGTATTGTAATTACCCTTCAGGGATGATTAAAGTGTTGGTTTTTTTACTTGACTTGACTCAAATTAAGTAGTAAGGACCCATCAGTCTCGGAAGACTATGGAATTGTGCTCTAGCTAGTCTTTAGAGCGCAAAGCCTGGGTAAGTAATGTAAGTAAGCAGTTTGCTGTCCATACTTACTTGAATAAAATGATGATAATAATAATATAAATCGATGGTTTCACTTTTCTTTCAACAACAAAAGCACGCACAACATCCAGCCTGGAATCATAATATATTTATCTGATGGTTTCACTTTCTTTCAGCTACAAAAGCACGCACTACGTCCAGCCTGGAACATAATAATAATTTATCTGATGCAGATGTTCACTCTCTTTCAGCCTACAAAAGCACGCACTAACATCCAGCCTGGAATCATAATAATAAATTATCTGATGGTTTCACTCTCTTTCAGCCTACAAAAGCACGCACTAACTCCAGCCTGAATCATAAAATAAATTTATCTGATGGTTTCACTTTTCTTTCAGCCTACAAAAGCACGCACTAACATCCAGCTGGAATCATAATAATAAAATTATCTGATGGTTTCACTTTTCTTTCAGCCTACAAAAGCATGCACTAACATCCAGCCTGGAATCATAATGATAATAAATCTGATGGTTTCACTTTTCTTTCAGCCTACAAAAGCACTCACTAACGTCCAGCCTGGAATCATAGTAATAAATTTATCTGATGGTTTCACTCTCTTTCAGCCTACAAAAGCATGCACTAACGTCCAGCCTGGAATCATAATAATAAATTTATCTGATGGTTTCACTCTCTTTCAGTTTCAGCCTACAAAAGCACGCACTAATGTCCAGCCTGGAATCATAATAATAAATTTATCTGATGGTTTCACTTTTCTTTCAGCCTACAAAAGCACGCACTAACGTCCAGCCTGGAATCATATTAAATTTATCTGATGGTTTCACTCTCTTTCAGCCTACAAAAGCGCGCACTAACGTCCAGCCTGGAATCATTAATAATAAATTTATCTGATGGTTCTCTCTCTTTCAGCCTACAAAAGCGCGCACTAACGTCCACCTGGAATCTCTGAACCAGGCGGTTGCTGCAAGTGGACTGCCCTCCGGCGAGCCAGGGCCTGGGCAGGACGTGCCTCTTCAGCCTCCATGACGGGTAAGACAGTTGATCGATACAGTTCATTCTGTGTGCCAATGCTTTACAGTTTACAGTTCATGCTGTCGTGCAGCTGTCAAAGGAGTCGACACACAAGCCTCTTGAACCATACAATTGAGATGGTAATATATAAGGCAAAATGAATCTCTTTTTTTTTTTTTTTTTTTTTTTTTTTTTGGGGGGGGGGGGGGGTAGGGGGGGGGGACAAAATGGATTTTGTTAAAGGTGCTGACACACAAGCCTCCTGAACCAAACGGTCAGGCAAAAGGAATTCTTTTTTAAAGAACTTTTAATTTTTTTTATATTGAAATTTTTGGGGGTGGGGGGGTGGGGGGGGGGCAAAATAGTTCTTTTAAAGGAGGTGATGCACAAGCCTCCTGAACCGTACGGTTGGGATGGTCCAGGCGAAATGGATGTTTGTGTCGTGCAGAAGTTCATCCTTTTCAAAGCAGTTTGTGGCAACAGGTTCAACTTAACCCAACTGTTCTAAATAGGTCATGTTCTTTCTTTTTTGTTGAACTCTCAGACACCCAACTATTGTTGCCTCTCATAAGAGCAAAGATGCATTGTAGTGCTGGGATAGCTCAGTGGTTAGAGCACTTGCTTTCCCCAAGCTGTGGTTAAGAAGCATCAAGCATGGTTACCAATTGGATGGGTGACCATTTGTGCACCTCGGCTTTAGCACAGTCTCCCAGTCCACTAGGTTGTAAAACAGTACCTGCCCTCTCTACGGTCAGGGAAGGTAAAGCAGCGAGGGAGACTAGATGGGAGCCGCCCTCAGTATGCTGGCCCCCTAGAGAAGCTGAGGTCTCTGACGCCTAGCTCCCCTACGACCACATAGGTTATGGGACACCTTTACCTTTACCTTACCATCAACCAACCATCACCATAACATCAGAAAATTGATGTAATTTTAGGTAGAAGGGAGTGAACTATCAATAGAAATGGTTGATCGTAGCTCGAGTAGTGTCCCTTTGATGTTACAGCTGTCGAGTTGACTGAAACGTGAAATTAGTTGGGCATGTGTGTACATGTATGACACATCACTTTGTGAAGTCAGGGCCGCATGCTTGCCTTAAGGCTAGCACATCGCCAAAGATTTAGCTGTACTAAGTGTCCTTATGTTGCTGCTTTAAAATTACACACTTACACAGTGTGTTTAGATTAATTCAGTTTGATAATTAATTAATGGGTTTGTTGTACGCAAGCTGATTAATTTGTGAGTGAGTCAAGAGAGAGAGAGAGAGAGGGGGGGGGGGGAGGGGAAACAGACAGACAGACATTGAGACAGACAGACATACAGACA
This sequence comes from Stramonita haemastoma, assembly GCA_030674155.1. Lineage (NCBI taxonomy): Eukaryota > Metazoa > Mollusca > Gastropoda > Neogastropoda > Muricidae > Stramonita > Stramonita haemastoma. The sequence goes on from CM060339.1 coordinate 21,013,428, forward strand.
CAGACAGACAGACAGACAGAAAGAGAGATTCAGAGATGGAGAGAGAGAAGGGAGAGATAGAGTGTGTGTGTATGTGTATGTGTGTGTGTATGTGTGTTGTGTGCGTGCGTGCATGTGTGTGTGTGTAAGAGAGAGACAGAGAGAACAAGTGACCGACCGACAGACAGACAGACAGACACGCACACACACACACACACGTAGAGAGAGACAAACAAAGACAGAAATAACCCACGCCAACCACTTATCACACCATCACCGAATCCTAAAACTGTTTTTTTTTTTTTTTCTAATTTCCAAATCCTGTTTTTTCCCACAGGGAAACGGTAGAAATCCGGCACAGTTCAGCAACCTACGATAGAACGGATGTCCGACACTCAGCATCCCCGGAAAGGTCGACATACTCCATCGAACGCAGCAGCTGCACAGAAATGTCTGTCACAGAAACCAGCGCCAGCGGGGGCGTGGAATGCAGCCCCGGAACCAACGTCGCCTCCTCCGCCATTCCGGGACTGGCCGACAAAAAGTCGGACTCCATGTCGGATTCCACCTCAGACAAGGATCGGACTCGCACCCTGTCGGCCACGCGGCACTCGCGCGAGCGCTCGTTCGAGCGGTCGCTGGACAACATTCTGGACAAGTGCTCGAGAAGTCGTTGGACCTGAACCTGAGTGTGGACTCGTGGAACGGGACGGTGTCGGAGGGAGGGTCAAGGTCGACGGAGCAGACAGCCTCGTCGGCGTCCAAGAATTCCAAGAGCGACAAGAAGAAGAAGCCGTCGTGGTATTCGGTGAGTTCGCTCGCTCGTTGTTGTTGTTGTGAAGTTAGTTTAGGTTGGAATTTTAGAAAGTGTGTATAATACATTTGTATTTTGTACCACTTTATGTCACAGCAGATTTCTCTGCGTGAAATTTTGGATGCTCTCTCTCTCTGGGGAGAGCAGAATGCATCGCCACAAGTGCAGCGCCTACCTTTTTTTTTTTTTTTTTCTTTTTCCTGTCTGGAATTGTATTTGTTTCCCTATCCCTGTACATGTGTTACAGCAGAAAGTAGAAATGTCCGCAATGTCAGTTTTTTTTTATTTTTATAATTATTATTACTCAGATATGTTACTGAATGTCTTCTTCTTTTTCTTGTTCTTGTTCTTTCTTCTTCTTCTTCTTCTTCTTCTTCTTCCTTTTTCTTCTTCTTCTCTTCCTCTTCTTCTTCTTCTTCTTCTTCCTCTTCCTCTTCTTCTTCTTCTTCTTCTTCTTCTTCTTCTTCTATCTTTTTTTCTTCTTCTTCATTTCTTGTTCTTGTTCTTCTGTTCTTTCTTGTTCTTCTTGTTCTTTGTTCTTTTTGTTCTTGTTCTTCTCTTCTTTTCTTCTTTTCTTCTTCTTCTTCTTCTTCTCTTCTTTTCCTTTCTTCTTCTTCTTCTTCTTTCTTCTTCTTTTCTTCTTCTTCTCTCTTCTTCTTCTTCTTCTTCTTCTCTTCTTCTTCCTTCTCCTCTCCTCCTCTCCTCCTCCTCTCCTCCTCCTCCTCCTCCTCCTTCTCTCTTCTTCCTTCTCCTCCTCTTCTTCTTCTTCTTCTTCTTCTTCTTCTTCTTCTTCTTCTTCTTCTTCTTCTTCTTCTTCTTCTTCTTCTCTCTTTTCTTCTTCTTCTTCTTCTTCTTCTTCTTCTTTCTTCTTCTTCTTCTTCTTCTTCTTCTTCTTCTTCTTCTTCTTCTTCTTCTTCTCTTCTTCTTCTTCTTCTTCTCTTCTTTCTTCTTCTTCTTCTTCTTCTTCTTCTTCTTCTTCTTCTTCTTCTTCTTCTTCTTCTTCTTCTTCTTCTTCTTCTCTTCTCTTCTCTTCTTCTTCTCTTCTTCTTCTTCTCTTCTTTCTTCTTCTTCTCTTCTTCTTCTTCTCTTCTTTCTTTTCTTTCTTCTCTTATCTTCTTCTTCTCTTCTTCTTCTCTTCTTCTTCTTCTTCTTCTCTTCTTCTCTTCCTCTTCCTTCTTCTTTTTCTTCTTCTTTCTTTTCTTCTTCTGTTCTTCTTCTTTCATTCTTCTTCTCTTCTGCTTCTTTTCTTCTTCTTCTTCTTCTTCTTCTTCTTCTTCTTCTATTTCTTTCATTCTTCTTCTTCTTCTTCTTCTTTTTTCTTTGTGTTCTAGATGTTGGTAGAATGTATAGTGTCAGGATTCTCTGTGCTTGTAACTCTGCAGGAGGTCTGCTACTGGCTTCAGCAGAGAAATTCTCACTTCAGAACAGTTTGTTAAGAAGTTCATAAGAAAAAATTCCAGATTTGCTTGAGCAAAAAAGGCAGGAGAATGGGATGGGCTGGGTAGGCAGAAACTGAGAAAGTAAGCAAGAGAGAGAGGGGAGATAGAAGGGTGAGAAAAGATACAGAAAGAAAAGAAGTGATAGAAAAGGGGACATTTCTGGCTCAAAATTTCAGAAAGTGAGGATGAAAGATCCCTCGGCATCCCCTTGGGGGGAGTTAAGTACTGTATTTAAATTGACATACACATGATACAGTGTCCCCCCCCCCCTCCCCCCCCCGTTGCATTACAGGTTATTCTCATAATTATTTGACACTTTGACAGGTGCATCAAATTCATCACAAGACATTCTTTGTTTTTATAACATATCGTTGCAATTTGTCTTTGTGTTTGAAAATTCTTCAATGCACATTTTAACAATATATGAAGCACTAGAAATTTGCAAGGGATTTTGAATATGGATACATGTACACAACAAAAAACTAACACGTACACACATCCTTTACAATTGACTTTTTTTTTTTTTAATAACTGGTGATCTTGATTTAAAGTGTTTCTTGATACAATGATAACATGGTGCTATGATATATATATATAATATATATAAACTGTTCACACTGATAAAAATGATACTGGATGTGGTGTTATTAAAAAACAAACAACAACAAAAAACCCTACAGAAAACAAAGATTTAACCAATTTTCTTCCTGTTATAAGGGAAGCAACTGCTTAGGAAATAAGTGAACTTCATTGATGTGTACATTCATTGTTTTGTTCACTTGCACACGCATGCACACACGCATGCGCACACGCATGCTCCCCCCCCCCCACACACACACACACACACAACACACAACACACAACACACAACACACAACACACAAACACACACACACACACACACACACACACACACACACACACACACACACACCACTCACTCACATCACTCACACTCACATGCATGGTGCACGTGCACACACACACACACACACACACACACACAACACACACACACACACACACACACACACACACACACACACACACACACACACACCAAGGCTGACAGACACTGAGAGTCAGACAGACAGATAGACAGACAGACAGAGAGGAAGACAGAGGCAGGGGGAAGGAGAGAAAGAAAGGGGCACTGACACTGACACTGACAGAGACACAGAGAGAGAAGTCAACTGCAATGATTGTGTTTATAAATAAATCAACAAACATGTCCTTGTCACGCATTGGCACATAATCACACACTTTGTTCAGTGTAAGCCTGTGAGGATCTAAGTTTATCAGTCAGAGATTTTTTTGTTGCTTTGTTTCGTTTTAGATCAGATTTTCAGTTTTTCCATAGTGCAACAAGGGAGTGGTTATTATCAGTTAGAGTTGACATTTTTGAAAATCTGTCATATTACACAACACAGTCTGCCTGTCTCAATGTCTGTCTCAATGTTTGTCTCACTCTCTGACTGTGTCTGTCTGTCTGTCTGTCTCGTCTGTCTGTTTCTCTCTCTCTCTCTCTCTCTCATCCTCTCTCATCTCTCTCTCCCTCCCTCATCTCATCTCTCTCTCTCTCTCATCCTCTCTCTCTCTCTCTCAAAAAAACACAAACCCCTCCCCAAAAAACCCAACTCATTCATGATGAATTTGAAAGTTTATTGAAACAAGTACCGAAACAACAGATGTGAGTGATAAACCGCTGATAAATTCTTTATTAATTTTGTTTTTTTAATCATGAAGAACAGTATGAAGGCTATCAGCTGTGTCTCTCTGACTACCATGCAATTAAATATATATATATACTACAGTGATTAGAATGTTGCTGTCGTTGTTGGGTGTTTCTCAGCTTAACACATGGGGGGTGGGGGGATGTCACCAAGAATACATAATTTCATCTCACTCTTCAGACCAGGTTATCATTGTGAGACTGTAAACTTGTAGTACACACTGAATAAGAAGTTTTGCTTAATTTGTTTTAATTTTGTTCCTTGGCTACAGCCCTGAGGTTCACCAATGGTGATTGATTTGATTTGATTTATTTGATTTATTCTTTTATATCGAGGATAATGGAATAAGCACTCTTGTGCTTTTTTACATCCAGTCCCCGTGTGTATGCAGTTTTGTCAATGTCATCTGTTCCCACCGGCACACGATGGCCTACTCTTACGAAAAGCGAACAGGATTTTAAAGTGTGCGCAAGATGTTCTGCGTGCGTTCGCACACGGGCCTCGGTTTTTAGTCTCATCCGAAGGACTTTTGGGGAGAGTGGAGTCAGCACTGGTGAGATTTTGTGTGTGTGTACTGTGAGACCGGTTTTCCTACCAGTGAGGTCAGGCCCATGATCAGACTTTTGGGGATGGTGTCTAAACTGATACAGGACACCTGTGTGCATGCATTAAAAAAAAAATTCTGATAATTATAATGATAGATATTGACCTTTTTGGATCTGAACATTTTGTCACAAGTTGTGTCTTTTTCTCTGTGGTCTAGAGGTAAAATGCCCTGCCTAGAGAAAGCGAGAAGTGCGGGTTTGATCCCCGTTTGAACCCTAAACTTTTTACCCAATCCACTAGACTCTGAATGGCGGTCAGGGTGCTAGTCTTTCAGATGAGATGATAAACAGAGTTCATGTGCAACTCTCATTCAGCACACATTAAAGTACCAGGAACCCACAGCAACAAGAAAGTTGCCCTGGCAAAATCTGCATAAAAAAGGCACTCTGATAGGAAGCAAATGTATCAAACAGGGAAAAGGGGGGGAAAAGGGAAGGGGTGTGCTCTTATGGTGATGCACTTTCCTGGGGAGCAGCCCAAATTTCATGCAGAGAATCTGCAGTGGCTGAAAAGGCAGTCGACAGTAACAATGACATATATAAATTTTATGCACATATTCTATTGTATATGGTACAGTTTGTGTTCAAGAAAGTATAGATTATTTTGTTCAAATATTTTGCCTTCTCCCCTCTCCTCCTCTCAGCTGTCACCCCCCTTACCTAAACAAAAATGAACCTCCTCCACCCCTCTAAAACAAAAATCCCCCCCCTCCCAACATCCCCCCATCCTAAAATATTTGACGTATGTGTCATGCTGCTTTGCAGTCTGCGTATTTTATTTGTTCTTGGCTAGGTTTGAGGTTACCATGGTGAGATTTTTGCTCTTGCGAATGTTCCCTCCCCTCCCCCCCCCTCCACCCCCCCCCCACCCCTACATTTATTTAGGAGCACATTCCGAACTTCAGGATAGTGTCTTTAGAATCACAACACCTGTGCTCATGCTGGTTTGTTGTTGGTGGGTTTTTTTTGTCCTCTGTTCCTATCAGCACACATTGGCCTACTCTTCCAAAAGGCGGACAGGTTTTAACGTTGTGCAAAGATGTTCTGCATGTGTTTGCCACAGGGCCTGTTTATAGTCCCATCCGAAAGGACATCATGCATTCAGTTTTGATTTTTTTGTCAAACTAGGAAGAAAGGGGAGGCTGGGAATCGAACCCAGAACCTCGCGGTTTACTTGTTGGCAGGCGAGGTCTTAACCCTCCATCTTATGTTTGTGTTATGAATAATATCGAACCATTCCAGTAGCATCATGCCCTTACCAGAAGCAGTGATGGCCTCGAGCTGCCTCATTTGCATATCATTAATATGCATCCACATGTGCCGGTCTGCTTATAAATGCATACATGTATGCATATTTTATCGTTATTACATGTTAGTCCCCACGTGCATTTTTCATCCTTAGAGGTTAGATGCATGTGTGCTTGTCTGTTCCCTCTGTCAATTTTCATTTGGTGGTGTAAGACGGTGGTGTCGATATGGCGTTTCAGTTTGGGGTTGTGGTTTTTTCATGGTGGGTGCTACAGAACGTAACAAGTAATCTTTATATTGTGTATGTTTGGGTTTTTTGTTGTTTTCTACTACCTACCTACCTACCTACCTACCTACCAACCACCTACCTACCTACCTACCTACCTACTATCTATCATCTATCATCATCTATAATCTATCTATAGATCTATCATAATCTATCTATCTATCT